>JAILWY010000012.1:1250000-2500000 GCA_022113835.1 Atopsyche davidsoni | reverse complement strand
AATGAAATGGAATTACACCGAGTGATACAAATCGTCATATCAGTAGTCAGGCACCGGCGACTATCCTGTGATAATGTAAACCATCTTTGCTCAAGCTGTTGAGTGGGAATTGATAAAATGGATTAGATCACTTGTAAGTTTTCTTCGTAAACTGTTACGAAACATTTGGAGCGTTCGCACCGCTCGCTTGTAATCTCCATTGTATCGATTATCCCAGCGCGCACCCCGCTTGCGGAGCCACTGCGCCGCTTTAATACGGCGTTAGCGTGCCTTGTTGTTAACACCGGTTTCCGTCGCCAAGCACCGCCCGCGAGCGCGGGGACGTCGAATCCTCCGAGGAAATGCAGATCGATACTGTTCCTAGGACCTTTGGATTAAAGTCGATTTTCTTTTATTCAAGCAATATACTCAAAAAAGGTGACAAAAGCATCTGGCAGTCATTGAGCATATTTTTATGAAAAGTAATGTCATCAATAAAAATAGGTTTTTTGTCAAAATGAAACTGCAGTCATCCGTCTTGCTGCTACGTGCTTAATCAACGAACTTTTGTAAATTTGTTTAAACATTCATTATTGTAGCATAAGCATAATCAATCAATCGAATTATTCGATCACGTATATATAATTTTTTAAATATGTTTCTACACGTACTTTTTACTTTGTACTTATACGCGTAACTTCAAATTTAAAAATTTATTATGATATATTTTTTAATATTTATGTTAACTAATAATTGTTGCAATCTTGCTAAAAAAATAGAAAGACCACGCATTTCACAAATAAATGGTTTCAAAAGTTTAATACTTGTTTGTTCAAAACCCGCCGGAAGCAGTCGCTCTTAAAAGTGAATATATGCGTTAAAAGTTACTGCTTAAGCATTTTGTCCAATGTAACAACTGCGTCATACTGGCCCATTTATTTCCATGACCTCATGTTATTTTCAGCGACTCTTCCAAATTCTCAGGCAGTTTTAGTGCTTTTGAGGGTGCGTTAAATATGCATCTTCAAAAAGTTTACTTAAAATTCATAGTTTTTCTCCGCTTTCACTGGGTGAAATTCTTCACTCGAATGGGGTTTGAAATTGGGGGATATGTCATCTGCCCCACGACATCAAGGCTTCTATAACAGTATACTCGTAACTTTATAACAAAATAATTAATAATAATGTACTCCAATTGCAAAAATATAATTAATATCTCGCACGAGAATTCGACTTCGGTTTGAACCCAAAAGTATACTTTTATTCTGATACTGAAGATTATTATTTCTATATGTTGAGGTATATTTGAAATTTCGTAACGATTTCATTTTAAAACTTAGAAACTGGACGCGTTAATTCATCATTGAAATTCAGACCACCCATGGGATGAAATCCAGACACGCGTTCATTATTATCCATTTTAGGAATTCGGTCAAGATCGCACCGAGAAAGTTTCAAGCCGAAACGTTTAATTATATTCCACAATTCAGATTCAGACCTCACGAGTTGAAGATTTTTTACAACCGAGAATTACACGTTTTTTTTTATCTAACATTACGTTACCGTTACAACGTCTTGAGTATACGCGCATTATGTAAAAGTTGTAAGTGATTGACCGTCGCCATTGTGCCTGAAACAAATTCGCAATTATGCGAACGCCGCCCGATTCGTAATGCCCCGGCTAAACCCCGGACTAAGCGCTAGTCCGCTGCCGCGCCCGCTGTGCGCTCCCATAAACCGAGGTTTAACTCGGTGCTCGGCTCGAATGCAAATTTCTTAATCGTGGGACCTGTTTTTGCAAATCTTTGGCGACGCAATAGCTGATTGGTGAGATAAATTCGCGAATGAACTTATAATAATACGGCGTTGCGAAATTATGACGTATCGCCGTAATGAGTGAGATAATGCCATTCAATAGGAATGACTTGGTGTTTTTACAATTTTTAATTAGCCGTTCTAATTGCACTCCTCTGATATCTTGTGATTTCCGCGCTATTAGAAAAAAATTACTTTGATACATCAGTTTATAATTCGCTGTATTCATGCGGATTATCAATGAAATAAACAAAACATTTTTCATTTTTCAACTTATTTTTCATATTAGTTGTGAAAACTCCACAAATGACCAATATAATTTGTAATACTCCTTGCTAATAAAATATTTATTAAATTAGTAAATATTATTTGGAGTATGCGCTTTCGCCTTTTTAGAGGTTCTTCAAGGTAAATTTCCAAAAAAATATTTACGACTAATATTTACTAGCGTATATGCAAATGGAAAGGTCCCATAATTAATAAGTCATCTTAAAGTCCTTATGTTAAGTTTTGAAAACTTCCATACGTTTTTATCAATGAAAAATTATTCATTATTGATTTGTATAGTTGAATTCCTACTTAATAAAGTCCAAGTTAAACAATTTTAACATGTTTTCTTAACACACAATTCGTACATCAGATTTCCAGACGTATATTGTCTTAAGACTGAATGCCTTTGCTTTGATAGCTGGTTTGCATACACGTCACTTATGAGTAATTGACAAATTAAGCATAGCTGCAATCCCTTTACTTAAGTTTGATAAATTATTTTTAAAATATCTCTTAAATTCGTATTGATTGAGAGTATTTCCCCAAAAGTACTATATTTGATCGCAAATCGTTTCCGGCATAGAAATAATGTTATTAGTTTCCGTGACGTCTCATTATAATAATCTGCCAGGCTGTTGCATAATTCTTGTAACTTATTCACCCTCTGCTGAATGTTAAAAATGTATTTCGATCTTATATTGGATTCGAGGCTGAGGGGATCGAATCCATCAGCAAACCGTTGAGCTGATGTCTAAATTGTAATTTTAATAATCCTGTAACCATATATTGATATACGAATAATAAATTTGAGTAAATAAATTACCGAAGTATGAGATTTGGTGAGTATATACAATCGAATATACTCGAAGGCTCGAATTTTAACGAATTAGCTTATTTTAAAAATTAAAAAAATATATTTTAGGAAAAATTATCGAAATTAATCTGTATTCTAAAAGAGAAATACTGAAGACGTGACACGCCGGATACAATCAAGCTAATTTATAAAAAAAACGGACACTCCGGAGTAATCTCATCGTTGCATGAATCTTTATTTTAAAAAGACTAATTAAATTAAACTTTACCTAAATATGCGTCAGTGGATATATATGCACAATTAAGTAGTATTTTTTGCTCTCTAGATAAAACGGAGTGAAAGGTATTTTGCTGAGCAATTACCGAAAGTTCGCTGATATTTAACTTTGTCGCTTTTGAATGCTTACACGAGTTTCTTACGAACTAACTTTATAATGAACCCCAAATACTTAAAAAACTAACTTTCAACCCTGAAAATTGAGCGGCCATAATTGCCGACGGGGCGGGGGTCTCTTCGGGGGGAACTTCGGATGCCCCCTGGTTGTTGCTAATAATTTCGCTTTCCTTTCGACTTTCTCCGTCTGCGTCCTTCGGCGGGGAGGTAGAGGGGTGCATGCATTGTGTCGCCCCCGCCCCCTCCAGGACTGCTGTGCGCTTTCATTCAATTTTCCGTTTGATTTAAGTTGAATCGTAACTTGAAACTCGAGGCTGGCGACTCTGAAGCACGTTCATTCGAAGGCGCAGTCTCCTCTGTCCGCCCGGGGAGGCTCGTGAGATGTTGGCAATTTGTTTGGAGGAGGAATGGAATTTATTTTTACATTATTTATAATTCCTCAACTGGCTTATAATAATGTCAAGATTATTGAAATACATAGTATAATTCAAAAATGTTTTTTTCCGTTTTATAGTTCTCCGAACAAATTTAATTGGAATTAAGCATATACTGGTCCAACATTGTAGGAAGTCCGCCCGATGCGGCGGTTGATGTTGTCGTTTAGGGTTCCCGTGCGTGATGTTTGATTAGTTCTCCGGAACGGTTCTCACAATGGCTGTTGTGCTAGGAGGAACGGAGACTGACGACGCGGAACCGTGCAGGAACTGACATCACATCGTCACTACTCAGCCATTGAATGCACGTCAGAAAACCCTATGCGTATAAAAAAATAACGCACTACTTGGCTATATAAAAATAAAGTTTTTTAAAAAATAATAGAATTAGAATCACTTACATTGTTATATCTGCGTGTTGAGATTGTACAATTGTGAATGCAAGCTCACAATTTAAGTCTAATGTATATATATATATACACTATATATGAAAGCATCTGAAATAATACCTTGAATAAAGGTAATTTAATTGGCTGCGATGTTTGTTTTTTTCAATTTTATTTAGTAAAAAAATGCAACAAGTTTGTACAAGTATTAATATGAATGTTTTTTTTTTTTTTTTTTTAAAGTTAGATTTTCTTACAAATATCCAAAAATAGTATTTCTATTGAGTAGTGGCGTGCAACCAATGCACGCGATTAGGTACTATTTGCCTCAAAATATGGTTTATTTATTTAGAAAATACATGCAATAAGTACTGTATTTAATTTGTATTTACAAGTAGAGGGGATGTAACTAGGGTGAAAATATTTTTCAAATTTACCTTATAGTAAGCACATAGTTTTTATTGGGAAAATTTTGACTTTAAAACAAGCTCAAGTTCACCGTTCGCTCCTGCTATTTAATAACTAATTGTACCTTCTGTTTTGATACACCCTTACTAAATTTATAGCCATTCTCAGTAGCCAATGATAAAATCTACAGAATCTCCATATTGATTTCCCGTAGTTAAAAATTCAGACGGAGCGTTCGAAAATTGTTTCGCGAAGCGGTATATTAATTTATTATGTACGACGTACGTCTCGCGCGTGACTGAGATAGTCGGCCTCCCTGCCTCCCTCTCGCACCTGAAAATTTTCAATTATCTCACCTCAACAAGTCGAACTCCAGGCACGTCTGCCTCTGAGGCCGCCGGCTCCACCCGAGAACTGATGGACCTCTCAATGCGTGAGACTGATATCTCTTCGTTCAGATCGCAAGTTATTTGTCGCTCCTCATGCTTGATTATGGTTGCCGGCATTGCTAAACGTGGTTCTGTAACTTGAACTTAAGTACAGAAGTCGCCATACAACGCTGCAGGTACGCCGTAGTCTGGGAGACGAGCGTAGAATATGTAAATTTTAAATTAACCTCAACCTTACGGTCTCCTTTCATGCTTCACCATCCTATTTATGCACGAGACATCTTCAATCTCGCCGGACCATTTTTTATTATATCTAAATATAAATTAGTATTTATTTTAAAACTTTTGCACTGCATTAAACGTTGAATCCTGCTATGCCATAAATACCCATTTATTAAAAAAAACAATAAGTGTTTTTAAAAGCAATATATTATAGCATGGTAAATTTCGATTAAAATATTTTTTTTTTAAAAACCGCCATACGCGTTTGCCTGACGATCGTATTTTAATCCAGGGAAAAAATAGATTTAAAATTTGTATCACTGTTTTCATTGCAAATACGACATCAGCTGCAATCGCCTTTGAAGCCTGTCTACTCTTTTCTCAAGTACTTTTTTGTGCATATAGTAGTGCTGCTTTGGACTACTATATTATTTGAGATTCGATGTAAAAATATGTAAATTGAAAATTTAGTTGCTTATTATCAGTACGCTGAGATTATGATTTAGATGCTGACATCAAAATAACCATTCATTAAACTTAATTACAAGCAAATAGTATGAATTATTTATTTAAGAATCTTTAACGTTTGCTTGTGGAATAGCAATAAAGGGTAATGGATATGATCCTATTGTTTATTCCATTTCTCTTTACAATCTCGCACAATAACTTGATTCATAAATTCTACACACAATATTATCGCAGCTCAGGGCCCGTGTACAGCAATATACATTATTTATTTTAATTCATAACTGTGCTAATGGGGCTACGGAATTTGCCACAGCAATAATTCAATTGAAATCTATTATACTCAAGATTATCTCGACATTTATCATAAATGTTTTTTTTATTTTTTTATTAATACATGGCCACTGACCTGCGCGTGGAAAAATGCCTTAAAATATTCAAATTTTCGACAGGAGACCGTTCAATGTAAACATGCGCAATTTAGTTTAAAATATTCAACGTCCAAGTGTGGACCTCCCCCTGCCACGTAGCAGTGGGGGTGGGTGGGCTCGCAGCCTTTGCAGTGTTCCCACTACATACAGGGTGCAAAGACTGCATGGAAACTTTTTTTTTACTGTACATATTTTTATCCTCAGTTTTGTACATGCAAATTTGAAAAAAATTATAATATGCGTTTTCATGGCTAGTTTATAAAAAAAAAATGAATAGTAAACTCTATTGTTACACAGCTGTCAAAAATACGTCATACAAATTGCGTAATGTGATATTTAGCTGATCAGCAATGTGATATTTAGTACATCATCTACAAGCAGAGAGATAATCAGCATAGTAGCGGCATTCAGCGGCATCAGTTTACGTATTAGACTGCTTGTTAAATATTTATTTTTATTATTCTGCTTTTTAGTCAAACATCTGAAGTTTGTTACTGCGTGAGTATACTACTATTTCATATATATTGCTTTTAAATTCGTGGTACCAATCTGGTTGCCATGCTAAGACAGAATTATCCCAAATTCACGCAGTTAACTTTGCGATGAATATGTCCATCTTATCTACAGCTATCTTCATATTTTTTAACGGTTTGTTTATTGGTTAAGACTGAGTTTGCCGATTCTATGCCCGTCTTGACAGGTGAATTCTGGACTGATGGTATTGTCTCATGGCTGTACAAAAATTGTATGTGTTAGTACATATTCTTGAAAAAATTGCAAATCATTTTTACGTTACGTTTACACTCATAAGTGTAAAAACAATTACATTACTACGTTGCAATGCCGTGTTTGTTCCATTACATCCATAGGAATTCTCTGTCATAAATTATGGAACATTGTTTTATTCCAACACGGCAAACGTCATTAGTACCTACTTACTTCGCATGCTATTGTTTTGCTTCTTTTTACTGTCATTTGGTACAGAATGTTTCAGGTCAGGATTCTTTAGTGAAAAAATATTCCTCAAAAAAATACTGGAGAGGTGCGCTGGTATTTAGCATATTTAATATAGCGCTCAATGTTGCAATTTTTTTATTTATTTTTGTTGAAATTAAAACGTCAAGAGAACGGCACACTACTTCGTCATGACGTAATAAACCGAAAAAGTTAATTGATTTCTTCTTTATCGTTGTCATCAAAACTAATTGATTTTTGTGGATTTTTGAAATTTGGAAACGCCTTTATCGAACGAAAGAGTTAGATGAGAAGTTGCTTAAAATAAATGAGTATAAAAAGTTACAAACTGTTGTATAATAATCTTTTGATTATTATGTGGCGTGTAAAATAAAAATAATGGTATAATTAATATTATGGGATATCCCAAGACATGCTGTGCACTTCAGAAGTGCACGCCACTGCTCCGTAATAATGTTTACGAGATGGTTGTGTTGCTCGGGTGTGTTGTATTATTAAAGTATTTACGTTCTCGTGCACAGAGACGATTTAAAATCCAACTCGTAAACTATTAAAAGACACGGCGAAAGCGCTTGTCCGTCGTCGCAGACGGGCCCTTGCCCCCGTCTGTCCTAGAGGTCAGTCCCCGGGCAGCCCCCGGGGTCCCCCGTCTCGCATTTCATCTCCTGCCGACACCCCGCCCGCTCGATCAGCCTCCCTTATTTACCGAGGGTTGTTGCCTCGTGAAGAGTAATTGGATGGAATTCTGTTTCACCGTGATAGATTGATGAGTATTTTAATGAACTGCTCTGTACTGATTAGTTGACCCTAACTTGACTTCTATAAATTATCTAAGCAATGATTAATTAACCATACGCGGTGTCTCAAAAGCCACGTTACCTAACACCCGAAAAGAGAAGAGTGAGTAATCTTTTTGCACCCTCCTTCATTTTTGGTTTTCGTTAAAGCGTAGTTTGAAACGAAACCATCCGCGTATCTTTTGTTTTATTTGATTGAAAAAAAAACCTCAAAACTTTATTTTAATTTGTGGTCTAAAAGTAATATTGCTTTTGATTAACTCGGAGAAAGCATAAAAAATATATGGTTTTAATAAGAACCATATGTCATGTTATTATTATTTCAATCATGAAGTATGTTTAAAACATTAGTGCTTTTTTTGTACACGTGATGGTTCTAAGTAGCATAAATATATTTTTTTATATTTAGTTAGTGTTCAATTGTTGATTGAAGTTTAAAGTAGTGATAACAATTCAAATTGAGTATTCTCGTGTATTCTCAAGGATAAATCGAACATAATCGATTATAAAATTTGATTTTTATATCAACATTAAAATATAATTTATTGTTGTTAGAAAAAATAAAAATAAAGTGTATACCATAAAATATTGTTCTATTTTTTTTAGAATGTCAGTGCTGCAATAATAATAAAAATGTAATAAAAGCGCGCGTGTGCTCACGATGGCTCCGGCAAATACCACACATTACAAATGTACAGCCTACGCAGGCATTCCTCGATCGGCGTTTTTAAACGTTGTATTTGAAAAAATCCAATATTGTAAAATATTTTTTCATTTTTATTTCACGACTGGTATATACTATTTCCATGTTTATAATCTAAAGACGAAAAGTCTATACTAACAAAACAGACTGCTTTATAAGAGTATGAAACAGGCAAGAAGGCAACACGAATCGTTAAGAGTAAGTTCCGGCATTGTTAAAAATAAGTTGTTTTATTTAAAAACGCTTTTACATGTCAAATAGATTCTGAAATACAAGAGTACTGTATGGGAATGTACGGAAACAGATATACTTACAATTTTCTTTATTGTGTCCGTTATTCACGTTGTTTCTTTTTCACGTACTAACTCTTACACCGGGGGTGCCCAACCTAGTTGTTGAAAATAGTTTCACTTTTGCGTAAACTCGTGATATATAATATCTGTATATATTACTTTAGTTCGAATGATTTATATATATATATATATAAATATATATTTAAATGTTCGTTTATTAATATAAGTACATGATGATCGTTACGGTTTTTCAAAATGTCATATGTCTTATGAATATTTGATTTTTCTAATATGCCCGTGTCACCTCAAAATCACCTTGAAATAAACTGCTTTCAGCTATGACCGAGAGTATGCCGCGATCGACCATAACCACGCCGCAACGGATAGATAGCGTTTTATAAGGTTTAGAAGCTCTGCTTTATAAATAGGTTTTCATATCGCAAATCTAACGCACTAAATCTCATATGTGTTTTCCACTACACTCTGAACTTCTCACGGAGGGTCACGGGTGGCGGGTTATCTGTACGACATTTAAGGCATAAAAGTATGCAAATGCGGAGCCGCCACAGCCGAGCGGCCGCGCTCCGCCCCGCCCCGGGCTCGTGACGTATGGGGCATGAATTATTCACGTGTGAATTGTGGATTCCCGGTGCGCGGCTCCTCGGCTCATCGGCTCCTCGGCTCCTCGGCCGGCCAGTCGGTTCACCTGCCCCGGGCGCCCGAGGGGAGATGGTCTCTCGCGGTACCGTTGGGCTGAGCGGCACCACTTTCCCGATGAGGAACCTGTCGACACGACATTTTTAGCGATAGTTTTATTACAAATACCAAGTGCATATTTATATTGTGCTGTGCTTTGTCCTTCTTGCATACACATCAAGGGGTTAATCTGATGTGCCAATTGACTAGAAAGATTACATATATCAAGTACAATTGAAAGCGTCTCTTTACTACGTAGGTCTGTTTTGATGTCATCTGATTAATTATTCACATTTATATTCTTCAATATTTAAATGAATTCCAGTAATAACGATTGGCTTAATTGAGTCTTCTAGTATTGCTAATAAATTAAGAATACTTTCGGAGGTCCTATCCTATCCAGAGATAGAGATGCTGTGTGTGAGACGCGGCCGCGATGCACGCGGCATGCGGCATGATGGATGTCATAATGAACCGGGGCACCGCGCCGTGAACTGGTTGTGTGTAATTTGGCCGTATTTTATGTATCGAAAAGATGTCCGTGCTTTTTATAAATCAACTCTCAGCTGATTCCTTTGGAACATTTATCTTTATAAATGCTTTGATCACGTGATTTCCTACTACTTGTTTGTAAATTCAAAAATAACGAATGTCAGAGTATTTTTAGGTGGACGCAGTTGCAATTGGCGTTGAACACTTTTAATGGTTGCTTACCTGCGTTTTCCCTTGTAGTCTCTTCCTCCCATAAAACAGTCCACCTTTTCAGCTTATCTGAGCTTTGATATCTCTCGCGTGTGAAATATATATATGGGAAATTAACTTTGTACACATATATCACGAATAAAAGCAAATTACATGGAGTGACATGTGCATATATTCATTATTAAATATTAACTGACCGGATTTTTTTTTGTCGAGAAAATTTTTGCTAGAACGTCGTAAGTTCAAGTATTTTTGAATGTTAGCATTAAAGCGATTCCTGTATAATATGATTTTTATAATGAATATAAAACCTGTGTAAATTTCAAAGTATCGTAATTAAATAATTAAACTCAACATAAAATGGCTATAAAACGCTCATGTTCTCACCTAATAATGCTCTTATCTAGCGCACTATGCTTTGCACTGCTGAGCAACCAAATCTATATTTTATTCTAATACATGAATACCTAAACTTGTGTTTATCCATTATATACGAGTGTACCGGACGTCATATCACTGGATCGGCGGGATTTACGCGCTGAAATGTCCACGTGCATATTTGCAGGTGTGCGATGGAATATCATCCCTTTTAAGTGCCCACCTGCACATTGACGGCGGGATTTCTAGGTTTATGACGGTATATTGTTTGAGCGCGCCGCTAAGAGGTGTTTTCCCTAAGAAAGGTACAGAGAGAATCCCAGATTTAAATGGCCAGCTGTGCTGCTAATCCTTTTAGAGATCTCTTATGTGCACTGTTTAGAGCGCCGCTAAAAGGTGTTTTCCCCGGCTTGGGTCCCAGGGTTTAACTGACATCTGTACATTCCTGTTGTTAATCCCTTTGGGTTGTTTACTTTTAACATTCCAATGTACTTATATTTTCTGTATATAAACCCCATGTCCGGGCCCAATAAAATCAGAGTCAAGAACGAGTTGTTTCTGTGAACACCTCCCTTTCCTGCGACGTATCTCTCTTGCGATAAGCTTAGTAAAGATCAGCCTGAAAACTGCTCTCCCTGCGTCTGATGCCAAGCTGAGAGATACGAAGCACCCATCCCTGAAATCCAACACACCTATAAATAAATACAGTCTTTATACGTCCAGTATAAAGTGGTCCTTCGAATCGAATTAAAATCAGTGTTAATTTCAAATTAAAATCTGTGTTAATTTCAAATT
Organism: Atopsyche davidsoni; assembly: GCA_022113835.1. NCBI lineage: Eukaryota > Metazoa > Arthropoda > Insecta > Trichoptera > Hydrobiosidae > Atopsyche > Atopsyche davidsoni. The sequence goes on along the minus strand of JAILWY010000012.1, from coordinate 2,488,655 downwards.
AAAATCAGTGTTTGATTTCGGATGTGTAAAAGTAAAGTTTCGGGTTTTATAAATGGTAAAACGCCGAAAGTGTGCTGAATTAAAACCTTTAAAATAATAGAACCGCGGAAATTACGGCCTTACGACCCGTAATTTAAAAGCATTTGTAAGTTGTTTAAAATCTGTGAACAATGCCATCCACGCGATCGGGCGCGAACGCCGTCGCAGAGGACAGAGCTGGGTCCGATTCGGGAAGCGAATCGTCCCGAAACTCTGATCGGATAACGGTAGAGAATGCGCTCACACAGATGCGCCGCGAGCTAGAGGAAACACGTCGAGAATTACGTGAGCTAAAAGCCCAGGGAAATGTTCCTGATGCCGCTAACCCGAGCACCGGCCCCGCTATCCCGAGCGCCGGCCCCGCTAGTCAGAGCGCCGGGCCCGCTAGTCAGAGCGCCGGGCCCGCTATCGCGATCACAGCCGCACCGGCACCACATATCTCTACGGACTTTCGGCACACGGAGAGACTTCACTCAAACGACCCGCATCGTCAAACCGCGGCATGGGTTTCCCAGCAAGGCGACCCTTTTGCTCGGATAATGACCGCCGTCACGGACGCGATGCGGCAGTTCTCCGACTCTCAGAATCCGAGACAGGATACAGCGCTACTGCATCATACAGCAGAGGACACAGCGAGCAGGTATCCGGGAACACCGCCACTGCAACGCACAGCAAACGAGCCGGCGATCGAGTTCCCTACGACATCGCCACGGCACAGAACCGACGAGCCGGCGATGACGTATGTTCAATCGGACGCGGCGGCGAAAGTCTCGCCGCCGGCCCATGACATTCCTGCTCACCCCGACTCAAGGGGGATGAGGCAGATGGAGGCCTTCATTGCGAGGCAGTCCAGCATCAAGGACTTGCCCTCGTTCAACGGAGACCCGATGGAGTGGCCCACCTTTATTGCACAATGGGAGCAATCGACACAGGTGTGCGCGCTCACCGACGCCGAAAATCTGATAAGGTTACGGCAGGCGCTGAAAGGCGAGGCGCGACTCGCGGTCGCAGGTATGCTGAGCGACCCCGAGCGAGTTGGCGACATCATCAACTCGTTGCGCGTGAGGTTTGGCGATCAGGACACGATCGTCAGCCGAATGATGGAGGACATGCAGCAAATGCCGAGCCTCGACGATCACTGTGGGATCGAAAAAGTGATCGACATGGCAGTCGCGATAACAAATCTCGTCGCTGTCATCGGAAAGGTCGGAGTGAAATATTTGGCCCTCCCAAAACTCCTCGCCTCGATGGTCGAGAAATTGCCTTTCTGCATCCAGTTCTTGTGGTTGCACGACAACTCCCACAAGTCCCTCGAGGGCGAAAGGCCGACGCTCGCTGAATTTGGAGCATGGCTAATGTCGCGCGGCGAGCATGCAGCCTTTGCGGGGCTCGAGCGGAAGCGAACCTCAGGGAGAAGGCGGCGGGAAGCGCACGTCCTAGCCACAAGCAGCCGGCGCGACCCGGAAGACGACGATCGCGACGGCGGCGATGACCGCCAGGACCGCCGCCAGTATGGCCGCCAAGATGGCCGCCAAGATGGCCGCCAAGATGGCCGCCAAGATGACCGCCAGGACCGCCGCCAGTATGGCCGCCAAGATGGCCGCCAAGATGGCCGCCAGGATGGCCGCCAAGATGGCCGCCAAGATGGCCGCCAAGATGGCCGCCAAGATGGCCGCAAGTATGGCCGCCAAGATGGCCGCCAGGATGGCCGCCAAGATGGCCGCCAAAATGGCCGCCAGGATGGCCGCAAGTATGGCCGCCAAGATGGCCGCCAAGATGGCCGCCAAGATGGCCGCCAAGATGGCCGCCAAGATGGCCGCCAAGATGGCCGCCAACATGGCCGCCAAGATGGCCGCCAACATGGCCGCCAAGATGGCCTCCAAAATGGCCGCCAAGGAAAGCGCTATGGAACATTGCTCACCTGCCTTACAACCAGGGCAGTGCGTCTAGAGAGTGCCGGAGGCCGCCCAGGCGCGGCGGCGGAGCCACCGCCGCGGTCGCCCCCCGCGCCGGCAGCCCGCGATGCCCCGGGGCCGCTTGAACGTGCGGGCCGGGACTCGCCCTACAACGGGGGCATGCGGACCAAAGAGTCGCTGATTGCGCCTCTGCTGGCACCGCTGGCAGCCCGCGACGTCCCGCCGCCGATTGCACTGGCGGACGGGGATCGCCGCCACGATGGCCGCAAGGATCGCCGCCAGGATGGCCGCAAGGATCGCCGCCAGCACGGCCGCAAGGATCGCCGGGACGCGCCTCACACCGGGAGGCCGCCGCCTGCGCCCCTCCCAGCTGCGATGGCAGCGAGCAGCGTCCCTTCTTCGCCTGAACTTGCGAGTCGGGATGCGCTACACACCGGGAGGCCGCCGCCTGCGCCCCTCCCAGCTGCGATGGCAGCGAGCAGCGTCCCTTCGTCGCTTGAACTTGCGAGTCGGGATGCGCTGCACACCGGGGAGCCACCGCCTGCGCCACTCTCGGCTGCGTTGGCAACCAGCGACGAAGATGGCTGGACGAGTGACCCCGCGGAATTAGCACCCGCACCACTGTGTGCTACACAGCCGATAACCTGCGTACCGACGCTGCCTGAGACAGCGCGACGTGCGAAGGTTATGAAGATAAACCACCCTCAAATGGGGGGAGCTAGTAGACTTATGCTTGCGCTCGGCCTGTTATGTATAAGCAGCGCAAGATACCTAGAACTGCACCGAAGTGATTGTGCAATCAAAATGCACATTGCACCGAGAACCCGGTGCCCTGTTGAAGGCTTACTATCGCCTAAATGGGATTTGTTGAAATCAGAGCGTACGGACAAACGCTTTGCTTCAACGCTGGCCTAACTGCTGCGCCGGCTACCCGCCGCCGCGGCCGCCTCGCCGTCGCCGCCACCCCGGCCGCGCCGATGCCCTCGCCGCCGTCCCGGCCGCCCCGACGCCCTCGCCGCCGTCCCGGCCGCCCCGACGCCCTCGCCGCCCCGACGCCCTCGCCGCCGCCGCTGGCCGCCCCGACGCCCTCGCCGCCGCCCCGGTCGCCCCGACGCCCTCGCCGCCCCGACGCCCTCGCCGCCGCCGCTGGCCGCCCCGACGCCCTCGCCGCCGCCCCGGTCGCCCCGACGCCCTCGCCGCCGCCCCGGTCGCCCCGACGCCCTCGCCGCAGCCCCGGTCGCCCCGACGCCCTCGCCGCCGCCCCGGTCGCCCCGACGCCCTCGCCGCCGCCGCTGGCCGCCCCGACGCCCTCGCCGCCGTCCCGGTCGCCCCGACGCCCTCGCCGCCGCCCCGGTCGCCCCGACGCCCTCGCCGCCGCCCCGGTCGCCCCGGTCGCCCCGACGCCCTCGCCGCCGCCGCTGGCCGCCCCGACGCCCTCATCGCCTCCGTCTACACCAAGCCCGACTTGCGCCCACACATCCGCCGATGCCGAATACCGACGACCAGCCGACGTGGATCAAGAATTCGCGCAGACCCGAATGGGGGGAGTGTACCGGACGTCATATCACTGGATCGGCGGGATTTACGCGCTGAAATGTCCACGTGCATATTTGCAGGTGTGCGATGGAATATCATCCCTTTTAAGTGCCCACCTGCACATTGACGGCGGGATTTCTAGGTTTATGACGGTATATTGTTTGAGCGCGCCGCTAAGAGGTGTTTTCCCTAAGAAAGGTACAGAGAGAATCCCAGATTTAAATGGCCAGCTGTGCTGCTAATCCTTTTAGAGATCTCTTATGTGCACTGTTTAGAGCGCCGCTAAAAGGTGTTTTCCCCGGCTTGGGTCCCAGGGTTTAACTGACATCTGTACATTCCTGTTGTTAATCCCTTTGGGTTGTTTACTTTTAACATTCCAATGTACTTATATTTTCTGTATATAAACCCCATGTCCGGGCCCAATAAAATCAGAGTCAAGAACGAGTTGTTTCTGTGAACACCTCCCTTTCCTGCGACGTATCTCTCTTGCGATAAGCTTAGTAAAGATCAGCCTGAAAACTGCTCTCCCTGCGTCTGATGCCAAGCTGAGAGATACGAAGCACCCATCCCTGAAATCCAACACACCTATAAATAAATACAGTCTTTATACGTCCAGTATAACGAGTATATTTGTCTTTGGTACACTACAACAAGGCGTAAGTTATAAATCAATTTCTTAACAACAAAATCACGATCATTTTGATTAGGCACACGCCTGTTTTAGTTCGGAAGCTAACGATTTGAAGAAGAAAGATTTGAAGAAATATATTCTTCTGACATCCGAGACTATAACCTTATCATGACTAGAACAGGTGGCATACTCGACTCTGTATATTCATCTAAGTCCTTCAACTATCAAACCTCGAAAGTAAGATGAAGTACTTGTGGAATCACGACACCAAGCACTGGAACTTGTAAGTGAAGGTTAAACAGATGGCAAGGGAGAACACTGAGGATGAGAAAGCAGGAGGAAATTGTCGTTAAGGAATATTCAACAAAGGACTAGTCATAGAGTGGAGTAGATTTTTCTAGTCAGCGTTTTTGGAAAGCACAACAATGCAATAAACTCGTGCCTAAGATATAACAACATAGAAACTTAAAATTGATAAGACGCACGAACCAAAAATCTACTGGTCGGTGAGAAGCTGTGCTAACAGCCAGACCACGAGGCGCCTTTGTCTTGAAACTAATGGCCACCCCAGGTGTATTACATTTCATATTAGTTTTTACGGCGGGTAATCACAGAACAGCCTCTTTCATACTTATCTTCGTCCGGAATGATAGTTTTCTGTACATATGTGGATATACCGTGTGGTCTTTCTTTAATGTATACCGAGTGCGATGCACACATTATGTAGGGTAATGGAACTAAATAATGTAGTTTATTTTGTAAATGAGATAAGTGCACGTGTACTTCAGTTCTGAGTACTTACTGCGGTATCTTGTCTATTGTTATGATACCTGAATGATTATGGGCTACCTTCACGATTAATATCATAATTTTAAACTTTCTTTATAACAGGATAATCTTGTTATTTTCACCGCCGCTCGCCCTAGCTGCCGATATGTATGTAATCATTTTTTATTACGATATAATGTCTATAATTAATTAACAATTAATTATTGGAAGAGCTTAGACAATGAATTCGTACTTCAAATGTTTTGTGTTTGAAGTTTTATAAAAATATTTTCTATGTTAAATAATAAAACAATTGAAATTGTTTTCAAAATCGAAAAGGTGATCGAATTCATTCTTGGTGTACTAATTATTATTATTTTAAATAACCACGTGTTTTTTCTACCACGCTTTGTCTAAACAAGTATTTATTTTTAAATTAAAAGAAATCTGAAAAAGACGACATGTTATAGAAGTAATAAATTCTAAATTATCAAAACAATTTATTAAAATATATATATGTATACACTGTAGTTGGTTCAAATGCGACACCAGTTTCCCCTTTTCAGGTGATGCGATGAGTTTTGGGTCGCTACATGCTTGTACAGATCAGTGATGCAACTGCTGGTTAAGGATCTCTATGTTTAGGTACTCACTACCTACTGGTTGTTGTTGTGCCATTTCTCTCACTATGGCAACGGACCTGAGAATCGCTTCCAAAAGAAGGCAGTGCAAAATTAATCTCAAGTCAACCAATATTAACTGAATCCATTATTTATAATCCATTCGATAATGATTTATCTAATTTACAAACACAACATCGTGTGGGAAGTCGATGGCATATTTTTTTATGATGTCGCCGAAGCGACGGCCGACATGGCGCCACGGTTCTCTAATCAATTTCCCCTGTTGGATTACATTTTACTGTGCTTTTAATTATGTTTATTATCTCGAATAAAATATAATGATTTGGCCGGCGACGTGGGGCGTTGTCTCGTGTGCCTCGCGCGGCTCGTGTGCTCTCCGGCGGAGCCAACGCACGCCATTAAATAGTCGTAAATAATAGTGATGGGCAGCTCGTAGGCTTTCGAATAATCGGTTGATGCAACCGACTTGAAAAAAAAATACAGTAGCGATTTTGAGGTTAATCGAAATTATTAGACACGATCGTGGAAGCGTTATTTTTTTTGCCACCACTTTTGAATAATTTAATTATTACAGTATTAATTTATATTCACGTGTGTCTGTTTTCGGTATTTTTCATTTCTTTTTATTGAATCGTCAGGTATGTCGGACACTTTTTTCATGTTGTTTTTTTTATGCATTCCTTTGTAATCGTGTTGACTGCGCTTAGAGCAAAGGTATCTTTTTCGGTCTATTCGCCGCAGGTGATTTAATCTTATCTTATTTTAATACTCGGCACCGAGTTAAAAATCCTTCTCAGAAGAATGTCGTTATCTATTCTCTATTCATTACGACCAAGGTGGCCTATCAAATGCGATGAACGTTGTTGTGGCATCATCGCTTGATATGTGGTTAAATTCATCAGTACACCTGTTCTATGTGTGTTACTCGTACGTCTCACGGTAGATTGGATTCATAAAAAAAAGTTTTATAGATTATTAAACGAAGAGGGAAAAAATACGACCGCAGAAAACGCGATGTCACGAGAAATTTCAAGCAACAAAATGTAAATATACAAGTCATTATTGTTAAAGGAACTTCATATTGCTTTCAATAGTTATTCGGTTTTATTCCTACATCGATTTAATTTTTTTCGTTGTTGATGTATTGATTCTAATATCGTCGGTATCCCATCACTAGTCAAAATCTTCAGACCGAAATAGCTCTCATGCGCCGCACAGCGGTTGGTTGTCACCGCCGAACATGAGCAAGGAATTAAAGCCACTAAACCATAAAACTGAACATGTTATTATCATGTACGAAAATAAGACAACGTGACGTGAGTGCTGCCGGACAGGAACGGGTACGTCGTCGATGGCGGCCTGTCGGAGGCCCTCTACGTAACGCGTTAACGCGGACTTTTTAGAGTTATTGATATGGTAAGAATTTTTAGTTTAAAATCCTATATTTGAATATTGCTGAAGTCTTTAATTTAAGGCTCTTCTGCAGACGTTAAAAGAATCTCAAACATGTGCTGCAGCCAAAATGCCTCTAGCATTCTCATTATAAGTAATACTAATAATGTCACCTGTATTTCGCGTTCTTTTATTACTCGTAGGCCATGGTCAACGGTAACTATTTTCCAAAAAGGTGTAAAGGTTTTTAAGTACCATCGTGCGATATACCTACGGTCCAGGTTATTCCGATTGTACTGAGAGGGCATGGTAAACTTATTAATTTCAACGATTATATTAGAATCAACAGAATCGAATATATATTTTTTTCAAACACATTATTTTACAAATTAAATCAGTCTAAGATATATACAGCATTGAGTTGCCCGATTACAGTTGGATTCTTGTGGCCAGGCCGCGTATTTCAATACCGATGTCCGAAACATTACTTGTGAGGTCTACAAATCACAGCCATTTTGACGAGTTTCAGCATCGCGTGTCTATATATATTTGTTGTAGATGTTAGATATTAAAGCGCCATCGTAAGCTTCACTCCGATAAAGCGAAATCGAAGTGTTAGCGCTTTGAACAGTGGCATCACAAAACGCAGCCGACACACGTAAAATGGATATGTGAAGGCATATTAATATCTTGTATGGCTCGAGTGCGTTGCAAATGAACTACTGAGCCAACTGCGGGGACAAGGAGCAACACAAGAACAGTCGAGACCTACTTCGGGTGGTGGAACTGTTAAAGGATTTCGCTGAGTTTGTATGGAGGTCGTGCGCGATACCGCCTCTGGTCGTACGTTTGGTTCGGATGTTTATCTCAGGTGTAGATATCTGCTGATCGGCATACTCAAATCTGACCGTGGATTTAAGTATTATGCAGATAAATATTTATAGAGCGTGGGATGCTATCGTATTTTGACATAACAGGTGCACGGTGTCGCTTACTAGACATCTATTTATACTCATTTTAATATGCATGCTTATATTTCCTTTAGTAAGTGGGTACTGGAAATCGAAAAGTATCTACCTACTTGCTGTGTAATTTATACGTTATGTGTAAAATAAGGTATAAAAATTGGTATATGTAATTAATTTACCTGTTTTACGTAAAATATTTCATATTAAAGATAATATTATCATAGTATGCAGGCAACAAACAATTCAGCATATATTTTGCTGGATGTGGATATTTTTGAAAGGATTATACGAATATATACACTGTTAATAAACTTATCCAGAAAACGGAAGGTCCAAAGTTTTTTCAAAATAAATTAATGCTTTGCATTAATTTATTCGCTTTTAATCAATATATGATGTTTTAATACAAATCGTGAACGACCAATCTTAATCAGACGTGAGTCTAATTATAATTTATTTTGGGATTACTTTGTGGCAATTTTTATTTCATTCTGTTGAAATAATCTTATTTTTTTATTTGTTCACGTTTATCTAATTTGTAACACTTGATATTCGTTGTTCCTAGAATTGTTATCGCGATTTCCCACTTGAGGTGACCATATGACGGATATGGACTATTCGTACATGGGAGGTATTATCATCATCATCATTTCCATCACGTGTTGCCCCCTCACGGTGTGGTCCGCTATCTCCTGCGTCACGGATCCGCCAGGGACTTGCCGCATCGGAACCCATCAACGCAAAAAAATGTCTAAAATACTTCTTAACTAGAGCAGTGATTAGTATTTATAAAAATATGTGCCCACATTACAAATAATATGATTTTCAATAAAATCTTTAATAAACCATATGATGTTCAATTGATGAACTTAGGTATCGTAGTTTTAGAAATTAAAGAAAAATTATTATGGTTCACCAGGATTTTAAAGCTGAAGAATTTTCTTTTCTGTCAAAGAGAATATGTTTCGTTTTAGAGATTTCTTCTATGTTTGAGAAAAAAATCCCTTTTAATTCTCATATCAGATTATTGGTGCTGAAATAAAATTTTATATAGTAAATAGGTTAATTTTTGTTCTTTGATATAAAAAAAAAACATAGTTTTATGTGATACCGCAAGATTTTCCCAATAAGTGTCAAAAAATACATAGTTTAAATACCTTTCGATTACTGGAATACGTTATTTTTTTATCTTTAAACGGCAACTATGGTTGAATGTATATTTGACAGGCATTGTCGCATATTTAATGCAGTGCAATGAACAAATTAGTATTTTATTACGATTGCGCAAACAAAGCCTCATTTGACATCAAGCTGCATTTAGCCTCAGGTGGATGTGAACACCGTTGGTGACTCAAGCATGTGGTCGTGCCCTTATCTGTGTTTGCTAAGTTCACAGCGGAGCGTTCCCCAATCTCTGGCTCCGCGTGGTTATATGGGTTTATTGCACCTGGAAGCGGCGACAGAGATATTCCCCCTTGGACAGTGACAGGCGCAAGTACTATCACTCTACTACTCGTCGCTCTTTGTCCGCCCGTACTCTACAATGTTGCTTAGTAATGTTGACGACACGTGCAAATGTATATTCCTGGAATAATTATCGTTAACGGTCATTCACGATTTCTTTAACATAATAAATCAGTTTTATTGTATAATATAAATACTTTTAAATTATACCAAATATATAGATTATTTAGAGTACTTGCTACATTTAAATAAATTATTGACGTCAATTTTTCGCCATTCTATTGAAAAATCTAATAAAACACTAAGAATGGAGGTTTATGCCTAAACAAAATGTTTTTAAAGAAGATTCAAGAAGGTGACGGTGGTTGAAAGGATCAACGATGATAAAACCAACTGTTGGTTCAGATTCCACTTACGTCCCGGTGAAATATTATTTTATTTATATTATTCTCGACAACGTCAAAAATGAGAGTCTTGCACTGAATGCGCGAAAAAAAAACTTCTGGAGATATAAATCATAAAGAAGATTTAATAAACGCATTAAGTTAATTAATTGAAGTGAATATTATTGTACATTCATCGGTTGCTATCGATCTACCACCCTTGTAACTAAATCATAATAATTCCAATTCATTAGCATATTCCCAGTTTCCCAAACATAATTTAGTTAGTTTCAGTTGTGGCCGTGTGCTGAAAACCTATTCAGGACTTGACGGAGATTCCTACTATTCGAAATAAAATTAAATTCATCTGTAGCACTTCGGGTTGCTTTTGAACCAATACCAAATACCTGTGGGAACGCCGGTCACCGACCGCGCTGATGGGGTTAAAGTTATAGATTAAATTTGACCGAGTGGGTATTGTCGGCAGATACTTTGTACAAAAGACCTCAGGTAATGTATTATTTGACCTTTTTGCTAAGTTATTTAGAACATGTGAATGTGAACTCGAAAATATTTTTTATACTCTTTGAGAAACTATCTGTTATATAAAAAAGAATCACATTATTAGGTAATTTTTAATTAGCATAAAATTTAAACTAAAAATGTTAACTTTCAACCAAACGCATTAGTGGATAAGGAGCTCTCTTTTTAATATAAAATTGTTTCTAAAAAGGTTTTTTCAACGAATAACATGCTTTTTCTATACGTGAGTTCTGTTTAGTCAAATCTACATATTTTATTATGTTAGAATATTTTAACCCACTTATTTTAATTTATTGTGGTACTCGTAAAACATAAGGTTTTTTTTTTGGTTCTCTTTTAATATTATTAAACTTTCTCCCTTCAAATAAGCAAGGTTTGATTCTAGGATTACTATAATTATATGCTTTAAAAAATAATATACACCTTAATAAGTTACAATGAACGAATATAAATAATTTTATATTATAAAAATTTTCCTTTAATACAAAAAAAAAATAATTAGAATCACGTAAGAATTTGCACCAAAAGAGTTAAAAGTTGTTTTCGTGCTTTGAATTCACGACATTTTGTTGATCAAAGTTACTCTTTTTTCATTCTCAAATATAGCTTTAATGAGTATTTCGTCGGTAAGGAGTAAGTTACATTTGTATAGATATCAATCGATCCAAGTCCCCCTCGGGGAATGTTTCATCCGATGCGAACATTAATAATTTTCGTCTATAAAGAGAAAGTAACCGCCAATGGATATTTGAAATTGAATTGCTTTTAAGGCATGCAGTTATAAAATAATTTAGAGAGCGTCAAATCAAAGACGCTGTTCTGAGAAAAAAGTGTCGGTCGCTTTTTGTGTTGAAAATGAGTTTTTGATTCGAGTATTAAGTGCCAAGTATTTACTTACCGTGCTAGCAGCAGTTACGCCATTAAATAAATAATGTGGAAGAAGTACACAAAAGAAATGTGGCCTAGTTAGCTTCCTATTCACTTTTTTTCCGTCTTGACCATATTTCATAAACGAGTTTCCTTTTCATATATTTTTCCGGTTGCATGATACCTTACATTTTTTTGTTATAATAAATTACTATGTACAATGTGAACTAAATTATAGACGCATAAATACATTCTGTTTTTCAAAACTAATGGTATCACCTTGATAGGAGTCACAGGGAAGCCTCTAGACTACAAAAATATATTTAAATTGTGATCTTTGACTGCTATCATTTTTTGAAATATATATTTTTTTGGATTATTGTAATTGTATTACTTATTAAGTTTCAAGCGTAGTTTTAAATAAATATGGATAGTAAAGAATTTTTTGTTTTGTCTAGTCTTCTCTTTCGTTGTGGTTATACCTTGAGGTTTGAAACACCGTGTATACGATTGTTGTTAAGTAGATAGCTGACATTTTCTATTTCCCTGTTCTGGCGAACAAAGAATGCTGGCATACCTTACTATCTACCTAAAAAAGTTCACTATACGGTATTCAGCATGCATGTCCACATAATTTACTGTCAACATACCCGTTCGGTGACAAATGCCGTAAAAATGCATATCTCAGGTTCTTTAATTCAAATACATTATTTACACTTCATGCTAACATAAATTTATTTTACATATCAAAAAACTGAGTACAGAAATTTGATCACTTGTCGTAGTTAATTTTTATATTAAATATACACATATAATACCAGGAATATTTTCAATATGTATGAGTTTGTGTATTAAAGATAAATAAACTTAAACCAAGAAAGCGGAAGATGAGATGTTGGGGGGGGGGGGGGGAAATGTTTTAAAACAGGATGGAGTAGCGAGCGAGCGTTTGAACGGCAGGGCAAGTCGCTATCATTTTTGATAAATTTACTGTAATAACTTCAGGAATTTATATAAAAAATAGACTCTTTATTAACCCCCTAGGGTAGGTACTCGAGTTATTTTGAAAGCAAGAGAGGATAACAATTTTGCAAGAGGAAAATCCACACAAAATGAGATACCGTAAACACGCTGCTAAAAAGAAGAATTTCGAGAAGCTAACCGCCGTGTTTGCGGAGAAGAGGGAGTTTATTATATTCAAATGCGATGCAAAGTTGTATAGATTGTTCTAGCACCCTCCAAAAGTCTATGAAAAAGTAGCCGATAGACAGAGGCTCACCAGAAAAAGGAAAACCGAAGTGAACTCGATGTACTGCGAGGTGTAGCTACCACTGGTTGTATGAGCACTCTGGATCTCGATCTCGTATTCCGACGTGATTTATTACACTTGCAACTCACGTTCACTCGGACATAATATGACGGAGCGTAATAGAAATACCCAATATTAAATCTATTTTTCCAAATCGATCATCAGAAGCACAAATCGTGATTTTACGTTACCTACAATATGCTTGTGGGTAATAGGCGTTATTTCATTTTTAATTCTTTTAGTTTTAATTTATTTAAGTATCAGATTTCTTCCAAAGGCCACATTTATTGTTGATTTTATCGTAGTATGTAGACTCAATTTGACTAATGGTGAGACCTCTTATTCTTTCCCTTTATCAATCATCAACAATGTGACGTGTCAAGAAACATATCATTTTACTATTTCTATAATTTGGTGTAGTTGATTGTCAACTTGTAACTAGAAGAACATGCTGGCAGCAAGCTGTATTTTACTCGCAATAAGATTTCACACCAATATATTGGATGATGGAACTCAATTTTATTTATTTATTTTTCAATTACGAAAGAGGTTGTTTCACGTTACGATATTCATTGTCGCTCATTTATTTATGTACTTTATGTACGCAACTCAACATAACTGTAATGTTACCAACCTGTTAACTGCATATAATTAATTTCGACCTAGTTCCTGTATTGATAATGAAACACTTTAAGAACGTTTAGTGCGGAGACAGGCGTCACGATAGTGCAAAACATTAGGCAGATACTGAATACGTAGAAACAGGTTTTTTTGAAAATAATTATCGACAAAGCGGCAATAGCTTTTCAAACATGTTTGCCTAGTATTAAAATGCGAAACGGATGTTTCTGCTACTTAAAAAAAAATAAGTTAGTTCAATTACTAGATGAAGAGAAAACTTCGTAAATTTTGGAAGACACAAATGAATGTGCACACGGATATGCAGAAAGTTTGTCTGTCTTTGAGTGCAGTGGCTCTGCAGCCTCTGCTATGCCCAAAAGCAGAGGCTTTGGTGTATTTTATGGACAAAGTCCAGCGTTCCGTCCTGCGCGGCAGTAAGTTTAGAGTTTGTAGACGTCTGGGCCATTAAATGCATTAGAAGTAGATGCTATATAGCGTGTTTAATATTTATTAGTAAATTAATTTTATATTTAAATTTTGACATCGAATAAAAACCGAATAGTGAAATTTGTTGTGAAATGGTATTTAATATTCAATATAGATAATATATATTACCTTGTTTATTAATACAATTCAACAAATATATATTTAAGTATTTATATCCTCATGCGTGTTTAGTAATTTGAATTTGAATGGTGTTGTAACTGCACACACAAAATAAGTACACTTAATCATCAACAGCAAGACACCGTAGGGAAGTGTAATCCACGCAAACTTAACTATCGACATGACGGTAAAACGTATCATGGGAAATTCTTGCGCACCTGCTAAGCCAGGTTATATTTAAAATTATTATTTAGAAGCCGTTGGCGTATCCTGCAATTAGACCATGGAAATCACGGAAACTTGGAGGATTGAATCTTCCAACCTGTTGCTCGACTAGGCAATCGGTATATGAATCTAACCTAACCAAAGCTAGCTGTAATCGATTCAGATAACCTTAGATGAGCGAAGAAAACTCGTTTTTAGCAAAAGCCATTCCTAGCAGGGAGTCGCTTAAATCTGCCAATTTGTCATCTATTTTATGGCGTTTAAACATGCGCATATTAATAATTTGTTTTTTTATAAACCACCATAGTTGGATCGTTGAACCGTGCCGGTGGCGCATACCAAACTTTTCATAAATAACTAAAACCGAGAACGTAGATAATTACTACTACATTCAGCACTCAAAGCCACGATAACGAGGAACAGTGCACCGTGGAATATCTTGGCAATGAATTTTAGGACGCATTTGACAAAGCATTGGACGAAATGTGCTTTTTTTGTTTTAGCTATGTTATATTACTTTACTGCACGAAGAATATGTTTTTTTGAGGAAAGAAATATAATTGATATATGCAAATGTGTAATCGATATACCCATGCAAATACATTTGTACAGGAGAGAAAAATCTGTATCTACATTTAGGGGAGAGATAAATAGGATAGGAAGTTTTTATAGGCAATGGTGGAAGTGTCTAGTTTGTTATGTCTCCGAACTTTTCCTTGTTGTATACAGGTAAATTATCAAAAAAGACCCTGCATTTGAGAGGGTTTGTTTTTTTATCTGTTTGAATCTGTAGACACGTTGATATTTGACAGAGTTTAAAATTATTAAAAATTCTGATTCGAACATGGGAATGAATTGTTAACAAGAAAGCGTGCCTAGCCGCCGCATCACGAGGCAGTTTCATATGAGCTAACACCTGTCAAAATTTACGCTCTCGTTGATTGGAGCCCCGCGGTCCTAATTATTTAGTATTTAATAAAATGTTAACACTTTCGCGTTCGTGCGGGACCGGCGGGGCCCCGGCAACGCGATCTTACTCCGGTGATCGGATTCCGCGACTCGCGTGCGATACGCCGTTAAATAAAATTTGACGCCGACCGTCTCGGCAGACTAATGACTAATGAATGCGCGCTCAGTTGATTTTCACATAGGTAGTTCTCTCGGTTGTAAATATAAAAATATCTGATTTAAAATGGATAGATTAGATGGCAGCTTAATGACACTATTGCCGTCAAAATAACTTCGCGAAAGCGATACTCGTAGAAGATGACAAAATTATTGAAATTTCCAGTTTCAATATAATCTACGTGGTTTTTTAAAGATGTATGTTTCCGATGTGTTTTTTTTATACAACAAAAACAATTTACTTTTGTTTTTTTTTAAAACCGCCTCGTAGTCTAGTGGTTGCTTGCTTACTTGCCGACCACGAAGTCGCGAATTCGATTCTGGCAGAGCAATAGCTCTTTTCTCAGTTTTTTGCGTGGAAATGTTTCCGACTCCTTGCTCACCTGTCTCCTCCCTTGCGACATAGAGTATCGAATCCACGTGCCAAGAGATATACTCGTTAAAATGATAAATAAATAAATATATATAGTACATGTAAATAATGTTGCATTTGTCAATATGCTTTTGATATTTGCGTTCTAAGATTCCGTCACTTCTGCTAAGCCACACTTATTTGTGTATTCGTTCAAGGGCGGTGCGTGAGTCAGCCCGTGCAGTGTTCGATAATAGCGATGCGATAATATTTACCCAACGCCGAGCGTTCGTTTACACTGCCATCCAGCGTAATGGAAGGCCGCCGCCACTGGGCCCGCGGAAATTCGATTTATTTTCAATTTCTCCTAGTGATATTATTATATACATTTTCATTTCTGCCGCTCCTCGGCCAAAGCTGCCA
Source organism: Atopsyche davidsoni (assembly GCA_022113835.1). Lineage (NCBI taxonomy): Eukaryota > Metazoa > Arthropoda > Insecta > Trichoptera > Hydrobiosidae > Atopsyche > Atopsyche davidsoni. Next base: position 2,472,843 of record JAILWY010000012.1, on the reverse strand, counting down.
AGATAAATAATCACCACTTGGGGACTGTCTGTGCTCTACGAATGCATATAAGTGCTCACTACTGAACTAAATGCTGAACATTTTTTTTCTATTTGTATCTTTATTACTGAGTCACTTCTAAATAAAACTACAAAAATATTGTTTAACTTTAATTAAAAAAAAAACAAAGCATTAAGGTTGATAGTCTAACGCACTGGTTTCCAAAGTGGTCAATATCGACCCCCAGGGGTCGATTTCACCCTTCAAGGGGTCGATGACAGCGAAAAATTATATTGGGGGTCTACGAACTGTAAATGGGGGTTTACGAGAGTGGATCCCATTTAAACAGGTCATCACTAAAATTTAGGCATTCCGTAAATGTCATAATTGAACACAGATTGAATCTATGTACTTACATAATAATGCTGTTAATCCTGCATTATGGACCATCGCAAGAAGGTTTTTGAAAACTTTTCCATATTCATACCACATGGAAAAGGGTTTCAGTGCGGTTGTCAACCTTCTTACAAAAAAAAAGAAATAGTTATTCAATGTTTACATACCGACATAAAATATGGCGCATTTTGTATGTCAGATGTCAAAAATATGTTTGAAGATGATGAATTTGTAAAAATTCAATATTAGGAAGGCAGGGGTCTACGAAAAACAGAAAAACTCGACAAGGGGTCGACGGGACAAAATAGTTTGGGAACCTATGGTCTAAAGGTTAGTTACTAGGATTTTTTTCTAAAAATTATATATGTACTCTAGTGTATAGTGTCTCTACTCGCCATATGAATCATCACCTGTATCTATTGCTGACTGTTATATCAATATATTTTCATAGTTTTCTGTAACGATTAATGACCAATTCTTTATACATTTAAAATAGAATACAATGGAATGGCTTTATTTGATGACTAGTTAAAAACATATTGTACACGACTTGACTAAAAATACGACTTTGAATATTTATTTGGAGATTCGGCGTTGTTTTCGGTACCGTATTATTCCTAAAACTATATTTATATCATTGTAAAATTGGATTCAAAATTATTTGTTGTGTGTTATTATGAGTACCTCAGAGAAGTGCAATTACGGCCGGCCGTCCTTGCGTTTTCCCGCTGGCTGCTCGTGCTTCTGTGCCGCCGTTTGACATTTCCCCTAGGCTTTGAATCTTCCGCGATTGCAGTCGTTCTCCTGGCGACTTTCTGCGCCTCGGCTGTTGTTCTCCAGCTCCAATATCACCGGCGAACAAAAGTGTCTTTCAAACAATCACCGTTTGTACTCCGCGGTACTTTGATAAGCCTCGCTCCTTTTATGTACTTCCTGCTACTCCGCTCTCATGATACTCTCTACTGATATTGCACCCGTAACCGCTCCGTGGATCAGTGGTCAGTATAACTATTTGTTGTCTATTGAGTTCCAGGTTCGAGACTATTTTTAAGAGATTTTCTGGCCTTTCTTTTTAATACAAAAATACAAATGCCAGAGAATTCGGGGACAGTAAAGAGTGTTCACAGTAAAATTCTATATTTAATTAAAATATCTTTAATATTTTTGACATAAAGTAGTTTGTTAAATTACATTATGATATGTTTTTTTAGTAATGTTTAGTTTTTTAGTTTTTTTTTTTATTATTTTAATTTTTGAATCTGTCTGGATCTGGCTACCAAGCAAATTAGCGATTTTATTGGTGAAAAAATAAAAAGGTGGAATGACACAAAAATGTTGCAACTCAAATATCACAAAAGCCATTGTTTAACAGTCACTGATTTTGAACTGTAAACAAAATAATACCCAAAGAACTGTCATTTATTTAAGTGTTCGTGTTTGAATTCATGATTAATTTACATTGTTTTATTTATATTAAAATTATCACTTTAGTTATATTATCTATATAACACATTAATATTTTGAATTTTTCAAATTCATTACAAACGACCAACAGGATGCGGCCCTGCGCTCGGCTTACCTATTTTTTATCGAGCCCACCTAAATGAAGCGTGCTCCACAAGCATTACAGCCTTGGTTACTAAGTTCTGTTTTTTTTCAGAAGGAAGTAAAAACGCAATTCAAACCAGCGTGTATCCATCCATTATATTTTTAATCCGACAGAGTCTGCGAGTTTTTTTCGCGAAGTCAATTTCAAGATCTCCCAAATACTTTAATAATAGTCTAATAAAAACAATCAATCCTCCGTCTGCAAGAGGGACTTAATCTATTTGATATCGATGTAATTTTACACAGACGCGATTGTTGTTACACTATCATCATCCTGTCGGTTCGTTGTTGGACAAAGACCTTCCTGTGATTATTCCACTTATTTTCATCAACATGGAGAACTTCACTTGCTATCGTTATATCAAGGTTATCAGATGTAGGCTATGCTATAACGATTATGCCTTTTCAAATTTAAAGAAATCTTATTCTTAAATTAATAGGGGTAAACATCTCTTAAGTGGGATAGACGCTAGTAAAATCACACTAGCATAAAATTTTCTATCATGAATTGGGATTTAAACTTCTGCGTTGGTAAGTCGGAATCTCTTGCACGCTTGCTTACTATCCTGGTCGCTGAAGATTGCGAAGTGAGCTCTTGCGGCAGTGCCATCGTGGTTTTGTACAATAATCAATATTTTGTATTTTCAATACATATTTTTAGTTTTGAATCTCTTAAATTAAATTTCAATAATAATTATCAACTTATACTTGTTATCAGTTTGAAAAGTTATAAAACTAATGTAATACAATAATTTTGTTGCTTAAGTTCAAATATATATATATTTTATATATAATACAAGCGTTGCACAATAATGGTATACTATCTTTGTCATGAATCCCCCCCCCCCGCGTCGATGGCCTCGGAAACCGCCCTGCACCGGTGCGGCCGAGGCCGGCTCGCGTCATCCCCTAATCCCGGCCGGCCCCAACCCTCCCATCCCGCCCCATTGTCTCGGCTTATCTCAACGGGGCTAATGTTGCGGCGCTGCATTACAGCCTCGACCTCCCTAACTCGCGGCGGCCTTTTAAACCGGACGGGAGCCTCGTTCGCGTTTCCGCCCTTATTAGACGCAATGTACCTAAGAATAATGCCCTATTGTCTTTGTTAATGCACTAAACCACTATATATTTATATATATATATATATATATATATATTTATATATATAAAATCATCATCATAGCAGTCTTAAAGAAACGTGTAGCTGAAACCTGAATTAAATATGATTATTACTAGTGTCTTATTTGATTTTTACCTTCGGTTGAAAAATGAGGGCTCATTTAATTGTTTGGCATCCTCAGCGAGCCCCGCTGTGGAACTACCTTCGCGATATTGATTAAATACAACTTCCCTGCGCGGGCCCGTCCCGCGTCCGGGCGCACCGCCGCGCCGCGCCGGCTCTGATTGACCTGCTCGCCCTGATTGATGTGTGACATCCGCGATAACCGCTCATTAATTCTAATCAGAAAAAAACAGTCCGCCGGTGTTATCCATTAGCGACCGAGCACTCGCGCCAGACGACCTACATCATATTGTTGCGCCTGGCTGTATTACCGATCGCGCTTCCCAAACTCACTGCGCCTTCTTCCTCATTAACCCTTTCGAGTGTGAGAAAAAATACCAATGTTATTAGGGGTCGTCGTTACCCTACTCCTTTGAAGATGAAAAAAGTTAGTGAGAGTTTTTCTTTTCTAGATTCACTGGTTAGGATTTTAGACTCTCTAAGTGAGGTGAGAATTATTCGATTTATGTCAAATGTGATTTAGGCTTACTTAAATTTTAATTTGATTTAATATAATTTTTAGTATTTAAAAGTTCTATGAATAATCTTTTTTCTAATAAAAATGTCAATCAACTAATTTATACATTTTCCAATTTAGAAATATTCTAATTAAATTGTTTTTTTTTAACTCACTTTTTTTTTTATCGATTATATATATTTTTCACTGTTCAACGCGTAGACGTTGTTTTTGGAACCAAAAAAACATAATGAAGAAACAGGAGTTGGAGAGTACAATGATTTGTCTTTCGTACTTCTTTGTTTATTCCATAATTTTACGTTTCAGTTATCTTATCTTCATCTTGCGAAACACCGTTCTGATATCGCTAACTTAGAGGATGTGTTTTTATAATAATTAATTATTTATATAACGAATGTTATTATGCAAGCGAATATGATATAAGACATTATGGTTGTTCGTTTGTTTCTACCACCGTGCTCATCGCAGACCTTCTTTGCGTATATTTAGTCCTTTTTTATAACATTTCTAAAACAAGATGCACATTGAAATTAATGCAGTTTTAACAAAATTATACTGTGAATTTAAAATTCATTAAGTAATAAAATTATTTTAATTGAATAATCCGGAAAAAGTTACAGTACGAGTAGTACATAAAATAATAAGTATTTTTAATATTTTATGAACACCTTGAGATACGGAATTTTTACATTTGCACATTCCTGCTAATTATGTTATTATTTATTCCAATTGATAATAATTTTTGCTACTCAATTTAAACTAATATTCTCGTGATATTCCCGTGTATATTTTTTTCATACACTATAACGTTATATTAAATATATCTTAATTGATGTGTATATTAATTATCTTTAGATGCTTAAAGGATTATAGCACAGTGGTTACCAAATCTGTTATTGTTGAAGATTTTTTAAACATTATATAAAATTATTAACATTAAAAATTTAAAAATGGCTTAGATTTAAGAACCCGGCTAAACAAGGAGTAAAAACATTCACAATGAGTTAATAAAAATAGTTTTTTTATGGTAAAAATATTTAGAAACTCTTAGCGGCAAGCAGTAAATTCAAAATATAAAGGTGCATTTCCATTAGCCTGTCATTGGCATGTCACTAGTCTAATGTCACTAAAATGTTCAAAACGCTCCAATATTGGTAACAATCATGGTATTATTTATTTCGAAAGAATTTTGCTTTATTTTAGTACTTATAATGAAAACGTTTTACCATCTGATTTAAAAAGTGGTATTAGTTTTTTGAAAATTATACTGTGTAATGGATTACAAGTCACAGTGTAAAGTTACCCAAGTAATTCTATTGTATCCATTAAGCCTAAATCAATAAGAGTATTACATTACATCAGCGCCAGTTTTCTCCGCTGGTTAAATGTGTCCCGAGGCGTCTCGGCCGAGTAGATTTCTCTATTTATGGTTTCCATGACGAATCACCTCTTAGACGCGATTAATTGGGAGGCACATGCCGTGCCCCCTTACAAATTATCGCCAATCAACCCGTAATTGAATTTGTCCTAGGATAGGATAATCTGTCTCGCACTGAATTGATGCTAAACTAGCGCGATTATACGCTGAGAAAACGAATGAAGCCTCAGTATAAAGTAAGCATCGCATGAAGCCTTTCATTCGAATTCTCGTTTAAGCTGATTTAAAAATAAACGGGCGATTCACCTAGCTGTGGGATCTTTACTTTACCACATAATAATATAAAATATACGAACTTAACAAACGCTTTGTCAAATAAGTATTGATTAATTTTAGCTAAAGAAATATGAATAGTCAAATGGCAATCAAAATACGATACGTAACGGTCGTAGTCTTGTAAATTTTTAGGTATTCATATTTGTTGTTTAGATATGGAGTATTACATGTGTATCGTAGATATTATAAACGTATGAATATTAATATAAAAAAATAAATACATATGTAGAAAATAATATTTACGTATAAAATATGATTACTGTAATCTGTAACACAAATCACATCATGAGTAAGAATTTCAAATGCTTTATCAACTTAGCTTATTTTTTTGTATTCGTAGCAATTGCACAGTTAGATGTCATCGGTTACGTGTCATATCTGGTTTTTTTGTTTTGTTTGAGCTATTAATTTGTGATTTTTTTTCGATCGTACTCCACACGGTGTCAGAGCCCGCCTCGTCCAGGCCGACTTAGCGACCGCCCGTTCTGCGCGTAACCGTTTTTTACGTGCTGGCTCGGTCGGTACGATTTTATTGCTGCTCGATATTGAACACCGGTAGCCATTCTTCCCGCATTGTTCGTGATCGATGGAGCAAGTCGTCCGCCGACGATGGGCTCGCTTCGAAAAAATGTATCGACTGAATAACTGTTCTCGAAATACAGTGTTTTTGCGCACTCTGCGGCTTCGGTCTCATTTATTAGATTCGATGTAGGTCTAGTCTAGATGAATGGTTCGTGTGCGTTCGTGTTGGTATTTGTTGTACCGACATGTTTTCTGTGATGTCGGCATCCGCCTCGGGGATAGATGAGCTGTTTAGCTATGATTTTAAGTTTTCCATTCAAATGCTGCTATGGATGCGTAATTTTTATCAAATTACACCAGTATAAGTATTGTTTCAACATCAGCGTTATCATCTTTTATGTCGATTTTAAAATAAAGTTTGTAAAATTATGATGCAATGAATAGTTGTTATATTTGACAGCTGAGGCTGATTTTTAAAAAACAAAATGAATCTTTAAAATATTAAAAAGTCGGTAACTTTCAATACTTTATACAAATATTCCGGTCATTCAGGATTTGTATGAAGGTCCTCTGACTAGAAAACTATTTGTCGAGTTGATTGCTGATGACCAAGGAAGTTGTTTAACACGGTATGCATCCAAACAGCACATTCTCATGTAAGTCAACCGTGAATCGGTGTGACGATGTGTGGCTTTGACAACCAGTACATAAATTACTGCCCTTTGACCGATGCTATTATGAAATGATTATAAATTATATGCATTTATAAGCAGTAAAATAAGGAACAGGTTCACGACTCGTATATATCATAAATATGATGTCATTTAACGTATAAAGAATACATATTTCTTTTTAATCGGTATTTAGAAGATAATTTTATTTAACATGTAAACGTATTTTAACAAAAAAATTATATACTTTTTTTTTAAATGGCATCGTTACACTAAACGATAATAACACTTGTCAAGTTTGTGGGGTTGTTTATCATCCAATTGTTTTTATTGAATAAAAAACAGAGTGAAATATTTGTCTTCTGAGTTTGTATTAGAAAGTTAATTCATAACGTAGTAAGTATTTTTGCGTAGGCTTCGTTCCGTGCAACTTGATCAATTACACGGCGTTACGCCGGAGCGAGCAGCTCGTCGATTCCGGACTACTTTTGTAAATCTCGATCGTGTTCTGATGATTAACGATGTTGTTTTTTGCAGGTAAGACATGGACATGATTACTCACAATCATGAAAGAGCATCCATCTCATCATCAATATCGCAGCCAATCATGAATACCGAAGATATGGAGCACCAAAAGGTTTATACTTGATTAATTATTTTCTATCAAACTCCTCCTTCAGCATGACAATCTTTCGTTGTAGTGTTTGCTAGTTTAAATGTTGAGTTGTAGCTTTTGTATTATGTTTGCTGCCAAGGCGAGAGTCCCGACAGAATCACGGGATAGCGATGGGATACTTCAAGATATTCTAGACCATTTTCCGGATTAAATTTTGCTAGTAAAAGAAAAAGAAAAGCAAATAATTGCTTAATTCAAAACATGGAGTTTATTTTTAAAAGATTTAATAATAGCCTTAATACAGTCATTTTGTTATATTATTTGATTTTGATGTGGATATTTTTGTATGTTTATTGAAAAAAAATAGTCTGAATGCATGATAAGACCGTGTCGATAATAAACTTTTTTTTTTAAATTTGTCACACAAACATCTAGTTTTCTATTACTTGACCAAGAAACACTCGTTTAGTTTAAATCATGATTCACTTTAATTAATGGACTTATATGCTTTGAATAATTTTGATATTATTTTTTAATATCATTCTGGACATGGTGTACAATGGTGGGACAAAAAAATCCTCCTAGAGCATCTGTGTACTTAAGGCTTCGGGGTAATTTCACTGAAGGCCTGAAGCGGGCACCAGCCGGTTCGTTCCGGGTGCTGCAAACGGCCGCCCGGAGCAAGTGTGCATTTGAATCCGGTTAGGAGATTATTGGTCCCGGAAGTTCAGTAAACTAGGACTAAAGGGATTATAGACAATATTAATGGCGGTAACTTTCGTGTTGGAACTGTGCCTTAGAATTATGGTATTAATTTTATAATAATTGATGTATTTATGAAAATAATACTGTCATGAGGCTGTTGAGAAATTAAATGACCGAGAGAAAATTCTATTAACCCTTTGCACTCGAGAGGTGCGGATTCCGCACCACACGATGTAATGCCGCAACTCGAGTGGTGCGGATTCCGCACCACTTTGTTTGGTGCGGAAATTCGATGTGCGATGATAACTATTTATGGTTTCTTATCTAGTGATTTCTTCTTTATGTTTATGTGATCTTGTTCTTTAAAGTTCGTTACTAAGCACTGCGTATATAATTTTACAAAGATCATGTTATCTCCTATTCAAACTACGCTAGAATTGTTTATCTAAGATTAGTGCGGCACCATAAAGCGAACTGCATTTTTGGTTTCATTTCGAACTTGACAGCCATGGCAAAATGACTGGATGTGTACCTAATCAACCCATATATTTTTTGCTTGTACTTCTTATCGTAATAATTCATTTGAAGGTCCTTATTTGCTTAAATTTATATTGCACTGAAGGATAGACTTTTTTCTCCCTCACAATATCAATAACCTCTTCATTCACGTATCGAACCATTATTTTGTTTGGTTTATAATATATAATAATATTATGATAATGTGTATCTCACTCAACAGCTGAGAGGAGAACAGCCGCATAATCACTTGTGGTATATGAAAACCTTAGTTCGGCAATTGACGGGAGATTTTCGTCAGACACGTGCTAGAGCTTCACTTCAACCTGCGATTCCGAAAATATCCCCCTAAGTGGAAAGCTGCATAACGTTCTAACAGGAGTTAGGAAGAATTGCAAAGTCTGCTATCAAAAAAATAAACCCGGCAAAAGTCATCAAACGACATACTATTGTGATACTTGTCCCGAAAAGCCGGGCATGCATCTCGGCAATTGTTACATGAAATATCATACAAAGCAAAATTACAAAGACTTATGTTTACGAAATTATCTTCGTTAAGATGTAAATATACATTAAATATTAAAATAAAAAAGTTTTATGGATTAATTTGTGTGTGTGATCATTTTAAGTTAGAGGTGAAAAATTCATCAAAAGTGCTACGAAACGCTTCGAGTTGCTGATTAGTCCGCGCGGAAACGGTCTCGAGCGCAAAGGGTTAACGTAATGACATGCTGAACATTCATAATAATCTAAACAGAAATAGAGACTCAGAGGAATATAAAACAAAATACAGTTCATGGTCAGAACATGCGTGTTTTTTCTTTAGAACTTAATTTATCTTTTTGAAAATTATTCTGTGTTTACATCTGTGTTATTATCCAGTAATAAAATGTTGATTATTTATTATATTAAGATAATCTACAATCATAAAATGAATAATATTTTTTTGCTGGTAATTTTTAAAGTCATTCCATGTTAGGCTGAGTTCAATTAAAATATTTTACGATCGTTAAATATTTTTTGCAATGTTTACATTTAAATTCCACTCGTGTAGGAAGATTGTGTTGAATTTCACATGAAAGTAGATGTTACTGGCAAAAAACAACTCCCAAGACTCTATTTTCAATTTGCTGTGTGTGTGACACTTTTGATAAACAAATATTAATCATCGACACTGCTTTTTTTACAATAAACCTGCAACATTTGGTTCCATACACAAACAACACGCTTTGTTAATATTATAATCGTAGTCAATTAAAAAAATATATATATGCACTATTGTTGCTTTTGTATCAATGGATGTTGTTGTTGCACTTTTCACGTACTTTGTAGACTGCGTTCATAAGAGTTGGATTTAACCGCGCAAATTCTAGCGCCAGAAAAGCCCTTCACACTCGCTGCGACACAACTGTGAACCGAATAGTGACTGGCCAATAATGTCAATAAAAATGTCCGATTTATCAGATAGTAAGATAAGTCGGAAAAATGCGTTATTTCTGTGAACTTAAATTATAATATCTACCTCAAACTTTCAGCGACCTGTCTCCGGTTTATTTAGTTTTGGTAGACACGCGAGAGAATCCAGTTCGAGTTACGCAATAATATTCACGAGTGCAAGTCAATTATATGATTTTTTTGGGTGTAACATGCGCAAACCGATTTGGTCCAACCGCATTCATTAGTTTGAAATGCATTGGTACAGCCATCCACACATCCTGCGATACAACTGACAACCGGATGGAAGGCTAAACCTTACAAAAAGCACCCAAAATAATGGGACGCTATTGGTTGATTGCTAACCGGTTGCATGTTGCGTCGCTGCAAGTGTAGCCGGCAAGGGAACAGAGCGGCGAGATGGTCACGTGCCCGGCGGAGCACCAATTGTCGTCCTCGTTAGTGTAATTGCGCCGCTGACCTTGGCGCGCGCTTATCACGGCTGGATCGCCGCTGGAAGCCGTTTGAGCGTTTCCAATCTTTTGTGCTTCCTTCATTGTGTGTGCACTCTGCGGGGCAGTACCTTTTCACGGTCAATTATGTCGTGTTTATAGAAACTCGGCACTGTCGCAGTGTGGGTCTGGAAGTCAATAACGGCGATTTTTTTTCTTCTTCTTGCAAGTGACTCGCATAGTGAAATTTTTAATATTAGAAGTATCGGTTTACACATCTACAAATGTTGTGTACAAAAAATAATTTGATTTATTCTTTGGTGATTTTGTGGTTTCTAAACACCCAAGAAACCACAAAATCACCGAATAACAATGATTGCCAAAACCTACAAACATACCAATTTTTTTATTTTCAGCAATTTACTATTGCCATTAAAACTCAAAATAGCTTCATAGGTAGACAAACAATATTTCTTATTTATTTGTTAAAATAATATTGAAAATATGAAAAAATCTATTGGACAGAAGAGAAATTTTTAATGTCATTACTCAAAAAGTATTATATTAATGCCTCAGTATCGATTGTTTAAAGTCGTGTGAGGGCAAACAAAATGATACTAATGATGTGTCGGTATCCGTAACTTATTGGGTGGCTCGGTTTAACATTGACGCTAGTTCGCGGTTTTGTACCTATTTCGTGTCTCTTGTTAAAAATCCAATCACGAAACAACAGCGGGGGTTAGTTTTTAGTTCACCTTGAATTCTCAACCGTTAAATTTAGATTAATTACGTTGCTCTTGATACAGGTGTACTTGCTAACCAGACGTGATGGGCGATTACTTTAACATTACGTAAAAAAAATACACTTCGGCTAAAATAAATTTTGTGTTAGCAATTAGCCATGCTTTTTGGTTTATAAAAGCTCATGATAAAACCATTTTATTTGGGAAAATTTCACTAAGGTAATATTGTAGGTCGTTACCCGATTCTAGTTTACATGTTTCAATTAAGCATTACAGTCAACTGTACAAAGCGATTATACTTTTTTTTTTTTTTTTAGAAACATAATACTATATGTAAATAGGTTTACAATATATGTTGAAATTGATTCAAATAATAAAAATCTTGGAGACGCGCTGGGTTCGCTCTCAGCTCAAATCACTCTTACATAAGCGCCATTCTTTGCAATTACTGTTCATTTTCCGCGACCGCGTGGCGTGACCCGCGGGCGGACAAAAGCCCCCCGACTACTATTTTTATGTATGGCGATGCAATAAACGAGCCAGTCATCGATTGAAGCAGACAATAATGCCACCGCGTGCACAGAGGCGCTTCCCGGAACGGTGTTTATGCAATTCCTATTTTCGTACAAAAGTGCCGAGCGACTGAGCCACGAATGTTCTTATGGGAACATTAAACGGTTTCAAGCTCCGGGGCGGCCTTCCTCCCCCGGCACTTTTCATTGTTTTCCAAAACTTCGCCGGGGAAAATATCACTCGCGAGCGACTCGTGTCTTCAATATTAGAAGTTGCTTCGGATGTTATTTTTAAATCGCTTATCTTGTCAATGTTTTAAATTGCTTTTTTTTTTTTTTTAAATGCGTCATGTGCACGGATTCTCGTGGCTTTCGGACGATAACTCATTTGATCAATATCTACACGACAACAGCTTAAATTGAAAATGTGTTTTTAATTTTGTTGGATTAATACATGTTTGCGCGTATAGTTTTTATTATTTTATTTATTTCGTGTTGTATCTGAGGCAGTGGAAACTACCCCTTTCGGACAAATAGACAGAATATTTATATTTTTATAATAATGCGAATCTTTTTATAGCTTAACTAGTGATATGTCATTTTGTTTGTAATATTGGCAGGTGTTCTTCGTAATACATACTATGGTGATTTCTTCGTGAGAATGAATTATTAAAAAAACTTTCTTTTCCAATTTAAAAAAAAAAAACTACTGTTTTCGATAGAACGTTACACATATTTATAACAAATTCTCACGCATGCGTATGCGTATAGTTTATCGCTATTCTTTTTCATTTCCGAGTGGTCACTCTGTGGATGCCGGACTCTGGCAGGCCAACATGGCGTGCAAAGAAATCGCCCACAAGCCGTGCGAGGAAGCTAACAGATGGCGCGCATCATATCGCACGTCGGATTTATCACTTCCATTGTGCTCCTTCCGGTTGGCTTATCTAGTTTTACTCGGCCGAATTCATCTTTTTGTTTTTTTCTTCTTAAATTGCCATTATTTAACTTGGTTTAGTGTAGTTTGTGATAGGCTCCTACTCCTATTTAATCTTTTTTTTTTTAACAATTTTGTCATGCTCACAAGGTTAAGTGAATAATAGAATAACAACGTATGTTTTTAGAAGTTGGTTAAATAATCGCTTTGTATTCATAGGGTTTGATTTTCATCGTGTATACCTGGATCGTGCGAAATACACTCCATCTAATCTGAGTATAGTTCCCTTTATTTTAAAAGCAGAATGTTTCATATACTTAATAAATATACATTCATAGATGTATATTTTTCTTATACATAAGAAAGCAAATAAAACCGCCTTTCCTTAGTCAGGGCTGTTAAGAATAATGCATACTTTACTCCGTGGAAATGCGTAAACAAAGCGGTCGTGGAAATATTCAAGATTCCATTTCATACGCATTTCCCTCCGCTGTAGTTGTTCCGCGCCGGCTTGACGTCTGTCTTTTGCGCCTAATGCGCCATCTTCATGCGAATCGCCCGCCATTCGCCATGGCGCGTCATGAATAATGAATGCTCCCCCGCCGCTATGATAACACGACCGTGCTATCGGTTATTGTAAATCAGTCGGTCTGATGCGAGTCGCGCCGGCCGTTGCACTCTCTCTCTCCCTCCTCCACCCAAGGACAACGCATTGTTGTATATCTTGCGGTACATACATGACAATAATCAATATTTTAATCTTAAACAATGCGCAGCGAGATTTATTTTTAACGAAATTAAATTCTGCGTTTTGAATTAAAAGTTAAATAAGGTATTATTATTCTTATCAGATGCGACGAAAACATGCGATGAAAAGTCGTAAAAAAAAAACAAAGTATTTTCGCAGGTCCGAGATAAAGTTAATTGGCTTTGTCTACTCCGTATTGTTTTTCCAGTTCGCGGGGCAAACAACCCCCAGCCCCTGTCCCCCTCCGCGCCCCCGTGGACCTCACCGACAAGACCCGTCGTCCGGCATTACGTGACGCGTTGCAATGTTGCGTATTTTTTTTTGGGCGAGACAGTAATGTATGCCGTAACGATTGCGCGTACGCCTTGAAAAAAACTCCTAGTTTTTTTCGCATAAATAAAATATTCATTTTTTTTTTGCATCTGTACACTTGACCAACTTTTGTACGTTTAGTACATGTTTTTCTTTAAATTTTGTATGCTGAATGTGGAATGTTGTGTGAAACAGGCAAATGTCAATTTAAATGATTTTATAGTTTTAAAAATACATAATCGTAATTTTTGTTTTAAATTTTACTCTAGATATATCTCGTATTAAGTAAATAAAATTAAACAAAAAACTAAAGTGGATGTTTTATCAATTTTCCTTTAGGAAAGATAATTTTGACTTTTTTTTTCTAATGTTGGTTTTCTTATCGGTTATCAGGTGTTGTGAATCATGCGCAGTCTTTGTAAAATTTTAACCTACAATCTTGGCTGTGTACACTTTGATAAGAAGTCATTGAAAAAGGGATTAGAGACTACAATGGAATGCCAGCTGAGCCATCGCGCCACATAAACAGATTGTTTGCCCTAGATAAAAAAACGCTGCTTTAAAAAAATTCCTTAATGTAATCAAAACTAAATTTATTATAAAAGTAAAGTATTGATATATATTTTTTAAATGCTACGAAGTATGATTTTATAAAAAAAAATACGACCTGAAAATTAGAAAAATCAAATAGTATTTTACTCAACCTTGTATGATTTAACTAACAAAATATTTAAATACTGTCTTTATCATTAATCAGTCTTCGAAGAATCCATTGTCAGTGTAGTAAGGTAATGAAGTAATTAAGTACCTACACATAACATTTACACAATACAATGCCATCTTAGATTAACAAAGGATAAAACAATTAACTTAAATGTAAAGCGGCGCATTCGGGAGATCGTGATCTGCCAGAGACCGGCGACCTCGGAGCAGCATCCTCGGGATGCTCCCGGCGAGTCGTCTTCCATCGCGAGGGGCCGTCTACCGAGCGGCCGAATTATAAACGCATTACTACTGACCCAGACCCGCTACCGTCGGCTATCCGAACATCATTTCATTAGGGACGTGTTAAGACAGATAATGAAGTAATACATTTTTAATGGAGATACTTCTGGTCTGCGTGTGTTCTTGGAGTACTAGATACGTGCGTAGATTATTTTACGCACGCATCGCCTATTCTTCACTGAGTACATATAACAAGACTATGGTAAATATTATACTTGGTTCTAAAATATGTACAGTATTACAGTCTATATTCCTTGAGCACGCACAACCTCTGCTCAACTATAATATAAAAAGAAGATACTAAATTTTTAATACGTATTTTGATATTTTATGATTAAAACCAATTGACATTCATTGAAATAGCAACCCATGCTAGGCAGCCTAACGGAAATCAAAATACTAGATTTGAAAATAAAGCATGTTAAGGGTCGTTGTATAATGGTTTGTATTTTCATTAATAGGATAACACCTATCAAGTTCCAGTTCTTGCTTACCGTCTCTGAGGTCCCGGGTTCGAACTTTCGTGAAGCAATAAGTTTTTCAATTCTTATTTCATGTCCAGGCTTAAAAGAAAACCTTCCGTTTATTACAGATTAGTGTAGATTATTGACTTTTTTCTGTACGCAACTGTCTTCCGCTGGTATATTAAACGTGAAAAAAAAAAAAAAAAAAATATTTATATTTTAAGTATACTTTGTTATTTATCTAATTTCGACCGTCTAACAATTTGCGATTTCGTAGGATACACCAGCAATTTGAAGATGATTGTTCGTCTTATTCCTTCAGGCTAGAGTGCCTTTTACACATCTTCATTATATCCAAGACAGGCGGAAAAAGGGAGCCTCCCCTATGAGTACTTCCCCCGAGGGATGCATCAATGCAGCAGAGGCCAGCCATTACCCCCGGGCGTCCGCTCCTACCGTCGCCAGCCAGCACGGTCCGTAATGACCGCTGCACTATCAACGTACTGAGTGACTCGCGCTAGATTACTCGTCATTTTAGACGTCTAGAGGACATCAAGAGAGTAATTTTTTAAAATGATTTTCATTAAAATGTTAAAAACATTCGGTAAAATTACTAATTTTATGTTTACAAATATTTTAAGTATTGTTAATCATATCAGTTCATTATCATGAAAATGATATTTTAGTTACACTGACTTCATTGTTTACTTTTGGACAGTATAAAATGAATTATCACGTTTCGTGTTAATTCTTTCAATAAGCGATTAAATGCAAATTTTATCAAGGCATCGTGCATATCTTTTTATTATGTATTTATAACAAGTAGTATGTTTTTACACAGCTTTAACTTCATTCGAGTCGTTCAGTATGGAATGCCTTGTCCTCTCGTCGCGGGTACGTCCCAGTTGTTACGGCGACTCTCTCGGCTAATGGTAGCAATTCGCCGCTTACTTTCGCTGTTTTTTTGTACCACTTTATCATAATGTTCTCGATTTTTTTACAATACTCTAAAGACGAAATTACCGCCGCGAAAGTACCGCCCTTCTAGTCGAAACGCAAGCAGCTCTTAGGCGATGTGCGCACTTTCTTCTGCACTCTGTCAAATGAATGGGAGGACAATTATCACACACGCATTTAGTTTCTTTTTGTGCATTTCAAGCATTTGAACTTTTTGATCAATAAACAATGAAATGCTACTTGTGTATTTTTTTATATAAACTAAAGAGTCTTTTCGAAATTAGTCACATGTTGTTTCAAATAAATACACCTGATTTTTGATCCACGCAAATAATATTATTAATATATAAACTTCCACAGAAGTATTTGCTTATACACAGTAATTGAAATTTGTTTTATTGTTAAGAATAACTTCGAACCCTAATCTGTCCGGTGGTAGGGCGTGTTTCTGACCACAACTCTTCTGAGTAACGCAAAATAATCTCTCAGCTTCTGAGTAATGTTTTCTTCCAACATTTTGCTCAGGCACTAACAACTTCTTACTCTATGTAAGCTCTCATGGTCGGTTGTATCCTTCAGTATGCTTGCGTATGTACTGTACCTTATATGGTGTAATAAAATGTCTGCAGATAACCGAGAACTTAAAATGCTTAGGTAGTATATTTAGGTTTATAGATTTATAGTTTTCGCTCTAGTAATAATATTGTATATTATACACACCATAAAACACGCGCTGTGGTCACGTGGTCAATTCAATATAACCAAAACAAATTTGATTCACTGCATTATAATGTACTTTTAACCTAGTATCGGTGATAATAAAGAAACTAGTTCATTAAATTCAAAACGTAACGCAGTACCGCAAATAAGTAGTTCCACTTCTAAGATTAACAGTTAAATCGAAAATCAATAATAATATTTAAAATAAAACAAAAAATGGAATATCACGTATTTTCGCAGGGTATTTTAAAATATTAATTTGACGATGTTTTGTGACTAACAATGATATCAATATCAGAGTTAAGTGAATTATTTACTAAAATGAAAAATATCACTATGAGTATAATTATGTTTTAAGGCGTAAATTTGTACGACGTGTAATAAAAGCGTATATATGTATTTTAAAAATACTTCAAATATATTTGAGGGCGAGGGATGATTTTTTGAGTGTATGAACCGCACGCCACTGACATATGCCCGCGTGCCAGCGTTATGTCGTCTCGAATTTGAACAAAATAATTTCACAGCGCGAGAAGAACATTTCGGTGATCAATAGATCCCGAACAATGGGCAATGAGAACCGAGAGTGTTTATCGCTGTTGAGGTAGGCTGGGGGCGCGAGGCCGCGGCGGTGCTTCCTTTTGTATTTGAATGTGCTCGTTCATAATGAAGACGAATCGTGCGCCAATGTTGACTTTTGCTATTGCCGGCAGGACATTGACCTAGTCTTTTGAGTAAAATTGAATGCCCGCATATTTCATATAGATTTTTATAAAACTCAAACCATAAATATGCTTTTGAGGCTCAAAACCCGCCCGTTGGTTTGTTTTTATTTAAAATCAATTTATTGCAATTACTTGAAAATTCTCATGCGAAACTTATGTGATCAAAGAAATTTAAGGTATTCTTTAAAAACCTCGTTTTTGAAACAAACTATTTTTGTGGCTGTCCGTTATTACATTGTCATCTTGTTTGCGTAGATGTTGACTGGGAACGTTGAAAGGTGTTGAAACATATTTACCGACTAATTTTTCGTGGGCAAGCTGGTAATCTTGCACGGTGTCAGTTTTCTACCGGATCAATATTTGCTCTTCGTAAGTAAAAGTCATCGGCTGAGAACGCTCCGCGTACTCGAGTGTCCACTTCGATAACCAGTTTGCGACTGCATCGCGGAGACGAGTCGTCGCAGCGTCAGTGCGGAGAGCTGTTCTCTCGCCGGCGCCCCCGCGGTTTCACTTTTCCCCGCGGCCCGGCGGGTGATTTCCTCGCCGGGCTTTCCACCTCCTCGGCCGTCCGGCGGGCGGCGAAGCGGAAAAAGAAACGGCCGCTACGCTGAGGCGCTCCGCTCCGCTCGCCGCTCGGTGCTGTGCTTCGTGCTCAGTGCTCGCCCCGGTGTGTCCGCCGCCGCACCGCGCCTCGCCAGCCTCCCCGCCCCATGCGTCCGAGGGCCCGCGCCCCCCGGCCCTCTGGAGCCCCGCCGCGAGCCCCGACCTGTGTCGACCCGGGAAAACCTGTCAATCGCCGTGCGTTCCCCCCTGACGCTTCCGCGGCCTCCGTTTGTAGTAGACCCGTGTGTACTACCTGTGTGTCGGAACTTCGCAGTAACTCCGTACTACTTCTACCGTTAGTTTTTGTGGCCGCGTTTTGAGATCTCCGATTGATGTATTGTTTTTTTCAATCGTATTTGTTGATTTTTTTCATCGGTGGGATTCTTTGTGCTCTAAAACCAATTTTTCTCCCACCGGTGTTGTGTACGCTGCAACAAATATGATGAAATTATTCTATGAG
The DNA here is from genome assembly GCA_022113835.1 of Atopsyche davidsoni. Classification (NCBI taxonomy): domain Eukaryota; kingdom Metazoa; phylum Arthropoda; class Insecta; order Trichoptera; family Hydrobiosidae; genus Atopsyche; species Atopsyche davidsoni. The sequence goes on along the minus strand of JAILWY010000012.1, from coordinate 2,454,284 downwards.
TAATTGCAGATTTTGTTTATTGCACACCATCTCCGTCAATCAATCATCTTGAGATTTTTTCTCGAGTATTCTTGAGTATTGTCACTATCAATGAGGAATGTCCCCGCATGTGATCAGTCACTAAGTTGGTGTTTATTTAAACTAGTTATTTCATTCTCCCTTTTTTTTTTTTCTTTTCATCAAGGAGTCGCTTTGATTCGATTAGTCTATTATTTGTAAACTCCCCAAAGTACGTGCTTGAAAATAGCCGGAATGTATATTTTCTATTGCCAATCACCGGAGTCGGCGCTGATTGTCTTCATCGGTGAGACTCAACCCGCCGAGGGATGTTGCGAGTGTCTCGATGCTGAGCTGCAGCCGCAGAAACGATATTGTCGAGTTACAACATAACGCGGCGCTGCACGTGCGCCGGCCGCTCTCGCCGGCTCGGGGCCGCCGTCTCTGGCAATCATCATAAGGCGTCCTACCGTCCCGGAACCGGTTCGCGCTCCTCACGACTATCACGGACGAGACACAAAATCCGTAATTAAAGAATATTTGAATGCCTCCCGCGTGTATCGCGCCTAGAATCATTATCTCCGTAGACTCGGGGAATTGTCGGTTTTTGAGCATTTTATCACCGAGATAAATATCTGAATAATTCTACTCGCGTTTCTATAATCATATCAAATCTTTTTTTATTTTTCATCGCATTCGGTCATTTTTATGTTGAATATATATTAACGTACAGCGACTTCTGGTGGATATTAAAACACCATAAATCAACACTCAATCTCTTCGCAGCTCCGGCTCTTCGCCGGTTGGGTATTTTCTTCGCATTGTGGTATCGCCACTTCTCGTCATGCGAATCGAGGCTTCCACTCCGCCGCCCAAACGGCCGACCGCCATTCCGCCGCCGTGAGTTGAACTCGGGTGAAGTTACACAAAACGGGGCACCGGTCCTCGCTATAGTGTATTCATGCAATATATGATGGTTGAAACTCAATCTAGATTCACCCAGTTTTCCGACCAGAATCTGGCACTCTGCATAATTGCGGCGCCGGTATAAATTTAACACTTTTATCTTTTCGATCGTTTCCAAGCACTCTTATCGAATGCAGAGAGGCGGAAAACCGCAGACTTTCTTTCGTTTAATATTTGAAAACGATACAGTGTCATTTCACTTAACGCGACTCCGAGCGCACCGCAGGACAGCTCGACTCGCTCGTTTTTTTATTATTGTTGACGAGTTAAATATCCAAGTATATCTGGAGGTGCTCAATTTCACAGTCGCTCGCCGTTATACTTCTCCCGTCGTCGTTTTCTCTGCTCCGATGGTTTGAAAGAATTCTTTCATTTCGTTTAGAAAAAAATGGTCACGCGCACTTCTAGGCAAACACCAGGAGCGCTCGGCGCAATAATTCCGTCGGATAAGTAGTATTTTGAAAACTTTGATAAAGCTGAGTCGTGGGACCGTTCCGGGAACGGGTCTTCTCACGAGTCGTCCGATTCACTTCGGTCTCGAATGCGAATTCGAGTCGCGTGCGGGAAAATCCACCAGACGCTACCGAAGCACCTCGAAATTCTTGTCTCCGAATGTGGGACGTCCGCCCGGCGCGGCCGCCACCGGCGACGGCCACTCCGGCCTTCGGCATCCACCTCGGCGGTCGGCCATCGTCGCGCTCGTTTTGCCGCCGTTTCCTTCACCAACTTTTTTCTGCGCCGTTCGGGCAGCCGTCTCGGTCTCGACGCCTCGCCTCGAAACCGTCTTCAGCCACCGGAATATTCGCCGCGGCGCGCACCAGTCGTCGTGAATATTTCAGGCCGCGCTGCCTGGCGGAGGCGCTTACGGTCCCCGCGCGACACCGGATGCGCGTTCCGTTGCTCGGACTGCACGGCCCGCACGGCCCGCACGTGTTTAGCATACCGGCCGGTAATCCTATCGCCGCACAAATTACCGCCGCCCAGTACTGCGGCCTGCACTGTCGGGACCGCAGGACGTGTCGACTGGCGCGTCACTCCGGCCCTTCGCGACCGCTCACCTCCGATCTGCGCGCAGCCCGGCGAGGCTTCTGTCCCTCTTACTGCTAGTGACTGCTTCCGGCTCCATTCTGAACCCTTTGATGATCAGATTTGCGGGTCCATTCTTCGACATGCTAAAAACTGATAGCACGGAGATATGAATCTTACTTACGCGTTTTGTATTTCTCAGCGGTGGTTTGCTGTTCTATAAATATATCGTGTTTGTTGACCTGCGGGCGTTGATTGATATTTTTCTTATCGGTGGAGTTTAATCTTCTGGATAAGTGACATTCTGAATTGTGATAACGACAGTGCGTGCTTGGCGTACGGCAGGACTACACCTCCCGAGGCACGATCCGAGTGGTCAAATATTGACGAATGCAAGTGAACTCAACAGTGCCTATACGCATTCGAAGACGGTTAACATATGTTTTTGTTTTGATGTGTGTACATTATTAAATAAAAATATTTTTGTATCGTTAATTAAATATTTAAGATAATTGCGTAATTTTCGAGAACTAGGTAATAAAAAAATATATATTTCAAAATAAAATAGAGTTGGATGTACATAATATATTAAAACAATTGAGCTAACGTTGGATTGATATTGAAGTGTTTTGAAAATTGTAATTTTGTATGAAGACGGAATCGGTTTATCGAAAGTTGAGTGATATTGTGATGTTAGTCGTGTGTGCCTGAGTGCCTGAGTGCTCGGTGCTATGTGGGGCTCAGGAAGCGCTACGACGCTGTCGGCGCCGGCCAGCTACGCGGGCGGCTGGGCGAGACGAGGCGCGGGCGGCGGACACGGGGGCCACGGGGGCCACGGGGGCCACGGAGGCCACAACGGACACGTCCCCCACGGGGGTCACGGGGGCCACGCGCTGTCCCTGCCGCGGCCCCTGCCCGCCGCCCCGGCCCCGCGGTGGGGCGCCTCGGGGCCCGCCTCCGTGGACCGCCGCCTGACGCGCCTGCCGCCCCAGCCGGAGCGCCCCGCGCCCTCGCGGCCTTACCGAAATACCCCGCCCAGCGTAAGTTGAAGAAAACCGCTTAGCTGCTTGTTAATTATACCGTGAAATATACAAACATTACAAGCACGACAGTATTATTGGTTTGAATTAAAAAAAAAAAAAAATTAATTCAGATTAAGTTACCTTACCAATAGCAACTGTGTGTTTATTAATTATTCAACTTTTTTTGGATATAAAAAATATTTTTTTACATTCAAAATAATCACTTTTACTAAAATTTTAAAACCGTATTGTGTTATCTCTATGTTTGGAAGAATTTGTCTTGGGAAAACTAAATCCTCCGCCATATACAACAGTTATCTCTCGTAATACGAGTTATCTAATAATTTAAGAAACTTTAATGTAGTGTTATTTTTATTATCTTTTATTGTTATTTTTTTGATATTCTATGAAACTAATCTTATAATTTTTTATAAAAGATATTTATTACTGATAGCTCATAATATAATTGTACACGTATTTGTCATATCTCAACAATTAAACAAGCTAGTTAAAAAAATAATCTGTAATTGTTCGGTCATCATATTGTGAATATATCCACGAGCGGGTCCACTCTGCGAGTATCGATTGATCTTTAGCATTAATGCTTCGCTCTTTGGGCATAACTCGGCGATCGAAAATACCACTCGAACGCGTCGCCAAGTTCCAAAATAAACCCATCGAGAGGCGCTTGTCATCGGTGATGCTATTCGGTTATGTCATTGCAGATCTCCCGGTGGCGACGGCGGGGCCCCCGTGCGAGATCGATCTGACGGCGATCGACTGTTAATAAAGTCGTGAACTGCGCAAAAAGTACCGAGACACGTTTCGGTGAAAATAAAATTCATTAACCGTTGCACGCTCCGTGCCGGGTTCGCGGGCAGCACGTCCCGCCGCGGCCATTGTCTCCGTCGTGTTTGTATTCGAATATTATATTTTTAATTCGTTTTGTAATTAAGAACTTCACGTTGATTAGACAAAGACGCACCTGGTTGGAACGGTAACATGTAATTACTTTGTCTATTTTTTATAATCGTATACACCACTAAAAGCTTATGTTTAAGAAAGTATATTGTATATAATTATCCATTAAAAAATATACATTCGAAAACAACAAAAGTTTTTTTTGAGCAATTTATGGTTTAATTTTTTTATTTCGTTTTGCGTCGAAAACAACGCTTAAAATAAGGTGATATCTAGCGCTTGCTATTCTTTTAAGTATACTCGGAGTCCTACATCGCCCGCCAAAAGACCCAAACTCAAAACTATTAAAGATAATGGTGCGCTACTCCACTAGCGAGAACCGCTTTGTTTCCTTCCACGTGATTGAGAATAACGACTTTTCTAGGCATTCACTAATGACGCCGTAGTCCTCAAAGCCGAGGAGGCATCATCAGCGGGCGAGGCCCTCCGCCGGGACGCGAGGCGAGCGACGCGGCGGGGCTCGCGCGTTCATTCCGCTCGGGGTTCTTGCGAAATGTCTTTGTTTTAATAGCGTTTGGCAAACTGAACTCGCAAAACGATTAATGATTTGTTATCGAAAGAGATTGTCTCTCGCAATCCCGCCTATCACTCAAACGAATCGCGATTATTGAGTACGCCGAATAAGGAAATTCGTGGATTAAAAACTTTCAGTGCGTGTTAGTCAAGTTAATCCATTGCGAGTGCGCGCTTGCACCACAGAGACAATGAAAGGTTTTATTTCTAATACGATACTTTAAAAATGTTTCATTGTTGTATCTAGAACTTTCACTCATAATTTTTGGCTGTTATTGTGAATGAGCCGATGTATTGTTTGAAATTATTCAATACGAGTGCAGGGCTCCCTGGCTCACACGCCTGGCCGGTGCCAGTGACCCCGCGCCCGCCGTCCATACAAATGTAGCGTAATGTATCCGAGGTTTAATATGCAACTTATGCCCGCCCGAGCGGGGGACACGGAATAACAAAGGAGGAGATTACGATCTGTCACGACCGTTGCGGCTCGATCGAGTGAAACAATGAGCCGTGCAGAGCCGCCGCTCACTCTCGAAACGCGATCCGATCTGAAAATAAAAGTAACGCAGAATGTCTTGTGTACGCAGTGCGGTGCGTTTAGTCAAATGGCCGTATCGAATCTTCGGCTGCCTAATGGCGGAGCCCGGTATATGCCAGCTAATAACTCGTGCGAGACTTTATTCTACTGCGAGGATTTGTCGAACTGATATATATATAAATCATATATATCAGTCTGTATATTTGTCTATAATGTAGATCATATCAGAACACAGGATTATAGAGCGTTATGAGAGGGTATTCGCTTTCGTCTTGCTGTCATACGAAATCCTTTAAAATGATTTGTTATGCCTGTTAAAAGAGTAGCTACCAAATATAGCAGCTTATGAAACTCAATTAAAGTGCAATGAGACTCATTATTTAAAATTTTGAGAAGCAATCTTTCAAATACGCCCATACAAACGGCAGGTTAAAATTAGCAAACGCCTTCGCTTAGATGCTATCGTTTCCGTGTAATTTCCTAGCATCCATCTATTCCTGTTTCCGTTTTTCTCTTATTAATACAGAACCCGTTCCGAAACCGGTTCAGCGAAGTGCAGTAACGTGAATACTTGTTAATTATGAACCGATGCATGTACTTTGCGTCGTCTCTCGCGGCACCGCTGCGACGACCGCTAGCTTGAAATTCTATCACCGATTAGCCGGCGTCCCGGGCTGCTGCTCGCGCATAGCCCAGCCCTCGCGACTGTGCGCCTCAATACGACTGTTGGTACAATATGCGCGGTGAGTCAGCGCTCTTATCTGCACTGGGCTTATCGGAAAACACGACCGGCCAAAAACGTTTTCTTGAAAACGCTACTTATTGGAGTGTATCGATGAAATGCATGCAATAAAACTGACAAGTGTGAACAGAATTTGTTTTGAAATTTTTACTGTGCACATTTTTAAAATATATTTTCTGATACTTGATTTGATTGTCTGTTTGATTAGTTGTAGCTTTTGTTTCCGTTTTATGAGTAAAAAAGGACGGGAGAAAATTTGATATTCAAATTGAATTTAATAATAATAAAATTATAATTTCACTAAAAAATAAGCAAGGTTTATTTTTTAGGATAGTTCGAACATATTAATTACTGATTTATCCATATACTTTTTTCGTGTATTTTTAATATTATTTGAAAGAAATTCTTCCGCACCATTTATCATAGTTATGGAAATATACACATTTTAATGCTTAAATTCAACTATAAGCCATTACTTTGTTTAATACTATTTGATTATTTGTTTTCCGACGCCTCTGCGCGTCGACTCAGCGGAATGCGAGTTCTCAAGGAAACGTCCTTCGATCGCTTTTCGATGAGCCTCGTGAACCACGGGGGACGCTCGGAGACGCCGGAGGTGTTTCTTCTCTCAGAGTCACGAAATGTCTGCAGTACTGTTTCTTCCCGAGAAACGTGGTTTTTCGACCGTCCGGAGTTCTTTTGTTGCGATGCTCTCTTCCTTCTACCCTTGTATTGCTAGAGGCGTCTCGGCATTGTGCGTCTAAATTTACGCAAAATAGGCATCCTCGTTTTTGGAGCGGTTCTTGCTAAGCTGATCTTAAGCGCCATTAATCAACTCAGCTAACAATGGAGATAAGCGCACAGACATAGGCACTACGCACTTCTGAATATTATAGTTGCCGTTCAATTAAAATAAAAACTCTAGTCATCATTTTTGACAACGTTGGGGTAAAATGAGTTTACTCTGAGACGACCGGCGCTATTTTGTCAATACAGATTACTATTTTTTAAAATATTAAAATTCAGTTGTAATATTTTTGTTTTGTATTTACTATGGTATAGTAAATTCACGCCACATGACCGTCAGTCGGCAAATAATGACCAGGGAACACATTTTTGAGTTAAATGAACCTTCGTTTTTGAAAATAAACTGACTGCATGAACTTGAAGGAACCGTACTATTTAAGTTAACCATACACAATCAAATGAAAAATATTCGTTACTTTTTGTCACTGTATCATAAAATCATTACAAGCATCAAATCTCTTTATTCTCAAATATCCTGTTATAACCCTGTACTTTGTATCGATCAGGTTGTGATAGAGACTACAGACTAGTTTATTTGACATTTCGATTTCCTCGAGCACGAAAGCTTCTCTTGCAAAGCGTTATCCCAACGGAGATCTTCCGAGAGTGAATCAACTAAAATATCTTCCAACCCGCCCCGCGATCGCGCAGTTCCGCGGCGGCTCGCGGGGGAAGGCGTAATTATAATGCGGCTATCCATTTTCAAATCTCCATTTTGAAATTGCTTCGAGATTTCGATTTAAATAAAAAGAAGAGCCCCGATTTCTTAGCCGCACTTTCTTCGCGCCACAGCCGAGAGACGACGGCGAATGATTTCATGATTTTACGATTTTATGATTTTCCACAGTCCCGTGGTCGCGGAGGTTACTCCGGCCCGTTTTCTTTCGACTCTTACTTGTACGAAAATAATTCAACAGTCCGCGGGCCGTGACGGAGCGGCGGCCTCTCCGCACTTTTACTTTTGTACGGATCGCGACCGCTTGTGAAAAGCCTGTGCGCTATTTGCTATCCGAGGCTTCTCCGCGCCGCGTGGGACCGAAATTAGATTGATTGCAATTACGTCGCTACTGCGATCGGGTGTGACGCGGCGCGCTCTCGCACACTCGCGGCAAATAAATATTCACCAAATTAATCCATATTTTTTTTTTTTAACGAATTTAAGTCGGCGTCAGTTGCTTTGGTGAATCGCGTTAAGGGATTTTCTCTTTTAGACGACTTATTCCATTGAGAAAGTACAATTGCAAGGCGAGTTTCACAAGTAACTATTTTATGTATTTTGTTTTTTCATCTTTTTTATTTTTTTAAGGCTTTAGTAATTTGGGTATAAAGTTTACAGTCAAATTATCGTAAAATTCCATATAAAATGGTTTTTGAGTTTTGGTAGGGAGGTTGGGAGGTAGTTTGTATAGTGTCAAAAGTATGTTTTTTTATTTGTATTTGATAAATATTCTTTTTGACTATTACATTTGGAATTTGATTGATTTTTGAGGTTAAGCACCTATGAATGTACAAACAATTATAATATTAATTATATCGTTTTTGTACATTGTATCTATACTTCAATAATATCTCACGTACAAGCTTGTGTTGTGTAAAATATTATTTTCCATGTGTTAACTTTTACTTGGCTGCGTAGTAATTTCCTTTTTTTTCCACGTAAATGTTTGGTTTTATTGACAGCGAAACGGTTCATCATCACGTCCATCGGCGGTTCTCGATGCACCATCGTCTTCTAATTAATATTCCCCACGCGAGGCGCTAGAAAGTTCTCGGAGGCAGGAGAGGCGCCGCCACCCTCTGCTACGCACCGCGACGCCCGGGCCCGCGGTGCCAACAACAACACAATTGGAAAGTTTTCTCCTCTGGCTGTGATAGCCATCATCACGTGTCTCCGTAGACACCGGCGGACGCACGAACGCCCGTTATTTACTTTTTCTCGCCTGTGATATGAGAACTCCGCAAAAGCTGCACATCTTCACATTTCGTGTCATTCGGGAGCGTGCATACCGTGAATATCAGATCGCACTTTCGATTGCATTTAATTGATCAGCTTAATGATGTACGCGTCGTTGTATTTGATACTTTGATACTCGCGTTTTTGCGCGTTGCATTTAACAACATCTTTGAGGGAAGAACGTCTGTAATGTGTCCACATTATTGCCTGATGGGGCGCTCTCACCGAGCTCGCGGCTAGAGAGCCAGCGTGATTAGTGGAACCGGTCGCTTTAATTGAAATTCTGAAAATATTTAGTAGTATCTCTTTTCTCGTTATATTTGTTCATTGAAAGTATCTCAGTTCATTTAATGCATATTTAATAAAAAAAAACATTGACGTGATTGTAATTTATTACGTCAAATTATTTTATATTGTTTTTACATTATTTATTAATTTAGAAACATGGGGTACGCTAAGAATTCCATAAGGTTTTAATTAATTGTATTTTATCTAATTTATCGTTAGATATTTAAAAAAAATATTTTTAGCCTGAATATTATTTCAAAATTTGACACATTGGAAAAAACTCAATTGAATTTCGACCTTGACTTTTATAAAACTTAAACTAAATCCATGTCTACAGCAACTAAAATTCAATCGCAAAAACACCTTTTTAATTAAATAACGAATGTTAAAACATCGAGACCTATATTTATAATTGAGAAATTTTTTGAAAAAATTTTCTATTGGTGTTTTTGAATTTCTTTTGACGATAGATACAATACCGCATACCGAAAATACAGGACCGCGGACCGCTCTTTTGCTTCCAGAGTAAATTGTCCTGTGGAGATATTTTTCCATCCCAGTCCCTCGGCGTATCCCGATACGTATTCAGATTGTAGATACCGGCTCGGGTATAATTTGATATTGTGTACTGCGGTCGTCCCTAATTAGGCCGGGTCCCATACCTTTGCTACAGGTAAACCGGAGCGGAGCGGTGCGTCCTATCTTGAGCCTGGGCGCAATATTATACTCTCTACCTTTGAATGTTGATTCTTTATAATCCTGCCGCTGTACGAACGAAAGCTCTTTCAATGCGTTTAATTATCTAAACATTTGTGTTGATATCTATTAACACTATGGAGTCAACCTATAATTTATAATTTACAATTTTTAACTTCAGTTCTGATCGTTGAAGTTCGTTTTAGTGCTCACTTCGTTATTACCAAGCTATTGACATTGTTTAATGTAAATATAATCAACAACTTGCAAGACTAGGTTTTTACATAATTTGAGTATCTTGTGGTATAAATACACTTTTTTTGAATAGCTTAACCTACGCACTTTCCAAGCCCTCCAAATGTCATCCATTCACAACGCAAACCTTTCCGTTCCTGAAATAAATATTAACGCCGTACTGGTGACATTAGAAAAAATCAACGCAAAATGTCAACGTAGTCGACCTATAAAACGGTTTAGCATTATCCGCCTAGTAAATCATCTGACGCCGTAAATAGACCGTATAAATCCATCGGTTTGCGCCATTTGCATATTATGCAAGGCCTGCGAGGCGCACCTGAAGCCGAGGGGGGGGAGGACTGCATGCCTTGCCTGCACAGGTCGCGTTGATTAGAAGTGCATTCGCTCGGAATCTGCAGAAAGCGACCGAATATTTAGCCAAATTACTTCGCGAATAGTCCTGGAACTGAACTGAAGCTGTTAGTTAAATATCGGATGTTCTGGAGACAATTGCGCTGCTTGCTGTATTGATTGTAATGGCTAATGGAAATCAGATTATTGGTTCTCTTATCGCTTAATTAAAACGGTTTTGTGATTGTATGTTACACAAACTTGTACGGAATATGGTATAAGAAAATATAGAAATGTAGATAGTATAGAAATAAATAATGACATTTCTATATTTGTTTCGCGACCTGTGACTTCTAATTTTTGTTTTTGATAAAGTTGTTCGTGTTCATATTGCATACAGTCATATTTCAAAACTGTTTTATTTTATGGTTAAACATTTATTTACTAAAGTTGGTTAAAAAATAACGACGTATGGTATGTGTTTATTAAATTGCGAATGCATTCTGCACAAGATAACAACATGTTCAAGGTTAAAAATTGCTAACCTGTGATTTTTCAACTGACTCTAACGATTGATTAACTAGTCGTTGACCGGTCTTTGACTTGACCGCGCCTTTGTCACACACGCGTTCACCTTATTTGACTTGGTAGGTGTTTGCTCACGCGGCCACTTTATCTTTCAAATTAATTCTCGTTTTAATTAATAATCCACCTGGTCTTGGTATCGGACCAATGTCACTAGTGGCATGTTAAGCATACTGGAATCATGCGCTGATTAATCTTGCATCTTTCATTTGAATTGTATATGAATATTCTGTTCGCTCATATTATATGTAGATATATTTTTATGTAATTGTAGGTCGATCTTGCGTCTTGTTACATGTAAGAAAGTATTTTAGCTATAAAAAAATGTAAAAATATGATATAACAAGTCTATCGTATCATCTTCTGGTAGGCTTCAAAATATGATTAATGTGATTTTAGTTGAAATCAATAAGTTTCATAAAACATAAAAAACTTTATTATTAATTAAATTCGGGAAAAATCTGAATTGTTGTCTCCATAGTGTTTTTTCCATTGAAAAAAAATCCTACATGACATCACGAAACCATCATGAATATGGCCGTGAAGATCCACGTAAATATATAATTTCAATTGTTAACAATCCAAATTGAACAAAATGAATTTAATGTTTTGCTTCTCGTTTCATTTCGCTCTTGCGATTGCGCTAGTTTTATCTTATTTACTGTTATTTTTAAACTACTCCGTAATAAATCTACACTTTCATTCTATAACACGGTGCAGTTAGTTATCAGATGCTCTATCGGAGCACTGACTCCTTGCACCGGCATCTAGGAAGAGATCTTTTCGCAATCCTGGCGCCGATTTACCGGGCGCTCCGTCCCCCGAGCACCGTTACACTTGCCGCGGAACAGTCGCTCTTATCGCGCCCGCGGGAGGGGCGTGTGTCGCGTGACGCGGAAGCGGCCCGCCAGCGACTGCATCGACCGTCCTGCGCTGAAAATAACCGATAATTATGTGCAACTGTAATTATTGCTGTTGCTGGACTCTTCTGAACTGTTTCCGGCTGCGAGAGCGCTTGGAATCACTCCACAGCTAATATACACCGCACATTGAAACTCACTTCTGCTTTTTAAAAAATGCGTATTCTCTCATTTTGAAACTTTTGATTGTAGCGGTGTTTGTTTTTAGGAGACTACAGAGGGAACGTTTTTGCCCTACAAAGACATTTTGAAAGTTTGGTTCAGATGTTTTTTAGAAGCATACTACGTAGCGTTACATTTATCGTAGCAATGTCTTCCAAACGTAGTGTCATGGAGGTAGGCGGTGCGCGCTGTGTGCGCCCTTATATGGGGAAGGAGATCCATGATGGGCCAGCTTCCTATACTTGGGTTGACAGGGGATGGGTGCTTTGGCGGTGTGGCTTGTGGATGGCTCTATCAGGTCTTGCCAAAATGACAATGGGGACCTCTTTGAAGATCATCATCACGAAATCAGTATGAACTTCTGCGATACAAATTCTCTTCTCTCGCATATAAAGTTATTTTTATACCTTGCATTATATAATTATTCAATATTTTAAAATCATTTTTATAATGCCAACGTGAAACGTTAGCGAAGCCGGTCACCAATACAATTAATCATGTGGAAAAATCACAACAGTATTCTGTTTTAGATATTACCTTGCATTTTCATATAGGTATCTTGTAGGTATTTCTTAAATATCTAATTGTTACATTCTCTATGTATATTTGGATAAAAAAAATAATGCTGTGGATATACTCTATAAATAAAAACCATTTTAATTATACATTTCATTAGAAATCGCAAATCACACATGATTGATTATGGAGTACCTACAATTACTACACTTTAAAATAACAGATTTAGTTTTCTAAAACCTGCTCTGGAAGTGTTTGTTGCACTTGGGTAAAGCGTGAAAAACTATTTTATTTTATAACACTAGATTTACGTTCATAAAAAAGCAATGTTTTGAAAAAGGGAAATTTAAAAAAATGATCTCTTTAATTTAAATATTTATTTTAAGTAAAACTGCTCGGTACGGCTTTTGAGAATCAACAGCTCAAATATCCATAATTAAAGTTATGATTATTAACCCATGTAATTAATCCTTAGTTAAAAATGCCTTAACATTAATTATGTTTTTTATTAAGTCATGTTTTATGAAATTCCCAAGAATATCACCCTCCCTGAATGTGTGGAGCTGCCCTGAGGTACAATTAATTAAAGCAGTGACCATTGGATTAATGAATACTTTGAATGAAAATGTCTCCTACGCTGCGCATAGTAATCAGCGGACCCCGACTCGCGCGAAAATACCGAAAGCACTCTGAAAGGTTCGCGATCTCTGACTACTAATTACTGCCTTCATCCCTCCCCGAGGGATGTGCTTAACAGGACAAGTATTATAATTACCCACCAGACGAGAGCTCGGCAAGTCCACACTTAAATCTAGATAATAGTACGATTTATCGGAAAAATGTAAGAGTTTTCAATTGATTTTTTTTAAATTAACTTATGAAAATTTAGTGTGTGTTAAAATATATAAAATATTGAAAAATTATGGATGTAATTAGATTTGAATTTTTTCGCTAGTCTTATCAAAATCGCATTGTCAGTCGGACGAGCAGTCCAGCCCTTGTGCATTGAATAAAAAAAATCAGAATTCATACATCACATCCAAATATAATCGGATTTCTCTTTCAAATGTTATGTGATAATCCCACGCTTCTTGTATTTTATAAATATACATTACTGTTATTATATGAAAAATTATTTGGTGGTACAAACTTAGTATGGTGTAGTAGATATCTTAAAAAAAAATTAACGTTGTAAATTAACATTGCATAAAACATTATTTCGATAGAACGAAATTCGATTTAATATCGCCATTACATGATTAAATTAACTTTTACTATTATAATGCGTAAGTATTCTTGTGGCTGTAATTAAAAGTGAATATAATTATATGTGCTTATATCCAATGGGTCACGGAAAACACTAGCTTTGGAATCTTGCTTGTTAGTGTAGTCGTAGTGCGAACCGACACTTTGGTATTCGTATGAACTGATTGAAAGTGACTATTAAATAGTTGAACTGAACGAAATAGCAGTAAACTTTATGATAGCGATTCAAAATGACAATTTGGCCAGTGGTCGTCAAGCATCCGATTTATTAGCACGTCGATTGCGTAATGCATTTTTTGGGGGTTTTTCACTTATCATTTTTATTTTTAATATTCTATGTTCCTCTTTTATTGAATTTATGTAGGTACAGTTCAATCATATATGTATGAGTAAATAAGTAATTAAAAATATATATTTTTATTTTTATGCATTTACTAAATTGAATTTATATATATTTTTCAATTTAACTTATAGCGTGCATTATGGTAAAAAAAATATTTTTTTTTTCTTAATTTTTTATCCATTCGAATTTGCAATTCTCCTAAGTCATGGACGCCTGCATTTAGGCCCCAAATATACACGGAGTTTTCAAAATAATTAGTTCAATCTGCATTTAATTTGATTATATTAAACTTTTTTGTGAAGTAATATTTATCTACATTTGGCATTATAATACACGAACGATCAGGATTTTTTCAAGGAGAGTAAACCGGTAATTCTTTTTTTCTAGTCGCGTACTCACATTTTTTTATGGCTGACCTACATTATAGCGCGCCATACGTATATGTACATTTAATTTTAAAGCTATTGTTTTATTTATTTTTATTGCAAAAAATATTACCCAAGAACATTTCAGTCGGTCACGTTTTCAATTAATTTCATTTGGAAATATGAGCGCAATACAAACGAAGGTACAAAATATTAATTTAATGAATGTTTGCGGGCCGCTTTCTCGGCCTGTGAGTTGATAAAAATACAATTTTTACCCAAGCACTGGTGCTTTGTTCAGTTCTGTTGAAGTTTCCATATTTTAATGGAATTTATCACACAAATGGCAACACTGATGCTGCAGCATAATTAAGTTAAATGCTGTTCTTAATTTTACAGGCGAGCGAGACGTCTCACATATAGTTGTTTTTGATTAATTTTTGTTTTAATATTATTAGGTATATTATAAAATTACCAATCTCATAAAAGTGAACATGTATTTTTGAGACACGATCTTTAGTAAAAGGAGACATTAAGCATATTGTTTCAGGTTTTTATTACTACCATTTATTCCAAAAACCAAATCTGTTTCTAAAAATCAAATTATTAAAAGACGCTAAGACAATAAAGGAAAAACGTCAATTATTGAATGTTATGGCCAACCACAGCTAAAATTTCAGAAATTCTTCGATGTCATTCCAATATTTGTAAAAATCATTATAATATCAATTAGCACTCACACGGACACAATGATGAATAGTAGGATACACATTAATATTTTGCTGAGGCGTTCATTATATCGCGGTAGCTGAATGCATCTCTATATTTCTCTAACCCCTTGTTTGTTTTGCGCTAGCTTTTGTATGAGATATCAACAGTTGTAGTAATGCTGTGTACCCATTAAGTCTTTAAAGATACATAGGTTTTAAGGTATCTTCTCGTTGTTTTGCGACTAATCCTTTAACCTTAGATTATAGCTGAAATTATTTTGAAGGGTGTCTTTTCCGAGTAGTTCACCGGGATCTGATCACCCGTCGGCCGGGAAGCTCCGCGGGCAGGCGTTCGCAATCAACCCGCTTGTTGTCGCGCAGCCCCGTCGTCTATTTATAGACCCGGTTCTCCTCGGGAGGACCCCATTCCCGGGGGAGAGGCCTCGGTCGCGAGGAAATCGCCCGGTTGCGTGCGAATCAGGCGCTATTATTGCTGAAAAGGCAATATTTACTCTTTCTAAGGGGTGTATTTGATTTCTTTGTGATCGGATTTTGAGTTGGCTAACGCGATTATTCTTTTCCCTCCGACTGGAACCCACGCAGAAAAATGTCAGCAAAACCTACAGGATTTCTAACAGTATCGAATGCTAAGGAAAATCGTTATTTATTTATACGTCTTCGATATACGTTCTCTTGAGCGTTCATTTGACGATGATGCTTAATTTAGTTGAATTGAGACTCGACAAAGATTTAATTTAATAAGAGTTGTATATATTAAATTGTATATTATAAAAAACTACTACTTTTAATTTAAAAATAATAAATTTATGTTATTAACTATTCTAAGGCCAAAATCAAATATGCATTAGTAGTTTTTGGCTTGTGGCCTGCACATGTTTTTTTGTATAAAATTGAGATAAATTCAATATACCCAAATAATCGCTGAAAAGGTTTTAAAAATACCAAAGTTAATGTCAATATAACTCCATTCCCCAAATATGCGTAGATCCAGCAATATTTCCCTTATGATTATCCATGTATGATATTTTTTTGTAAAACAGGTGGAATATTTAATATCTACGTACTTTCATTAGCCCTGTATATTTGTCTGGTCTTTGGAGGGCTCGGGCGGCCCCTCGACTGTGTCGCTCCTTTCACACTACATCACCGCTAAACATTCGCTCGCGAGCCGAAGTTGTGCTCCCCGGGGCGCGCGGTCCTGCAGGCGGCGCGCGCACTCGACGCAGCGTGACGGCGCCGCAGGATCTCCGCCGTAAATTAAAACCAGGCCCGGCTCTCGTCGCCGGAATGAACCTCGCAAAAAGGACACTTGATTAATAGTCAGTTTAATCGAAACGACAGCCGGCGGTGCCAGAGTCCGCCGCGACTTCGCAGCGCCCATAATTCACGGTTGCCGTGAAATTTCTGAAATAGCGCGTGACGCCTTGCATCAAATTTAATAGGCGATCTCTCCCATTAAGCGCCGTACGCCGCGCCGCTTGTGGGCTCGGCTTTGGGTTTTATTATTCCTGAAATGTGGATTGTCTGCCGCCGGCGCGCATCGCCGCCAGCCGGAAGAGCCCGGCTCTGCTGGTCGAGTTTCGCCGACCGCGATATCGGAGCTTCCGGATTATGCGCTTTGATTTTGGTAAATCGAAACCGCGAGGCTATTTGCGAAAATATGAGACGTCGATGTATTGTTGTCGTCAGTTTATTTACCTGCTTATGTGAAAGTAAAAATATGTATCTAATAGTTATATGCAGCATAGAACATGTCGGATTTTCGTTTCTAATGTAACCAGGAATTTTAAGATTAACTGTTAAAATTTATATTTTTACTCCTATTTTTTATTATTTCAATCAATCCAGTTAACTATGTACTGATGATAGAACTAATAATACATAATTTAATATATATTATAAAATACATATATTGTGTAAAATAATTTTCGATGTAGAATTATAACTACATACAAGTCGATCCATGCGCAGTATTTTAATAAGTATAATTTGAAAAAAAAAATCACTTTTACTGTTATTAGAAAATTAATTATTTTGTACTAATATTCCCATACTTTTAATGCATCGCAACGAATTTTATTAACAAAAAATCACACGCGAACGCGATAGGATGAACTTGCGAACCCCAACGGCCGAATCAATAGCAAATTTACAGTACTGACGATGTAATACAAAGTTGTATAAACTACCGAAGGATTTTCCGCTAACCTAACACACGCAAAGTTTTTTCTTAACAGAACGTCTAGTTCGCATTCGCTTTGTTTACCTACAACCGCGATTTTTCACTCCAGACAAAGCCAGACCCGCGGCCGCCGGCTGAGATCGGCGGCTGGATGCGAGATTCGCTGTTTTTGTGTATTTTCTCTCGCTAACGGCCGACTTCTTGCCGTTTTTGGGCGTAATTTACCGCGCGTGCGTTCCGTTATAATTCGAGAAACACAAAAAAGGAAGATGAGTTTTAAGGCATTTTTGAAAAAAATCATTTGTGTGAGCGACTTTGTATTTGTGTTGTTAGAGAATGTAGCTGAATGCGCTGCGGTTGACTTCCAAAGAAAATTAAAACGATGTTAGTAATTGATATTACTTTTTACCAAATATAATATTCTGAAAAGCGATCCTCATTTTCAAAGCCGAATAGGAACATGTCTTTTATGAACGCCGTTATATTGAGCTCTGAAGTTTGAACAGTGGTGAAAAGATTTTGGCTTATCGGTTTTATACAGGCGAGTCGTAATTAAAGGTTCACCCATTTCGACAGCGAAGATAAAATTATTTATTAAAAATACATAAAAACAAAATGTATAAAACACTCAGATATTATACAAATTGGTTTCATTAAAAGTATAGTATGTAATTTTTCAATGTTTTATCGGTACGGTACCGTTGAAATAATTCAATTATGCTGCATCATTATATGACATCATCAAATATTCAGAATTCTGTCGAAATATTTTTTTTACGAAAGAAATTTGTGAACGTAGAAGTTAGATTTCAATAAATAAATATTTATGTCAAATTATCAAACATTTATGCATGGAAAAATATTCAAGTGTTATTTATGTTTTCGGAATCGCACAAGGTATTCTTAAATTTCATATAATTATATTCATTTTTCTTTACGGCTTCCCGTAGAATGTATATTTTCTCAATAAAAAAGGGAACAGCGGTGTACAAGAGGAATCACAGCATGACTCCAGCACCCTCAAAATGCTTCCGTTTCCACTGCGTTTCTACAGCCGCGATAAAAAGGAAGCATTACAATATCAAACGCAAATAAAAAGGGCTGCTTTAAGTGGTCATTTGGGAGATGAGATGGTGTTTCTTCCGAGCTATGTGAAAAATACATTTCAAGAGGAAATTTAACCGTTGTGGTTTTTCCAATTTCTACTGCAATCCTGCAGTCGTGATAAAAAGAAAGCTTCATAGTAAAAAAAAACATAAATAGAAAAGAGCTTCCTTCAATGAAGGTGAGATAGAGTATCAAGCGAAGCATGTCTCTGAGAAATTGCAAGGGGAAATTTAAACCGTCGTTCCTAATATCTTTGCGGTTTCTCCGATTTCTACTCCAATCCTGCAGTCGTGATAGAAAGAAACCCTTATAATATAAAACATAAGCAGAAATGGGCTGCCTCAAATGAAGGTGAGGTGGAGTATCTCGCGAAGTAAGTCTCTGAGAAAGTGCAGGGGGAAATTTAAACGCTCGTTGCTAATATCGTTGAGGTCTAATGGACGGGATAGGAGACACTCCGACCTGTTTACTTATTTACAGCGCGCAGATGCTGCCTCACCTGGCGTCTCTCCCCGCACAGGTTATGATATCACGTTGGGCGTGTGAGAATACTTTATGAAACAAGAACCTCTTTTTACGACCCCTGCAAACTGATGGTAAATTAATGTAACTGCATTCTCGTGTCACGGTACAGTTTGAGTAAAAGTAGTTTTGTAACGGTATTTGGAAATGTATTGTCTCCGCGTAGACATGGCAAGCTCGCTTGAATTTTTAATGAATTTTTAGTAACAACAGACTGTAAATAACGTTTTATGCTTATAAACTAGTTAATATATATATATATATATGTCTTTGTACCGATAAAATAAAAAAAAACTTTGGCACTGTGATTGTGTAGTTGACAGTACCACTTATAAAAAAATATAAATGTGTCTCGATCGGTTAACGCGTTGAACTTTATGAGAATAGAAGTTACTTGCCTTTCTTTTATTTCTTGATTAGTTGTAAACGAACTGTCAAATAATATTAGTTACAAAATGACAGGTCTTGTTTTTAAAATTAAATTAAAATATTTTCTCAAAAAATTGCAATGTTATAACCAGTCTTCGTATTTGGCAGCGTACTATACGTGAGCTCAAACGCCAGTCAGACTAACAAATACGGCTTCCTAATCAGATTAATATCACTTCGGTTTCTACGATTTTCACCGCTTAAGTAATTTATTGTTTGATAAATTAAATGCTTTTGCTGTAGTACATTTTGTATGCTAAGCACATAAGCTTGAATATATTATATTTCAATTGAAATTTCTTGTTCTTTGGTTTTTTTTTTTTAACGAAATCTGCTTCGCGAGTTGTGAAAATTTTGACTGCTCAACGGACTAAACGAAATTGAATTCTTTAATGCTGAAGAGCACTGCTGATCTTGTTGTATGTGATGTTGACATAAAATTTGCTGACCAGAGAAAATAAGTGACTAAGAAATTGTAATAATAATATTTTATTTTTATGAATCATTGTGTATGTAACGCTTTGTGTCGTGTGTGCATTATATCAAATGAGTTTGTAATGAATACTTTTAATTATTACGCACAAGGCTCAAGTATTCGCATGTGGCAACGGGACTCCCGTCCTCGCGAGTCCTCGGCCGGAGTCTCGGCGCTGACTCACGCGGCCGCCGCCCTGCTGAACAATGACAAATTAAAATCTCGAATTGTTACCGCCGTGGCCATTGTTTACACTGGGTAGCCACTGCATTGCTTATTCTCCTGGCTGAGTAGTTGCTCGTGTGTTGCACGGGCTGGGCGATTTCCTCGAATAATAAATTGATACATGATACATTTTGATATATCAACGCGGTTTCATTTGCTGTGTATAAGCACTTGTTTATTTTGAATACTTCACTTTTTTTAAACGAAGGCACGCAGTCCTCTTGTACTGCATTAAATGTTATAATAATAGCGATTTCTTAGAAAAATAAATTGATATTTGATATATCTACGTGATGTCATTTGCTATTAGTATGGTCGTAAACATATAATATTATTATAATATATCAATCGTTGAACAGAACAGTGTGTCTATATATATGTGTATATAACATTTACTCAATACTTAAAAATCCAAGCGATGTTTTTTCCTGGTGGAGTTTTCATCTTTACATATTCGACATTTTCTAGAATAAAGTAAATAAGCACTTTTCCGCCCATCCTTAGTCGGTAGATTCGAGACCTCCACACGTTGCCATACAAAAATAACCGCAAATGTGCGGTCGGAACGTACCTTTGATTTTGAAAGCCCTCGGCCTGTGTGTCCGCAGAGAGATCGCTTGTTGCGAGTATTGCAATATATCAGAGATAAACCGCATGCAGATACAACCTGAATTATGAGGTTTATAGAAGCGAAACTAAACCCTCCACATAAATCACAAAAAAAACACCGGCAAGTGCGCTGCTCAAATCCCCTTTTTTGCAACTCTGGGCCGCTTCTGGCGCAATGCCTGTCGGGATTTTTTCTCAAAGTCTGGCTCGGTTTTTTGAGCGCGTCGGCTCACGCGAGGGCTTCGCTGCACCGGGCCCGGCGGGCTCCGGGAATCCCCGGGCTTATCGCGCAAACACAGCCTTAGGTAAAATTGAATATTCCGATTGTGTTGAATTTGAACCGCGGCTTCGGGTGCATTGTGAAGTCCTCGGCGGGTGCGAGGACTTTGCGCGTGTAAGTCCGCGCTAATAGCTTATTTTACGCCCGGTGACGCCGCGTTAATATTGCATGGCGTTTAATGGGGTATTCACGAGTAGTATCTACAAGATTTTTATTGCTGTGTCATGCACTAATTTCCATACTTTATGTTATATTATTCTGCCGCTTGAAACAATAAAACATACTTACAAAAAACATAAAATAAAAAAATCATACGTGTTAATGGAGAGTTAAAACTCTCACTTCGGTCCCGTGCTATCGAAATAAAAAAAGGCGCTACACTAAATTTGTGAGGAAAATTATTTCTAAATGTAAAACGCAGTACAATTGATTTTCCTTTTATGCAAATCATTTCATATTTTTGTTAAGTTTTTTTTTTTCTTCATAATATAGAGATCTAGCAACGAACAAAAAAATGTAGGATATCCACTTACACCGGTAGGGTGATCTCTTCGATTAGTTTGAATTATCAAAGCAAATCATTTAAAACCTCGACGCGTGGTTATGCCGATCCCGAGTTGTTGAACTCGACATCCTATTAGCGCGGCGTTATTAGATTAGCGCGCAACCCGAGCCGGTATCGCGCCCGCCGCTCTAAGTCAATTAGCCCGGCGGATTCGGGTTGTGCGGGGCGCGCGAGAGGCCGCGGCGGGCCTGCGCTATCGGAATCCAATTAGCGCCTCCCATCCCCGGAGCCGCACGGGGCTTCCCGGAATGCCACCTCCAGCGCACTGGTGACGGGCTCCGACAATTCTTCTCCTTCGACATGCGTTTATCCTGGACCAGTCTCACTAATTTGACTGTTCTCCCGAATTTCAGCCACTGGTGGAAATTCTGCACCCACGTTATATTTTTCCTCGGATTTTTCAGCTTATCACCTGCAGTAGCAAAATAGGATACTTTTTTTTATCATCGTCAGGAGCTCTCTTTTTTGTGACAATACAACTTGTAAATCGATTCAATTAAAATATTCATTGAAGGAGCGATTTTAGTCTAAATCTTTGTAGATCGAACATGACTATCCGAACTTCAGTAATAGACGGCTTGTTTTTATTGTGTTATGAATGAAATACTGATGTGATTCAAACGAATTTATCGATTATTCAACTGCTCCAGCACTAGTGCTTGTGCTTGTGTAGCTGTGTTAAGCTCTTCCTGCAGAATGACCCGCTAAGGATGGCCCGCGAGCATGGAAATCCAACCGATTGGCGCTTCAATAGTTTCTTTTATTTCTTCTAAGAGAGTTTGTGTGTTGTTAATAAATAGGGTTAATTGTATTCTTGTGTGACGTGCTTATTTTTGTACTGGAATTGTATTTAGTGATACAATCTCTTATAGTATAATCTTAGTAAATCAACTTTACTTTATTTATATACAGTAGAATAATGTTATGTACATTAACGTACGTGTTTTTGTTTGATTAAAAACATTATTATAATTATCAGTATTTATCATACGACATAGGTTAGCTATGTTATATTTTATGAAACTACAATTGAATTACTAGTGAATAAAACATTAGGAAATATATTCAACTGTTTATATTAATATACATAGAATTATTGCAATTCAATGCAAAACAACTTAATAATTAAGAACGATGTACAAAGCAGCAAGAAACCAAGGGAATATTTTCATTATAAATATATGCAATTCGTATATTTTAATTCTATTTTGTAAAATAAAAAATATTACAATTATTTGTTAAAAAAAATTTCATGAGTAATTAGTTTGAAATTTATCTTTAACATTTTCAGTTCATTGCAAATCATTCTTTGTTATATATTTTTAACGTACATAAATGTCACAAAGCTTTTATAATAAATTTAACTAAATTTAATACATTTTAATACTTAATATGTAATTTAAAGATCACATGTTTACCATATATATCGATTCAACGCCATATCCACTCATAAATAAATAAAAGAGATTGCTTATCATGCGGTAGAAAAACATATATTTTTAAACTTTATGGTTTATGTTGATCGTTAATATGGCCCCGAGTTGCTACATTCGTGTCATGTTGTCAGTACTCCATTATCTTTCCTGCCAGCCGAATAATCAAATATATTTTTAATAAAATAAAAAAATTTACTGCTTGCAACATCGCGTTAATAAATATACACATCTAGTGATTAAGCTAAAATAATTTTTGTTAAAATAAATTTTTCTATTTATTTCGATAGGTTTAATAATTGATTCGGTTTTTTCTATATTACGCTTCTTAACACGCTCCCACCCCGAAAACTAAAATCCTTATCCATTGTGAAGTACCTTGATCTCGTTTGACCATTTAAATGAAGTTGCATGTTCTCGTACTCTCCAAATGACCTCAAACATGTATATTAAAAATAAAAAAATTAAATATTTTACCGTAGTCTATTTTATAACCATAATCGCGTAATCTTTTTCATAATCGAAAGCTTTTAACCTTTGAAAGTAAATCTTGTCTAATATTATTTATTTTAACAAAAAACAAAATGAGGTAATATTTATCTTTTTGAAAGTAGGATTAATTTTCTTATATAAAACTCTACAATCTTTGTTTTTGTGTCAGGCGTCTTTCTCATATCTCCGTACAATAAAAAAGCACGCCAAAACCCGTCAGCCTTGTTCCATGCTAATAACTAAAAAGTATTTTTCAAATAACTTTTATATATAGCTACATTAATAGACGTATAAACTTCGCGTTAGTATATTCACAACGTATATAAAAGTAGATAGTGCAATAATATCTAAATATACGACATTAAATTGTGAATATTCTGAGAAAGTTGTTGTTAATTTTATAAGCCTCTGATGTCCATGTCTTGTTCAGTCATTTAATGTAATTGCTGGTGTTGGATGTTAAACGTTCGCCGCTTTCACTCTGAAGACGCTCCATCATAAAGAATATGAGTAGTAATGCTACTCTTCTACTATCTTCCAAATCAGTTGAAGTGGTGGGGTCTAGGAGGGGAGTCATTTTCAAAAACAAAGCGTTCATGCAAGCACGAAGCACAATCTCATTGGAGTTGCAGAAATTGCCGCTGAATAATAATTCTCAATACCCACTGACATTTACACCACACAATATTCATGGAAAACAGACGGAGTCGGGGGGCTCCCGGTAGCTTGTTGCGTTGATCTCGCAGCGCCGGCACCGTCACCGTTGAAGAATCCGCTCCCCGGGGCAAGGTCGGCGGTCGCGATGTCGCGGGCGAGTAACGGGCCGGCCCGCCGAGGCCTGCGAATACCTGCGCTGGATATCCTACCTGAGCTTGCAGCTCTGGGTCCACATAATGCAAAAGACGCTGAAAATCATCATCAAACTACGTAGTTTGTTGATTATATTTTAAGCCTTGCAGTGTTTCATTGTCGATACGAGTATAAGCCTGTATGTATGATTACTCTCTATGTATAGGATGTCCAAAAAGAGTATCGGGTATTTGTTTTAGTGACCGTTATTGCGATATGCTGCGAAAATTTTTGGGACCAGAGTTGCAGGAGTTTCAAGGTTTCAACTCAAGAACGTGGTTCCAACAAGACTTCAACAAGTTCCACTTGCCATACATCCAATCAATCAATTGAAGCTGTTAACGAATTATTCCCTAATAAGGTAATTTCACGTAGAGGTAACACCACCCAGAAGCCATGACCTTAGCCTTCTTGACTATTTCGTATGGGGATACCTTAAAAGTAGGGTTTATGAGAATAATCTGACGAACCTAACGGAATTGAAACAAAACATCAGGTCAGAAATGGCAACAATATCTTGAGGGCTATGTGTCAGCGTGTTATCAGCAATCTTCGTTCCAGATTAGAAGAGTGCCAGCAGCGTAACGGTCACCATTTGGATAACATCATCTTTTCGAAATAATTTTCCACTTTGTATTCCTATAATCAACAATAAAAAAAAAAACTTGATTAATAGTAGTTTTTGTTTTACTGAACTAACAAATACCCGATACTCTCATTGGACACCCTATATATTAAAATACTGCAATGAAACCCGCTATCATCGTATTCCTATTAGTAAACTCGCATAAATTAAATTTACAACGGTTCATATTGATATATGGGGACACGCGTTTCTGCATGCAAATGTAAGATTAATGTTGATTTCATGGATGCCAAATGTTAAGATAGAATTAGGGGTAATATACTCGTTCCCTTGTCGTCTTCTCTGTCTACTGTTTGGATAAACAATTTTCTATCTGTGTTGCTTTTAACTAAGTAATTTGACTAATTTCTATTTTGAAATGCCGTCAGCGCTTTGAGTAGCACTTTGTGTGTCCTGTGAAAGTCTTCATATTTTCCATGATACTGCTATTACCGGTTCCTTCACTCCGAAATAGTAATATAAGTAATCTTTCATGTATTCTATTATTCACTTATTCTTTATTATTCAGGTAAATATTGAGAATAATCATCAATTATAATAATGAATAATTTAAAAAAAATTCCTTTATTCACTTGTAATAATTGTATGGATATATTTTTTTAACTACTTAAATACTGTGTTGATTGTATAAATAATAATTACCAATGCGTTATATGCAAAGAGTGAAGATTTACGTAATAATTTTAAATATCAGGGTAGCCAATCAAACAGGCCTTATCTTTGTGGGAAAAATAAAACATACTAATGTATATTTATGTTAGATTCATTTGTGAATGTGTTAAGCAATTAAAAAGCCACAAATACTGTGATTGCAACCCGAAATGTGGAAGTAAGCAGCTGGTTTCACTTATCAATATGTACAACAATACAAGTCACTTTCTTATCGCGCGCATGCAGGCGAGCGAAATTATCAATGAATACGCGCATTCCGGCGCGGCGCATTGTTTAAATCACTTTAAAATCTAATCAAAATAACACTTCTGAACGCAGCGAGCCGCCTGCTGTTAAAATTGCGATCATTGCACGTAAAAACGCGGCTAGTTAACTTTGAAAAATAAACGATTAGTTTGAAACGTTGAGAATAAATAACAATACAATTTGTTCGACTCTATTGAACAGTAAAATTACAGATTTCTCTTTTAAATCCATGTATATTAAATGCATAGAATATGTTTCTTCTGGTGGTGCCACGGCTGTGTAAGCGTAACCTAGCGATGCTCACAGATTGGTTTTTTCGTTCGGTTAAAAAAATACAATGTTAAACTATAAATTGAAAAATCAAAAAACCCAATCGTTATTTTATTTATACTGCCTCTATGTCTTATTAAGTTAGACGAAGCTATGTCAAATCGAGTAAGTTTGATTTTTAATATTTTTTTGTGTTTTCTCTATTTAATTTAATTGTTGAAATAGAAAAAAATATATAGTATATTAACTTTCCCTCTCCAAAACGAGCAACATTTGTTCATAGGATTACAGTCATTGTAAATTTCTTATAAATAAAAACAATAAATATAATTGTATAGGTAGTATTTGATAGACTGTACAGTTGTATCACATGTCTGCCATTTGAGAAACGCTAACAAACCATTTTAACAGGATTCAAAATAAAGCGATAAATAATTTAATCAAGAATACAGGTGGAATGTTTTTTTCTGCAGCTAAAATTCCTGCGCGCGGGCCGGGCCGGCTCGCAGGCCTAGGAGCTCCACATAATTAAAATTTGTACGCGTGCTGAATACTCCCAGCCAGGTAACGGATTATCACAGCGAGTTCAGCGTCACTCGCAACGTGCTGAATGATACGAACATGACTTTTTACCGTGCCTCTCTCGTAACGAGTTACCTAACGAAAACCCGACCGGCCGGCGATCGCCTCGGCGCGTCTCTTGCGCTGTAATGGGTTACACTACTCATTAAAAATATCTTTTTCGTCTATACGGATATCACTTTTTTAAAAAGCATGATATGCAGATAAATCTATTGCCAATAATAATGTAATTGATACGATTTATATTTATTTTTTATACGTCACGCTAAATTTAATCTAATAAATTAAACTCAACGCTTAGATGAAAACGTTAATTCACCAATAAAAAAAATACGCTTGTATTTCTGTAATGAAATAATCTCGTTGGTTTTTTTTAATTAAAAAAATTAAATATGATATGGTATTTTCATGTCGGAGGATCCCCTGTCCGGTTTGTTCGGGAGGCACTTGTAGAGCAAAAATTAATTACGAACTTTACCGTCTCTGCGTTGGTGCTCCCGCAGTGAAGTACGTTAAAGTTACTCGACCGCTGAAACCCGGAGGACACTTCGAACAGATGAGGAATTATAATTCCCTAAAAGAAAAACCCTTGCACTATTGAGAATTTGAGTTCCAGATTAAATAAGCACGGTAAAGTTGACGGTCTGATACTATAGAATCTATACCGTCAATGTTTTATATATGGGCGCATTTATTCTTGCCGTTATTTGTTTGTATGTTCGAGTGAAGCAGTGGCATTTAAGACACCGTGCATATTAATGCATATGTATTCCTTTGGATTCGAAAGTTTTGGAGTATCTGGTAAATTGTTTGAGTTTTACTCATACGTTTTATACGAGGAAGTTGCGATGGCAACGTCTTTTTAAACAGATTATGTATAATACAATTACTTGCACTGGAGGCGCATTATGTCAGTATACAACATAACATGGTTATTTTGTAGTATGAACTTTTTTTTTTACATTTTTACTAATATTCTTGGAAGATTTTCAAGATAATTTGTTCGCAATATAAAATTTATTTAACTATCACTTGTATACTTTTGTGGGTCATATTGAAAATTTCAAATATATATATAATTTTCTATTTTTGAGAATAATCAGGTATTTTTCGTCAATCATCTATAATTTCTTTCTGTAAATGTAGATACACCCGCTACATGAAACTGAAACTATTATACTATTAATGTTTAATCAAAGCGAGTCATTGCCGCTTAGAAATATCATCGTCATTATCAATGTTGCAAACTTTCCCTGCGGTACTAACGACATAATAAAGTAATAACGTACCGCACTGTAAAAAACCAGCGACGCATCACGTCATTGAATTCTCCAGTTTTTTGTTTGTTCCCACACTGTTGATGGTAACCGTTGCGGTATTAGTGAAAATTAGAAAAGTGATATTTGTCGTATCAGCGTATGCGAGCCGGTGGACGCGACCCGGCGCCCTACATATTGGTTTGCTATTCACTTTTATGCAATTTTTCTGTTTGCTATGTGCATTTGCGCTACGCCACCGTGTGTACTTGCTCATTGTTGTATGCAGGTCGTGCCTTATGTTGCATCTGACGACACAACAAATAAATATAATGCCGACATTCGTTTATATTTTATGTTCTGCAATTTAAAAAAAAATTATATTTTACAACAAAACGTTAAAATATATATTTTTCACATAGTTTATACATCAATAATCGAAAAGATTACTTTATAATAAAACATGTTTGATTATAGTCAATGAATATAAAAAAAAAAATATTTTTAAAATAAAATCGTTACTAAAGTATTGCATTATATATAATTCTGTAAAATTTTATCTCCAATATAAAACAAAACCGTATTTATTTAAGACATGATTTTAGACAGATCTAAACATTTTACAAATATTAATAATTAAATAGTGAGTAGTTAACCAATAAAATGTGTCTTATAATAATAAATATTGATTCTCAAAGTTGAACGCCATGCTCCTATAGTTTGTCAGATTTTATTTAAAATTAATTTTATTTTTCAATGTCACACTGAACGCGACAGAGTTCGAAGATGACGGAATTTTTACATAATATTACATTTAAATACTAGTGGAAAATTAATGCATAGACGCAAGAATAAAATTCTGATATAACCACGATAACCATTGCTTAGGTGATTGACTTTTAAATTGGAAATTTATAATCAAATATTTATTCCTTGTATATTATTATCTTATACTCGATCGTTAAAGTAAATTATGAACTATTTTTTACAGAATTCAATTTAAATAAGAGAGGTTAATTTTTATTTATATATGCAATTTTTAGTTTTTTTGTAGGTTTATTTTTATACAGAAACATTTGCGTTAACTAGAAAAGATGACATTTGATTATGAATTTATATAATTTAATAAAATATATATGCACTGTGAAATTGATGCGATATTTTTATAAATAAAATTCACAATTCTTATCAACACAAATCTTATGAAACAATTTTTTACTCTCTTAGTCACATAAATCAACTTATTTTATGTATAAGATGATAATAATATACTTATAATAAAAATATCTTATTTCATTAACAATGTCATACTATATTATTTATTATAAACCATGCAAGGTCTCCTATTACACTTAAGCTTCAATAAATATTTTAGTAGGTTTAAATATCTCGACCCGTTTGATATTTCTTGTCGAGAGCTTAATATCGCTTGTATAGAATAATCAAGTACACCCTCTTTGGCATTACTCGCGCGTCGGTTCAAAATTCCCAATTCCAAGTGGATCGCACTGCGCATCCCCTGCCAGCCGGACCAATAATGCGTACATTCGTATTCAATACAACCCCCTCAAGGCTGCGATGCGACTTCTCGGAGAAAAAACTAATTTCGCTGGAATGCTCCGGACGGTGTGCAGGTTGTGTGCCCGAGTCGGGAGTATATAACGATGCCACCCCCGCCCCGTGCGGAAGGACGACCAACCCCTATTTGAGGCTTGCGCGACGGACGGATCGGATTTACTCACCTTGTTGATGTTCTTTTGGTGTTGAGATTATTGTTATGAATGCAATCTAGGATTTCTGTTGGTACTCTTGTTTATGTATACGCTAATATTGTATCTGTTTTAATGAGCACTGCAATATTATGCAAACTATCAAACCAGCGATTAACGTCCGGCGATTGAAAAAAAACAAATATGACAGTAATCAAGCACGCTATATTAAATTTAAACGGATAAAATGAAGCCCTATTTTTCTGATTCAAGGTTGAGGGTTGCTGTAGAGGCAAGTGTAAAAATTAAAAAAAAAAAAAAAAAAAAGTGTACGTGTCATAAGTGCAGAATTGCCAGAAAATCACTTTTGATAGTGTCAAGCAAGCGTGATGAATGGCTTCCCTCTGCCGAAGTAGCGTCGCGAAGGCCAGTGCGGCTTTTGTTTGGAGACCTGACGTCGTAAATTCATATCTAACCGTAAAAGATAGCGTCGCCCGTGTTTTTTCCTGTTTTCATCAGTACTCAAATAATAAAAAAAGTAAAATATCGTACCAGCTGAAGCATCGGCTTCGTGGTTTTATAGTCTGAAATATTTCGCTTGACTTCTAAGTTACTTTCGTTCTTTTTGATAAATGCTTTATTTTTCTAATCTTAAGTATGAAACATTGTAAAAATCATGTGTGTTATAACCACATATCATAAAAAAGCGAATGATCATGCTAGTGTTCGTACAAAATCTGCTATATATAATACTGCTATATTTAACTACAGAATCTTTACGTTTACTACTAATCTCGTAATTGTATTTTTCGTAAAACTTAAAATATTTATTGTATAAATCAATATTTGATTTTAAAAAGTGCCCTAGTATTTTTGTTACCGCACACTACGGTTTAAAAAAATATAATTACCTTATACATATTTTACATTGAGTAATATTATTCTTAAGTAATTGAAACTCAGAACATCTTTTGCCTATGAATACCTTAAGTTTTTAATTATTGTATATTTCGCAAATAAAATAATAGTAAAAATGACGACATACGGCTTCCCTTTCTTTAGAATATAGGATCGAATTCACTTCTCGCGACCTTTGCCGTCTTCTCGGCGTGTAATGCCAGGGCCGCAATTTGAGGCATGCTGTAGAATTTTTATTGAGACTTGCCGTATCGGGATATTTATGGATATTTGCTAGGTATATCGGAGTTTGTAATCGCTCAAGGATCGGCATTCTGCGTTCGAATTAAATTAATATTAATTATGCCATGTTTTCTAATAAAAGCGTGGGAATTATCTGCGAATCTTGGGAAACGAACACTGATCAATTCGTGTACGCGTTGAACATGTCTCGATATAAGATGAATTATCTAATAAAGGTTATTCGAAAACGGGTTTTATTTCTGAACTAAACACGCGAGGCACACGAAAGCATCTCGTTTTCTAATTTTTATGTAAGGTACGAGTATTTCGTAAAGGATGTTTTTCTTACGTAACTTCTATTCGAGATGCTTGTAACTTAGAAAGAGGCCAGATAAGCAAGTGCATGTTAGAAAATTTCCAGTTTGTATTAAATTATGCTAATTTAAAATTACGACTTAAATAGCAGCATGCTCTGTGAAAATTGCAAATTGTGCAAGATTCCAAGCTATCCGTATAATAAAACTGGTTAGATAATAAATAAAACTGTCATTGTATAATTCGTATAATAGTCTACATAATTTACGTATTTACAAAAAAAAAAATGCAGGCAAATGTAATATGAGATAATATATTTTATAAATGATTCTATAAATTTTGCATTATTGCTTTTCGTTCACTGTATTTTAAAGTTTTTTTTTTTATAAGGCTATATAGAATGACAGACTAACACGTGCCTAGGGTCGAGTTCAAAACTTTTCTCCCACTTTTATTAAGAAACTTGGTTAACGATGAGAATATAGAGCGCCCGCTGCTGCTGTACTCGGGAGCACAGAATAAAGAGCTCGATGTATTTTATGATGACGGAGCTGATGATCACTTTCGTCTTATGCCATGCGTATGCCGTGCCCCTGTCACTCAGAGACAAGGGCACGGCATACGCAAACGGAAACACTCTTTTCGTATTCACATCGAGCCAAGTTATCGACTTCTCAGATCACCCAGCACGACACCGTGGATTATAAACTGGAGAGCAGTAACATTGCACCTGCCGCCCTGATGCACACTCACCGCCGCGTACATCACCACGGGCAGGGCGGCCATTGTTCCCGCAGACCCGGGGTGCGCTTTATTGCAGTGCGATCAAATAAATACTGAGTTATTGCCCGCTCCCTCCCTCGTGCGATATTCAGTTAATAAAATGTTTAATAATGCACCGTGCTGGCCGATTGCCCAAATCATTTTTTTTTTTATACCAAAATATATTTATACTCCGTGTTCATTTATTGCAGTTTCTTGAATTCAAATAGTAAATGCACTTTATGAAGTAACTGTAAGTTTTTAGATTTTCCATTATAACGATTGTAGGTAGAGTCTCAAACAATTTTTATTATTTTATACTTTCTTTCTCAATTACCCGCTGGTCGTATACGTGGAAAGTTATTGCCTTACCTACAAGTGTGGGGAGGCAATCATCCAGTAGTGCACAGTATATAATCAATTTCTTCGGTTTAAATTCTTTATTAATAAAGTGAAATTCTTCACTTTTAAAGACACTCAAAGGGAACTTTATTTTATCAGTGTTTTTCCTTTTAACAAAGACTGATATTGGAGATGTAATAAGCGAAATTGAACTTTTTCTAGATTTTTATTTCCTGGGGTTTTCTTTTATCAAGTTACTAGTTATTATACTTCCACAAAAATATTTTTACATTTATTATTAGAAATAACTTTATCAAAATTTTCGCCTTAAAGCGATTTTATCACAAATAACGGCAGTACTTTGACGTGTATCTGGCTCTTTCGATCAAAAAAATATTGTATTACAAATAACGATAGTCTTATTATAAAAAAAAAAAAAATGGTTTTGTGTTTCTTTCACGTTCTTTATTCGCTTCGTCAACATTTTGTTACACAGCAAACTTTTATTAGCAATCAGTCATTTGACTACCGACATAATTTCAGTATTAAAAAAAGTTTGACCGAGTTTAAGAATCACTAAAAATACTATCTATTTCAAAATCTTAAATATATTATTGTAATAATAAAAAACGACTCTTTTCTGATAAAATAACTTTTCATGTATAGTATGCAACATAAAAAAACCCAAATAAAAAAGAAGACTTTCGTAAATACTATTGCAATTTTTTAAATTTGTTTTACATTTTTTTTTGCTAGTTTGTTTTAAAATACCAAAAAGGTTTGATTATTACAGTTCTCTCTAGCCATGCCTTCCTTGTAAATTACCCGTCGCATGCGCCAGCCGGCCATTTTCCAATACTCAATTTCGACCGTAACGATGCTTTCCACATCGCGGCGGCAGCGGCGCGGTCCGCAAATCTCCGCATATTAAATACTAATTCGCTTTCATCCTCGGCGAATTCGGGTCGCAGCCCCTCTCCCGCCGTCTCCCCACCCTCCCGCGGCAC
Organism: Atopsyche davidsoni; assembly: GCA_022113835.1. Lineage (NCBI taxonomy): Eukaryota > Metazoa > Arthropoda > Insecta > Trichoptera > Hydrobiosidae > Atopsyche > Atopsyche davidsoni. The sequence continues at coordinate 2,421,163 of JAILWY010000012.1, read as the reverse complement.
GGGTGCGCTGTGGTCCTCGGAGGAGTGCGCTCGATAACACCGCGACGGCTGGCCGAGTGCCAGACACGGCCGGCCGGGGTGTTGTGCCCGGAGGGTAGTTCCGCTGCAGGGGAGGCAAGGTCGCGACGGTGCGGAGCGACCTTGAAGGCGACGCGGGACTTAAAAAGAAAATGATTTTGCAGCTCCCATTTCGGCCATATAAACTGAGGCATTGGTTATTTTTTTAAATTTATAGATGCGACTTTCTCAACATGAGAGAGCCTTAGTATTTTTTGAATCGCCTTTGACATTGTAAGTGCCCTAGGCTACATGAAATATTCATAAAACTTTATTTTAGGCGTAGAATATATCTCCATTGATTTATATGCTGTGTAAGGTTTATATTGAATTTGGCAAAAAATAAGCTCAGTGCTTACAAATATTCTTATTCGTATGAACGATTCAAATAATTGATGTTATAAATTTTCTCGTTTAAAAAAACATTTTAGTTACTTTTATTTTATTCATGTAAAAGTTTTGTTATTTACTAATATTTTGCATCTGCTTCAGAATGGGAATGTTTGTTAATTAGGATCGTCTATTAATGGTTTGCTGTTAAATGTACTACTCCCCCGTAGGGTTTAACAGGAGGTAGAGAACGCACCGCGTGACGTGATCGTTTATTTAACAACGTCGTCAAATTAGGATGGTTTATAATCCACGCGGATTGAATAGACTCTTTCTATATTTGACTGAGGATGAAAATATATAGTAGATTAAAACATTGTGAATTCTACCTGGAGAGGTTCATATTCATCTTAAAACAGATACAACCTGAGTATAGTGAAAATTTTTACTATACACGTGAACAGTCTGATGTTTCTATATAAATATTATCACAGTAATTAATGTGAATGGTGCGTTTATACCTCCGCTTTTGATTACAAAATTCTACACCTATTTATTTTTATAATGAGACAAAAACTTCTCCCATGGAATTTAAATTACTCAAGAGAGATATCAGAGTGACGCCACGATAGCGAAGCCCAAGGCAACGGTTGCAACTCTTCAAAATGCCGGCCGTCAGGTCCTAGCATTCTCTGACCGCTCTCTTCAACCAACGCGGCCAACCGGAATAGATATTAAGAGCTGATAATTCTAGCACATCAGGTACTTACTTTATATTTTTAAAATCTACGTATCTTTTGACTCGCCATCACTGAGTATGTTTTTATCTCGGTTCGCGAACCCGTCGGGCCGCGGAGCGATCACGCCGGGCGTCCCCCAGTCTAGTTTAATCGGCGACTTGATTTATGAGTGTTCCAGAGCGTTTGTTTCGCGGTGCCGGCGCATTTATTATTAGAGACCGGCTGAGCCGCGTTTGGAAAGCGCCCCGAATTTGCATAATAAAATGTTCAACTTTTCTTCGGGGACCCTGCCGTATTTGTTTACCGGAGAACATGCAAATGGGCCCTTCTGACTCACAGCGCAGCCGATGAATAATGGCACGGTGAACACTCGCACGTAGTTTCTTCGTTTCGTTTATGCATGACGCGGCGCGGGAAACGAAACGCAGATTGAACTCAAAGTAGGCTCTTAATTTACGGAGACATAAGCTCACAATTTCAGGCAATTATTCATTATATTTGACCTGGTAATATTTATTTTTACAAGCAAGTGTTTTTTATCTACATTTATTTGTTTATTATTCTTTTATTGACCTTCTTATTTATTTATATTTACCTGTACTATATTGACATAACTTTTTAGTCTAGCCGAGAAAAATGAATTAATTAATTTTACTAGGTGCAAGATGTGGCAAAACTTATCTTTTATATATACTTATAAAAACACACTTTTACAAACCACGTTTATTTTATGCGTTTGTTGCAGTTAAACAGTTTCCGCTCAATCCGGAGAGTATATTCATGCAATGATTCACATATGCAAATTTTATAAATGGAACGCACTTGGTGATTTCAAAAAATCCGTTCGAAATTCAAACAATAAACGTTCGAAATTTCATTTGATTTCCGCCAATCCGGACACGCCGTTAATTATGTTTTGTTTGATTTGTATTTTCCAATATTGGTCTTTGGGCGCAGTAAATCTCATTTCTCTCGTCGTATAATATCGTCATATAACATTTAGAATATCATAGGTACTATGTACTATATTATAAAATATATATACTATTTTAATATATTTATTATTTTTAAAACACTCGTTAAAAAAACATTAATGTACTAGGAAAAACCATTAATACTTATATAAATTTTAAAAAATATAATATAATAGAAATGTGCTATTTTGTTTTTTTTTGAAATATTACGACTAATGAATTCACTTTATAGATTCTGTAATACTACAAGGTCTCAAACGGATCCATCATAAAAAATTCAACGTTTATTAATACTTTTTGTGTTATCGTTTCACGCGCGAAACGACTAGAAAATTTAAAAAAAATACATGTCCACTCGAGACTTTGTTTGCTAGACATGAGTCCCGACAGAGCTGCGTGTCAGCCTTTTTTGTATCGGACTAGATGCTTCGAGCCCGCGCGGTGTCTGGTTACGGAGTCGTCGGTCGGTGCGTCGCTCCAAGGAGGCACTCTTCGCGTTCGTCTGCGCCTCAGACGGGGGATAACGTTTCAAATGGCGTATCGAATTCGCACAACTTCACAATAAAATCAATCGATTCACCTACTTAAAGTACTCAAACATCCTATATATTCTTTATACGATCTATAGAAATATAATGTTTGATATAGTAATATATCTAAAAGTGTTTTTTGACATGTTTTTTTTTAGATAAAAAAATACTCGCATCAACGAATCTTAATTATCACGAGTTCGCTTGTTTTGTGACGTTTTAATAAATATTAAATGTTTAACAAAGCTCTAAAAAGCACACAAGTAGAAATACTTTATTTTATCTAAATCACTTGCCCGAGTAGCCTTTTGAAATATAGCTGTATGTAACCTTTTCCGAGTTCGTTCCTATCATTGCACGCAGACGGCCCGGGGCGCCTCGCGGGGCTCTGAGAAATGCGCCCATCCGGCCCTGGAGTTCCCACAATTCGTCTCAGTAATAGTTCCTGGCGACCGTCTCTTGCCACAATTGAGGCAATAATGTCATACCGAACTATCTCATCTCGTATATGTAAATGTATGATGGCAGAATAGATTTAACTCAAGCCGAATTGGATACCGTCTGTAAGGTAGTCTAACGTTACGAGTGGGGTGGGAATAAATTATTGATATTTCGGCATCGCTTTTAGAATTTCAACTAACAAGTTATATTTGGAGTATTATTGTTGCTATTGAGCGTACATATCTGAATGTCGCTCGTTCCGCCGTTCTCAACCGATGCTTTACAACGCGATCCACAGATATTTTTAAAAATATTTTCATTCTATTATGAATCTCTTTGTACGATTTTTTTTATTAATCAACTGCACTTCACATAGTAAGCTAAAGTAAGTGCGTACCCAGTTTAATGCGTTACGGGATTATAGACGCATGAAAGCTATGATTTTCCGTTCGCATTCTCTACGGGTTGTCTTGCTCCACGTTATGTCAATATTACTTAAAATTTACAATTCTAGGTTGCTTTCCAGTGCAACTTCAGCAAATTCACCACTAATTCAATTCTTCGCTCGTGTGCTTGTATTGCCACATCTGTTATTTATAGACAGCTCTCTCGTTCGTTAGGAACACGTGTACCTGTAATCGATCGCCCGGCTCCCAGTATGAACGCCTCGAGGAGCCGAACCCTGCATTATAGATAACTCAATCACAGTGGCTTCCAGTCAATTACGAGCTGTTTCGCCGGCCATGGAATGGAGCCGTTATCCCGGAACAACAAACTACCCGGGCCTCGGAGCACACATTCTTGTGAACACCCGAATGCACCCGTGGAATAATAACAGTGTTATATTATCTTCCCAAAGCTGACATTCCCGTCCGCGCGCGTCGGCATGTTGTGCTTGCCAGTTTAACATGCTCGAATGCTGACATTTGTTTATTATTAAAATAAAACTACGGTAATAGAATTTATTTTCATAAGAAGGAATTAAATTGCTGTATTTTTACAAATGTATATTGGTAATCATATTATCTCAACCACAAAAATAATTACTTTTGATTTTAAATTGAAATTATAAATATTTCGTACAGTTTTACATGCGCTGTTTTTTTTCTCGAATCCAATTTTAAAATGTTTTACAAATATATAATTTATCATATTTGAAATATTGAATTGAAATCCCCAATTATCTTTTGACTGCATTTACTTAACTTTCATGACTGTTTGAGATTAATTCGATTTAGAGTAAGTATACTTATGCTAATATGTATTTTTTTTTTAATGAAAATGATCAAATATATGCGAAAAAGTTAATAATATTTATTGAATCATGTTATAATATTTACATTCTCATTATAAATATAAGCTTTTATGAGTTTTCACTTCTTACGAAAACACGCTTCTTTTACTTATTATAATGTATTATTTATTCAACGGGCTGACTGTAATTCTCTAGGGCCTGTTCTGTAATTTTTATTTACACATAATATTATATCAACGTCTGCGGTCCCTTTATTATGTTTGCATTCGTATAGTAAATTCCAAATTTATAATACAAGGAGTATGAAAATTACTCTTTCGCCATTCGACCCCCTCCCCCCATTGTAATAAGGAACAATGAGTTATGGAGAAGAGTGGGGTACATTTAAATTGATGTTTTTCGTATTCTAAATAGCCAGGGAGCTGATTAAAATTTTAAATAAGAATAAATAATACAAAAAGCATCAGAATACATATTAAAATTCGAATATAATCAGAACTTCCATTATTATTTGAAACTTTTAATTGAAGATGGGTCTTAATATTAAAATAATACCCAGAGTGAAAACCTCTAAAGTTAATCACGAATGTTTCCAACCTTTAATATAACAATAACCTTTAAAGTAGTGAATTATATTGCGTGTATTATATAGCTTGACAATTGTGTTAAAATTAATAATAATTTTAACACAACTGTCAAGCTATGTTCGTTATTAGAAATACCAAAACCTACGCAAACATTTATACTATAAATATGCTCACCAAAATAATTCAATGCTTTGAAGTAGGTGTAATATGAAACGGCAATATTTTAGACCTGATTCATCACAATACTTGACTAACCAATGCGTTTCGTCGTCGGCTCTGAGCGGCTAGAGCTTGTGGAGTCCCGCGATAGAGCGACGCGACTGCAGGATAATTACTAAGGATGCGCCGCATTATCTCCGCTAGAATGGCGATTCTGTGGGGAAATTATTGCTCTACTTGCGCTGACTGCGCGAGCAGACGCGGGCCTGATTGGGGCGAGATTACAATACAACCACCTAAATTCATGGAGTATTCACAGCGGCTATTTCCGTCTTGATACGTCTGCGTCATTTGATTTCGCACAGAAGGGGCTTTATTCTCGGAGGGTTGCTATTGTCCTATTTTTTCATGATTAAAAAAGTATATCGTCACACCTGGATTTGGAGCTGCAATCCTTGTGGATGGTATCATAGCCAAATAATTTTATATAAAAAGCTTGTATATATGTATACGAATACTCTGCTTGCGGTAAGTCAACATGTTAGCCGGCGCTGTACGGCGAGCCGTGTTGGGAGCTTTCTAAATAATAGTATTAATATCAAGCTGTGTCCACATTTTCATGCGATGAATTCCGGCTTCCACCGGCCACCGCTCGGAGCTGTCGATAAAACTCCTGTTTTCTTTTCCACTTCCGTTAAATGTAGTTTAAAAGCGTAATGTGATTTCCGCTGCGCCGGCGGAAAATAGATGGTTAAAAAAAATCGCGAACAGTTTACCCCGCTATTCGGCCCACCTATGCGGGAGGCCGGAGCGGTCGGACGTGACTGACCTACGCCACCTTAACATTCGTTTAGTAAGGAGAGTTCAATATTTACTTCTTGATGTAAGTATCGTAACACAAAAAATAAAAATATGCATTTTTCACATCACTTTTAAACCAAAAATGGTACATCGCACAAAAATGGTACATTATTGGTAAAAAAAAACCTGGATGCAATTAAAGCAAAATAGATGCAACTTTTTTAAATCCAGTTAACCCATCTAAAGCGCGGTACTCTTATAACAAGGTTTCCATTTAACAAAAATAATTGTAAAACAGTGTATTTAGTTCATTTTTTTATAATTGACCGAAGTTCAGTTTCCATATAACGCGAGCGATATGTTGTGCTTAAAACTCCCTCCGGCCTCGTGTTTCGGGTGGTTCCCACGCCACCCAGCGCCGCTTTTTGAGTTTTATTGCCGGTTTTTTGCCCCGGCGCAAGGCTTTGGCTCGGAGGCCAACTTTGCACATTCCGAATGGAGATTAAATGTCGTGGACTTCGCGGGCCGAGCTGGCGTTCTTTGGCATGTTGCTTTCGACACCGCGTGAGTGCTCCCCGGGTAACGTTCCCGTTGTTCAACTGCTGTTAACATTCAAACGCTCAATACCCCTGTCATAAGGATTGGTTTTGCTTGCATACGTAAAAACAAGATTCATTCAAATTTTTTCATATCCCTTTTTCTTGTGTTTATTTATTTGATTCTTTGAAAGTTTTATCCCTTCTCTGAATGCTTACGCATATCTAGTAATTTATGCCTGTGTGAACGTAAACACACAATTTTTTTTTTAAACATAATAGCCTATCTTATAAATAATACTATTTTATATATACATACTTTTGAGTTTTAAGCTGAAAGAGCTTCTGTCATAAATCTTGTGAAATATTTCATATTATTATAAAATTATAAACGTTTACTTGTAATAAATTGATTATCAAGATATTTACTAACTTTTTTTTGGAATATCCTCGATCATACCTTTCTCTGGCTAGAGCTTCCTTGTAGTGTTGACTGTACTTTGCTTCTAGATAGTCTTGTCATTAGCGGACTTGAATAAAAAATATCGCGAGACTCAGTGAAGTAAACTTTGATCCATCGCCTGACTGCCGCAGAGACGGGCACTGAATAATGAACTTTTCCGACTACCCTTGATGAAGATCAATGCGTTTACATGGAACTTTAATATCTCATTGCAGAATAGAGTGCATCGCCTCGAAACTACTATTTGCTTCGGTCGTGTTCATAACTGCATTTTTCAGCTCCACGTTAGAGCAAATATACTTAGCAAATTGAAACAATCTAATTGTTGAATTCGACATAGGTATAAGCAAGTAGAAATACAAATATACACTTACGTACATAATAATTATGCATATATATTTATCGTAGTACATGAGACTTTAATTTAAGAAATCTGACATTGAAAGTCTACCTACGTTTTAAACTTATTATAATAAATAATGCTTTTAGATCTGAAATTAATTAGTATTCAATGTGATTTGTATTTATTCTCTAATACTAATACAATCGTTGCTTTCGATAAAAAAATGGATTATTGTTTTTCAATATAATACTAAAAATCGTAAAACAGATGAAAAAAATGGCTGTCCGATACAATTTTACTGTGCTGGCAGTAATTCGTAATCAGATCATACTTATTTCAACATGTTGTAACACTTATTAAATTTTGCCAAATACCTACATTTATTCGGTGTTTTTTCTTATATTTTCTTTATGAGTTTATTGTATTATATAATTTGAACAAAATATGTATAGCCACAGATTGAACGAAAAATTTCACACTTACCACATAAACAATATCTTAAAAGATAGCAAGTCAAATGATATGTCGTGGTTCCTAACAACATTAATATCTGTTTGTAAACTTCCGCGTGGTTAACTGTGATGCAGGAAAAGCCAGCACTCGAGCTGGTTTGGTGAAGTGCAGAATCCGGTAATTAATTTGGCAATTGATCAGTGTGGGCTGATTGAACACCCGCGTGCCTTGGATTTGCATGCGCGATTATTCCGGCATTTGATTGACTCGTTGCAGATATTATCCGATATTAGATCTGCTCGTCGTATGCAATTATTGGCAAATGTAGCGCTGACCAACTGCCGGTTTCTCGATGACTGATTAACGAAAGTAGTGGTAATAATACACGCCGCTTGATTAAAAAATTTCGTTTACGTTGTTGATAAATTTTGAATTATGTTTATTAAGCCGCAGATAATTAATCAGTTACATAGCGCTTTTTGCTAAGCATTTATTCAGAAATTAATTTAAAAGTAAATGTGCAAAGTCGTGCATAATATTTAATTGTAGTAAATTATTTCTTTTCCGTCATATTTAACGTCGTTAATCAAAGCGGATTCAAGTTAATCATAGTTCAATAATGTTATTGCTTTAAGTGTGTTTATTTATGCTTGTAAAGCAATGTTCAATGTATTTTTTATCCATGTATCATTAAAATTTATACTTCGACTACTTTTGCTAGACATCGAGAATGTAATATCGCAATTGAAAAGTATACAAAGTGCATATCTATAATGCAATTAGTTAAAATATGCCATGTTATTGTAAATTTAATATTGCACCTTGTATTTGTAGCATGCTTCGTAGAAAAAAAATTGGAAATTATATTCGCGATGTATTTTTAGAAAACACGATTGTATTTATAAAAGCTAATAATCAACCGATTTGTCAACGTCTATAATAAAGGCATGTTACATATTTTTTTTCTAATTAAAAAAATATATTCGTGTTTTTCAAATGTGCATGTAATTTTCCTGTGTTTTATTCAAAATGGTATTATTTAAAACAAGGAATATAATACTCTTCTCCTATTTTCACAGAAGGTGGACCCGGAGCTGATCTTCACGAAGCAGGAGAAGATAGGCAAGGGTTCATTCGGGGAGGTGTTCAAGGGCGTGGATAACCGCAGCCAGCAGGTGGTGGCCATCAAGATCATCGACCTTGAAGAGGCAGAGGACGAGATCGAGGACATCCAGCAGGAGATCATGGTGCTCTCGCAGTGTGACAGCCCCTTCGTCACCAAGTACTTCGGCTCCTATCTCAAGGTAGGATTCCATTCATTATTTGATTTAATAAAGTGACTGCCCTCTTCTGAGAATGTAAAATATAGACTCGTAAATATAGACTCGTTCAAATGTGTTTGAGTCTTTCTCTCTAATATTTACAATCCATGTTCATATTATTATTTTTAAATGAATAAAGAGCCAGTTACGAATAATGTCGTCACTTGCCTGTTCTGCTATTAGCGAAGTGCAGATGCCTCTCGCCAAAAAATATTTAATTATTTTTTTAAAATTGGTTATTTTATATTCATGTTTTGGTGTTTTTTTAATTATTTATTACTAGGTAAATGCGCTTCGTTTTCATCCATCTTTCTTTTTTATCACCCTATTTCTCTTCAATGAACATTTTTTGTAATAATACTGTAGGCACCTTTAATTATTGCGGTACAAAAGGTTTTCCAAGACGACCATGGAGTGAGGGACATTACGCCATAGTTCAATTAAAAAAATTCAATCTATTTCTCTTCATGATGAATATAATATCTAAATTGATCTAAAATATCTTAACCCACCTTCCAGACTATCGAAATGAGCTCGCTTCGGGCATTCGTTTAATTTTAATAGATAATAATTATATTTAATTTTATTTCGTTGTTCTAATGAGTGTTCATCCATCTCCGTGCCCTTGGCCGCCATTGTGCGTCGGTCGGAGATTTATCAGATCTGAATTAACTAAATGATAACGGCTATTAGAGCGGATTACATCTGTGCATTACACGAAAGCAAAATATACAGTAATACTAAGTATATAAATTATCTCATTATATTATTAATATTGTATTATGTTTAAAAAGTACCATATGATTTATTCAGAACTAAAATACAAAGAAACGCCCAAACAAGCCCTCACTTGCCTTGACCTACATTTTAGAGAAATTTGTTGTGAATTTTAAGAAAATTATACATGATTCTGACAGTTCTTTTTATGTTGAACTACGATAAAAAATCTTTTGTCTTTTTCTTCCAGTTGATTTTCATGAATTATTATTATTCACCTTCAGATTTTATTGTTTATATATATATATATATATATATATATATATATATATATATATATATATATATATATATATATATATATATATTTATGAAGTAGGTGATAATTATGACACTTAATCTAGTTCTTGTTTAAGTGATCTTAAGATTTCTTGTGTATGGTTTGTCTCCCGACTCGCTTTCGCTCCCGGTACTGGGATCATTTACATCATAGGTTCCCAAAGTGGTCAATATCGATCCCCAGGGGTCGATTTCGCCCTGCAAGGGGTCGATGACAGCGAAAAATTAAATTGGGGATCCATGGACTGTAAATGGGGGTGGATCCCATGTGGTCAAGACCAAGATCCCATTTAAGCAGGTCATCACCAAAATACCACAGCGGATTATCAATCCATACGGTGACATTGAAGAATCGGAAGTCATACTACAAGAAGAACTGATCGAAATAAGCTCTAATGAAGAACTGAAGGTGCAGTTTAGAAAGGGATATCAGCAATTATGGCTTCAGAGAGACATACTCGCTATTTATCCTGCATTATGGACTATCGCAAGAAGGTTTTTGGTAGCTTTACCATCTTCATTCCTCGTGGAAAGGGGTTTCAGTGCGGTCGCCATTCTCTTTACAAAAAAATAAATAGATTGGAAATCACTTGGCGAGGAGATTTAAAGTTAAATCTGACTTATTTGAAGCCAAATATTGAAAATTTGCTATCAAAGCATCAGACCCATCCCTCCCATTAAAAGTATTGATTTTTTTTTGTGAACGTTACTATATTTGCGTTTTGTGTGTTTTTATTTATAAAGGTATACAGTAAACCCCTGTTTAACGAATTTCGGATATAACGGACAAAAAATGTAAAAATTCAATATTAGCAAGGCAGGGGGTCTACGTAAAATGGGAAAACTCGACAAGGGTTCGATGGGACAAAAAGTTTGGGAACATCTAATTTACATGGATACATTCGTCAAACCTATGAAGTTGCATGAAACTTCAAGATCATCTTAACAAGAACGGCTGCCAGGGTTTTGTTTTTCCGCCATTGCTGCATGACCGATTCACACGGTTGTGAATTAGCCCGGATTCAACTGGCTACTGTTGAAGGTATGATATTGGGTCGTCCGACCGACGAGTCACCGGGCCGCGCCGCCCCCGCTCTCGGGGAATTCCTTTTCCGTCCTTAAGCGTCTTGATTTATTCTCATTACGGAGGCGCGGCTAATGCGCGCCGGTGTTCGCACACGCCGGCCATTGTGCGCGGACAAAAGAGCTGTCAAGCCAACGCGACAATCGTTGGGACCATCTCGGCGTTTTTTTCATACCACCTCAGTTCTCGCTGTTGTACATACATATAAACTATTTATTTTTTTATACAATAGATTCCGATTCGAAGCGCGCTCTGTGTCGTGCGCCCGCCGAGAATGACGGGGATAAATCGACATTCTTTCTTTTTTTTTTTTTTTATAATTCCGGTCAGTTTTGTAAGTTGTAAAATTTTCACTTCGATGAATAATTTTGAAATCTCTCGTTTCTATTTCACTTTCCAAATGCTAAGTGCGAGAGCGCGTAGTTTCGCGTTTTGTTCAGGTGCGATTAAAATTATTGTTAGCAGTTATTTTCAGTAATTTGAAAATTAATCCCTAGCGTTTTAAATAAGAAAGCTATCCGAATTCGTTCTAGTAATTTGTAACAATAGTCGTTTGTACTTTTCACAATTATCTTATCTCTTATGCATACGCTTTATTATTTCTTTTTGATTCGTTTTTGAAAATGAATGTCCATCCAATATATAAGTAGTAGCTAAATATAAGTTGCTTTAATTATGAGACGTTATTTGAGAGTACGGTCATTTTAATACAGATAATGTACTCCCTGTGCTTAGGAGAGTTGTATTAGTTTGAAAAATATAGTTTGTCTCCAAAATACTAGATTTTTCTAGAGAATATGAAATATTTTGTTTTGGGTTAATAAGAAATTGTAAACTAAATTTTTAGTTAAGTAATGAATCAAAACATCGATTTTTCAATCTAAAAGGAGTACATTTCTTGACAAGCCCTTCACCTAGGGCCCTGATAGAACCCTCAGGGCCAGTCTTACGGTTCTCGTCTGCTCGTCCCCTCTCGCGCATGCAGTAGAGATGCGATCAGCTGCAGCGTAGCAACGAGGCCACTGGGCCAGCGCCGGCAACTGCGCGTGCACATACACTCATCCCTCAGTTTACAAGGTACAAAAAACGCTGAAGACGAAAACATGGTATATACGTTTATGTATCAATCTTTTTCCAATTTTCTTCTCTTTTAAATAAGACATTGAAATTCTGTTGGAAGTCGCACATTGTCAACCAGCCAGGCTGAACAATAGTCCCTTTGCATGTAGATTCATATCATTTCAATTGATGGTGGAGAAGGGAAACGATTTAATTGCCACATATTTAATTGTACAGTTAAATAGTATTCTTTTGCAGAGAAAATGTCTTAATTTATCGGGAAACATTAGATTTGAAAATAAATGTATAATTTCAACTGTATGCAAGTCGTTGAGGTTTTCAGAATTAGTACTATTAAAAATACTATGGTAAATAAATTTAAAAAATATTTAAGTGACAACTGCAATGATATTTTGAAATGCAACCGAACTACAGGCAAATAATTTTAGTTAGGATCAATATCTTTCATTAATGGATAAAATGTGTGCTTAGGGTTGTTACTTCGTCATTTTGACCGGACAAGTTATAATATAATGGTTTCTAAATCACACAAATGTTGCATACTTTTTTTTTTTGAATATCCAGGCTAAAAAGCAGTGAGTCAAATATATAAAAAAAAATCATTCACACACTATTTCAATGTACATAAAAAAAACAATACGAATATATCAATTTCAAATGCCCCAAGTAAAGTCGGATCTATAAAGAAATAATATAATAATAAAATATATCTTAGAATTAAATTTACTTTGTCAGTGGTTGTTGTATTGCGTTTCGATTTGATGTTTCCAACGTTTCGGTCCCGGCACTGAGACCATCTTCGTGGGGTCACATAAGTAAATCCAATAACAACGACTATTAAAACCTACCAACTCATTTGAATTCACTTGTTAGAGTGAAATCTCTTGAAATAACGCTGCGCAAACGGAGGGCGCCCGTGTTGCCTTCCGGAAATAGAGCCTCGCGCGATGCAATCTCGGATACTTTCCGCAGCGGTGGACAGGAATTTCAAATTTACTTTTACTTTGGATTCATAACGTCCTATTTTATTTGCTTTTAATTGTGCTTTTGCATTATGATTTATGAGCGTGGCCGCCACCGGTAACGAATGGAATTGGCTTGCTTGCGTTGGGTCTTATTCGAAATTACTTTTCTAATGTGCGGGAACGTGGTATTTATTTTGTGTCATTGTGTTTCTGAAAGTTCAAAACAATTATTATACAATATAAAACAGTTTTTTTTAATTTATATGGATGTGATGAAAACAATAAAAATATACAGATTTTCACTTCGTGACAAAATTAATGTATGTTGTATTGTAGTATATGTGAAAAAATCCAACTCAAATTTAGCTAAGCGTTATTTAGCAAAATCAAAAACATACTGTATTGCTGATTTATGTGTTAAAAATATTGCATAATTTAAAACGTTTATGAAACTTATTTTCTAATTTTCGTATACCTGGTGATACCATACGTTTCATATAACCTGTATATACCTACTATATATGATGTTACAAATATTGAATTTGCATAGGATTAACTAATTACTGTATTATATAATATTTCATTCTAGAAGTTTTAATTTATCTAAAACATTAAACTTGAAATTAGAGGAATTGATAAGTTAGCAAATAAAACTTACTTCTTGCCGAGGACCGAGTTTCAATTCTATGATAACGGTAAATTCCAGCCAGGTGGCTCAACTCACGGCGCTTCCACACGTACCGAACCGAGTTATTTGTTTCATTATCAGACTCGAGCGATAGTCCTCAAGATAACTTTTATCAACGTCTATAAATTTAGAAATAGCAAACTCCTGACGTTTCCAGCTCTGCTACGCTACGAACAACTCGGTTTCTGCCCGTTCAATGCACGATCTACAGAGTGAGTCAGATTTTCTACAATATTAGAAATCTCAAACTCCTGACGATTCCAGCTCTGTGACTTCGCCGGCAACTAGGTTTCTTCTTGGGCACAAACCCAGCACTGGCAAGCTACGAAGTGCGAAGTCCGAGGAATGTCTTTGTGCCTGGCGAGCTCTCGGAGCGCGTCGGCCGGGCGCGGGAACAATGCGGCGCAATTATCCGGCCGCCTCGAATTAACGGTTTTTAATTTACACCTACCCGGACGATTCCAGTCCCGGGTATCAATACACCTGGTTAGATTGTAACTATGCTCACTCAAACAAAAAATCATGCATATCAGTGGCGGGCGTACTGTGAGACCCAAATCAACGCAAGCAGTTATTTAATAGCTTAATAAAAATTACAATTAATGTCATGAAAAAATATCTCCACCAGTAGTATTCTTTAACATTATATCGTAAATTTGTAAGAAGAACAATTCGTTCTAATTTAATTGGTCTTAAAATACTGATAAGGTGACATATTAATAAATATAATGAATATTTTGTTCTCTCAGTTATCGATTGCAAAACTTTATTTATCCATAAAATTTCTAAGCTCAATTCACGATTTCTCGTTTATTTATGTCCGCAACATTATGGTTAATGTCGAGTTCTATTTTATTAAATACTTTAGTCTTAGACAATGCTAGAGATACTTAGTGCTGTAAAATACTATATAATAACGCCTACCTACCTAATAGTGTGTTTCAAAAGTTATAGTATGATACATAAAAAACACGTTTGATTTTTTGATCGTTTGATCACGCAATTTTTAAAACTTTTTTTAAAGAAAATATGTTCACGGGTTTTGGGGAAAGTCGTCAGTAAACATATTTCTTGAGTGCTGAGCGATATTTGTGCTTATTTCAACGACGTTTTTGGGTTTGGTGCTGGTGCCATTCTAAAGGACAAACAATAAGGACTTAAATTTTTTAATTGGTTTTAGTGCCGAAACATTTATAAAATTTCGCCGTTTTTGTTAAAATTCAAAGTTTTGTTGAAACGTAGTTTCGGTAAAATTAAAATACTTTATTAATTTATCTGAAATTAAATTTACTCATTTCGAACATTAGACCTTTTGTCGCATCGACCAAAAAACAGGAACAAACAATTGTTACAAAAATATTTTAAAAAGCTGCTTTGTCGACAGCAGACGTCTGTGCAATTTATAAAGGACAGTCGGTTATCATGGCGTTTTTAAAAAATACCGGATGAAGCAAACAGTATCACACAGTACTCGAGCTCTAATTCCGTCGGATTCGTTGATTTCGCGATTCCAAGCACTGGTTTTATTGTTTGATAGAGCGGCTGTAATTTCCTTGGCGTCGTAAACCTGCACGCGCGTCCACGTGGCCTCCCACGTGACGGGCGCCCGTAACATATTTCCCATCTTCGCCTGTGACTCATGGGCAGCCTGGAGCACTCCCTGCCAACGTGTCTGAGCACAGGACAGTTTTTATGTAGCAATCTAATATATGAGATTTTTATATTTATTAATTTTTTTTGTGCGGTCCCTTTTATTTTAGGTGTTTTTTTTTAAAAATTGTTTAGCTAAAGTAGATAACGCTATTGGCTACTTACCAGTTGTCAGTTGTGTCCCAGCATGTGTAGACGGCTTTAAACAATGTAATACATCCGGTTTAACATCAGCCCAGAACTAGTTTATAACAACAAAACTAAATAGTGAAATTGTTCTATTATAATGTCAAGAATGCTTGCGCGTCTCTTATATTTATTTTTAATTTGTAGTTTCATACTTTCATATAACGATTTGTTTTCTCTCTCAGTTACAAAACCATAGTGATCGAATTAGATACGGTGCCAGGTGGCGATGGCCGGGAGATATATATCCAAATCCCACCTGTCTTGATTAAAAATTTTAATAATTTTTTCTCGCCGCTTCATGTGTGAATCGATTACGTCAAAGTATATTCTATGAAAGTTTTTACACCCGTATATACCGCGGCATTTTTATATTCGTTATACACCAAATGTATTACCGACAGTATTTTTTTTAGGGAAGTACGCTTTTCTGTCATGGTGCTTTGCATAACGCGCCGATTGACAGATAGGAAAGTTGGCATGCCCTTTCTGAACTTCTATACTGCACTCGAGTACTGCCGATATTCAATACGTTATTCAACGTCTGCTCGTTGACAGCTAATGCGGTACAGAGACTTCACCTATCCAAAGCACGGCGAATCCTGTCAATCCTGAAATCCGAATGACGAGGATATAGTCCACCTCTCGTTGCGGCGGCCCTGGCAGCAGCGGCTCGGGCCCTGCACCAGGAGTGACGTATCGCGTGCTATTGTGATTGAGAAGAATCTCGGTTTGTATTGTTAGTTAGTAAACAATGGAATGATGGCGGCCTCAAATGACAGAGCTCGATTCAGACCCACACGCCCCGAGCTGAGCGCCTTCACCGCCATTATGAAATATCTTCCCGGCGATCCGATGTTATCAATTGTTTTCTATATTTTATTGACTAGTATGATGACATTTATCTATATCTTATACTTTTTAACCTCCATGACAAATGTCATAACATTTTGATTCCGACAATCTTTATGTGTTAGTTGTTTTGTAAATAATTAAGGAATAAACTGCAAGCCGATATTGTTGAAATGATAAGTATATTTTAAAATGTAAATGTGATAGGTTTTGGCACTCTTCATTTGTATAATTGTTCTTTTTTCGTGACCGTGAATGTTTCGGTTACGGTGCCGGGGTCATCCTCGGTGTCTTAAATATCATGATATTTAAATTACTGAAGATAAAATGTCGGAAACATAAACTAAAAACACAGCATACATTTCCAAAACTTTAAATGTCTGTATAAAACTTAGTTGGCTCGCTTTTCAAGAAAATTTTTAAACTCTTGTGTATATATGTACTCGTACATCAAGCTGAATTGTGTCGGTCCACGTAAACTTATTTGGCACGTCGAACAATTGGAATAATTAGCACGATGATAATTGTGGATAAGTTCCAGTCAGTTATCTCTCTTCGGCTGTGTCTTCGCCGGGAGTTCGCGGGATACTTTTAACGCGCGAACTTTCCTATAATTTGCTAAGCCCTCTTACGCGACTGCCTCTCCCCGGAGTCGGAGACGGTAATAGTTGTTTTTGTTTTTCTTTTATGATAATAGCTGTTAGTGTTAAAATTTAAGTCATTCAAATTAATTTTTCGTTCCCCTGGCTATTTTGTAATGTTAAGCTTTTTTATTCTTAAAAAAATTCGCAAAGTGAGAATAATTTATTTAATTTATTCGAAAAGTTTACTGTCATTATTTATTACATATATCTGAATACTCCCCTACCAACCCGTCTTGTAGCGCAATTCCCTGTGTTGTCGGGCGCTGCTATGTCTCCATTATCTCTAGGATGGATTGTGCCTATATGACATTTCATGTGCCGCTACAAGTTTTAATTAATTTAAAAAAGCACTATAAAAAAAGTAAACTGACATGATTTATACGTGACTTTGGTACTTACTTGATGAACACATCGTAATTTCAGTATAAGATCCTTAACGACTTTACTCTAAATTATCCGTTTTTATTTAATTAAATTAAAAGTTGTTTGAAAACTAAAACATCAGCACACTGCTGTTACGTGGGGTAGTTAATTTTACATTTTCATTACATATGGACCTCTGAAATAATATTTCACCCGTGAAGGGCTGCTAATGGATTTAGAATAAGCAGGAGCTGCTTCGGCAGTGCTGGATCACGGAATTTAAATTATTTGTACGGCTCCTAATGCGAATAAGACATGGAAGCCACGCGCTATAAATGCTAAAATAATGCGTAAGGTTGTTATTACGCAAATTGTGCTTTTTCGGAGTGGAAGTGCTTATTTTTCATGGCCATAGACAACTTAACGGCGGGGAGGCACGCGCGCGAGATTTATTCAATTGTCTTTGATGTACGCGTTATAAAATATGCAGGGCACCTACCCGCCTCGTGGTACGGCGGTCAACTCGCTCGCTTGTCGATCACAAGGTCCTGGGTTTGAACTCGATTCGAGTGAAGTCTGTTAAAATTATAAATTACAAAAAAATCACAAAAAACGTCGGATACATACGAAGACGGAGAAAGCAATTTCCTTTACTTGCTTCCAACTGTGGCTTGGCGCTCGTTTTTTTGTAAACTTGTTTTCTAATAGAATAGTTTGGCTATATACTCCAATTTGATTATCTGAACGTAGAAATCTCTCGATGTTAAAATGTATGTGTAACTTAAATTCGTATAAAAACACAATTAATAAAAACATTTACGTTATCTAAAGAACTTCTTAATATTGAAGCAGTACTACAACGACTCAATAAACTAATCAAATTAAAACGTCTAAATATAGCCGTTGGTGTTTTAATCAAGTGTATTGATGTTTATGGGTAAAATTTGGATAAATTGGAAATATTGTATAATATTTATGTTTTATTTTTCTCATATAAAAGGCAATAATTGTAATTTGTGAGCATTTCTAAATGCTGAATGTGAATAAAAACAAATTTCTTTCTGAGCTCTAAAGTAATTTAGTTAATTATTAGACAATTAACTTGGATACTTTTATGGGTTATGAAAGTAGACTTAATAGAGGTCGGGGTTATTTCCGCAATATATAATTTTATATTGTATGCGTGATATTAATTCAAATAAAACTGAAAAGCATCTCGCGTAATCACGTCGTTACTTCACAGCATCCGATAAAAAATCTTGTTCTACGACACTATGCAATTACCCCCGGATCGCTCCGCAGAGGGGTGGTCGGGGTCTGCCTCAAGGGCGTCGCAATAGCCCCGCAGCCTCCCCCGCGGCCTTCCTTGCACCCCCCGCCGTCGGAGGCTGGGTACCCTTGACCCCCTGCTGCTTCGACATTTCTGTGGGGTTGTGCTATCGATTTCGCCGGACTGCATTTCATGCCTTGACTTCTTGATTCTGTCGATTCTTTTCGTATTATATTGTAATACTACGTGTATAAATGGAAGCTGTGGTATGTTATCGGATGCTCGCTCTATACATATAAAACGACAATTAGGCGGTAATGTTTATATATAATAAAAGTCACATTATTTTTTTTTATATTGACGTTTAAGATCAAAATATTATCTACTATAATAATCTACTATAATAATAGCCATTGTGTGTGGGTGGGTGTGTGTGTATGTTTCATTTTTGGGTTCTCTATAGAATATCTTAAAAGATACAACGCTGATTTTTTGCACGCAAGTTCAGTGAGATTTTCCGCAGCTATGTGCCGAATTTCAAGGCGATAGGATAATATTTTTATTCATAAACTATAAAATATGCTTTAGCGAGTTTCAATATGTACGAATTATATGATTCTGTTGTTCACAGCGAGAATTTCAAATTTAGAATTTTTACAAAAAAACAAAATATGGTGCTTCTAAGAAATTTCCAGTTTATGTCAGCTTGACACAAGTACCATTTTTATTTTTTAGTTGCGTTAGAAATTATTAATCACATCATTAATAACTTAAAATGCCTCCTAAAAAAATAACACCGTCTAAGCACAGCAAACGTAATTAAAAAAGAATAGCACAATTGAACGTGATAAAGACTGCATCTAATAAAGAACAATGCAGTGAAAGTGATTCGATGTTTGTGACACGAAATGTGATATTTCCTAGAATGGCTTTGCTTTCAAAATTAATATCTGGTTATTAAAAAAATATTTGTACAAAATATTCATCTAATTGTCAGCCAAACATATGTTCAAACACTATTGCATCGTTCATCGAATACGTCATTTTATGACGGGCTACATTTCTAGTTTATATATAATTATCAAAACTATGAAAGTTTCTAAATATGCTTTCATATTCTCTAAGGATTATTTGTATAAAATATATTACTTCGTTGATTTTATACCACCATATCAGTCCAAAATATCTCATTCAATCCGATTTTCCAGTTTCATTTTAAATTACCGCGTTTTGTTGTTTGATTTCCATTCCGGTCCGTTGTAGATGTCACGCTATACCGAGTTATCGTAACAAAGTTTAGAACTATTTAGTTGAGCACCGAGTAGCTCCCCACTTTTACAATGGAGCACGACTCATCGGCATTCACCGCGTGCTCTGCGGTGATCCGCCTTGACGTGTGACATCGTGTAAGTCTGCGACACGTGACAGGCTTTATAGGTTTATTCACTCCCTGGTCTGTGGCAGTCGACAAATTTACCGTACTGAGTGGACTTTTACGTTCACTGTGCATTTGCATATTAATAACTTTAAAATTAATAAACCATGTTGCTTTTATTCATAAATTCATTTTTACTACTTTGAAACTATTCGTATATATTTTTTCCATTTTGTGCTTTTGTCAGAACGTAAAAGTTTAGTATTAATATGTGCAGAATTTTTCTACATTTTTCACCGTAATATAAGTAATGTGCTTTTGCAATCTATGTTATAACGCTGCGACTATATTTTATGCCTTACTTTTTTAATCGAAATTTAATTCTTGGTATATCGAAAATGTATTGAGGTAATGTTCAATGTATTTTAACGTGACTTTACACAGCACGGCGTTGACTTTAACTGATCGATTTGAAATCAGTTTGGCTGGGTAGCCAGCGTCTTCGCCAATATATGTTCAAAAAGTGATACATTGCCAAGTTACTATTATACTAATATATACGTAAATAAATTTTTGTACACTGGAAATTGAGACAGAATGTGTATTTGAGACTGTATTATACCCAGATTTTACTTATTTATTTTAAAAGTTTTTTGTTTCTGGCTTCATGGGGATAATCCAAGCCATCCATTAATAACATTGTAAACAATTGAGTTATATTCTACCACTGTTTAACAGTTTAATTAAATAAGAAACACGAAATATCGCTTTACAAATAAAGTGTTTGAATTTTTTTTTATATTCCCCAAAAGCTTTGTTTAAATCGAATCCGTTCATTAAGTTGAAAGACTAAAGAATTAATGTGGATTTGAGAAAAACGCGTTGTACTTTTTTTGTGAATTCTGACCATCTATTGTGATATATAATATAAAAAGGTAAATCCATAATTAATGAGTATATTTAGGTCGTCATATAATTAGGTCGGCTTATTTAATAAGGCTATTTATAGCGGGCTATTGAGTTATTTATATGAGCTAACTTTTCATCCATCGCAATCTCGAGGGTCGTTTTCTAAGGGGCGAGCATGCTGGGCAGGCAAGCTGGGGACGACTGACCCTAAACTTTTGAAAGCTTTGCGCTAGTTGAAAAACAGCGGCGTACGAAAAACCCTTTTTTTAACAATAATAATGCATCTAAGAGAAAGGAGGTTATGCTTTTTTAAACCATGCCATTAGGGTGTTTTAGTTTTAAGAGATTAGTCTCACGAGAAATCTTAACATAATAATATAAGGAGTTTACACGCAGAAGAAGTAAGGCGTTAGTCTCTGTGTCTGGTATAGTGCGTCACTGGCATTTGCCTTATTGTATGCAATGCAATTACAGAAAGCCTATTTTTCATTTTAATATAATTAAAAATAGCTTATGACCTCACTTGCTTCAAAGCCACGATCCGATTATCGCCTTGTAAATATTTCTAGGTACGTGAAATACGAAACGGTATAAAAATTTCTGATACTTTCCCATATTTTTTATTCCATGTTAATATCATTATTTAGTGCATCATTTGTTCCGATCACATCGCTGAACAAATATATCTCAAGCATATTTTTCGACGTGTGCATATTTCGAATTGAAATCGCCAAATCAAACATTGATTGAGCGCTGATTCTGTTTGTCCGGCCGCCGCTCCGGCTCCGGCCTCCGCTCCGGCTCCGGCTCCGGCCTCATTGATTCATCCGGCCAATTTCCGGCGCAGTGCAGGCTCGCAATTAAATATTTCACTCCCATGCACTTCCGCGGCCTTTGTGATGCGGCCGTGCACTGCGAGCCAAGCGCGGTGCTGCACACAGATAATGCGCTCTAAATATTTCAACATTCACTGAAATAAAGTGCATTAGTAATTTTGATATTATTTATGAATGTTTTTACGTTCAAATGTATGTATTATTTTATTTTACACAAAACGGAGTGAGTAAGAGCTAAGTATGATTGCATCAGTTCTAGATTTAACTATCATGACTAATATCAGACTTGGAACGCAGTTGAGAGTTCCACCTAAAACATTTAACTATAACAAATAACACAGGTGTTTAAATATTAAATAATTAAATACCTGTGTTATTTGTCTTCGTCGTATTATAATAAATAATTTCACAAATATTTAATTTGGTCGTGGCTTGTGAATTACTTTTATCTTTTTTTTTTTTTTCAAAGAACGACAGTGTGTCATTGTCTAAATCAGTGCTTCTCAAAGTGGTCCCTACGGACCCCAGGGGGTTCTTGGGATCATTCAGGGGGTCCTTAGAAAATAAAAATCGATTTGGAGGTCCCTGAACAACGTCAAGGGGTCTGCGCAAGGTTTAATATAAAATAAAAAAATTGTGACACATTTTTATTAATATGAAAGTTAAAATTAAAAAACAATGAATACATTATTAGCGATTATTACATCCTAAGTAAAATATAAATATAGACAGGTGCATAAAATACAAGTAATAGCAGGCATCGCGGTGAGTCAGGAAAGTTTATACAGGAACGAAATAGAATCGATACTTGCACCAACTAGTCAATAATATGAATTTATGTAGTTTTTCACCCAGGGTCCGTAGGCAAGTTTTGACTATGAAAGGGGGTCCATGGGCAAGTTTTGACTATGAAAGGGGATCCGTGGGCAAGTTTTGACTATGAAAAAGGGTCTGTGGGCCAAAAGAGTTTGAGAGCCACTGGTCTAAATAGTCAAGTCTTTAAACTTCTTAATAATGGGTGTCTCTTATCAGGACACCCCAGGTGATGGGGGGAGGGTGGGGATTATCCTCGTTCGTGTAATCCTGTAATGACCCAGTTTGTTCTAGTTCTGGGTTGGAGATTAATCTTCGCATTGTACTCGAATGCACCCCAGTGTCCGTTTATCATACCTACAAGTTTATGAACTTTTGAAATACCTCGAGCAAACAGAGGGTCTTGAATCCAGTATCAGAAACAAGAGTACTTTTCATGAGATTGATGTTAAAAGTATCGTTCTATGCTTTCTTTTTACAAGCATATAATATCTAAAAAAAAATACAAATAAAGAAAGTTGGGTATAATTTACAGTATTTTAAAGCCTATTTTTGTGAATGGGAGTTGTTTTTGGACAAATATTTTTTAATTATTACCTTACATTTTGGACGGTTTCCAAAGACGCGCAGTTTATTAATTCTAACATTATATTTTAAATTATTTGATGCCAGGAAAATCGCAATACTGTGTCTTGGATACAAAACTTTTTATGGTTTTTATTTTAGCTAAATTACAAAATTGTTAATTAATGGAACTGGTATTTATTTTGTAATACTCTAAGAGTCTTGAAGATGCCGTGTTCGGCGAAAGATCGCTAATAGTGAAAATAACGTAGTCTCCAAAACCATTTGGTTTTATTTTATTGTTACAAAATTGTTTTAATATACATAGTAAATATATTTTTTTGTACTATTATGTGGAGATTTTATCTGGCTCTGAGGTAATAGTCAGAAAACACTTAAATTATTTTAGGGCAGTCACAATCAACTTAAAGCATTATTTTTTTTGAAGGTATGGTTGTGAATAGTTATATAGTTAATTTATTTGATTTTATGATCATCCAGATAACATTTTTTTGTTTTATTTTGTTCAATTTTATTTTTAAACGAAATCAATAGATGTGCGTCATTCGAAATAAACTTGTATGGTTTTATTTAAACGTTTCAACAAACATCTGAGTTGCTTTAGGAAGTTACATAAATTTTGAATTAATTATACCCCAATAAGACGAATGTGATCGCCCCGATGATAGGGGCTCCTCAAAGTTTCGAAGTTGCCCAGCCAACGAGGCGCTGACTTTTGAACACCACGCTAAAACTATGATGTGTATCTCTTTGCGAATTAATTAGCTTCTCTGTTAACTTTTGAGTTTTAAAAATCGATACACGCGTAACCTAACCCGTATTGTTTTTTTATTTAATGTTGCAAACAAAGAGAATCATCTTAACAATAACAATCCTTTGTTATGTTTATAATTTCTCTTTGTTTTTAAAATCTATAGGTTTACTTTATTGGCATAAATAAACTCGTCACATCGATTTTTCTGTTACTATCAACATTTTAATAACTTAATTTTATAATTCACAATATTACTACTTTTTTTATAATTCTCTGTGAGACTATTCTATAAACTAATACGTATATAATAAAGAAAATAGTACGCTGATACCAGTATAAATATTTTAGATGTATAATAGTTCCACGTTGTGCCTTCTTCAGACGTTATCATCTTAACAAGTCAGTAAGTAAATTTATCTTATGGATTTTTCTTTCGAAAGTACTTTGCTTAGTTTTTTCCAAGTAAGCGCGTACTTTATTAATGTTTTACATATCGCTCTTTTCGTTTTTTATTTTTCGTGTTATTTTATCAATGATTAAATATTTTTAGTAAATAAGCATTTTTTCCACAATATTCAGGATATAAATTCGTACATGAAACATCAAGAAAAACACTGATGTAAAAATAAAAAAAAGAAAACTCGTGCATATTGATTACCTAGATTTCGTATGTCATGCTTATTGTTAAATAAGATAAACGTAGCATTTATTACTATATTTTAACACGTATTCTATAGTTTTTGATTTCCTTTGTTCTTGTGTGTTTTGAAAATTCTGATCTTTCGGTTTTGGCATTTATTACAAACGAAAAAAATCTGACAACGGCTCCCAAAACCTACAAACCCACCAATGGTTCCATTGTGTTATCAAATTTATGCCAAGCAGTGCATCATGTATAGTCAGAAATACTGCGTGTCGGGAGGGTCTGCAGTATGTGTGGCGCACATTTGTGCAGCACTCGGTTGGTTTTGTGTCCAGCCCAGCGGAGCGTGTCCAGCTTTTGTTCAGGCCCGGCCTGAGCGCTCCCAACAAACACGAAATGTACCCAGCGGACAAATTAGATTCTACGTTTTTAGTGCAGTCAATTATGCTTGCTCGTAACTACGGGCATGACCCGGAGCTCTGCGACGACTCAGACCCGGGAATTTTTATATTATAAATATAGCATATATTTTTTTTGGGTATGATTGATTTAGGTTTACCGACACGTAGATCAAACCAAACCTTTTTTTGTCAAAAAATACTGCCACTATCTATAATTACAAGTTAAGTGCAGATTTATATTAATTATTACGTATATACCCTCATGTTCAGCAATGATTTTCAAGTTGTTAAATACGTATACGGGTTAAATGAAAAGTATTTTCTTCAATTTGGAATTAAGGTCTAACTTATGTACAGTATATTGATAGAACTTAACATAGTTTATTGTCGAAATAGTGTTGCAATGAATGCGATGTATTTAATAGGTCGATTATCATTGTTATCTTTAATTGGGCTTTCAGAATTTGAGCAGCGATAGGATATAAAGTGGCAGTTAATAAAATTTAATTTCCTGTCCTAGTATTTATGGACGTACGTTTTTGGACCAGTCGGACTCGCCAAGACAATGGCAACACCGGCAGCCGTTCCGCTTGCAGTCGCTTCCGTTCGGAAGTAGCGCCGATCCCGCGCGGCTGTGATATAACCGGAAACTCCGGCCAAGGTTAAGGCCGTACGTCACTTCCGGGCCCGCTCCCCGGAGGCGCAGGGAGCGGCGCTCCGTACTTCACGATGAACTGCCGGGTCTTGAGATGTACCGATGGCCCGCACTTCCTCGGGGGATTCATTTATAATTAAAGACAAACGACATATCAATGGAGTAATTAAGCAAATAAATCTACTTTAGTTTCTGAGTTCTCGGGCAGTTTAAAAAGTTCAGTCATTTTCAGTGTTTGGTTTGTCGAAAAATTATTCGCGAACCATCTACTGCTTTGAATAAGTGGTATTGAATTACCTCAAAGATTTGTACTCTTTTTTAAATGTATTCATAATAATCTGACATATCTGAGAAAATAGAAGACGAGAGAAATGCCAAAAAAGAAACTCCCGAGTTTTATAAACTGATGTGAAATATGACATATACAGAAAGCAAACAAAATATCGATGGATATTGAATCTCAATAATTTCATACCAATAAATAGCGTTAAATTAACGAATATTTAAGTAATTCTGAATATAATCAATATTTTCGACAGTAATTACTTTGTGAGATATTTTATTAATAAGAAACATTTTAAATGACTTTCCATTTTTTTTTATTTGCTTACGCGACTGGCTTCACAAACTTCTTAAATTAGCACCTTCAAGCAAAGTGAGTGAGGTTTCGCCAACTATTTATGATTTTTTCGTCATTTGCTCACCATTAAATAATTCACGATACCTCACTCACTTTGCTTGAAAATGCCAATGTAGGAAGTTGGTGATGCTAGTTGCGTTAACAAATTCAAATGTGGAAAGCCAGCAAAAATGTTTATCCGAAATAGTAAATTATTTTGGAATTATAAAGTAATTTTTGATTTTATGAGTCCCCAGCGAGGGCCGACTTCAAACCCGGGACTTCAAAGTCCTCGAGCGGGAGGGACTCAGCATCCCAGAGGGGCAGGTCCAGGGACGGTGTATTGTTCCATCCGGCGAGTGGGCGTGTCGCTGACAGCCTGGAGGCGACTCGAAGTCACGCCGCGCCGTTGTAGTCAACCCATGCGCCGATTGAGCCATTAATCATAATATTTTTATTAAGAAGTATTTAGTGATGTTTCCATTTTTTTTTTATCCATTAAAGCAACTAGTTTCACCAACATGCTAGATTGGCATATCTGCTTGAAGATGCTAACTTAGCATGCTGGCGATAAAGTCGCTTCAGTAAATAAAAAAAGTGTACACATCACTTTATATTTCTTAAATAAATTTAGGAAAACTATATTCGTTGACTGCTTTCAATATCATAGATATCACACTTATACTAACTCTGACTTATCTCTATTACATTTTGCCAGCCAGGTGTGAAGATATTTTTTATTCGTTACTTACATTGCAACCGAATATGTTTTATGTGAAATTTATCGCATTGATGATTAGAAACAGTTTGCTAATAAATTGTAAATAAAGTTATCGATTGCATTAAAAATATTCCATCGACTAACAAAGTTCACCTTCAAGACCGCCGAGCTGCTGTGCGCTATTTTCGGTCCGTTTTCAAGCGAGCTTGGAGTAATCGATACGCTCCTAAATTTGTAATTTAAATTGGAATCCAAAAGTACGACGTGGCGCACAAATTTGATCAAATCACGTCGCGGGTTGGTTAGGATGTGCCCCTATTCCACAGTATTTCGCGAATCGCGAGTTGTTATTTCTATAAATAAATTAATTGAGTTCGATGTGGATTCGTATTATTTGTGATAAGCGATCTGATGTCTGTATTGCCGGCCCGGGTACTTAACAATTTTATCATTCTGTATTAAAAGACACGAAACTGATGTTTTATTTCCATATAATATTATCATTACATAAACTATCGTGAAAAACTTTGAATTTATTGTAACTGCTTTATAAACATCACCCGAAATTCCTTTGTGCTCTCGAAATCTGATGCATTTTTTGGGTAACTAGCAAGCTTATCGCCGAAGAAGACTGGAAAGGCACTAGGGCTTCACTGGCAGTAATCCCGCAAACTTTCTCAATGAAGATCGCTTCAACTCCGTCTAATCTGCTTTAAAACTCCCTTGTAGATTGCATCTAACTGAAGAGCCTCTCGTAAGTCCCGCCGCTTTATTAGTACTATTTCACAAGGCATTTTACTTTGCGCTGGACGCGTCGGGGCCGGGACCTCCCCGCGAGACCGTAGACTTATCGCCGGACATAAAAACTTACACTGACTATCTTGCGAAGCTCCTAAAGCTAATGCTCTATTCTTGTACTGACAAAGTATTTGTGTAGTTAAAATGTATGAGTGTTGCAGGCAGTGTATCTAAAACTGTATTACTTGCATTCATCTGAATCAAATATTTCGGCCTCTTTATACGCTTTACTTAGTTAATATGCTGTTATATAATTAACCCAATGTAGTGAGCATAAAATGCCAATGTTAGAAAGAACCAATGTTGTATGTTTTTAATTTGTTATGGAACGAACAAAGAAGCTGAAACAAAGGATATTGACACACATATAATATCATACGCTAGGAACTCTCTTCCATATTTGCGCTAACGTTTGATTCCTTTTATCCGCGACACTTATTATTTATTCGCGCAGATGCGGCAGCGAGTCTGCTCTTCTCGCCGCGACACGATAACGGCCGATACGAACGCTCGCACCGCCGTCGCATTATCTGTGTTTTTTATAAGGAAATGCACATAAACATGCCACACTGAACCTGATACGACAGTATCAAACCGAATGTATCGAGTGTAAAAATTATAAATAAACCGGAGTAAAAATGGGTTTTTGTTGAGGCATTCGCGCTGGGTCTATTCACTAAATCATGACAGGCTAAAATCCAACACGTATTATTGTTCCTCTAGTAGGACACGACCTAATTTATTTCTTTATGCTAAAGTTTTTTTTATGTTTATATCTATTATATTTTACACAGTTTACGGTAGCATTTTTACGATAAATCATGGTATTTTTTTAAGATCACAATGAACTGTGGGACAGTATCTGTCGACTGTTCAACCCTTTGAAATACCAATATTTGGTGATTTTTTCAAACCAGCACTGTTATAGTCAATATATCATTTTTGTTAATCTCACACGTACCTAGTATGTTTGACACTAGAACAACAAGAAATACTAATAATGCGACTGTTTTTATTTTATTTATTATATTCAATAATATCGTATCAGGCGAAGAAAGTTTCATTTTAGCTGTAAAGTAATATTTAAAAAAATATATTAGAATATTGCTCAGCGTGCGTTCTGGTAGTATGATTAATACGAAAGAATTAAATTTTCATTTTTAGTCGTAATACATAGGTAATCTCGTAAAAGATATATATTTTTATGTACCAGCTTTATTGTATATTAGTTACATTAAATTTTTCCTTCCAACCCTTGCTAATATAATATAATAATTAGATTTTTTATCAAAGTTCTCTGAAGGCATGAAATAAATTATTAAATAACTTTTAGAAAATTAAATCATGGTTTACGCAGTGTAAAATATATGATTTATTTATATTTTACTCACGGTAAAGTTTAATTCCTTTTACTTAAATGAAATAAAAAAATGCCATGGAATATCGTGCCACAAAACAAATCAATTTATAGACACCAAGTTCTTTCTCAAAAATAACAAAATCGTGCACTAATAATATACTTGGTGTGTTATTTTGTCTTTCTGGCGTGTTTTCAGGAGAAATCGCGTTGCATGTCCTGAAACATTAAGTGTATCGCCGCCCACCCGTGCACGGCACAGAAAACCTTGCAAAAAAATATTATCGTATACGCTTTCGTACGGGCGTAAATTTACTAAAATTACTACTTTCTATTCGGCACTTCACACACTGCGTATGCCATATTTCATAACAACCTTATGCAAAGCAAAATACATTTCTCACCGAGCCGATTTCGCGGTCGATTTACGGCGTCGTTATTAAATATACACTTAGAGAAAATATATTTAATAAATATTTAACAATAGATTTTTTATTAGGGATTCAATAACACGTGACTTATTTTTGATTTATGCAATTGTGCGATTGTAATATATTTTGCTATTTTAGGAAACAAATAGGATGTGTCTATTTGAATGAATTACCTTTGCTTTTATACGAGTAATATGCTTCAGCCGGAGCCCATATAACTTTAATATCCGAACGCCGCATAAAATATCTTCCAAACCATTATTTACGTGTAACTGCCCGAGCAGCCGAGTTCGCAATCTGAATATTTTTCATTTCTTTCCGCGTAAATATAAGAGAGGGTTTTTCGTTGTCTGTATTAGCATAGCTTCGAATTCGCGATGGGTGTAACAAAAAAAGCGTAATCGAGCGATTCGGTTGTTTGTCATCGATTAAATCGATTTTTTTCATCCAATCATGTCCCAAGTTGTTCCGTGGCGGTTTTATGCGAGTGGAAAAAAAACGTGTTAATGTGTAATTTTAACGCAAAAATAGCTTTAAACCTATTTACGCAGTCTCAGAAACGATTTTTGAGATGTAGAATAATGTATATTTTTTATTTTATCAGTTATTCAAAAAAAAAATCGAATATTGAAACCATCCGATTGTGCCCACCGCTACTTCGTACATTATGTTTCTGCTGCTTGAACATTTGTTGCAGAAGCACTAAAACTGATCCGGCTAAAAGGTTTTCTAAATATAGGCGGACGGACAAGGCGGATGTGCGTTAAGTAATTATCCGCGACCCCCGCCCGGCATGTGAGGTATCGCCGTCCTTATCTGCGTCGTGCTTACCCCGCACATCTCTGTGTATACAAGTTCTGTCCACTCCATCAGATTCTGAATTCGGGGTCGAGGAGTGTGCCGGCACAGCAACCGCCGTTGGGGTCGATTTGACGCAGCCAGAAACAGAAACTTTTGTTGGGGTAAGTTTCCTGGATGAACGAAGATCGATTCCCAACTACGAATCAGTCAAAGTTCTGTACGAGTAGTATGAATGATGCCAATATTAGTGATAGTAAGTAATTGTTTTGATAGCCAACTTTATTCGAATTATTCAATCGAATAATCAAAAAGTTTTTAACGTCAACATAACGCTTTATTAAAAAAATTTAAATCCGATTTTTTTCAACATAAATTAAATCGATTTAATTTTTCTGGCCTGCTGAACAAACATTTTATTTTTTTCAGCGAATTTACTCTAAAACATAATCCATAAACTTTTTTGATAATTATATCTCAAGTACCTTAACCGATTGGTCGGGTGCAATGGGTGAATTTAATTGCAATATATATGTATTATTATGTTTAAAATCCACTTCTCGCTATATGTAATATATACTATAAATATATTATTAAATAATGATGCTTCTAAAATGTATCTTATATATGGTTTTATGAATACGTTTTTTCGGTACATCCTCTCAAAGTCTTACAAAGCTGGCCCCTCGGCCGTCTAGGGGTCAAGGGGCCTCGGGGCGCGGGCGCTCCTCCCCCGGGGCTGGTCCTCCAGCCAGGCATTGTCCTGCGAGTGACACAAAGGAGGATGGATATCAATTCTCTTCTTCCGCGCGGCCTCCTCGGAGACCCTCCGAATGTTATGTCTTCATTGTTACCAATTTCTTATTGGGCTTTGTGGAACATCCTTCTTCGTTCGAACGAAGCCATAAAATTAATATGATTAATATTATTTTTAGATTTTTCCGCTTTTGTGTCCTGGTCAGGTCTGGCCTTACCTTACATTGATATTATTTAATAGCATGGTCATAGTAGCCACGTACCAGGAACATCATTCTGTTACTTTTAATGATTTGTTAGTTTTTTTTTTTTTAGATTCTAACTGAACAGTAAGTGTAACGACCCTTTTTCATAGATTTTTATTCAATTTATGTTTTTCTTTAATAATTTATAGGTAGCTGTTTAAATTAACTGTCTACTGGGTTAAACATTTTTGTCAGTATAAAAAGGCAGGCGTTATTTTTGTATTCAATTATTTTAAACCTTTCCTTTTGAATCGATTTACTTTAAAGATATTTGTTGATGATTGACTTCACTGTTATATTTACCATGTTCAGAGTTCATCGCCGACACTTGGATATCACAAATCAATATATATTTTTTGGTTTGTACTTAACTTAGGCTGAGATTATAAGTTGATCTGTTTAGCTGCCATGAGTAAGCTCGTAGGAGGTTTCGTGGAAAACTCTCTCGATATCCGGTTCTCTCCGGATATCCGGCGACAAGTACGGCGAGCGGTCGCCCGCAGCTCGGTGTGCTCGAATTAAAGTAGTCGCGTGTATGCGTGTATAGTGGAGCCGGAGCTGGAGCCGGAGGTGCCCCGGCATTGTCTCCGCCCCGCCCATTGTCCCTGCCTAGCCCGCGAGAAGCCTCATTAGCGGTCGGGGCCCGTGTCCTCTGATGCTCCTCCACGCTTCTTGTCCAGCAACCCCACGGCGCACGGGGCTCCGTGAAACTTGCTATTGTCGATGAACAGAATGCCACCACCATATTTTCTTTATTTTGACGATAGTATGTATCCATAGTATGATGCGTATCGATGTAGCTAAATTAAAAATAATAAAAGACGATTGAATCTATGGCCACCGTATTACCGCTCTGCTATTCTATATAGTGGTATTTTCGCTGATAACCCCTAACTTCGATCCCCTCTCGCATACATTTTTAATTGTGCCAATAAACTGAGCGCAGTTCGTTATGTGCTGCCATATGTTATTATTATTAATAGGAAAAATAAATTTCGGGTTCATTCGTGCAACTCATCTTCAACGTACGGGCGTATTAAATAACATGCGGTGTTACTCCCATAATGTATTTTTCCGAATATATTTTTAGTTACTACTTATATGAGATTATGCATGAAAATTGTATTATACCACGCAGTTTTGTTATAAGTTTTATTACTACAATATTGTTTATTCAGCCAGTTTTGATAGAAGTTTCTATTTTCGCTATCATGGCGAAAATACATTCATCTTATTAAAAGGAAAAAAAAAACTTTGCCCCGCTCCGAATTTCCTGGCAAACTATTTGCGTTTTGGCCAAAAGAACTATTTGATATCGTGCAGCGGTGTAAGGCAGCTCCGGCCGCAACTAAAAAAAAGTTACGAAGACTCGGCTCGGCAACTGTTGGGAATTTCTACGCGAGCTTGCGGTGTATTCGTGGAGGAGATAGTAGAGCGATGGGCTCGCCCGCTGCACACCGCGCGATGACTGACGGCGAGCCTCGGTGCCTATCGACCCGCGCCTCGCGACCGCCGGCAGTGTGATCACCGAATGTGGAATACACCTAAGAAACGATGTGAGCGTACAATCCACTACTTCATTTGAATTGAAACATCTTCTGAAAAGATTGTTGAAGCTTTAGAGATCGAAATTTATCTGAAACTGTTATCCAGAGCATTCGAGTCTATTTTTAACTTGGAGTAAGTAAGTTTTATCTGAATATCAAAAATTGAATCATAGATGGGTATATGTAGAAGTATAATTTATAATTTATTCAATATCGTATTTAGCATGTTAATAAATATTTTCAACAGAACTGTAGCTAAAAAAAAAGATTGATAAAAGCAACCTCATTAAAATGTACTGTTCAACATCGCCCTATTTGTTTTCAGTCTTCATTTTGTATTTGTACTTGCTGTAAGTCAGTTTTGTTTCTCATGTTGTTTTTACTGCAGTTTAAAAATATGTATTCAATTTAACCAAGAACCGGTTTGATTGTCAAAATAAATTGAAAAAACTGACCGAATTGCTGCCAAGCTTTGTAAAGGTCGCGGAAACAGTGTTTGAGTATTTTCTTATAGTTTCATGTATATAAAGCAATTCAATATTGATTTTTTGGTCTCCTCACCATCCGTCGTTCCGCGTTAAGACCGACCGGTGCGAATCAATCATCTCGCATCCAACTTCTACTTTCGGGTAGTAAATTTCACTCCGATTTCAGGCATAAATTGCCCCCCGCCGTTCCGGAAGCCGCAAACGTAACGCCGCGGATAACTCAGGCTCGCGTATATTTACATACGTATCGGGTCTTCGCCCCCTCCCATCGGCCGATACATCACGCTTCGATGTAACTTGCCATCAAATTATTGTCTTCTCTCTGCCGCTCGCAATCTCCCGAGGTGAATCGGTTGGAAACTTTATGTAACCCTGTTATTTGCGTGAGTTAACGTGACGCGTTTCTTAATGTTATATCTGATTTTTAACCCTTCAGCGCACGCACAACCTTCACCGAACGCTCGAAAACCGGCCCCGGAAGACCCAGTTTTCAATATAAACATTTCATTTATTTAAATTATCTGTTAAATATATCAGTGCAACTATTTGATGTATGGACCCAGCTCGGAAACCGAAACGTGTTTCGAAACGGTCATTTGCATAAAGCACATAGTTTTCATATATTTGAATGCTATAAAGAAGCAGTGACACGTCTTCCATGCTCTCAAAAGCCACGAGTCTTAAATAATTAAATTAAAACTGTAAAAAGTCACGTGTTATGAATATTGATCGGCGATCCCCAAGTGAATGGCGATACGTCATAATATGTCACACATATTTTTTGCAAGATTATTAATTGTGACAGTTGGAATTTATTTAATAAAATTTATTCCTACGATTAACAAAACATTCAAAGGATATACGTGACAAAATAAGCCTGGAATATGTTTTGCCCAGGCCTATTGGGCCAGTGCTCGAGTAATGAAGGTTAAATAATAAATCCTGTGCTTTTGGGGCGGAGGAATAATTTTAATAGTTGTTTAAAATATTTTTCTTTGCAGTTTTTAGACAACTCAGAAAATAGAAATCAAATCACAAAGTTTTTTTGCGATTTTCAGACATAAATTTAATTAACGCAAAAATGTGACTATCGAAGCAACCTTACCCATCGTTATTTGTCTCTTATAAAAAAGTTGTATATTTTTTAAATTTCATGAGAGTTTTGTTTTAATGTGAATGTCAAATCATAAAAAAAAAAACAATTCTTTTTGCATTCATTTTTTTCCCGCTGTGTACGTCGATTTAAATTAAGCGCTCCACACACGATGCGATAAATTGGCGTCTCGTCCAACAAATTGTACAATGGTGTAGCCATATACCGGTGAATATCGGCGAAATCTCACAAAAACTAGTGGTTATGGCTACACCATTGTGCAATTTATTGGATGAGACGCCAATTTATCGCATCGTGTGTGGAGCGCTTTAATATGCGTGTTTGTATGTTATTTTTTATATTTTAATATTTGCTGATAGAGTGGTGGTTGTCTATTTTGATTTTGATTTGATTTTTTTTTAAATATTCGACCATAACTGCACATTACGATTATAATGAATGGATCGTTATTTTACATAATATATATTCTTTGTATAGCTTATATCGGGTCTCGCCGTGCAAAACGCTGTGTTTTATATAGTGCATAGTCATTTTCCTGTATTCCACCGGTTCGCCTGGTGCTTTGAAGCCGCCAGTCTCGGCGTGGGCGCGGAGACCCCCTAATGGTAGCGGCCGGAGACGTCGCCGCGCCAGGCCCCGGGACTCGGGCACTCCCGGGGGTGCCCGCCGTCGTCTCCGCACCGCAGCATTGACCCAGAAGCCGGGAGCGGCGGGAGGCTCGTGCGAACCTGCAATATTCGACGCGAGTCATAAAAAAAAACACTCAACATTGACCCAGATAGTTATCATGTATTATGCAAATTTGACGTTATTGCTAGTGATGGGGTGATTGTTCACTTTTTTTAAAAATCGATAATTTCGGGAAAAATATATATCGATTGAAAAACTGTGACAAACAAGAGTGTCGTTTCGGGCGGCGGGAGTAGTACACGCCAAAAATCCAAAATAAATTTGATGATGGATCCGTGTCCAAAAAAAAACAAAAGTTCCAATTCGATCGTTTCGATTGCACAATCGACCATCGTATTCGACTGTTCACATCTCTAAGCACAATGTGCCCGGTGTGCGAGAATGTATCTCCGAGATTCAGTCCTTTGGTTTGTTTGACTGGCGCGGAAATGGGTCACAAGGCCTGCATATCTCTTTGGCAAAGTTTTTGCCCGAACACTCAAAGCGAAACTTCGCCCCAATTAAAGTATGCAAATTTAATGTATTTAGATTGTCAGCGGCTTGGAATTAAAACTCGATTATAATTTCCTAATCTATGAATGGCATCTCGGAGCATTTAAGTTTTATAGAACAACAAAGTTTCGATTCTTAGAATGTAGCTCCGATAAGGCTGGAGTGTTTTTCAAAGTTTTCAAAGTAAATATCGAATTTTAGCCTAGATTGCTTGAAAAATAACAGTTTTTAGAAATCATTGTTTTTTCTTTATACAAATCTGTTACATTACGCTTCGCGAAAACAATGCTTATAATTTTTTTAAACCTTGGTGCTTTTTTTTTAGTTTAGTAAAAACTAATGTTTATATTACTAAAATAGTAATTTGAATTTTTATTAATTTAATATACTTGATTATTCAATATTTTTGACAGAGAGTACTTGATGGAATTCCATTTTAATATTTTAAATAAATTACTGTTGTGATTTTACCCCATGTTTATTTATGAAAAAAATTTCCACGTGTGGAAAAATCGGCTTCTTATGGATGTTATATGTAAATCAAAACATCAAATGAGAATTTGTTTTATTAATAGTAAATTTAATGTTATATAAATATTTTGTTGTTTCGAAGACTTGCTATATTAAAATTAATTTCGTAATCAAGGTAATTGTATGCTGCGTATTCTCAGTGTGTATTATCGATTAGTCCAATATTTTAACACGCCATGATTAATCATACCCAGTTCGACATGTTTACTTTTGAATACACAATATAATTGATGATAAATTTTGATTAATTTGACTTCAAAAGAAGTGGACGCTACTGCTCTCGAGTACCTCCACACTCGTGTGCCTTTTTTCACCGCTCATTAGGCCGGACGGCGCCGGCAGCGGGACTGCGTGCGTCGCGGTCACGACGTCTTGATTGATGCCGCGGCTGCTTGTCTCCCGACCAAGGCCGCCTGTACTCTGAGAAGTCCGATTTGCAAAAATGCACGGGTATTGTGTGCAGTCGATTAGCAAATTATACAAATCATAAATAAATTTTAGACGTATTTTACACGTGGATCTTGAAAATTATTATACTAGGGAATAATTTCACGAATGTTCGGTCGGTTGTTTTTAAGCCGGCGGTCTATCTCGCGTAACTCTCACCTGGACTCCTCTGCGGCTCGGTGAGTCATCGCCGAGCCGCGGGGCTGGTGCGGGAGCGAGAGGGCCGCGCAGCAAGGGCGTGCGAGCGAGAGGGCCGCCCGTGAACAGCACGCGCTCGGCGCTCCTCCGGGCGGATCGACACGAAAGCACTGTTAGCTGAACTGTCCTGGAGGATTCCTCCTCCTCCCTCCGTGCCCATTCTTTACCAGCTTCTCCGGTGAATCCTGAACGAGGTCATGGATCTTGTTGCATACGGATTGTACTATATAAGCTAGTCACGTACGCTCACACAAAAGCTTTAAAAAGGTATATAAGTAGTATCACAGCACAACCATCTCATTTTCAAATCCTTTTTTTTTTTTTATTATTTTAAATTTTAACTATGGTTAACCGTACGTTCATTTATAAATGCGATGAAGTTGCAACCCATGAGTCAGAATTTATTATTATCTCAATGACGCAATTCAACATATTCGAAGCATATTGTTTGAAATTGATTTTTTAATGAAGTCTCAATACAGTTAACCTTTCACGAATAGCTTAAATTTTATCTTTCTATATTTCACGAGCTGAAAGCCTCACGGTTTGTGGCCTTGGATCGCGAAGTTTGGCGTATTATTTATTACCTTTAAATTGTAAGGATTGTTTCCTTCGGTCCGACAGCGCGACTTGATTGATTAAAGATTACACTTTGTGTTGTGACAGGTGTCCAAAGTAATATTATAGAATAACCTGTTTAATATTCCACTATCACGATTCTATGTTTTTGAATACCAGTAATAATATTTCTAATTGTGCCGTCATAGTGGAAAATAGTATGCCTGATTTGTCTGCACATGTCGTCACTATGCCTTATCTTTTACAATCACCTTTGAAAAGTGAAATACTACCTCTATTCAAAGCTAGTCATTTTTTGTATCCATTCTTTGTATCCATTCTTACTCTTTGCTTTCACTCTACTACTCATTTTATATTAATTGATCAACAATTAAACTGGCTACATTTTTCTGTCATTTGTTTTAACAAGTGCCTTATCGACGCCAAAGTCTGCTTTTTATGATTTGACACTTCCTCGGGAATTAAATATTTAAAATAATGAAATAGGCGAGATATGTTGTCATGATACTTTGCTGTTCGTAGGTGACAAATGTTCGAACAAAATGGTAAATTATTTCGCCTTCTCTGTGTCTCTATATGTCACATACACCGTTCAAAAAACCCTATACATTCTTTGCCAGTATCGCATTTCTAATAAAGTATTGACTCTATGTTATAAATATCAATAGGAGATTCTTGAGATATTTTTATTTTCTTCAATGTGTTTACTCTGGTATAGTTTTAATTTTTATTATGGTGACCTATAGATTGCCTGACCTAATGCCATTTACTGCTAATTATCGTGAATACTTGAAATTATTAAAAAAATATAAACGTCAATTTATATCAGTAAAATTTGTAAATGTTAAAAATACTCAACATATATTCATTAATTATATCCGAATACTAACATTTTTGGAAAGCTATTTATTTTTTAAAGACATTAATGAATAACAACAGGATGTGATTATTATATTAGAACGGATTATTTGGAAATTTAATGGGATGGTACGGAAATCCACATAGTATTCTAGTTTGACGTTACTTTAGATACAAATGAAATTGATAAACCATTCATAAATCATTGTCTGCCTAATATTGAGTTTCAAAATATAATTAATCATTGTGCTGTCATAAAACTTTCTTTACACATAAACCGACATCACTATAGGTAGTGTTAATTTTTTGAAACTTTTTAATTAAACATGACATTGAGACATGTACCTAAATCTTCAATATTGCGTTGTATTTTCGGTGATTAGTCCTTAATAAGCAATATTAGATATATACCCGTTGTTCAGACGTTGAGCGCACCCCTCCGAACGCGCGTCACACGATGCAACATTGACACGTATAGAAGTCAACAAATGACACTGCTCTCTGTAAACTCAACCCACTCGTATTGCTTATTCAACCTGGATAAATAGAATTCAAACCATTTAATGTTTATGGATAGCGATGAGTTGTTCAGATCATTGTTTGCATTTCGTATTGTGATTCGGTGGCATCGCGAGCGCGTCGAGCTGTGAATAAGCAATCTTCCATTATGTCCTGTATCAGCTGCACAGTGGCTTGTTTGGGTTACATCAGCCGCCGGTGAGTCGGTAATAGCGAAACAAACATTCTCATTATGATGGCGCGCCAAGATTCATGGCAGTTTGTAATTTATTCAAACTTGCTGTAATGCTCAGCATAAATTGGGCTCTGGTTACGTTCGATTCATGTCCTACCGTTTTCGACTCGAGAAAGTGGCTCTTATTATTTACAACCGCAAGTAAAAAATAATTTTCTGTGATATACCATTAATTGTTAACGATACTTTTTTTTTTTTTTTTTTTTTATCAAATGTAGGTATTGTAACAAATATTGACTATCCGTTCTTAAGTTAAATCGTATTTAATTTATTTATTTTTTTCCAGTTCTCAAACCCAAAAAT
The DNA here is from genome assembly GCA_022113835.1 of Atopsyche davidsoni. Taxonomy (NCBI): domain Eukaryota; kingdom Metazoa; phylum Arthropoda; class Insecta; order Trichoptera; family Hydrobiosidae; genus Atopsyche; species Atopsyche davidsoni. The sequence goes on along the minus strand of JAILWY010000012.1, from coordinate 2,381,637 downwards.
ATAGAAAAATCAAAATAGTTTCTATTAATTTCGTGAACTTGCAAAATAATATACGATTTTCCAAGTACTCGATTGTTGTAAAATTATTATTATTATTCTGGTATTACAAAAATGCGAACTAATTTTGTATTTGATCCACGTTTGATTTTTTTCTTTTGTGCCTTTATAGCTTTCTGGGAGTACTTGGAATTGAGAACGCTGTTTCCGTTACAGTAAATGGTTCCGCTTCCCGGCGTAACCACAGCCTTGTGCATCCCGCATGCGGCACACTGTGCTCCCAGCGGAGCGCCCCTACCGCCACACTGCACTGTGGCGCAAAACGCTCGGAATTGGGGCAACAATAATAAATGGCGCAGTTTTCGCCGCGCGCTCCACTGTGCATGCCTAATGAAAGAATCCGCGAAGAGAGTTTCAACTGCTCCACTTGGAATGCTTTCTCGAGCCGTTAAGATGTTAATTTGAAAACTACCCTGTTTCACTTTGGGATAGTTGGGCGCTTGATGAATTTGTTCAAATCGAGCGTAAAGCAGCCGCACAGTCGGGCAAATCGGTATTTGAAAGTGTCGTTACACGACTGTTCGACAATATGTCAATACAATCGCAGTTTGTCTTCAATCAATGCACGAGTACTTCATAGACCGTACATTGTGAGCTTACGTACGGAGATATACTTAATATTAGCTGTCAACTTGATATCTAATTGATTAAGCAAGTATATATTTCTGATACATTAAAATATGTAAGAATTATGACAGAATATACAGTAAATAATTACTTAAGATACGGGTCGTTGAGGTTTATGACAGGAGTGTAATTAAAGCGTTGCTTTGCAATTATAATAAATACAATATGATTGCATGTTCTTATCTAATAAACCAACACACAGTTGTTTTGGCCACATAGTTTTCATTCAATGGTTATTATGTGGTTTTGGGTGAAGTAATCGATGTTGAAAAACTATTCCAGTTCCCTTCGTATAGTCCTCATGGTTAGATCCCAATGTAAATCATAACAACTTCACAGTAACTAATGGCCATCACTAACGTTGGTTATAAGAGCTTATTTACCAATTTATAAATTCAAGAAAACATTACAAGCTCTCTTTGCCGTAAATAGTAAAACAGTCTTTACTTGGTCTGTCAATAAAACTTAGGTCGTTTTATACTTGATTCTTAAAACATTTTTTTGTCCTATAGGCATCTTTTTAAGGCTGTTGCACCCTGCTGAAACGGCTAGTTTTATAACCTTTCATTTCTTTGATATATGTTTTCTGCAGAAGGATAAAACGTATTTTTATATGTTCGACCTTCGCCTTCGACGCGGCGTGGCGTTGAAAAAAATGCCAATAGTCAATATTTCTCGGACTCATATCGCGCTTCCTCTGCGCCCGCCGACCTACATATCCCCCGCGTCCCCGTCAGCTTTTTCAAAGGCCCACTAATTCACACCCTACTATTGGTGAAATGAATCGAATCATTCTCACGACTTCCGGTTCCTGTACAAATTTAAAAAAAAAAAAAAAAGTTACATTTTTCTTTTGATGAAGCTTGGTGTGTTATTTCCGGCTCCTTGTTGGTTATATTATATTTACTTCCGGTGTAAATAATTTTTTTTTCTTTTGAACTAGGTACATCGTTCACTGTATGAAATCTTGTTTGTGTGTTCGATTATTTGTTTGCGGAATCTCGTACAAGTTTTACATATATGAAATAAATATTTTTTGCTTTTTTTTTTTTGATTTATCAGTAAATTTGGTATCTTATTGAATAGTGTTTCTCTGAGCCGACATGTTACACGTCAGTGAAGTGAGCCGACTGCCTAGGCCGCCACCTTAACAGCATTTTCGAAACACTTTTTTGAAAGAGAAAAGACTTTTCATGTCTACGAAAGAGCAACGTGACGTTTTGACACCTTTACATCATTTGACATGATCTAATATTAGACTTCAAAGGAAATCAATGTTAAGATGAGATTGTATTTATTGTAAAACCTTACGTTTAATTTCTACTTAACTGTTAGCAAACTTATGCCTTTGAATTACACATACAAATAAAAATAAATTGTCTCAAAGAGGCTCAAACAATATATTTCAAGATGTTATGTCAACTATATTTGTGATATACTTGCACGTCATAATAATGTCCGACGTGGACTTGCTTCTCGAATAGGTGACATTTCACGAATTATAAATAACATTTCGCGATCGTTCACGTATCATTTATCAAACGACATCGACATTTAAAATGCTTTTAGCGTGTCAATACAATTAGCGTCAACTCGCGGCTATAGTCACGACCGATGCCGATCGCGTCGAAGGGGAAAGAAAGCCTGCAACTAGCCATTAACACTCTTCCTGAAAGCAAAGTACCGGGATGGTTTGAGATCCTTGTTGCATTGAACTCCCCATCTGTTTTCGCGGTAACCTTTTTCGTGATGAAATAATTACTATCATCTTGCGACAAAGCTGCATGCATCATAGCAGATCCCCGCTACATCGGCGAGAAAACTTGCAATGAGCAAGCGTTTTAAGCATCTAATGTCGTTTATAAATATTTAATTATAGCAAAATACAACTCCCACGCGACTGTCAATCCAATTAGCGTAATATATTAACGCATGAAACGACGTGAAAATTTTCTAAAAAAATTCGAGGATTTTTCTCGTAAATAAGGCTGCATGGGCAAACAATAGATAATACAACTAGCGTCATCGTGATGCTTCGGCCGTGGTCGCTGGCGATTACATCGGAGGGGAAACTTGCAACGGGCGATAAACAACCTTCTCTCCAGAGGGCGCGGCGCCGAGGCTTCGCCGCCCGGAATGGCCGTAGTTCCAGAGTGGTTATGAAATTCGTTTGCAGATTGCAGTTTACACGGCCCAATTCGTTTTGTGTTTGTCTTCCCGGCGGTCCCGCGCCAACTTCTGGAAATGCAACCCCGACTTGATTAGCAGATTGGGAACTTTCCACGACTGTGTGATCATGTGGAATTGCTTTCTGAATTGGGTTTCGGGCCGTTGTTTTGGCTCGCGAGTTTGGATTTAACGTCAGGTTAATTTTCTCTGCAAGACTGTTTAGGTTTGGTTATAGGACTATTTAAAAGTATTATACGTATTGACATATTAAAAAAATATATTCACGGAGTCGTAAATCGTTTGATGTCAAAATAAATCTGCAAACGTCTGGTAAATCACACCGAGCCGAGTAAAACACACAAGTATCGCCCAAAAAATGAGTCGACCTGAATAATGTGTTAAGCGCTCTTCTCTGTCATTTAGAACCCGCTGCGGTATCGCTCGCCCTTGTTACCGGGGTCGGTCAATACAAACCGCCCGCCTGGCACATCAACAATCACCGCGGCAAGAGTGACCGCCCTTTCGCTCTGCACCTTCACATTTTAATCAAACCGCCTGGCCTGTGTGTACCCTTTTAATTACACCACTTAGGCTTGCCAGAAAATAAATCTTTATCCGGCCCGGGCGGGCATAAGTCGTGCCGGCAGTCGCAGTCAGCTGAGTACGCCACCGCTTCTGGAGCCGGAGCGGAAATTGTAGAACTTTTATCGAGACGCGTTTGTTTTGTTCGCAAGTGTCTAACTTTCGTTTTTGGTGAATTTGTTTCATTTGTCTTTTTGGCATATTGGCGTTGCCGAAGTCCCGCCACTTAGGGCTTAATAAATCGCTAGACTGAATATTTACCATATACCGAAACCCCCAATAGTATATTTTATATGTATAATAATTATTGAATTTACTACATGCTACTCTCCTGTAGGCTATTTACATTATTACTCTTTTTATGCAAATGTTAAATACATTGAAAATATAAAAAAATATTACAAACGTGTATTATAATTAAGTTGTATTTTGATATAACAAGCTTAACCTTAAGTCAACCACTAATAAATTATATGTAATAAAAAATAATGACAAATATGTTGCTCCATATTTAGTTCTATTGTAAAGAAGTTGTCTATTTATTATATTTACACGGTTGACGTCATGTTCCACGATCGTTATGTTTTGTCGTTGATTTAACCTGACTTGTTTAGTAATATATATTGAGAGACGGCAAGACGTTTCCAAAAAAGGAGTTGAACCCGGAAATAGATGTCGACTGATTCCTTCCTTCTGACTGTGGAAGTATTTAGACATAAACTTAAAAGTTATTCGCATAACATTCGCTCTTTATAATATTTTTATTTTAGTATTGTTTTACTTTTAAAGTGAATATAAAAAAAACCGTTTTAAATGTAATCATCTGTATCAATATTAATAAAAAAACAAAAATATATTAGTGCAAATATTAATATTATGATGTAAGCATTAGTACTATTTAAGGATTTTTTTTATGATAACCCTGGAAAAGTTTCTATGGTGCATTTGACATTATACCATTTTAAATGATTTCCATTTAATTATTGTTATAAAAATTATAAATATTTATAAACAATGAAATACAAAAAAAAAAAACATTTTGAATCTTCATAAAAAAATCAAAAAACTTTTTATAATCTTATAAAATTTTTCATGTTATTAATTGTAAAATTATTAACGCTACTTCTTTTGTCCAAAATCAATGTTTTTTTTTTTTTTAATAATAATTTGAATTGAAGAAAAATGTAAGTTTACACAGTGTAGGTTTCTATAGTGAAAGCATTGCCATTATTTATTAGATACTGTGAAGCTGGCAGTTTCATTGTCTTATATAAACGATTCGGTGTCCTTTAGGTACATTTCTATTGCGGTTTTACATTAATTAAATAACTTTTTTTAGTGCTCCAACAGCGGTCGTTGTTTGGTCATCTCATCCCTGAAATCACGGGCTTTTTTTTATAATTACCGTGAATACATTTTCCTTTGCATATTACACGGTCGAGGTTTTTTAATTATAGACCTCTACTTCTGTTTATGACTACTGTCAAAACGAATGGCGGCTTTTACCCGAGGAGAGTATAATTGATTGTCGTAATATTCGTGTAAATTGAGAATTGTCTTGTTTTGATTATTACGACAATCTCGTAAACTATTTATACCTGGCAATTATGCATTTACGACCGAATTCCAGTCGATGTGCGTAGGCACGCGTTGTGAAACACCGGACTCTATATGTATAAGAGTAAGAAAACAATGTCCGGATTGTCGAAAACACTAATCATTATTTCATAAGATTATTGATATTTAGAATATAAATAAAACTAATTTTCGACTTTCGTGCATTCTTCGTTATTGAGCGCACTGCCCCGAACGCACATGAATTCTTTTATTTAATGATTGTAAGGGTCACTTGTCATCAATGATACAGGTACTTTAGTCATTATATTTAAGTAGAGCGAGAGGTAGCAAATCTATCAAGCTACACCCTTCTGTGCACATCACATGCGTGAAATAATCACGTTGGCGAGCATACTGTCACACCGTGTCGTGTGTTGATGCGTATCAAATTTAATTATAAACTACCTGTGGTACTTTTAAATTTAAAAATTCCCTTATATTTCTGAAGTTTAAACTCGCGTTGCTACTTTATTAACGAGAAAATTTTCATTATTATAATATGAAAACTGAGAGATACCAATTTACGCTGGAGTTGTTTATACTACGGAATTATACAAGCCCCATAGACAAGCTAATGTACACTAAGTTGAGGTCTAAAGATTTAACATTGATAAATGACTGCTCCAGAGAGAGATACGTATATACAAAAAAAATGTTAATAAATAAAGTTTACGAAGTCATTAGCAGATCGACGTGACTGTTTAATCTGAAAACTTTTTTTTATGCAAATCTTTTAAATAATTACCGAACAAAACCTCCGAACTTGCCAATCATTAAATCAGTCCAACAGTAAATCAATGTCATCCCTAGTGCGTGGGGGGTATAAATACCAGCGGCGGTGCGTGCATCGCTTCCGTGACCTGCGCGCTCCGCGGCGACCTCCTTCCGGTCCGTGCGTGATTCGCAGTTTTCGCCGGATTAATTGTTATCAGCAATTATTGGTTCCGCGCGGCATTCCTCCCGTGCCGAGTGGCCCTCTTGGATGTCGTCGTTTTGTCTGGAATTGCTATTCCGCCGGAGCGCCGGTGACGTCTCTTAGAATTAAACTAATTCGATGGGGTAATCGGCTTACAAGGCTGGAGCGTGCTGCACGTCTCTCATAGCGGCCCTGCGCAAGTTCCCACTTAGTATTTTTTTTTTTTATCATGTAGAATTTTTATTAAGTTTTCGTTAGACACGTCTACGTCTTTTTTTATTAAAATAATTACAACAAAAAAAACTCTTGATTAATTACGTTAAATATTCGATAAGTTAGTTTAATTAGTAAATCTGAAAATTTTAACTTTTAATGTTTTAAAATTTTCTTTTTTTATTGAAATTCGACTGAAAATAGTGCAGGTTAAGAAAAAATTCCGACATTTTTATAACAATGCTAACACGGTTAAATTGATGCGATATTCTCCTTTGTGATGATAGCACATCCAAGCAAATCAATTGCTATATCGTCTATAAATATTCAGAGATAGGGATATTGATCACATTATTAATTTATATAATGCTTTCCTATAGATATATGAAAAAAATTAAACCTCGTTTTTTTTTTAATTTTTTTTTATGTATGAATCGGATTTGATACAATCATCTCCGATTATAGCTGTAACTCAGTTAGACGCTAATTAATAAAACCAACACCATCATCGTCTGATATTATCTATTTAAAAGATTTTATTAACTAGATTGTACAGAATCTCTTTTAGATTGTAGCGTTCTTAAAAACCAATGATGTAATAATTGTGTAATTTGTATGCATTTATATGGCAGACGATCTTCGCTAGACAATGTTCTTTGTTTTGCAGTCAGTATATCTCGCGAATTAAATTGTTCGACGTGATCTTTAATTAAATGTTTTTTTTGTGACTTTATGTACACAATACTAATGATTATTTTTTCTTTGTTACAGGTAAGTCAGAGGTCAGCGACGGAGTAGGACGCTGATTACCGGCATGTGAGATCATCGCCGGCAATACGGGCACAGTGAGGCGGTGCCTCAGCAATGTAAGACACGTATGACGTTATAGGCTGACGTGAATCCATCATTGTAATACACATTCTATTTGAAATGATTGTTTATGCTGTTATTTTTACCCAACAACCACGACTGCGGCAGCAATAATTAATGTAGTTCAAAGAAACTGATCAGACGCGTGTATCTACGATACTCTCCATTCGCTTTTATTTTGTTGATGAGGTTTTTAGTTGAGTATGGGTTATAATATCTGACTTATAATATTATTACTGAACACACTTGTCGTGGTTACCGGCAGTGTGCAAAGCTTCTTGTACGATAGTTTCAGTCGTGCAACATAATTGGTCGATTCATCATGCTGAGACTCGCAACCTTGCTATTCGTGTACAACCACTACAACCAGTCGACAACTGTCTGATTAGCCGATCTCTACTTTTAAATATTTTACAGGTATTTCAGAAGTCGCTTTCGAGTTTCATTGATAACCATTTTATGTTTAAATTGAAGTTCCTAATAAGCAGTAATGTTTTTTCTACATTTAGAGTGAGAATTGTCGAAACGATTAAAAAAAATTATAGTAAAAAAAAAATATTTTCCGATTGTCACTTTAACACAGGAAACAACGCAGAAAAACTTAAAATTATCATAATATAATATATTGTGCCATCTAAATGAATTTGACATATAAGTTTATAACATACTTGTTGCCCACTTATTTTTTAAGACATCTTTCTTCTATAGGATATTATATATTTGAGATTGTTGATTATGACAAGGTTGATATATACGTCACCGTGTTATTATTAGTACAAATGTACAATTGAATTTTATCTAATTTATTTATATCGAATATTGGTTTGGCCGTTTCAACTCTATACTTTGTGGTTTTATTAATTAAAATCGCTACTGAAATAGCTCCGATTGTAAACTAAATGTGATTGAAATTTAATAGAGAATCGATTATGCCACTTCTGAGGTCCGCCCTACGGCAAGAAACTTAAAGTTAGTTTTTGTTACAACGCTTTTAAATTATTAACAGAGTTCGCCCCCTGATGAATTTGAACCCCCGGCGACCCGGCCGCGGACTTGTCGACCTTATCGTTCTACACAAATTAGTTGATATTACTATATCGTTTAGGCGCCTTTGAACGACAGCCATTGCAAAAGTTGGAAATGAAACTTTACTCTATCGATATGGCACGGAAACACGAGTGAATATGACAGGAGATTAGTAAGCCTTGCCCACACGAGGTAATCCTTTGAAGAATTATTAATGCTTTTATGTGTTATTATTTTCGTACTTAATAAAAGTAGTTTTTGTTTGTTAATACAAAAAAATATTTACTTCCAAGATAAAAGTAGACCATTTTTTTTTTAAATTATAGTATTTGATTTATTACCTATTGATAATATTAATAAATAATATTTTCTTAATTGGAAACACGTTGGAAATTGTTTTCACTTGCAACACTCGTGCTTATGTAAACGGTGCTTTTAATATTAAAGTAAAAATAGTGTGCGTTGATTTATAGCAGTTTGTCATGTCAAAACTTGACCTCTCATTCATTATTTTTTTAACGATTTACGATACAAAAATATCACATGGGTTTGTAGCATCGTTCTGAAAATTCAGCACGCGACCTGTGCGATCCTAAAGACTCGGTTCAGTACGGCGGCCAGCGGAGTCGCACTCGTGGAGCAAGCTTTACCTGAAAACTCGGAATGTTCATTTCTTACCTGCGAACGCCGAGGAGCTCCCGGACATTGTTACAGCCCCCCCCCCCCCTCTCTTCCCCTGCGGCGTAATGGAAATAGAAACAAAAAGGTCGCAATCAATACGAGGCCTAATAAATTCGACCAGCTCAGATTTCTCTATCTGAAATTGAAATCAGCGGGTTGTATTGTAAAAATGGAACATATATAAAGGGGATGTGAATTTGAATACTGCTCGAGATGTATCAAGTTTGATAGTTCGCAGAAACTATTTCATCTGTATTTAATCATCGTAAATATTAGACGTAACGTAATACAATTTTTATCTATCTTCGATAAAATATCACATTCTCACATACTTGATATTGTACTTTGACTGGTTATTTAAATTCATATACTCGACGTTTCAAATCACCTGATTTTTGTTATGCATAAAAATATTTTTTTTTTTTTTACCAATATAATATTTTACATTTGCTTACTTTTTCAAAAATAAATAAAAATGAATTTATATATTTGCTTTGGAATTCTTAAAAGTATGTTTCTGTGGCATGCAAATATCTAACAGTGTACTCAGCAGTGGCGTGCGATCAGCACAACTGGAATTTTTGACAAAATATTAACCTCTTCAAATTTATAATGTTAGAATCAATGTTTTTTTTTTTTTTTACGATTATGCTTAGTACCTAGAATAAACATTTTAACGGGAAATTAGTCTTCACCATGATAATTATTTTTTCTAGAAAATGTATGCCTAAAAGACAGAAACACAGCCATCACAAATAAAATAGTATTTTGTGAAAGTAACCGAAGAATACAATAAAGTCATCGACTCACACATGAAACTACTTTTAAAAAGATTTTCACCGGAATTTCATGTGTAAATAGATTATCTAAATATTGCTTACTCAATTAATCCGTATGGGCGATAAGTGCTGATTAATTAAAAATATTCAATAGGAATCATTAGAAACTGAGATGACTGGAATGACGCCAGTACTCATCGCACGCCACTGGCGCCACGTGAGGCTCCATACATCACGGGCCCCCGCCCAGCCGTGGACGCATTACAATAAATTTCAGGTGATTGATCATACCTGAGGCCCCCCTCGCCCCGCGGCTCCCCTCCCCCCACACAACGCGTCACGGACTGCTCGCGGAGGATACGTGTATCGTTATCGGCACTAAAAAATCCTTCAGTGAAACGATGGAAATATTATTAATACGCGTACGACACGCGGCTTTTGTGGCAGTACGGATTGATCGCTCGATTATGCGACGTTTTCTTATGACTTTATCTTTTTACCCATTTTACTCTGGAAAAAAAATGGGTAGAATATATTACTTGTATTTTGGAGTTTAAGCTATCATTGCTTATTTTGCATACAAAATAGTATGAATAGAATAACACGAAAAATTTATCTGATAAAACAGGTAAATGCATTGAAATAATCCAATAAGTTAGTTAAAATTGTTAGCTTTCAGTGCAGCAGGTTACTACGAGCGATTGAAACCTAAACCTGATTAGTTCTGCTATTTCCAGCACTGATTAACAGTCTGGAAAGTTCCAGTGCTTTCCTGAAATTTGCAGATAATTCAAAAGTCGGGTGGTTCATCTTCAACACTGCAATTCATATCGCATCTTGGGTTCTACGTCATCCGCAATCCGTAAAACAATCTCTAATAGGTTGCATCAATTCTCTTATACGAATAAAAATCACCTATAAACTATACACGTATTCATAATGTACGGTTCCTTCACTTCCGTACCAAGGGATTACCTTATTACTAACTCCCAGGAACGAAGACTTGGATAATAACTCAGTAACACGTGTGCCATGGCCGCTACTTTATTGCCGACTGCCAGCCAAATGTGAGAGATTTTATTGTAACGGACATTTTAAAATTTTTCACATAAACAATATAACATTATGTAAAGCAGTAAGCTGGGCGTTTCTTACATATACTGAATATATTAACCCATGGTTTAAGTATGCAATCAATTTCAACACAATGACTAATAAATTTATTATTTTAAAATCAATAAAACGTACAATTGATCACTCCAATCACAAATAAATGCATGATTTATTACTTATTTGCGCAATGAAATTATTCACCATAATGGCAATGCGCTGAGTCATTTTGTATGCAATAGTGATTGAAAGAGTAGACTCCCGCGACACGGCCACGAGTGCAAAGGTGGTTTTGACGCGCTGAAAGAGCGTTTCCCAACTACCTGCATAAGTATTGACACCATTTTGCCCAGCCGGTAAGTGTAGAATTTGGACGGGAATCTCGTGTTTGTCTAATCCAGGTATTTTGGTCACTGTGGTTACTGATGGGATGCTTGTACGCAGACACAACCTAAAGCTTTATAAAATAGTTGTGTTCAATATAAAAAATGGTAATTTCTCAGATGTTATTATTGGGTTGTTTTAAATATGAAATAGTTAGGCTCATCAACAAATATGACCGTAATCATCTTATCATTTGGTTACTCGTTTTCAGTTCTTTTCTTTCTGCCTCTGTCATGGTAATAGGTCATATCTGCAGTTTATTTTAAACATACCATTTTTTATCGACAAATAAACACATCACAAATATCATAAATCGGAATGCACTGTTCTAGCTCACTTTGTATGCAGTATTACAATAAAAAGTCTCGTAAAAAAAATTCAACCAGTTTATCTGTAGTATTCACAAGTTGAATATAGGTTACTCCTTCAGTTACCGACGGCGGGCATAAGTTAGCGGCTCGCTAATGTCCTATGCCGGGGCATTAGCCGATTCCGGGCCTTTCTAGTCACGACTCCGAGACACGCCACGCGCCTGGCGAGCGATCCCTTATTTGCATGTCTTCTTTGTTTCTTCATACTTCTTTCATGAAAAGCCATAAGTTTTACAAACGCAATAGTGCCATAGCGCTCATAATAAAGCAACTACACTCGTAACCCACAAAACTGCCATTTATAGCAGGCCATAATAACTTTTTACACACCGTCTATTCTTGCAAAGTTTTTGCATACTTCAAGATACATTTATAATCAAAACAACCAGTTGTATTATAAATATTATATTTTCGTCGTTATTTGGCGTAAAAGATATATTTATTTTAAATCAATATTAATATACTAGGTTTATTGTGCACACATGGTTTAATTGATTTTTTAATAGGCAAGTATTATAAACTATACAGTGATGGCTTTATACAAATTGACTATGTGAAATCACGGATCTAAACGTTAGAAGTTTCATTTGCATTCGGGTCTTTGGCGCCACAGCCAAGGGTGGATCAGGCGTCTTCCAAAAGCAGATACCATTCAGATCTGCTAGTAGCCTTGCTCCTACATTTCATGAATAGCTGCATCTTCTTTCACAGCTTTTCAGATAATTTAGTTATGATCTTGCAGGTTGTATCCTGACATCTATTCCTATGTTTGTATTCCTTTTTGGCGGGTGCGGTTTTCAATATTTAATATATCTAGTTCTATAATTCAGCTATGCGAGTAGGCATCTTTGTAAGAGGTGACAAACTTTTCCGAGTAAAATAAATCGTAAATTTAACGCAAAATCTTGCATAGAATTAAAAATAGTGTGTTTTGATTAAGTTATGATATAATTTATCTAACAAAAACATTTGAACATATTTACGGTTTTGGAAGTTCTCGTAAATAAATTCTCTCAATATATATAAAGTTATTTATAGTAACATCTTCAAGAGCCTTATTTTCAATGATTTTGTGTCATGAAGCAAACTGAAATAACATGTTTTGTATTAGTGGGTTAAAAGCCTTTTAATGCATGAGTAAACAATATATGAAAATATATTTTGGATCATCAACTTCTTCTTTTGTATTTACTAAGAATACACTCGGTAATTAAAACGTAGCTTTTGTGAATTATAATGTAATTATTTGTATTGTACATGCTTCACAAGACCTCTACATAATCAATATTTGTACACAAAGCTTTGAATTATTCTAGAATTTAATCATTGCCCTCAGAGCTGTTGTGCTTTCAAATTGAAAACAAAATTATAACTTATTTTACTCTTATTTGAGTTTGAATTTTGTTTTTGATTAATTAACTCTTTGACCTTAGTTTCTGATCATTAATATTGTTGTACTATATATTTATTCCTAATATTTATTATATTTAGAAATATTTGAGTTTCCTATATTAACCGCTTTACAAAATTTATTTCCATTCTAACGGCCATATTAAATTCTTCTACTTTTTTTCGTAATCTAAAAACGGCCTCTTTACCGAGTGCTCATGCTAGTTATTTGTCGTCATGGAACTCGAGGTTTGATCCCGGATAGAAAAATAGTAAAACGAAATGAAAACAGTTTGAGGAAATAAACTACCTGTTTGCAATGATGAAAATGATTGCATAGGAAAGTAACAGTAACAAATTTAACTCATACCTGGATCAACCCTCCGCCTGAGAATATTTTGTATTTTTAGATTCCTCTTATATAATACGATCTCGAATTCGTTCAGCTCGTGCATAATATACAAATAATTGTAGACTCAACGGATAGGTCCATTAAGTAGTAGGCGCTCGTAACTATGTCTTCCACCCCAGCACACCCCCCTCAAGATGGGATCCGGGCTGCAGGGCCGACCCCTCGCGCCCCCGCCCGCACACTTCATCAGAGCAGGACTCAGGTCTTGGACTCTCCCCCATTCTGCAGTTTATTTACTTACGGGTAGACTCGCGCAATCGATTCGATTCTAGATTATACAAATGTATGCGCGATCGAGGTCAATCTGCAAGGTATGCCCTTTCGATTGAATATTTTACTTAAAAGTTGATTAAATCGTTATTCCTAGTTACCTGATATTCAGTTCAGTACTTACTACGTGGCAGGGACGCTTTTGGTTTTTCTCTTCATTGAAATTTTGTTTTTAATTCTTTTAGTAAATTTTATATTTATATAATTATTGCAAACAAATATTTTATGCATTAAGTTGATGAATTCTTGAAAATCACTCAGTTTAGTTATGTTCAATAAAAGCGAGTCATAAACCGTATGTTTTTCAGTTTTGAGCAGATGCTGGATATTTTGATAATTCTCAAATTATAAAAATTTCAATATTAATTTCATAATTTCGGTGAACGTTTTTCTTTATGTAACTATTTTTTTATCATAAACGAGTCTATTATTAAACGAGTTATTATCATTCGATGACGTCACAACATTTCATCAGTCTTGCCGATAGCAAGTACCATATCTTTCATATATAGTACGATAATTTTATCAAATATTTGTATGATGCGATAGATTTTTCCTTTTTCAGCCCTATGTGTATTTTGGTCTTGAGAGAACCTTAAAAATGTTTTTCCCGAACCCGTGTTATGCCAAGTTGAAACTTTCAAAAAATATTTGACCTTTTAATTTTTTTCATTAAAATCAAATGTTCTTTTAATTTTGATTTATTTATAACGTAAGAGTTTTCTTTTTTGGTTTGAAAATTTATTTTCAGTTTTAAATCACGCTTATTCTGAATGAGCTGTTTGTAAAGGATATTTTAAAATCCTCTTAAAATATGGTGGAGAAATGTTCTCAGTGAAATATTTTTAGTTATTTGGAAAGGGGAAAAAACACGACAAAAACTCGCAGATCTTACGAATAAATTGTAAATATTATTTATCAATATTTTATTCGAACTTAAACAATTTTTCAGATCTCATGACGTAGTCTTTCTTAAAATAACATTGACCACTCGTTAAGATAACAAGACTGATTGAACATTATCCAAAATCTCAAGACTTATCTTTCAAGAAAACAATCAGTAGCAATGCGAGATAATTTTATATCTGTGAATCAATCTTACGCATATTTTCTGAACTTCTGCGAAACTGAGATATCTATAGATTACGGTTTATATAAGTTTTTCATTTTACCGATAAGGTTACATTATTTTTGCTGAAATAGATCCGTGGCTTCAGGCGCCTAGACCGCTTCACGGCGACAAATGCTCCCCGAGGAACTGTGTTTATTTTGATATGTATCGGCGGCGCAGGAGCCGGGGACTGCACCCAGACCCTATTTGAAATTGAACGAGAAGTGCGATATTTATTTATAGTTTTCGCTTGCAACTGAACTAACAAGCTTATTTTTCAAAGTAAATCGAAATTAACCGATAATTTTGTAATATTTTTGGTATTATTAGCATTCTTCAGTATGGGTGAGATACATGACTAAAAAAATGGACAGGGTCACCAGAACATTCATAATAAAGTATTTTGATTTATATTTTAAAGAATTATATATTATCGTGATTTGAGCTCTTGCTAAATATAGTCTAGCATTTGATGTTTATTTTGAAATTAATTATTTGTGATTTGCTTAATTAAGTACATTTTAGATGCATATGCAAATGTATTCATAGAGTAATATTTAATTTACCTTAAAATAATCCTATAGTTAATTTATTACTCACCTGACTTTTGGCAATTTCTATGTGAACGTTGATTATCTTCTACTGATCCTAATTATAGAAGGCGGTACCTTCGAAGGTATCAACCTTCAAAGCTGTATAAAGTATATATATTCAGCTAATTAATTTTAGACAGCTTATGTTTACAGTAAATAATAAAGTGAACATATTTCAGTCTACTAGAATTGCTAGCGCGGGAGCGTAAATTATCTTTTTATTGTAATATTTTTGGGTATTTTTAATGAAAAACATTTTCTTTCTTTAGTGCGTTTTTTTTTTTTTTTTTTTTTTTTTTTTTTTTTTCATTTTCCTTAAAAACCTACCGATGCAAAGGAAAGCACTGAATTTGGGAAAACTCCGACAATTTATTTTCAGGATATTTTTTCTTGGGATTTAAAAATTTTTGTACAAACATTTTATAGACCACTAAAATGTCATACATCACGATCGGCTATTATTTTCGCCCGGAGGCTTCGTTATAAATTAGCGGCATGCTAGTGATTTATATCCGCCATGTCGGAGCGGACTTTTTCACGCAGAGTGTAATTTTCAAGCGTGACGTAAATCCGTCCTTCGATCGGCCCGCGCCCACGCCGAGCTGCACACACCCAAGGCTTCGCCACCGGGAGCTGCCTGTACATCGCTCTCTGCAGACGTTTGAATCTCGATTCCTCGGCCCTTTCGTTTGAACCTCGTCGAGGCGATTCTAATCCGCCAGCAATGCTTGGCTTGCAATACAACACAATGTTTAGCAATGCATTACTTTCAGTTGTCAATAAATCTTTGTCCGTATAAGCAGACAAGCGATAAATTCATTTTTAAAGTAATTAAAATTCAGCTTATGTTTTTGAAACTTATTCCTAAAATGTTGTTTGTGATTTAGAGAATATAGATAACATTATTTATTGAAGATATTTTAATGATTAATAAAACGTTGATAATAATCAATTAATACAAATTCGACTAACAGATGTTTTTCTTTTTTATGTCAAAAAGTTATATAATAATTATTTTCCATAGCAACAATTTTATATTTGCTATTTTCATTTTATTTTAAAGTTTAATGAAAGTCAGTTTTTTTTAATCGTAATAACATTAAAAAAAAAGTAAAATTCGTCGAAAGCGCATACACAAAAAATAAACAAGCCGCTGAGAAATAATAAATACAAGCACATCATTTTTTCTTTGTTTTCACTGTACAAACAAGAAAACCTTAACTTTGATAAATATGCAAGGCGCTAATTTTGAAGGAATGATATATTTCAGTATGATAATTAGATTATATAATAAACGAATTAGAGTATGCTTTAGCTTCAAAACGGAGATATTTTTTATTTGAAAAATGTGAGTGAGTTATTATACCGGTTTAAATAATCTTACTTTCTTAAATGTGTATATCTTTGTTTATTTAATATTATTCTTTTAATATTAAATAAACAACACAATGAATGATCATCCAAACGTAGTCATACATTTATCTCACTCAGAATACGCACAAGGGTGCTCGCTTGCTCCTGCTTTTTATACAAGTCACTCTACGAGTATTGCGATATCCAGAGAGGCACGTTCGTTTCGTTCTCATACGAGGGACCTCCTGCAAAATCGTATAAGTCTCGACGAATCCAGCGGCGTAGGTACTCCGCGTAGCCAAATCCTCCGTCCACACTACGCCCTATGCGTATCTTTCTCCGCATAAACACAGTCCGCATTTTATGACTGCATTCCTTCCGGGCTTGGATTCAGTTTTTTTTTTTTTTTTTTGCGCGTTTACATAATTCCCTGGTATATAGCCAATAGAGGTGAACTGATGTCCTCCCGCTCTGCGGTTTTGGTATTTACTCGCTTGGGCCCACTACAGTCGTGATATCATATTAGACATATGCTGTAGTGTCGTTTTCTGTATTTTAGAAGCTTCAATTAAATAAACTATACTAAAAATATATTTGTATCTTTTAAACGAGTTTTTTTATTTTAAGTAAAATATTCAATTTTGAAATTTCTAACTTCCATCATGAGTACACAAAAAATCTATGGGCATATATTCATAACTCAGCCATCTCATGGAAGTCTTCTTACTTATGTAGATACTATTACTTAATGACATTACATAAATATTTTTTTAAATAAAGATTGTCTATATATAGGTTGATAATCAAATGTTTTCAAATTGGGTTTTAATAGGTTTTTACTTGTGCGTGGTCAAGGAGGAAGCAGTTTATGTTTTGTTTGAAACACTAACTAACCAGTATTTGTAGTTTTTTTAATCATTCAATTTCGTCATGCCTCTTGTGTGATCAGATTAATGTCAGATTTATAACAAAGTTTATGTTAATCCAGATTATATCTTTAAAGCAGCTGTAATGTCATCCAAAGATATCAACGCAAAGGCGGTTTATAGATACTTATTTGTTAAATATCCTTGGCATTAATGCTTTGTACTCGTAAAATAAAAATACTTTATTTAATCACTGCACTTATGCTTACACTATGCAATAAATATATTCATGTAAACTATTAGATAGCTTAAGCTGGGCTTTAAAAGTCATGATCCTTGCAGTGCTCACCAACTTGAACTATTGAATCTGTAGTCTTTAAAAAAGGCAACCGTGTTCACAATATGTTTTTAAGCTTACGCGTGAAACGACGAGAAAAAATCTATATTTTGACACGAGTTAACTGTCAGTCTAAAAGTATATTAATAACACAACTTCTTCGTGAATAATGCAACTTTGTTATACACGAATAATCATCCATGGAAAAATCATTATGTTTTCTGTTTTTGGCAGCGTTGGAGAAAGCTTTTCGATTACTCACTTGTAGGATATGCTCGGCAAACTTTAATATCCCGGCTCGGCGGTGGATATGTTATAGCTTTGATTAAAATAATAATAAATAAAGTCAATTAATTTATGCTTTTCAAACTGGGGGATAAATTAATTTATCTTCAATGTGATATAGGCTTATCGAAATCATAATTGGATCCATTTTCCTTACAGAAGGTATCTGTAGAAGAATAGATGCATCAAACGCATTTCCATTCCATTTATCTCATAAAAATATCTATATATATTAGGGTGTCCCTTATATGACCAAAAAATTTTTTTTTTCAAATTTCGAAATGGGTACCCTCTACTTTTTTTAGTAATGCTATAAGAGTCTTAAATATAAAATTTCATCTTTCTAGCATAATTGCAACCAGTGCCGACCGAGCTTCAAAGTTTAGTAAAAAACGTGTTTTGTCTTGATATTTCGGTCTGGTATAAAATCATTATAAATGCAATAAATTAAGTAAATAATAGTAAAAATTCAATTAGATGAACATTAATCTTTAATCAAAAACATAAAGTAATAACAATCAGCCAGGGTAACTTTTTTATAGAGTTGTTTTTTTACAGTCCGGATACAATTTTCTATGTTCCTGGACACAGCGCAGCAAGAACTGTTTTTGTTCTTCTTCAGCCGCGATAAGTCCGTTAAAATCTTGCATCATTTTAACAGCCCTTTCAGCAGTATCATTCACAACCCTCAAATAACTTATTTTTCTTTTAGCTTCCACAAAAGCACTATTATTATTCCAAGAAGATACATCTTCCTTTAGAAAACTGTCGTCGATCTGCAGTCGTGATAAAAATTGTTTGCTCTTTTCCGATACGAAATCATCCAGTGTTTTACAAACATAAGCAAACATCTTGTAGAGTCTTTTTGTCCTTCGCAGTTATTCTGCATTGTGACTGAAGTAAACACATTTTTAAAGAATAGATCGCTCTCGCCATCCAGCGTGCCTGATGCATGGCTTTGGGGGGGCTTAGTTTTAATTTTTCCTCTGAGTCTCCTCCCAAAAATATTACGCACAGTTCGACCAATTTGCGGTAGTCATCTCTTACGTAACCTTTGTCTAATTCTGCCTTATAAAATATTAAAAAAGCTTGAATGTCTGTCTCGGCAACACGTTGTTTTACGAAATTAAGAGATGGTTCAATGTTACTAGCGTCGATGTTTTTCCAATTTTCTCTGAACTTTTTAAACATTGGAGTATCTGGGCTACTAGTAATTTACTTAATTTTGCTTTCAAAGACAGCTTTTAGGACCAATTCATAAACATGATGACGACAGACGAGCAGCAATTCTCTTCCTAAAGTTTCTCCAAAATAGCACAAGCTCCATTGAAACGGCCAGTATTGAAAGCTGTTGTGTCGCAGCACATTATTTGTACTTTATCGTGAAGGTTCTAGTCAAAGAGAGCTGTTGAGACAGCCTTAGCTTGATGTTTTTCAGAAGAATGTTCTAGTTTTGGCACTGCAAGAAGCTGTTCCTTATCGTCAAACGAAGCAATAACTGGCAAGCGTTCTTCTTTAGAACTTCGTACATCTAACCCGGGTAATAGTTTTCCATCCCAATGGACTGTGACTACGTCGGGTACATTACTTCCAAAGAAGTCAGATTTTATTGCTTCTGCCCTTGATTTTCTAGTTTCAGCAGCTAGTGGTTATCTTTGTCTTACAACCCTTTCCTCTTCTTCCAATCGTCGTTGTTTAGATCTATCTTCTTTTTCCGACAATTTTTTATCAACACCACCTAAGCATCCTGGTCGATCTTGCTCTCTCTGTTTCATTAAAAATAATTTATCTTACTCTATTTTCATTCTCTCAAAAGCATCAGCATGTGCAATATCAAACAAATTATCAAGATCAATTTTGAAATTGTTCTCACGGCTCTTGAACGTAACCTGAGTTTTCTTACAATTTTTTTTGCAACTCTCTCCAAACATGATATAAATCAACAAGTTTCTACACGCAGTTAGGATATGCCCTTGTTGGAATTCTTGTTTTTTCCCAATATATGATGCACTCCCTAATCACAAGATTTGCACTTTCACTAACAATCAGTTTAACCTCACGAATATTGTAAAATAGGACCGAGGGAATTTGTCGATTAGATGGTAATTTTGCACCATTTATTTGATATCTAGGCAAACCGATAAGGAAATTATTTTGTTTATCACTCCGTAATTCCACCGACATGTTAACGCACTAAACAATGGAGCACTACTAATCTCAAAAATCACGTATGAAATGACAAATAAAACATGCAGTTACAAGTCACAGCGCAGTACTTACGCAACTTGTATGGACAAGTTAAAATCGCAAGTCGGCACGGGTTACCGTTTATAAATCGAGCTAATATTTTTTTCTAGACAATATAGGGTTATTACTAAACTTTTAAGAAGGTACGCGTAAAAAAATATTGAACTTGAATTTTAAGGGACACCCTAATATATATATATGAACATAAAAACTTTTATACACCTGAGCAATTTTAAAATAGTTCTACTTTTATAGCTTCAAATATAAGTTCTGCAGTGGAAGCACTTGTCGATTTATAATAATATAAAAAAAGCCTTTCTATCTTTAAACGTCGTCATAAAATTTCAAGACGCCGCGTGTGTTTTTTTTTCATTCTTTTTATGTTTTGCCCGCCGGCCGTGATTTTCGTCGGATGAAGTTTACGTCCCGAGGCCCTCGTAAAAGCGGGACTCCGTCTCGGGTGCGCCGCGACGCGCTGCACGCAGTCCGGACGGCCCTCGGAGCCTCCTCCCGTGCTTGGAAATTCAGGAAGCGAAGCCACGGCTTACGGCAAGCTGCAAACTTTCACAGCGAGCATTTTGTATGCGGTGACTCATAAGTCACGGTAGCACCCGCAAAGGGGAGACCGGTCGTCACGTTTAGATTACACTTTTAAAAAATCTGGATATTGTTTTTTTTTTTTATTATTGCATTTTCTTTGCACAAACATCTAAAACTAAAAATGCGTTTAAAAAAGTTTTACTGAAATAAGTATTATCAAATACCCCTTCGCCTCTTTGAATGTTACTTACAGTAAAGAAATTATCAAGCTGTAAAGTGATTAAAATATAATATGCTTTTTGGCAGTGTTTTTGGTTTTATTAATATAATAATTTTCTTTACAGTTTATTTGAATTCTCTTGTAAAATAATCCCGCGGAACTTTTCGCCAAACTCGCCCCGGCCGCGCCGCGCGCCCGGAGTGCTCGCCTCTTCATAAAATGAATATTCATAAGGGCGGTATAAGATGTTTGCAAATGTGCTGCGAAATTCACGAGAAAAAAACTACATTTTAATATCAGCGGATGACTGTACACGGTGCGGTGGACTCGTGGTATCAACATAAAAAAAACTACACTATTTAAATTTTTTCCCAAAAACGTGCGTAGCAATAACGTAGCGAAACTATATATACACTCAGCGTCACAAAAATCGCACCTTTTGCAAAATTTGTATATAGCGTCTCTAGCAGCTAGCTCATACATTTTATTTAATTAATATTGGTATAATTTGAAAGTACATTTAATTACCTTTAATTAATCATCGTTTTAATGAAAAGAATAGTGCTTACTACGAAATATTGGAAAGAAATCGAAAATGCGCGTTAAAAGGGTCACAAGTTGCACTACCTGACAAGGGTATAAAAGGGTAATTCCAGGTAAATTGTGGGTCAGTCAGTATCCAGACTTTACAGAGAACACACGTGAACCTTACAAGCCAGGAAAATACACCTCAAGATGGATACTACCGCTGATGAAGCCTCTCAAGTGATTGCACTACTGCAATCGGGAATGCGGCAGTGTGATGTTGCTCGACAACTGAACTTAAGCCGTTTTTCTGTTTGGCGTGTGTACCAACGATTCCAAGAGACTGGTGGCTATATCAGAAGACGTGGATCTGGAAGAAAACTCTGCACAGCAGAAAGAGATGATCGGTTCATTGTAACCAGATCTTTGCGCAATCGGTTCTCTAATGCTGTTGAGTTGCAACAGCAGCTCCGATCAGCTCGTAGAACTTCTGTAAGTGTCTCCACGGTTAGAAGAAGACTGCGAGAGAAGAAAATTGCAGCCTACAGACCTGCTAAAGGACCAAAACTGACTGCACACCATCGCAGAGACCGACTTCAGTTTGCTCGCGAACATCACGATTGGTCACTTGAACAGTGGAGGACCGTTCTCTTCTCTGACGAGACGAGGGTGAGCCTTTTCTGCAACGACGGCCGTAGAAGAGTGTACAGAAGACAGGGAGAGCGGTTCGCACAATCCTGCTTTGAAGAATCCGTTGAATACGGGGGTGGATCATGCATGTTCTGGGGCGGCATGTCTATCGACGGAAAAATGGAACTTGTGTTCGTTTCCCGGCCTGGAGGCAGTCGCGGGCAAGGGTCGCTGAACGCTAGTCGCTATATAACGGAGATCCTGGAAGAGCATGTAGTCCCATATGCTGGTTTTGTGGGCGATGGGTTCATGTTAATGCAGGATAACGCCCGTTGCCACACAGCATTCATTGTGCGGGATTACTTGCAAGAGGTAGAGATCCCCGTTATGCAGTTGCCAGCGCGAAGTCCAGACTTGAACCCGATCGAGCACCTCTGGGATGATGTGAAACGCCGTGTAAGAACACGTGATCCTGCTCCTACCACTCTTCAAGAGTGGTAGGAGCAGGATCACGTGCTCGAAGATGCCGTCGTTGAGGAATGGGAGAACTTACCTCAGGAAAGGGTGGTGACCCTGGTGAGGTCTATGAAGGACCGCATGGACGCCGTCATTAAAGCTAGGGGGGGTAACACTAGAATTTAAGTCTCTTTTTGTAAATTTTGTACACTAATTCTAAAAATAAAAACTCGTTATTTTCTTGATTTTTTAAATCCTTTTTTTTTTTTCAAATGGCCTGTTAAAAAATAACAATCTGTTTCCTTTTTCTGCGAGTTCAATAAATTCTCTTTCCAATGATACCTCACAATCATGTTCTTACCATTGACGAAATATGATTAAAAGTCGTTTTAAGAAAAAAAATTTGGAGGTGCGATTTTTGTGACGCCGAGTGTATATTAAATAGTTTTGACCGGCCATTCTTATTTATTTTTCGCAAGTGAAATTTTCCATCGTAATGTGAAATTATTTGTTCGTTGTTAAAATCAACTAACGTTTTGGTTTCCTTTGTCGTCTCTGGTGAAAAAGACGCTGATTACTGCTTGACAACAGTCTGTTTTATATCAAGTTCAAGGAGAACGAATTCTGTCTCGTGTGAGAAGTTTTTTGGGAGTGCTGTATTTAAAATCAGCTATTAAGGTTCATACGATCAATTATACTTTTTATTGTTCCTAAGCTGTCACCTACACCAACTATAAGTTTTATCTTTCGGACATTAAACGTACTCAACTCTCCCCGCTTCACTTATCGCAGATAAATCTTTCTTTTATAATATATGGGGCAATATTATATTCAGTAAAACAACGTGAGAGACTTGATCCAGATTATCCCATTTCCTTCCCAAACAATGATACAAGTACATGCTGCCTCAGTATGTTTTTTCTTGGTCTTACTAAAAATATATATTAAAACCATTAAGTATCACTTCTGTTTTGTAATCCGATTAGCCATAACATTATTCTAAATAGTCTAAAATCTCATTTATACACTCAACTTAGTTTTTATTGATTCTTTTATTAGTCTAGATATCACTCCGCGACACCGGCGTGGGTAGTGCTCGCTGTCTCGGCGCTCCGATCGCAGTTTTTATTGGTATTTTCCAAATCCATTATCGCAAGCATTACTAAAAGTAGCTAATTGCGTTAATAGCCCGCCTTCTCACCTTTGCGGTCCCCGCTGACCCGGCGCCGGAGCTCGATCGGGCATCTCCGCGATGTCCAAATGCTCCACCTTGACAGGTGTCCATGCGAAAATGCGGCCATTGATTTGAAGCGAGGACTTCTCGAGGCTCACCGCCCGAAATTCACCGATAAAACAGAAAAAATGCTATTTCGAATGAAATACATTTTATTATCTCTACGTTTTCATGTAACTCGTAGAAAAACATGTAACCAATGACGCATTTAGTAAATATTAAAACTTCACTATCGGTTATTGTCTCATCATTTATTTATAATTGATGATACGTGTTGGGTTCGTATAACAGTATCATAGCTCGTCGAGTGAAGAATCTAGTGGGAGATAAAACTGTAGCATAATGCCTCGCCAGTAAGAGAATGATTCAATTTCGACAGTGGATTTGAAGTTTCATAAGCAGAAAGGACATGGGTCGCTCTGTTTGCAGACGGCGAATTCTGTGAATTGGCGCCGGTAGATTGCGGGCGGTGAGCCACGAGCGCACGCTTCTCACATGCCCGCCAACGTAAATTTTTACAGCATGACGGAGACCCGCCCGGCCGATTCACGAACCGGGGCGTTCAACTACACCGCGGAGCATTTCGGATGTTGTGATGGCAGTTAAAAGATAATCTCAGGATTAATCTGGCCCGTTAATGGCGCACTTTTTGCGCGCGTCAAACGCTAACGGCCGGGCGCAGGAAAATCGCCATTATTTTTATGGCTTCATAATCTTCCGCATATTTTATGTGCGAGTTATTAATGCAAATCATTAATATAATTAAGTGTCAGATGTGCTAAGAACTTTTGTTTCGGCGCCACTGTTTTTTTTTTTTTTTTTTTACATTGTAATCGCTGAGAACAGCCCACTAATATATATGAATACATTCATTACAATTTGTAAACATACATTTTAACATAATATTTTTACTGCTTCTTTTGCTAACAAATACGCGACGTCGTATAAGTCAATGTGCCGTCTGAAACTTCATTTTAAATACCTGAAATTTATTGTTATTTTTTTGTTTTGTATTTGGTCAATTCATTAAATAAATTCAGTTCATACTTTTGCCTATTTTTATTTAAAATAATAAAGAGGTCGTATTTGAAATGATTGTGATAAATAGAAAATAATTAAACTTGATTTACGATGGCACTTACGATGGCACTGCTTCAAATAAAACGATTTTACAATAGGTCGCGGGATTTCCCATTTTTTTAATTATTGTAAATTGCAAGTTACGAAGTGATAATGTAAATGGCATAATTTCAAACCTTAACTGTCAAAAAAAAAAAAAAACGGCACATCATGACCCGTAAAACCTACGATAATGATAAGTAGGATCGATCTTCACACACGCCATATATTTGTTTTATTGTAAGTAAGCATGCGTCAATGTTAAAAGTAATTTGGCATCATTTCGAAGCTGAACCGTTAAATATAATTAAAAATCCATAGTCTATGGGCAGTTAAGCCTACGCCGTTCCCGCTCGGCCGATTCTCTGCGATAATTCTTGCGCTTGTCGCTATAAATTATTTCATAAATAATTACAAAAATGTTGGCAAGAAGTTAGTGGCCAAAGTGCGTAAAAAGTAGAAGGAACATTCCTACACAGTGTTCTGTCTAATTAAAGTTTCGTCGTAAAAGCAACTTTTTCGGCGTCCCCCGCCTTGTGAGTGCCGCCGGGTAGTGATGGCCTCAGTCGGGCACGCACTATCGAAAAACTCGGCTATTCGTAGCAAGCTATCGTCTCGAATGTACGAATGTGTGATCGAAAGGAGTATTTTAATATTTCATTATCGGAGATAAATGTGTAATAAACATTTTAAAAAAAAATCAAAAAAGTGTTTACTTTAATAATTACTCGATTACGGTGTACATTGTGGCAGCTGAACATCTTTCCGGATTCGTAGAAAAGTAGTTTTAGGGATAGACTTTACTTATATGGCATAAATATTATTCGATTATTCGTATGATTCTTTCCTACTGAGTCGGTCACATGAATCGCAAGCCGAGCCCATCACTACTGCTGAGAACTAAATGAGATTTACCACTCACCCGCGGCACTCGTTATTTTGCAGATCTTTTCCTTGGCTTTTATTTACTCTATACGATTATAACGGTTACTTTTTCTCGGGTTTTTCTGCTGTGATAAAAACGAGCGAAAATTCGTTTGTATTAGCGCGAGAAAGTAAAACAGCCGGCTGGCATGAACTTTTACTCTTAAATATGATTACACTTTTGTATGCTTTAAATTATAATTTAACAGTTTATTTGTTTGTTTGTCTATGTACTTATACCAAAGTTATATTTTTATAAATTATAGTATAATAACAATTGTAAGTTCTGTGCCAATGCTCGAAGCACGTCAAGAATATTCAGCTTTGTGACACATTCAATTTTTATATTGCTATCAGAGGGATTGTGTTATGCTTTAGTAATTCTCTGACGGTGTGATTTTGCATTGCAGACAAGCGAGTTCAACTCCGCCAGTGATATATTAGTACATACATGAACACCGTTTGAGTAACAGCCGACAACAGCTTTTTAATTTTTGGGTTGATTTCATGTGTTCACTTAACTTAAAAATGTTTAAACAGCATGGCATAGCAAGTGGCATACACTAAAAAAAAAGTATTTCAAATTGTTTGAAAATTGCAGATTCAAATTCACTATGTATTATTGTAGCTGTCAAGAAATAATTCTTCCCAAATACTCTGCATACTCTGGATGCAACCGTGAAATTTTCTAGTTAGAGATGCACTATTTTTCTCAAAGATTTTTTTGGTTCTGTTTCATCATTACAAATATATAATTTAATCGTTGGGTAAATACTCGTACATTGTACATATTGCGTGCAATTAATCGATCGGTTCGTTGCGAGCGCCTCTTGCCACCCACAGCCGACCTCCGTGAACCCGTTTTTACCTCACCGGTGGTGTCCTCCTGACTCGGGGCCACGTGTGATTTTTTTTCCATGCACCGTAACAAGAACAAAGCCCCCCCCCCTCTCCCCCCGCGGTGTTGCCGCCATCGAGTGCGACAAGAAGAGACCTTTTTATTTTTCACGCTGGCACCACCGAGAGAATAATACTGATGGCGGAGAGAGTAAAGTGCGATCTTCAGACTTGGAGTCTCAAAAAAAGCCGTATAATTGATTACTTCCGTTGTGTTTTTTTTGTTGCCATCTTGATTAATTGTCCAAATATTTCTTGCATAGTTTTTACTCAATATTGTTTTTGTGCTCGTTTATATCAATACTACTATATCTTGGCATGGTTACAAACAAATTTGTATACTACTTGAAGAAAAAAAATTGGCGTCAAATATCGACTGACAAATACTTTAACTAGAAATATATCTAGAAGAGGATAATACTAAAAATGTTTATTGTTTCATGTATCTGACGATAACATATTAGGTTATTATTGAAAGGTCTATTAATACATATACTTCATAGGTTTATATAAAATTCAATGAATATATTTTTATCTACGTCATTTCCATGTTTTTACCTTGAAAAGGAACTTTAGTACGTATCAAATTTACATCTAATTAATCCAGAACACAAACAATGCACTTTAAAAACAATTAAAACCCATGGACTTCCTGGCCGGTGCTATTGTTGCAGGGACACCCTCTGAAATCACTTCGATATCCTTCAATTTATATTCCCCTTTTCCGCCCGTATAACCCGCCGCACTCTTCATACAGGACGGCTGGAATTGGCGATCTACTCTCCAATATGTATTTCTTAAATAGTAAATGTGGTGTTCTTGTTCGGGCAGGTAAAAGTAATTTAAAAACAAACAGTTGTAATGTTATCACAAAAACATTAAGCTCATATTTAATTAGAAGTCACATACCATTTTTTTCATTTTGATTATTAAAATTTACCGTTAAGATGATGTATTATTACGTGATATATTTTTATCAACGTTTAAAAATTTATTCATTCAAATACAGAAACCTACATAATATATGTATTAAAATGTTGAATTATTACTTTTCTTTATAAAAGCTAAAAATGTGAATGAATAAATCTCGAAAAACTAATATCGAGAAGGAGAACAGCGATAGCTTTGTTATAGTATCCACAGTCTGTTCAGAAACGTGACATTGTCAACTGAACGGAATTCGTATTTATTATATATATTTTTCCTTTTCTACAATACAAATTTCCTGCCATCCGAGTTAGTTCTTTGTTTTCGGTAAATTTATGTTTCTGTTGGAAAGTTTTTAATTTCAAGCGACATCAGATAGTTGAAATAAAATTATAATTACAAAATAATGTTCAAATATCATTGTATAGTACGTCAATTATATAAATAATAATTAAAAGTGGGAGTTCAGTTATTTGTTACGTATTTAATTTTTATTTGTTTAGATTATCGTGTATGCTTCAATTCCATCTAAATTGAATTAATTGTATAAAATCTATGGTATTTTAGTATCGTCGTAAAGAAATTTTATATATAGGCCGTACTACAAATAGCCACGCTCTCGGTGTCCAGTTTCTATGGCCAGGAAGCGCCAGCCAGCGGTCAGGTGGCGCGAGCGACCAGGTGACCAGGTGACCAGGTGACCAGGTGACCAGGTGACCAGGTGACCAGGTGACTAGGTGACTAGGTGACCAGGTGACATCCGTTCTCAGCGAGTCAGCGGCCGGTCGCGCGTCACGTGCCGCGGATACGCAGTGCGTAAGTCGCCAGCTCGCTCTGTAAGATGTCTGCCGATAATGGCGTCGCCTCGCACCAATTCATCAGCATGACACGACACTTGGGGCTGCGGTCAGTGTTACGCGGCAGTTATGTAAAGAATATTGTGGCGTCCATGAGATTAGTATGCCTCGTATATCTAAATATTATCAGGTCGGAGCCAAAAGCACACATCGCAATTCTAACGCATGACTGAAATGAATACGTTTTGATTATTTAGTCGATCGAAACAATATATTATTAAAAAAATAACACGTAATGTACATACTGGCCGAATATTTACGAGTATGTTTTTCGCCTTTGATATTATCATTATTCATGAAAATTGAAGAAACACCTAGTAAAATAATTTGATTATTTCCGTATTTTTTTTCAGTGCTATATTGTCTATTGCCTGTTTTTTTTATATATATACTAGTTTCTGTGTGCTTTAGTATCTTTTTTATAAGTAAGAACTAAAACGCATTAATCCACGTACGACCAAAATGGCTGCTATGGAACAGCTGTTGAAACACATTTGACACTTAAATTGATCTCGCCAAAACTTACGTAGCAAACTTATTCTTAATATTAAGTAACTCATACCCAGTAAAATTTAGGTCTGATGTAAACTGCTTCACGATGCAGTGGTTAGCACGCTTGCTTACCGACCGTGACGTGACTCTGGGTTCAAATCCGGGTGAAGCAATATGATTCTTCAGTTTTTCCAATTATATCTATTACAGAGAAGTGTGGTCGTCTTCTCCCGCTCGTGGGAGGAAATAAAACATTAGGCAAAACTATATATTTACTTCATAATCATTATTATATTATTTTGTGCCAAAATACTCAACATTTCGTGATGCTTAGATATATCTTAAATAATAGTGTAAATTTTGGGTATTATTTTAGTGCTCGACATATCCTATCAAAAAGGCGATACCGACCAACGTCGCTTTTGTTCTGCAGGAGTTCTTGAGGCGTTTGCTGCGCTTGGATCTGCTCAGGCCTTCTCCGCCTCTAAGGGCACTAATTAATACGTGTAGTGATGTCCCCGTCCTCCCCAGGTGTTGACTCAACTCAGTATTTGCCTTCTCTCTCTCTCTCGGCTTGTGTTTGCCCTACTGAGATAATCAAATACCCAACAAGAGGCAACTCCAACTCTGTACACTATTACAATACAACGGGACTGGGTAGTGCAGTGGCGTGCGCGGGGTCTTGGAATAAAACAAGCAATTTTTTAAACCCAATTCAGTCATACTTTTAAAATGGGATTGGACAAATAATTCAATTATATATATATTTTATTATTTATATAATCAGTAATTTTAGGTTTTGTAATGTGTATAACAAAGTTTTTTGCTAATATTCAAAATTACTTTTTTGTTATTTAAAAAATACAAAATCTCAAACCATGAAATAAAAAAATATTTTTCAAAAGGTATACAAAAAACTCTTTACCCTTATCGAATGACATTGAGGGTGATGAAATGTGATTGACCTTTTACTTGATTTTTTTTATATTAAATTTATAAATCGGGACAAGCGTTGCCTCCCCGGCGCCCTGACCGCACGCCCCTGAGGCGGGCCGCCCCCGCCGGCTGCCCACACGCGCCGCCCCATTTTAATAAATAACAAGTGAAAGTAAATACCCTTCGGCCGACCCAAATCGACGCTAAACGTCATATCGGACTTCTTTCATATTAAATTCCCATCCTTTTATATTAAAATTGGGAAGCTGATATGTTCAAAATACTTGCACTCAAGTATTCTCCTAGTTTGGTTTTCGGTTTAGTCCCTTGTTTTGGTTTTTATCGGAGGAAATTTTTTATTGGTTTTTCTCTAATATATAATCGAATATGGCGACGCTGAAACAGTAAATTTGTTTTATTTCTGCATAATCACTTTGTTATTTAATTTCTGAAGAGAAGAACTTACAATTTGTCAAAAATATTTATTTAAGCTAACGGCGAACCGTCTACAAAGACAAATTGTTAGCAATATGAGTTTTTAAAGATTAATCAATTGATAATATCATGGTGCTTTTAATAATATTAACACATTACATTACATTTCGATATTTGACACTAGGACCACAGACCGCACACATCGAGCGAACATAATAATAATTTTGTTCGTTGTGATGTTGTTAACCCCTTCGATATTTTTATCGGAATATACAAACCTATAATACCCAATCACTAGTGATGCAAAGTGAAAGCGTAATAGCAAATTGTATACTTTAGTTTAGTATGTATTTTGTATGAGAAGTACGCCGCTTCGTGTGCATAAAAAAATACTTACCGATTGAATCTATACGCATTTTTTTATCGCAAACGTCTAATGCGTGAACCGGGCCTTGTTTATCGTAAGTATGGAAATAATTTAGTATTTTCGAATAAACACGATACCCGAGCTGATACTTGTCCGTAAGGAGGGGAATTTTCGAATAAATCATCAATATATTATATCAACGTTATCGTAATATTTATTAATATTTTAATACATAATCGTTCATCACCATACATTATCGCGTGTGATTTCAAAAATTGATTTAGAATATTATTATTTTTATTAAATAATTTTCACGAAAGTATAAATATTTATTACAATAATTGTCTTTATTAATGAGTATTGTGAATTTTCCCTGCATGAGCTTCCGAAACACTCGCTTCTCGGCTAAATTGGAAAATCATAAATTGAAAAAAATCGACCAGGTAAGCTATTAAAAAATCGACTCGACTGATCGGCAGAGCAGTGTCGGGATCCCCGCTGGACGTGGCTCGGGAGGCGCGACGGTCACGTTTCTCGGTCGCTATTTATTCATAACGGATCGATTGGCCCGCCGTATCTCTGCAGCCCGCGCCGCCACCTGCGGCCGGAGCCTCGGCGCTGCTCCGCCACCTGCGGCTGGGAGCCTGGGCTGCTCCACCATGTGCGACCGGAGGCCTCAGCATTGCGCCCCTGTCAGCGGCGACACCACCTTGATTCAAAACCGCCCCAAAGACATGAGAACTAGCTGCAAAGCTTTCCGTTAAAGGCTTATTTGCTAAATAACTTTCGCATTAAATATTATTACTTATGTATACTTTAACTCGTTCAATATAATTAGTTTTTTCTTGTTTTCACTGATGGGTTATATTAATATCCCCCTCCTCAAAAAAGTTACTATAATACAAAAAAATTATGTCGAAAACTAGGGAAAAAAAATCAAGCAATAACGTCAGCAATGATTTCATACTCATTGAAAACTATAAATACTAAATTATTATTTAAAATATATACAGTAATAAACTAACTTTTAGCATATCGAGGCGGTTTTTGGCCGTGTTCTTCGAGTAGTTATGATAGTTCTGTGGAAAATGGTTTGCACGCGTCGCTGTGCAAACATTATGCGGTATTTGAATGCATAGTCTCATTGTTTATGCAATTCTAATAAAAACTTGGATTGTTTATAGCCGTGGTAAATATTTATAGTTACGCTGTTTCGATATGATGTACTACGATTTTTATACCCACGAATGCAACAAACTCTTGTTAAGTGAATAATGAATGTTGCACCGAAAAGCAGTGGTGAATTGAAAAAAAAACCTATTCATAATGCTTACAAAGACATACTTTAGTTAAAATATGCCAATATGTTGACAACCAAACTATCTGTTACATATTTATCTCGAACAAGAACATTGCTAAACTTTGGCGTTGTGTATCCACACTACTATGATTATTAACTAATAAAGAAATATATTTTTTTTAATTTTACATGATATATCTATTTATTGAAATAAATGTACTATATACCCAGTCGATAGGATCTTGGTGTTTGAACCTTCTTCGCGTTTCAATATTAATAATACACATTGAACCAAAACCATTTTTTATCGCTTTCCAAAAGTGCTTACAAAATACAAATATCGAGCCGCACTATCAGCCGGGCTATTGGCTGTTAGATTAAACTTTACGATTACGGCGACTCTCGGTGGAGTTTATGATATGGCCGGCGGTCAGCGGTGGTCAGCGGCGGAGCTGGCCCCCGGGGAGGGGCTCCGGCCTGGGAACCACCTCTCGGGCCCGCCACGCACGCAGCCCCCCGGGGCTCTCGGGGCTCTCGGGGGTGACTGGCGGCCGATCACCTCAGCCTCGCGTATTTCCCACCGAGAGACGCTCCTACCAACACGTTGTACACAGATCGAAGCTGAAGATTGGAAAAATGTCTAGTGTTTTTAAAATTAATCTGACCAATGGTGTGTTGGAATAATGTCAGTACATTTATTATATTTGATAATTAGTAAAACGCATTATATTTTTTAAAAAAAGTAGATTTTGCTATAGATGTAAGATATCACATACAGCTGATTCTGTCTGTAGATGCCAGCCTACACACTATGATAATTGAGGATGATGTTCGCTTTGACTAGGTAGGTGGTCGATCAGTCCGGTTCTTGATTTGCCATACGATCGCTGTCATACGGTACGTTTTTGCTGTTTCATGCGAGATTTTGCAAGAAAAAATTATGAGAGCGAATCTAAACCCATGTTTATTGGCAAATGAATATTTATTTAATTATTATTAAAATACCACATTGGTACATTTTGTATCTCCGTCCATTTATCTCGGTCGCCTTGTCAAAGTCGAGAAAATAATACACAGTGAATTTTGTATATTCTCATTATTTTAATGTTTATCATATAATTTTCTAATACGACTTATTACATGTGTATATATTTAATCAATCTTTTTTATTACGGTGTAAATTACTTTGAAACTGAATTAACAAATCTTTTTTGACGGTTTTTTTTGTGCTCATTATATCCCACAAACAGAGCTTGAGCCTCTGCCAAGGCAACTCAAAACATTGCGAAAAAATAGAATAATTAATCGGGTGTGGGCTGGTGGTGTAGTGGTAACAACTTCAAACTTCCGCCAGGAAGCACGAGTGCGAGACTGTTCGTTTTCATATTGGTATTATAAATATCATATTCTTAATGTTGAAATATATTTATTATACGTGGTTCATTGAGAATTTTCTCACTTTATGTTTCCTATCACGATATATCATTCTATCAGTGGCTTTGTGATGATATATAGTTGATACTTTAATCTACGGCGCATAGCGTATTGTATAGAATGAAAGCCCGTTGTGCCGCACCATAACAGAGAACAAGGTGGCAATTTCGGTTTGCTAAAAGATTTACAGCAGGTACGACACGGACACAGAAGAGAAGCCTTCAAAAGGGTTTGACGGAAGGGTGACTTTGGGTATAGAAATTTTTATCATTTATTCACGATGGAGCGGGCTCTGCTGACGCGGCGCCTCCTGCGATGAAAGATGCAAGTCTGAATTTCCCATATCCTCACACAAGTCAATTTCCATGCTTTATACCGGATGACTCAAATACTGTTTCAGTCACTCTAATATTTTTCCGTAACATACATTAAAATATAAATTTTCCGATTTATAATATTTTTGTCATGTTGCACAAGTAGTAACTTATTATTATTTTTTTTGTGTTTAACTGGATTCATAAATATATTCGTCTTCATGATTTTTAGTTATACTATACTATTTTTATTTTATAGTATTACACTACAATTCAGTCGCTCGCCAAACCCGCTAACGAAATAACTGAAAACTCATTTTTCAAATAAGTTTATTTAAAGCTTAAACACTTAACTTTAACGCATTACCTACTGATCTAGAGCATCTTGTATATCTCACATGGTACTGTAGATGGTTTAATGTTCTCCGCGCCATTCCCTTGACACACTGACCTATATTAAAATCAGGTATCAGAGATTCTAGGCTTTCAACCCTTTTTATTGTTTGGGACGTTAGGATAAAGAGGGATGAGAAAAAGTGGCAAATATTCACTGCAAAAACACCCTTTTGTTGAAAAGCGAAAATCGATTTTTCTATTAAAATTTCATACCAATTTAATTGCAGGTGCTTTATGTATATATCGATAATTTATCGTTTACATTCGCTTATGGTAAACGATACCTTTTGAATTTGATTTTTTTATTTAAGTATACCATTTTTCAGACCTTTTCTAACGCTGTAAGATATCGATTGTTTCGTGTTCATACTATCAACGCGTTAAATTATTTGTAAGTATAATATGTTCATTCATCCTGTATACTCGCATACCGGAAAGATTTTTTTTATATTGCATAATAAACTTTGCTTCACGTTCGGGCTTTCCTCGAGTAAAATCTCGAGAGGGAAAT
This sequence comes from Atopsyche davidsoni, assembly GCA_022113835.1. Taxonomy (NCBI): domain Eukaryota; kingdom Metazoa; phylum Arthropoda; class Insecta; order Trichoptera; family Hydrobiosidae; genus Atopsyche; species Atopsyche davidsoni. The sequence goes on along the minus strand of JAILWY010000012.1, from coordinate 2,346,858 downwards.
TCATAAAATACTTATGGAGACGACGGCTTTAAAGAGAGGTCCTCGAGGCGGGCGTGAGAGAATGTCACTGCAAAATTTCGCATTGCGTACTAAATGCGTAGAACTTCAAAGGAAGTACCCGCACTATCAAGTGCTCGTACGCGGGCATATCAGACTTTAATGCAGATAAAACACACGTTGGGGATTTTGTATTGAAATCTTTCGGTTGGTGTATCCTTTATCAACGGAATACTTTAAAAGTTTAGATTTGAAAAATACACAAATTTTCATGAAAGATTATTATAACTACACTGCCAAGTACCATTACGCGCACATATCAGACTATAATGCAGATGTAACAGGAGGGCGGGGTTTACACTGAAATCTTTTGGTTGATAGCTTGATATATTTATACATTATCAATGAACAAGTTTTAATATCCAAAATTAAAAAGAAAACACACTCGCATTTCCATGGAAGGTTATGATATCGATTTTCTTGAAATCGAACCCACCAGTGGGAGAATTAGATTAGTTTTTTGATATATCAATTATTACTGAATATTTTTCATTACTTCAAATATTAAGTAATTACATGTTATGGTTACGCGTATTCGTGTTTTTTTTGTAGTGTTGAATTTTATTCACATAAATTAATTCAAACAATAGATTACAATATTTTTTTCTCTATAATATATGAAATATTATAAAGAAATTACTAGTAGTTCGGAAAATGGATATTGTGGTTCTTTGTCATATCCGAGTGTAATGTAACCATAAAGTTAATATAAAGAGAGTACTGTATTTTGATTTAGTGGATATATACAATATTTACAATTTATTTAATTGAATTATTTAAACAAAACATATGATCAGATAGGCTTGTATCTACGTATTGTGTTTTGATTAAAAAGTGGGCCCCACATTTATACCGATTAAACCATTGTCATATTTATTATTCATATCAAGATTTAACAAGATGTAACTATGATAAAAAAATAAGTACAAATTTTATTTATAAATCTAAGATAAGAGTTTTTTGTAAAATTTTCGTATTTAAAAAAAAAAATCAAAAATTCTGCCATTTGAATTAAAGACGCAATATATCATCTCTTTGCAGGCCGTTAAATGTAAATTATTTCAATTTAAATGTCATATTTCACAAATGGTCGCACATTAAATGTTGCTGAACTGTTCGCCAGTTATAGTGACGGCCGTAATGCAATAAGTGGCATCGCCGTTTTGACATATCGTTGGCAGTCAACGCTTTATATACAGTTACGTGTGACATGAATCACCGAAGAAACCACAGCCTTGATTCTGAAAAATGTACTTTTTTACTATAGTAATGTTCCGTTTGTTTTGTTACGCAAGATCCGTGGACTCTTCCTTACGTTTTATACGATTATAGCACACCAGATCTATTAAATAGCTCCACGCGTGCTCGTTTACAATATGTTATCACGTGTTTACACGGTGAGAATTCTCGAGATAAGGATGCTGGCGTCTTACCGAATTTTAAAAACCTGTTTATTACCCAAAGACGCGAGATTGCGCGTCGCCGGGGCGGCGCTATCTCTGGGATCGGTATGCGAGGCGGACCTGCCAAGCTAGAATAACTATTTTATTACATTTCAAACATACGAATAACTTAATTAGCTACCATTGATCGAATGTTGTATTCTAATATATCAAAATTGATTTCTACACGTACAGTGATAAAAATTGCACCCGATTCTAAATCAGCCAATAGCGTTCCTTTAAGTTGCTTTTTAAAAGAGGACGCTGTTGGATAATTGCGAGTTGTGTCGCGAAGTGTATAAAAGGGTTTAATATTGCCTTTATTTACACGGGTTATTGCGAAATCTAGATTTGTTCATCAATCTCAAAGACAGATCAAGATTTTATTGAATTTATCTTTGAGTGACGTCCTGCAACTGTCATTTGATATTTATTTTGGTTATGACATATACATCATACAATCACAATTTGAAGCTTTTGTTTAAACCTATTTTAAATATATGTAAAGAATAGTTGTTTACAAGGTCAATTTTTTTTTACTCAATACTTCGTTTGATCAGGATCTGTTTGTAAGTGGATGGGAATACTCCCTAAAGATTTTCGTTTTACAGAAAAAAATAAATAGGAATGAATATCGTATCAGATGGCAGCTGTATTATCAATGCTTGATAAATCTTGTTTATGAACAATTCCTTTGTTTATAGCAATAAATATGATGCAGGTGGCTGGTCGAACGCCCGTCCCTTGTTAGTCTCCGCAAGCCAAGCGTAAAGCAACGTCATGTCTTTCAATTTATCCTCGAGACGCCGACGATCAAGCCTCGGACGCGGCCGACGATCAGCAAATAAAATAAAAACATATACGGGTGTGAATGGTTCGTACACATATTTCGGCCAAAGAATGCTTGCATAGACGACGTGCCGCTGATGTGGACTGGTGTAAATACACTCGAGTCCCGTGTGATTCCGAGTCGGCCTTCAAATATTTGATATTCGAGCCCAGCCTGACAGATGGGGCGCCCCCGAGCGAGCGGCCAGCTTTGCCGCTCCATATCACATACCTACCTGTAATTGTCCAGATTCCATGACATTCTCGCGCTCAGGTATTTTCAACGCGGTTGCTAATTAATGACTACGATTCTCGCTGTGAGATATTCATAGAATTTAATATCCCGAATCGTGTTCAGCTAAAATGAGGATTATATCATTCGATACAGACTGATTCGAACTACTGAGCCTTTTTATTATAAACTCGTGTATTTTATATGTTTTGATATTAGGTGATTTTTTTTGTGACGATTTTTGTATCATTGTACGTTCTTTAAAATGAAAACAGTAAAGAATACTAGCCGTGGGTGTCTCACACTCTACATATCGTGTGTTTATCTCTGATCCGTGAAATTCTCCGAAGTTAATTAACTTTGCGACGTACTGTACTAGTTAGTGGTAGGCCAATGGAACAAAAGCAGTTAAAGAACCTGCTTCATTCTTTGGTGTCCCCAATGGATAACCTATGGTGACAGCGATGAGTGATAAGAGATGCTTCACCTACATTGTGCCGGGGGTTCGCATGATGTTAATTTACTGCATGGCCAGTATAACTGACTATTAAAGATATTATTATATGTTTTAGTTCCTTAATATTATGTATAAAAAAGTCATAAAACTTTCAGCCATATCTTCAGATGTGTTTGCCATTTGCTAAAATAGTATGTATTTTCACGATGTCATCAAACTTGTTTACGATTTTACTACCATTAAAACTAAAAACTATAAAAAGCCAGCTTTCGCATGGCTATGACTATTATAAACCACATATGAATAATACGGTTGAAAACAATATGCATTATTTATATTACGTTGAATAATAAATATGTCTTAGAGAAAAGTGGGTTGGATATTCTAAAGCCTTCACTAGTAATTTTTTCGATAATACATCGATTAGGTTTCATTTTTGGTTCCGTTTTTATGCGATAACACCTATTTGTCCAATAAAAATAGCACAAAAAAATATTTGTTACGATTTGTTGTTGCGATCTGTCGCTGCGCGTGGAAAGCGCTCAAGAGAGCATTCACATCCAGTTATGGGGTCACCTGGGGGATCCACCATTCTGACACCGGCTCGTGCTCAGGCTCAATTATAAAACAGAAACAGAACCGTTACCAAAAAACCCATCTACACATATTTAAAGATAATTAACATACATCTGAGCGGCGCAGCCTCCCAAAAAGCCCTCCCCCGCGAATGTCGTCGACCACACGTAGACTGCGCACGATGTGGCACAGCGCACCGTCAAACTTATCGCATCCTTCCTCATCATCATCTCATTCCAATGGGGAAGATCCTCCTTGGTAAGAATTGAAAAACCTATACAGGATGACTCCAAGTGTATTACAGAACTTTTGACCTGCACTGTGTTCTCATGGTCTCACGTATACTTTATAAAAGTAACGGTGGCGTGAAGCATATTTTAAAGTATAGCATGCAATTCTATGCGTCGGATGATTATGTTGATGCATACTTCGATTCGCTGAATAAAATTGTAAATGCATATACATATGTATTATGTTTCCACATTTGTGTGAAAATAAAAAAAAATCCTAGGGTGTCCCATTGTGTTTGTTTGCTTTTACAGATAAGCCACTTGTCTGTTTCCCCGCTGGCGTGTCGTGACAGGCGTTTCCTCGCCGTGCGTATTCCAATTGACATGTCCCGAGCGCCGATCGAGAATGCGTGGCTCGCCGGCTTGCTCGCCTGGTCGATACACAATGGCCGCGCCCGCCATCGCTGCGCGGCCATTGTGCCGCCGAGTGGCGAACGAAAGCGCGTCATTGCAGCCTGCCCGACTTAATGGCTGGCGGGCCGCGACCGGGAGCCGGCATTCTGTACCACGATCTCATAAAGAAAAAATATAGAAAAATACAGTTGATTATTCCGTTTGCATTGTTTAAAAAAACGATCAAGTTTGCATCGAATAAATATTTTATACCATATGCGTTTGATGGCGGTTAATACGATTATATGCGAATTTTTCATCCGCTTTGTGAATAACCCATGCAAAAGTATACCTCCATTTCGTACCCTTAGAAAAGTTAATGCTACTGCATCGTGGTACATATTCACAGCTGGGTTTTGGATAAATTCAGATGGGTTAATAGGCAACATCGTGGATCGTATAATCACTAAACGTGTTTAGCTTGACTTATCGATGTCCGATTGTGTACAAATCGTTTTCGATCGATATGCAGTTTCAAAAACTTGGAAATTTTAACTGGAAATGAAATGGAAATCTCACCCCAAAGTAGCCAACTGAAAAAAAAAAACCAGCCTTGTTTGTTATTAAATATTGTGTAGTCGCTTTGCAAGTGGATATTTGATATTTTTGACTTAATGTTAGATTTATCGCCCGCATTGCCCCCGGACGACTGGAGATAAATTCCGGCTTAACAGTATCCAGTCCCGCATTAATCTGTCCGGAGTCCTCCAGCAGACTCCCGAGCCCCCGGGGCCCGCAGATAATCCGCGGCCCGCCGGACCCGCGTCCAGACTGAGCGGCCCCCGACAGGGACTCTGTCGCCCGGGCGCCCCTCCGCCGCGATCGACTGACTTTGCAGATTCCCGGGCGTTTATTCTCGCTATTTGCGTCAGAATTTATATCCTCGCTTGTGGAATAATTCCGCCCAAAGCTCCTCCCATATCCCGCTGGCTCTCGGAGACGCCGCGCATTGCCTCGGGCCGGGGCCCGCGACAGACCGGGCCCCCTTGTCGGCTGGACCGAGACACCCTCATGTTAAGCCCGTAAAAGCCATGCAGGTGTACTACACGGAGATGGAGTAGTTTAATGGTTCAGTAATGATGACACCGCCCGTACAAGATATGTGAAAAATAAAATTTCCTTATATGGAATTATATGGTGTTTTCTTATGGATGCGTATTTGTATATATATACTCGTATATATACGGTGACTCTACTCCTACGTTCCTGATAGAACATAACAAGTTCATAAAAGGTCCATGTCCTATGTGGAACTGGTTAGTAAAGTGGTTCGAGTTTCACGAGATCCATTGCATGTCCAATCCAAGCCGACAGACGGGAAGAAGCTTAAAGTTTGATGCCAACGGAAATAATCTACGAAAAGTTTAGAATGTTCGATCATGTTGAATCCAATAAGTCAGTCATTGACTTTGGACTTACCAGTCTTGAACATCTCAAAATTATACATTTCAGTGACGCAACCTTACAAATCCGTGCTGTATACTTAGTCAATTATCAGTGATGAAGATGGAGATATTCAATGTTTGTGTGCGTTACAGCTTCACGCATCTACGGAACTTATCACCGAATGAGTTGACAAAAGATTATTATCATTATCACCCATATACTTTATTCCTTTTATCAACAGCACGATTTTTACTTGTTCAGTATATATTTTTATTTTTTAGAAAATTTAATAAAAGTTGAAAATTGCCAACCAAGTTTTAATTGTCTTTCGGCTGGGAGCTCCTTTATCCGCCTTCTCGATTGTGTCCCATTGGATATCCGTTTCCGCGTCAGGGGGATGTTTTTCGCGAGCTCTCGTGATCGAAGGGTTTCACGGAGCCCCGGCCCCGGGCCTCGGTTTTTTGCCCCGACAAACACACTCGCAAAGCTACTCCGCGTCCGGGAGACTGCTGATTGCTTCCTTTTTTTATTAGTTGCATCTTGCGATTGGATATCATCGACCGTTTTTACGCCGGCGGAATGTTGTTTACGTAATGGTACAGAAAAAGGGAAACACGAAAAGTTTTTTGATATACTGCAAATACGAGTGTATATCTCTTGTTTTGATCTATATCCGATATAAAACTTTTATTGGAATAGTTATTTTTATTGAAGGTACCCAATAGAAGTACGTTTTGTTTTTCGAAAGTAAAGACGTTTGATATGCTATTTAAATACGTTTGAAAACACTAGTAGTTGAATTTATACCAATACTCGAACAATTAGATCTGAACTTTAATACTTGTGTATACCCATCTCCGCGTCGGGATTCATCACATTTATTTGCAGATACTTAATTCACAAGAAAATATAAAAAAGAGTCACTTGCATTGTGTCTTATTTGTGTGAAATTTATCTTTCATAGTATAGGAATAAACCACATATGTATTTTTTTAATTAGAAACACGTCGTGATTCAAAAATTAATTGTGATTGCTTTAGATCAAATTGTCCCTGAATACTTCCGACCGCTTACCTGCCTGCCTTTTCTTGCATAGCTTTACGATGTTTGACTTCTTTCTCAGGAGGCTAATCATTTACAAGGGCAACCGTGTCACTCTCCCTAGGCGCTCAGGTCAATAAATGTTCGAGTAAATTTTCTGGATTATCCAATCCTAATCCAACAGGAATCACTTCCCAGTCTCTCGGAGCTGCGCGAGGTCGCGAGGATCCATCTCGCCTCAGTCATCAGATTAGACTTCCAGCATCCGATCCAATCTACCGAGGGGACGTCGCTTCTATCTTACCTTCACCGGAGTGAATGTTCACTTTTTTATTATTCCTTTTTTCAGTTTCTAAATCGACTTCACGTATACAGATTTTTTTAAACTTTATTAAATTATTACAACACTCAGAGATGTCCTCATAATTACTACATTATTTTATATTCATTTTAAAATATTTTCTACCTCTGGATTTATTTTTATTCAAAGTTTGAACTCCACAAAACAATTTATATAAATTGAGTGTATCGTAGTGAGTGGGACGTCCTCTTGTTTCAGAAATAACTTTTCCATTTATCTAATATTGCTACATTTCTCTGTAACTTTCATAGAACATTCTAGATCCTTTATGTCATCGTGGATTGTGTCGTCTACCCACATATCGTTAGTTTAGTTTCGGTTGAATTTTCCACAAAAGCAACATTTAACATACCGAAATGTTTAAAAAGGTGCATTCTTGACGCGAGCTACAATAAATTATAAACAAACTGTTTAAAAAATCACAAACACCGTGATTTGTGTATTTATGATTATTTTTAATATACAGTAATACCCCGCTTTACGCGAGGGATACGTTCCGGAAAAAATCGGAAAAAGAAATTCGCGTATATCGGGGTTTACGATGAAGCATACATACATAGTCAAAACATAAAAAAAAAATACGAATCATTGAATCAATCACTTTAATTCTTAGAACACTTTATGCAGTATTGCACTGTACATTTAATTGACTTGGTAAAAATACGGAGTAGATTGTCGTTGGAACATAAAATATTTGTACATGTAAAATAACGCATTCTGAATCGTTAGTAAAATCTTGGAATGCTTCATAAATTGACATCTTTAGAATCGGCGATCGAGGTGAATTTAATGTAGAAAATATTTATTTTATAAAAAATAAAAAAAACACACCTTTTGTTTTTATTTTTCTTACGGAATCGCACGGAAGCCGTTATCCGACATTGTCCCGGCTGAGAGAGACACCCAACGATCGAGCGAATCAATTCTTCTCACGGAGAAAGCAGAGATGCGTATCTCGGCAGCTCAACGGCATTATCTGAAGGGTGATCTGCGCCCCCGCGGCATCGAGGGTCGCTTCCCTTGCTCGCTTCGCCGTTTGCACCGGCCCCGAGTCTATCAGATTTTTCCGGGCTGCTCTCTCTCTCTTCTGAAATAATGGCGTCATTTATCCGACGCGGGGGAGGGGGAGGGGGAAGAGGGCACAGGCCGACATTACGTAATTACTTGTTACTCAACTGATGTAACTCAGTTCAATTTTGTACTAATGATGGGTACCGTCGGATATGTCCGATTGAATGCTTCGCTTATTTGTCATAATCGATTGAGATTAACGTTTTTAAATTCATTTATCATTTTTTATTTAAAATGATAAGTGAACATAATTTCTCAAAAAAGATAGCACATTGCTCAAACTTTAAAAAAAAAAATGTTTTTTGCTCGATTTAAAAATATTTTATGCTCGATTTAAAAATATTTGATTATTTTTATTATGCAATGATCAAAGTTCAAACGGATATTCGAGATTTACTTAAATAGCGGTGAGCTAATTGAAGCTATTTGTTTTGAACTCTAATGGAAAATATAATAATGGTGGTTGAACGAATTCGATCATTTTGGTGAATTCGCCGAACGCTGTCGATTATCCGAGCGATTCAATTACGCCCCTCACTACTTTCCCCATTACGGGCCCGACCCCGTTCGTTTATTGCCCGGCTAAATTATCGCGCCTCTTATTCGATCCCATTGTCGAATTGGAGTTGTTTTTCCCGGGGCTGTTGTAAATATTATTTCTGGAATCGGTGCCATGTTTCTTGTGTTGGAAGGCGCCGCCGCCGCGGCCTGCGCCCTTGTTTATTGAGACAAATTATTTTACTCGGGATTGCTCAATGGGGGAGGAGGGCGGGAAGGACGACTCGTAGCCTTGTCGAGACTTTTAATTTATGCCTATTATTGTCGTTGCGACTCAGCGCTGTTACTTTCCATGTCGTCGCGTCTCTGGGGTTGATTTATCGCACTACGCGTATGAACTAAATCAATATGCGAATCCTTTTATCTCGGGATATTTACCACTTTGTCGCCGCACTGGTAATGTATTTTACTTGTTTCTATTGGGTGCTTAAGAAGGAAACTTATGTTTTGCGGATATATTTTTTTACTTTGCGGTCGTACTAAAAAATATATATTTCGGTGATGTCATAGATTTCAGTTATATATTCTTACTACAGAACAATTTATGTTTACTCCGATAAGTTTTTTTTTTTTTAAATTATCTCTAGTTTAAAAAAGAAAGGGACACTTTTTAAGTGGATGACTATCAAGCGTAATTATGTGTAACTGTAACGGTGATCAGACAATCGGAATTTATTAGAGGCAACTCTGGGGAAATACAGCAACACGATATATTCCATTACATTTTCAATCGAAGCAAGGGCCAACTCTCGTCTAATATGACAATTTCTACTGTTCCAGGGCACGAAGCTATGGATCATCATGGAGTACCTGGGCGGGGGGTCGGCGCTGGACCTGATGAAAGCGGGGAACTTCGAGGAGATGCACATCGCCGTGATCCTGCGGGAGGTGCTGCGCGGTCTAGACTACCTGCACTCCGAGCGGAAGCTGCACCGCGACATCAAGGCCGCCAACGTGCTGCTCAGCGAGATGGGCGACGTCAAGCTGGCCGACTTCGGTGAGCATCCTCGTCCGACCTTCGCGATCTCTCACTGATTACCTAGCAAGATGGGCATAATCGAATTATCGACTATTCAGTATGACTAAATCAATGAATGTATGACTATATCACTGGTTCCCAAAGTGGTCAATATCGACCCCCAGGAGTCGATTTCGCCCTTCAAGGGGTCGATGACAGCGAAAAATTAAATTGGGGGTCCACGAACTGTAAATGGGGGTCTACGAGAGTGGATCCCATTTAAGCAGGTCATCACCAAAATTTAGGCATTCCGTAAATGTCACAGTTGAACAGATTGAACCTATGTACTTACATAATAATGCTGTTAATCCTGCATTATGCAAGAAGGTTTTTGATAGTTTTTCCATCTTCATACCACATGGAAAAGGGTTTCAGTGCAGTTGTCAACCTTCTTACAAAAAAAGAAATAGTTATTCAATGTTTACATACCGACATAAAATATGGCCCATTTTGTATATCAGATGTCAAAAATATGTTTGAAGATGATGAATTTGCAAAAATTCAATATTAGCAAGGCTGGGGTCTACGAAAAACAGGAAAACTCGACAAGGGGTCAACTGGACAAAATTTAGGGAATCTATGGACTATATTAATAAATATAGTTTAGATATTTTTAACATTATTGGTCTATTGTAGGTGTGGCCGGTCAGCTCACCAATACAACGAGCAAGCGCAACACGTTTGTGGGAACCCCCTTCTGGATGGCGCCGGAGGTGATAAAGCAGTCCTGCTATGATAGCAAGGCCGACATCTGGTCGCTGGGCATCACCGCCATAGAGCTTGCCAAAGGAGAACCGCCAAACTCGGAGCTGCATCCCATGCGGGTGCTGTTCCTCATCCCCAAGAACAATCCGCCCCAGCTCACTGGAAACTACTCCAAGCAGTTCAAGGAGTTTGTCGAGGCGTGCCTCAACAAGGACCCTGAGAATGTAAGATTCACTTCTTTTACCCTGAATATCAAGTGAATAAAATGACATGATAATACTAAATGAAGAACTTTGTATATTGTAAATATTATTGAATTAATTATATAAAATCTACAATTTTTAAGGTTGTAGTAAAATTTTATAATTTTATTTGGTTATTCCTCATTTAAATAATCAAATTTGATATGATAATTATGATTTTATCTAATACCTTGTTATTATGAATGTTCTTTTTGTTAATCAATAAGTGCCTGAACCATTTATAATCCCACGAGATTACAGATATATAGATAGATTATAAATTTTGCAGTATCTGAAACTTATCATAGGGTAACAATTTTATGAAAATTTTATTTCCTTAGATTAACTTACTAATATTTATGTTCCAACATTTCAGAGGCCAACTGCAAAGGAGTTATTAAAGTTCCCGTTCATAAGAAAAGCCAAGAAGAACTCATACTTAATGGACTTAATAGACAGATACAAGAAATGGAAGTCACAGAGAAGTGAAGAGAGCGAGACGGAGTCGGAGAATTCAGACTCGTAAGCTATTTGATTTTTTTAAAACGATTTACATTATTAATATATGGTACATAAAATAACAGTGTATTTAAAAATATCCAAATAAGTATTGTGCAATGATATTTTTATGCTCGGGAAAATTTTCATTTGCATTTTTTGGATAAAGAGACTACTAATAACGAGACTGTCAATAAACAAGAGAGTACAATGCGCTATTTGTGTTACAAGTAGAGTTTAGGTAGGTCCCATGGATGACCCTTTTACACAAAGAAATGCTCTTGTGGATATTCAATCATCTGATCCAATCAGCACAGTGCTTAGATTCAAAACATACACCTTAAGCTAAAGCCACATCTTAAATTGCTGTATAGATTTTAAGTGAAGTAGTGAAATTCTTTTATTTCAATTTATTACATATTCTTTATTTATTTTCCAGTGAGGAATCAAACCGGCAAGATAGTGACCTAGACGAGCCATGGATAATGACGGTGAAGGGTCTGCATGGCGCTAAGGCGGCCATGCTCATGGCCAGCGCGGCAGCCGAGGAAGCGGCAGGCGCCCCACCTTCGCCCCCTGCGGTTGCGCCTCCGCCTGTACCGCCGCCACCGCCTGCACAGAAAAAACAGAATGGCTCCCTCGGCCGACCTTGGCACCAGCGCCCTGACCGCCCTGAAGAGAACCACAAGTACCAGCAACACGTGCCCGCCAATAATTCGCATGATAAGATCTCGGTGAGTTGGCATTCTTCTCATATTTGTTTTACTTAAAAGATTCAATTGAAAAGTTAATATATTGATAAAATATCCTCATAATTCAATCAAACATAGTACTACAACAGCTTAGTAATTAGAGCAGCCCAAACGAAATGATTTCGTACCCAAGTTTATGCATGCTTTTTTAAAATTATTAATCCGCATGCAGTGATGTCAAATTGGCGCTGAAAGATTTTTTTTGCATTTCTTATTTTTACAACCCGTCATTTGACTCCTTGGAAAACGAAGCTTAATTTTCTAAATCTCTCATTGGTTATTTTAACTTTAAAATTTGCATGCCGAGATTCTTTCAACTTATTATTTTGTTTCCCATTTCAGTCTTCCCCGCCGTCCACAGTCACAACCAATGACAGAAATAAGGAACACCGAGAAAGAGACATCGAGAGAGAAAGAGAAAGAGAGAGGGAGCGAGACAGGGATAGAGAGCGGGAAAGAGAGAGGGAACGAGACCGAGAAGAGAGAAAGAGTGAACAGCATCGCGACAAAAGAATTAGTAAAGAGGTCAGTAATATTGATTATTTTGGACATTTCATATTCTAATTGCCCATTAAAATTACTTAAAATATTTTTTATTACTGCATTGGTAGATGTCGCCATTGGACCACCGAGGACCCAACACCGGCGGAGCTGCGGAGCGCCAGCCCAGCCCTTATCTCACACAGCTCATATGTCCACTCTTACAAGAGGTTAGTCATACTCTTACTTCCTATTCATCCAAACTTATTCACAACAACTAAACAACTCTATATACTTATTAATGATTTTATAAACATTTGCGCTGAACAGGTCAAAGATAATTTTTGAACACATTTCTTAGTTTAAGTAAGAAAATGGCCTTAGAAGTTACAAAATTTCAATTATTATCAATAAATCTTTACTGAAAATCCGTCCACTTTCGTAATTGAACTTTGATGTGATAAATATTTTGGAATCAAAGATCTGCTAAGGACACTACAAAGAAATATAATTCATTGAATAGCAATTAGAAAAGTTTAAATATCTATTTGTTTTACTATAAATTTAAAATGAACTTGATATTCCAGCTGCAGAGAAAGCACCGGGGATCAAGCGGAGGCACGGGCGGCGCAGGAGAGAACGCAGTGAGCGAGCTGCGGCGCGCCTTCGAGGCGGCAGAGCGTGGTGCTCCTCACATCACCAAGGCTTTCGTTCACCATCTGCTGCAGCGCCTCGCCACTCCACACACAACCCCACACCACTGGCTCCGGTGACTATCCTCATTATTACTCAATTTCTTCACATTTGCTTTTAAATAAAAACATCATATTGAAATTTCACCAAGTACATTCTGTCAATAATATTAAGTATATATATAATGTGTTTGTTTATTGGTTACTAGTTAATTAATTGCTTGCGTTCTATTGCAGGGACCTGTCCTAGGGCAGGCCGGCCTGCAGCCGCAGCGCGCCGTGCACCGAGCTGCCCGGGAGCAGCACGGACGCCCCCACGATCACTCCAACCATTATCTTCACAATTATGATTGTTGATTTTATTAGTGACACTAAATATACTACTTTACCCACGAGTATGACGATCCTGCAGAACCGTTACTTTGTATGATAGGACATGCTCGGAGATCGTCCCGCGTGCAGACGAAACAAACTCGATATTGAGTGATAAACTTTACATCCGAAAACCTGTTGTTTTTTAATAAAGCATAAGTAAAATCTAAAATTATCTTATTGCCATTGTTTATGCACTGGAATTGAAAATGTTAAAATATATATATATTACTTTCTCCCATATGGTGTTCTCAAGATGCTTTAAAGTGGTGACCTATTTGAAGGAATAGTAATATTTTTTCATTGGCGTAAATAATTTATATGAAACCATTAATGGTGCTTCTTAATATAGATAAAGTGTCATTCATTTTGTAAATCTCTGATTGAAATCTGTTATTTATTATGAAATCACCTTAGCTAGTGAGGCGGACATTTTTATTTTTGAGTTAGTTTATTTTTGTAAAAAAATAACTTCGACCGGCAGTCATCTACATAAACATGTTTGAATGGATGTAATGATGAGGTCTTCAGTTGAGGATGTCGAGGATGCGCCTCCATATGAGGCTCACTCGACGTGTCGTGAAACATGATTTACGTTAATTTAATTTAAGTAGATATTTCAGTCGTGGACTTTGTTTGTACTGAAAACTAGAGGTATTTCAATTTATCATATTCCATAAATAAGTTTTGTTTTAATTTACTTTGTAACTAATAAATATTAGCTAATTCAAATATTTTTCGTAGGTCGTTTTATGTTTCGATCTGTCGTTTCTATTTCACTTTTTTTATTGTAATAAGTTAGATTATTATATTTGCAATTGTTCAAAGGTTTTCTCAATTTGACAAGACATCTTGCAAATTTAACATATTTATGGTTTATATTTAAAATAATAATGTATTGTAATTTTTTTTGTAACTACAATATAAAAGACTCATACTATCCTATACAAAGAGTCAGCTGAGCTTATGGATTTAAATTGTAGTTATTTTAAATGATAATGTAATATATTGAAGTCATAATTAAGGTAGAATATTATCTTAATAAAATGCAAATTCAATGTCCATTCGGTTTCAGGAGTTTAAATTAGCAAAATCTTATAAAGTTAATTTTACATTTGGAGACGAGGAACCTGATGATATCTTTTGAAATTGCAATTTCTACGCAACACAGTCTACGGTTGCATTATTGTAATTTTAACATAAATCCTGCCAATTGTTGAAGGCCTCTGAAGGCGTGAGGACTCTAGTGCCAAATCGATATTGAATTTGTGTTTGTTATCAAGTTTAACTGATAATTGACAATATTAGATCGAAAAAAAAGTTACTCTCTGCTTCTGCAATTCTTGAAATTGTCATCAAAAGCTAGCGGTTAGATGACTATATTTATTAGGTTGCCATTCAATCACTTAGCTTTATTTTTATTGTAATTACTATTGTTGGCATATGAGCGAGCTTCACGTGACATGCTGCCGATGTTAGAAATTAATAGCCTTAGCCTAACCGATAGACTCACAAACTAATGAAAATTCTCAGCACTGAGTGGGCGAGCGGCCCGTGAGTGTGGTTACTGGTGCCACGTGAACTTGTTAAATTTTATCAGAATTAACCTAGAGGCATACTAGTGTTAGGGAAATGCAGTATTTTATTACAATTAACTCGAGGAAACTATCACATGTTTTAGAATCCACACAAATACTTAGTCTCAAAGATCGAGTAAATCTATTTACATTCATTTTTATAATTATTGACTACTTGTCCACAATCATCCCTGCAGTTTCTCGGATCGTGCATCGCGCAGGTCACGAGGAACGCGTCTTCTCTCAGACCGCTTTCTATCTTTTTAATTAAGAGTTAGATGTTAACATGGATTTCTCCACTCTTATAAATTTTGCCATTTCCTTGATAACTCCTTGTCCATATTGAAAGTCTATTGGGATCATTCTGTGAAGATTGAGGGATTGTATTGGTGGTAGAGGTTCTAGCCACAATGGTGATCCCGTTTGTATATATGTAATTTACATTTCATAGAAATTTATTAATTTTATTATATCATATATATTTGAGACGCGAGTTAAATGATTAAGGATGTTATATACATATATACTATAATATTTTTTGCAAAACTATCAGATTATAAATAGTATTTTTTTAATTGTATGTAAATACACTTGCGAGGACGGATGTTAGATGAATATTAAAATTCCAGTTTAGGTAATGTTGATAGTGTAAGTTTTGAAAAGGACATAAGGGTAGCATCAATGTGAGCCTGAGGACGTTTCATGAGACTGCTTATTTCTCGAAGTTAGCGATGGAAACGTAGACTTCCTTTGATTATATGTCTGCATTCGGGGGACTGAAAATTTCAATTCAAATCACTTCTGTTTCTATACTTATTTATTCATTCTTTGGAACAAAATAAATTTGCAATAATCTAAACAAGCAAAGATGTGTCTTGTGCGTGAATTTCATTTGTGTTTTCTTATGTAGTTATTATTTTTGTAACTCCAAGAGAGTTTTTAATGATTTATTTTCCATATATTTGAAATAATTATTGTGTTACTGTTGTTAATTATATTTTTTGTCAACCTGATGTTCATATTTACATGTTTGAATTTAGCCATAATGCACTAATGGTTTTTTTACTAGTGTATTCTTGTTAGGTCACAATAATGTCCATTCGGTTGTTGTAGAGCAGTGTCGATTTCAAAGTAGGGAGCGGAGAGAAGTGCTTCTACGCCGGCCTCCCGCTCGAGTCCCGCCCGAGTGGCGTAATGGCTTCACACCGTTTGGTATTCTCAGTGGTTTGCAGCTATTTGTAGGTTAACTAACGACGGAGTCATTTAAAATATTCCTTTTTGAACACTCACTACCCTTGGTCAACTCCGTAATTATGCTTTCTTACTTTTCGCAATATGTATTTAAAATGTTGCCAATATTCATAGTAGATCACTAATTCTGAATGTGGCATAACACGTTCGGTAGTTTTACTTTCAACGAGCTATGAGTTCTTTTTTTTAGGCGTTAAGATGTTTTGTTTTCTTTATAAATATTTCAATATTCTATTGGCTTAATTTGTTTTATTTATACTCCTATTGTTTTTCGATATAAAAATATCTTATTTTACTGTAATAGTTGAAATTGATATCTTGTTGAATTTAATTGTTAACAACGTAGGATTACATTGAGTGGAACATAGTGGACTCGAAAGAAGATTAGGATCGTGATGATAAAAGATGTCGGCTCGTTATTCTGTAAATTATGATTTTTTTAATAGAAACTAATGTATGATTACAATTTAAAAGTTATAATATTCATTGGTATAGAAATCTGGTTGTACAGAGCTATACATACTTAATAAATTAAAAATTACAAATGAAATTGTTATTTTATTTTCTCTCCTTGTTCCTCTGATCCTTGGAATGTTAAAAAATTAAATTATGGTGTGTGGCATTATAATATTTGAAAAACTGGCTAGTTATTATTTTATTTATGTTGTTTTCAACATAAATAAAAAAACAAATTTGAGTGTTTGACTTTCCTCCTGTCCAATACAAAATTATAAACCACGTATACAAGTGCATGTCTTTACTGGTGCTATGCTAAATATATCTTGGATAAGTAAAAACAATAAATACTTTTTCTTGGTATTTTATGTTGGATTTATTTATCCCATATGCAGGCATCATTGTACAAATCATATATTTTGGCAAAGTAGTATCTCCTCTGTTGTAGTCTTTTGAAACCCCATTTTATAGAAAATAATAGTTCATTGAGTTACTTATCGTTCATAACTTTTCAGAGATTGATATTAATAACAATAAAAATAATCTTTTTAAATATGGCTACTTGCTTACTTTAGTTTTAAGAAGGCTTATTTAATAATGCTAAAAAAAATAAAATATATAAAATATTATGTTGTAAGAAAAATTCTTGTATTTGTCGCATATTTACTTACAAAATTTAGTGTTATTCAAAAATATATAAAGGTATTTGTATATTTATACAAATAATCCATTTCTATGATAAATCATAGTCTATGTGTAATAGACAATTTTGTTTTTGTCTTTGACGTTTGTTAGTTTGTTTACCTAATTGAATGGTAGCTCGGTTATTGGTTTATATAATTTCTTTCTATTTACTTAATTTTGTTATTATTAGTTTACATTCTCGTGCGGAGATGGCTTCGTCAGAAATAAATCTCAAATGGAGCGGTTACCAGATAAATATGCTGGACAGTTTGAAGATGTTATTTCACGACGAAGGATACGCCGATGTCACTCTAGTTGTCGAGGGAGTCAGTCTAAAAGCTCACAAAGTTATTTTATCGGCTTGCAGCTCACTATTTCGGAATATTTTTACTGTATGATTACGTTTCATTCATATTTTTACTCTTCTCGTTTACGAAAATGCATATTTAACTAATTAATTTACCTTTTTAGCAAAATGCTTTCCCGCATCCAATTATTGTTCTCAATGACATCAGTATGCTGTGCATGAAAAGCTTGCTCATTTTTATATACAACGGAGAAGTCAACGTTTCTGAAGACTTTTTACCTGTATTGTTGAAAGCAGCCGAATCTCTCAAAATCAGAGGACTTTCAGTAGCTTCAGAAAATGGCCTTGATAATATATCTGACAATGATCACTCTCTGACAAGCAAGTGCAAACAGAACTACGAAGAGTACAATGAAGTACCAGATGTAACCAGATGTCTTAAAAAAGAGAGGTTATCTGATGATGGTGATTTCTATTCTGGAGAAAAGGTTTGTGTTTAAACTGCTTCATTATTCTCTAAAGGTTATTTAAATGTAAATTTAAAAAAAATGTATTGACTTAGGACTAATATTACTAATGAATTGATTTTTTGTAGATTATTCCTAAAATTGAGCCACCAGACATCGGCGTGGAAGCAATATTAAATGATTTATCTGATGAAACAAATAATGAAAATATGATTGGTAATGCATCTTTAAATATGTCTACAGAAATAACTTGTCGTAATGAAATTAATAAAGGTCAGCTCGAATTATGTGAGCTAAAGAAGAAATGTACAAAGCGTAAGAAGACGTCAAAATCTAAAAAATGGAACAGCAAACGGCAAAAGAACTTGTCAAAAGATTCCCATCTGCAGCACAAGCATTCCATCTGCACAAAACTAATCCAGGAATGCAGAAACTCAGGACTAAGCAGTGTCTCGGGAACTGAAGAAGAAAGCCTCGACAGTCTGGATAAGGACGTTAAGATAGAAAATGACACTGATTTACATACGGGATCTTGCATGGAGATGATGCATGATAATATTGATGTGGAAGGAGTTAACATGGGTGAGATATTTTTCAGACAATTATTCTAACCTAATCCATCTAATTTCCAATTGTAAAAAAAGTGCTGGTAGTTGTATCCTATACTTTGTGAAACATTCTCAAACTCAAAAAGTAAACAATAGTATTCATTTAGTAGTATAATCGGTAATAATTCATGTCCTTGCAGTGTAACTGCTAAACAATTTTGCTGCATATTAAAATAATATAAACTTACTTTTAAATTGAAATATTTATGGATAAGCTGTGCGTAATCGAAGTCATATATTGCTATCATGTATGGCTTAAACTGTCATTTGCTAAAGGCATATCTGTAGATCATAATGTAAATGATGCCAAAGCCCACTATTTATTTTATGACCTCATAGTTCAATCTGCCCCATCTACGTTAAATCTAAGTAAACAGAAACACAGAATTGAATGAAGTTTTTATAATCAGTGTCAATTTAAAGGTACTGATTGTATTCTTTACCAAGTCATTTTAAAAGTTGCTATATGTTTGATAATTTTTTTTACCCTTTAGATTGTAATGATCCTGCAAATGGTGTGTATGCCAATCCAAAATTTCCTTGTCCTTTTTGCTGCCGAGTTTACCACAGCTGGGGATATAGAAGACGCCATGTGAAATCCCATCACGGGAAAAACAAGTAAATTATATATAGTTTTATATTTATTGCTTGTGATTAATATATTATATATATTTTTGTACTGTTTTATATTTAATTTTTAGGTTATCTTGTAAATGGTGCTGCATCCTGTTGGAGTCTCAGTCGGCCTGGTTCGACCACACAGTATCAACACATGGAATAACTCGTTCCGAGGCTCGGGATTGTTTGGTAGTAATGGTGGAAGCTCACGCTGTTCTCACTTCGTCTCCTCCCAGCGCCGACTCCCTTATGCATCGGCTAGATCTCAAAGGAGAAGCTGCAATGGACTAGCGCTTATTACACTAAATCTGGTAAATCTCACAGATACATATTGAGACTAAAGACCAAACAATACTAATGGTTAAACTTGCTCAACAACCAAAATTTTGGATTGGTTTAGGGTACATTCACAATTAGTGAAAGCGAGTACGAGTACAAGAAAAAGAGTACATAATGAAGAGTTCATTGAATGACTTAATTTTATAACATAGATTAGATTTTATAAAATTTGCTAATTTCTCTCCTTGAACTGTTTGGACATCAAACATTTTTCAGGCCAAGTTCTGTATGATTATTTAATTGTGACAAAAGTTCCAGTTTTAATAAGAAAATAATACATTATTTTAATTATCTATACACCAGTTGCACGATTAGTGAAATAAGACAAAACACCATAGCTAAAGAATACTCAATTTTTTTTACATAAACATGTAGTATTATTTTTAGCATTTAGGTTTAGTTCATAAACTGAAATTTATAAAACATTTATCAATGAATAATGTTGCCTCTTGGCATTTAATGTGCGATTGTGTAGAGTTTCCGTCTTCCATATATCTATGGCCAATTAGTAGGTCTTATAATTTGAGTTGATCGTTTGATCCCTGATTAAAAAATTTGCATCTGGGTTTTTTGAAAATTTGCACGCGTGTTGAATGGATCAAACCTTAAACACGCGTGCATATTTAACACGGCTGTAATTTTATGATTTGCATATGCTTACAAAGAGTTTTATTGGATAGTCCAATTCCTTTCTTGAACTTCTTATTATACCTTTTCATGTATATCTTATCGTTCTAATCAAGTTTTGTCTTATAAAATATAAAGAAGCATGTGAGTTTGCTCGATATTCAGTAAAATAATTACACAAAAAAAAAAAATTTTAGTCATCTGATGTCAGTATATATTTATAATTGCTGTTTTTTGAAATTACCAGCTTTTTGTGTATTTCTAATTAAATATTTTAGATATTATTGTCCAGAAAGTATTCTGTGTTTAATTAAATGTTTACTTTGTATAAGTTGATAATTGCGGGCATTCGTAAATTAAGGTATACGTTGATAAATTTAGATGCCATATTTAGATATACTTAGATATACCTACTTATATATTCTTGTGATATTTAAAATTTATGGTAAGATAAAATATATTTTAAAAAAACCCTGGTCGCCATGGTCACATTGATAATTGTATTTTTGATAAAACACAAGGCTGTCAATTTTTATGGAGCTAAGGACAACAATCACTAAATTTTAAGTCTTAAAATTAAGAAATACAGTAATCATATTTTTTTGCACTGTGGATTAAATTATAGGCAGGGGGTGTGCAGAATTAATAAAAAAAAATAAATATAAGATTGATTTTTGCTAGTCATTAAGTATAACCACATTTATATAAATTATTATTATAAGTTGATAAAATTTGGCCTACAAATTAAAAGAACATATTGCTGAAAATTGTTATCAAATAAAATATTTTTGATAAATTTAAAAGCTATCATATTTTAGTTTGTAGATGATAAGATAAAGTGTTTTCAGATTATTAATCGTCTATTCAAACTGATATCTCTTGCGATTTCTTTTTCAATTGTCACGGCTGATGAAACCTTTTTGTTGATTTCGACTTTTTGTTTGGGAATCTTCCAGTTATTTTTCCTGTCTTTAAGAGGAGCACACAAATCATGCTTGAAACATTGATTAAAGATTAGCATCACTGAATACAGTCCTAATTCCCAAAATCTACAACATATATATTTTTTAAATTAATAATATTATCTATCTACCAAAAATACAAGCAAACTTGTATCAACTTTTTATACGGTTTTTATATTAATTTTATGTAGCCAAATGGCCTACAGATTTAATTATGTCAATTCTTTGGAGAGTATTGCTTTATTTTTACCGAAACCAAATTTAAATAGCGAAATTGCTCCAATTATGGCAAAAAAAATTGCTTGAAGGACGTGTAGTATATTAATGGTACAATTTTATTTCAAAGCTCTAATTTGATTTTCATGCTTTAGCTGTGTTTTTTCAGCAGATTTTTTTGTGGAATATTTAAAGTTATGCTATTTATAATATAACTAATGTACACTGGTTTTTATGTGAAGGTCTTCGGTGAAAATTCTTTCAATCTTATTAATCTAATAGCTAGAAGTTAGCTGATCGACACCCACAGGACTCAATAATACTTTCTAATATTCTTCCATTCTTTTTACTCAAATTGTGTACTTATAGTTTGATAAAAATGAAAATATGTTAAATTCATGTTTCAATCATCAAAAATGTCACCATGTATGGCAAAACTTAGTATAACTATATATTTAGATAGTATTGTTAAGCAAATAACTTTGTAGGTATATTTCTATTATATTTATCGTCACATTAGAATTGCCTAATATTTTTTTGAAAAGTTTTGCTCAAAATGCTGTGGTTGTTGCGATTGTGATCTCAAGTTAAGGAAACGGAAGCAATATTAAGATGCTAGGTTTAGTTTGTGGACATCATTAATATTTTTATAATGACTTTTACACTAATGATTCCGGAGTGGAGGTTAAGAAGAGCTTATGATATGGTAAGAGTGAAAATTGTATTCGATTGTGCTGTGTGATTTGAAGTGAGTTTTGTGTTTGTACGATTAATATTTTTGTAATAGACCTATACAAATTAATATTTTGAATAAAGGATATTCTCATACAATATTTTGTGTCTACTTACATCTTCTTGCATCCATTATTTCATTTTGATTTTATGAACATTTTTGTTTCTCAAATGTAAATTTAACAGTTTTTTCATTTCCACGCTCAAAATTATCAAATAACAAGTAACATATCAATGCTATATGTAATTATGATAAAATTATACTTATAAATCATAAGCTACCTTTACTATACTTCAGATTTTTAATTAGAAAAAAGCAATCGAACATCTTTGGAAACCTTCGTGACCATATTTTTCACTGATCAGTCATTCAGAAATTGGATGTTTATGTCATTTACCCCCGATTGAATAAAATTGTGTTATTCATATTACCCAAGATATTATAGGTATATTATATGTTTTATAAAATAAAATCCTTTTATTGACAAAAAACATAATAAGCAATTTATCTTATGCACTAATGAACAACTCCCATTTTTCAAACAATTTAAAATACAAATAAGCTAAATAATTTTTCCTTATTTATAATATATATTTATGTGTATGTTAATCATATAATAATATTTTAACACAAATAACCAATAAAGCTCACAAATCTACAACATATCCCTCTACGGTGATCCCCGGCGCAAGCTCAACAATTTCTCCCATATTGTCGTTCGGAAGACAACTCGTGAAGCTTTGCGCTGAGTCTGTTCTTTTGAGACCCATTTTGAACCTTTCTACTGAGTCTTTTCTCTTGAAGTCCTGGCAAGATCTGGGCCTGGGAGGCGCTGGACTCTTGCTAGGTCTCGGTAAAGGAGAATCATGTTTTTCAGAGTAAACTGGAGGCACTTTGCTAATATTACTAACACTCGGTGTTGGGCTTTTCGTCTTTTCAACAGAAAAGGGAAGAGTCACTGAGTTTGTTTCTGCTGGAAGTGAAAGAGCTGGCTCTCCCATTCTCTTCATCGATGCTCGATTTCGGGGAGTCTTTCTTAGCATTGCTTGGAAGTTAAAAGGTGGATCATCCTCGTTGACGTTCTCTCCACTTTTACCTCGAGATAGTTGCTGTAGTTCTTTTATCGGGTTGTTCATGCCACTGGGTACGGATCCTCCGTATACATTCTTATTTTTGTCTACTTTTTTAAGATTATTGCTAGGGAACTGCCAATCATCTTCTTGAGAGTCTATATTGTTGTTGATGGTTGGAGCAGTTGTCCTCGGGGCTGGAGAGGGATAGTTTCTACAAATGGGAGATGCCCGCGATGGAGTAGACGGGGCATGCTTTTTCTTATAAACTACAGGACGGCTGCCAACTTCATTATCATTCCAAGCTTCCTCTTGAATATTGCCGTAGCTTTGCCTGTTATAAGGTGCAGGAGAATAGCCAATTTGGACTTGTCGAGTTGGGGTATTATTATTGTCTTCTGATGGAAGTTTCTTGACCGGCTGAGTTGGGTCTCTGCAGTAAGGTAGATGGATGAGCCCTCGGTTTCCACCATGAGAAACAGAGTGAGGTGATGATGCTTCCTCATTATAGGTTTGCTGCAAAGATGTCCGAATTTGATGACTTGCAGTGTTAGTTCGCCGCACTAGTGGGCCATCCCATGTTTCTGGATCGGAATCGTACCCGACTGCTAATGTATCTCTGTGTGAAAATTATAATATGCATTAGTTAAAAAAATTGGTTTGATCAAATATGAGGAGTACATTTGTTAATAACAAAAATATAGAATTGGTATGCTCACCCGCATTTGGCTGTTGGATCACACATATATGTGGTGTCAAAATAAGGAAGTTCTATGATTCTAAATGGTAGTTTCCACACTGAAGGTTGAGGGGATCCCAAGAACTCTAATGGCCTAGCTTGTGGGTCTACACGATCTAATATCACACACGTACTAGTATTCACCAGACTCTGCATCGTCGCTTGGTTGAATAGGTGAACCTTCAAATAAAATACCTTTAGTTTCAATTCCACACAAGGGTCGCTTATTTATTAACTATCTCAAAATAGACTAAAAATACTTAAATACCTGCTGGGAAAAGTTAACCAAGTCGTGATAGCGCACTGCGCGGTATTGAAGTAAGACTTGGAATATGGTTTTACCACGCCATTTAGCCGCGTAACGACGGAGAAACTCCGCAGTAGCTTCGTCGATTTTACCAGTGGATCGGTTGATGAGTGGGCCGTACGCTTTGCGCACGGTGTATCCGCGAAATGCTAAGAATTGTTAATGGTGAATAGCGACATACTTCGTGTGCATAACGCGAGTCTATCAAACCAAACGCAACATTCGCTCACCTTTCTGAATCATCAGGGCTGCATCGTCTTCAGTTAACTCAGTGGATTTCTGTTGCTGAAGCTCAGTCGCTGGTGATGTAAAAGTTTGTTAATTGTATGTGACGGGAAGTGTTTAATTGTTAAGGTGTCGCTCAAGATTCTCAAACATTACTTACCAGCTTTCTGTGATTTGTTCTTCTCCACTCGTCTGCGCGCAAGGAACCTTCTCATCATGCACTGCACCATCACTACTTTCTTTACTTGTACTTCGTACAGTCTGAAAAAATAAACACATTTTATTCGATTACATACACACTTAAAACAAAACAGTTTTAGTTAATGTTTAAAATATTGTGATTTTTATTTACCTTGATAAGTGTTCCACGTTATAATATTTGAGGAAAACTTTAGATTTCCCGATAACCCATCCTTCCATTTTCAGTCTGATGAGTAGAAGCCTGCAGTTATCTTTTGTAATGTCAACATTTTCATCAAAATCAAATGCTAAGAATTTGTATCTGAAAATAATTAAAATGATGAATATTCATGGAGGTCAAGTTTTTCAACCAAATAATCTATTAAGTCTTGAAATGTAAAATATTATTACCTCTTGATGAATTCGGCAAAAGCCACCCTCGTGCTGAAGCCCGACTGTCTTGCCTTTGCGGTATCCAGCACTGCCAATGCCCGTATTTGCTGCCTCACAACTTCCGGTTGGAAAGCCAGAGGTTGATCATAAGCAAGAGTAGTACGGATGCAACGGACAAAGTGGGCTCCTCCACCTCCAGACCCGGTAGCCAGAGCACGCAGCAGCTCCAGGCTAGCTGCTCGGAAAGTTCCAGCAGCTGTACGCATGCGGTGAACTTGAGAGTATTGTCCCTTGGACTCGGTGTTGTACTTCTGCAAAGGTAAAAATTTAATACAATAGTTATTTTTAGTTTTTCAAAATGTTAATTGGTTCAAATGTTTCTAGCAGAAATGATATCTACTATAGTCTCTGTGAAAGTTGGCTACAACCTGATATTGGCAATAATGCAATAAGTGACAAAAGCTACCAGTGTTTAGAAATAGTAGATATGACTGTGATTATATTCTTATTGATTTAATATCCTGTGAATTTTTGGATATTTAAATTTAACTTAATAAGTAATCAAACTATATTCCTAAATGATTTTGTTTAATAATGAGTTTTTTCTTACCCTGGTCTTCTGGGTTTCAGCATCCACTTCCTTGCCCTCACTAGCCTGCCTAACCATGGAGGAAGGAGCCGTGAGGCTGCCAGACTTAGTGAGTTTGTTGGTGAAGAGGTGCCTCACTGTATCATCTGAAGAGGCCCTCAGAGTCTCTATCATCTCAGGTGGTAGGAAGTCCTGGTTTTTTTCAGCAAGATCACGAGCATCATAGTTAATCTTTCCTGTGTAATGAGCCACACTAAATTCGTGGCTTCCCGACAGTTTTACATACGGTCCTTTGGATGAGTTCTTAATGGTACCTTTGAAAGAAAAAAATCTGGATTAATAACACAATTGCTATTATATTATAATTTCATTTAAAATTTTGTTTTGAACTTACTCATAATATATTCTTGGCCACCATTGGTTCGACACGCTTCGTCTAAGATGTAGAACAACCCCAAGGGCCTACCCATGAGTTGGTCAACTGCTGCCTTGTTGTCATAGAACTGCAGCGTTACCACCGGCACTTGCTCTTCTTCCTGTTCTTGCATTTCCCAAGCAAACAGTCTCTGATTGTAAAGGAACTGCATCTGCTCATTCATTGTGTTAATTATCAACTGCTCCAGACGATTGCGATGGAAACACTCAAATCCAAACATATCCAAGAGGCTAACGGAGAATTTATCACCACTGCAAAGAATACAACAATCAATTAGTTTAATAGCCAGATTGGATATGAATATGAAATTTTAAAGAAATTTTCCAAGGTATCTTCATTATTAAAGATAGTTGAGTTATCGGTCTGAAATCAAACATGTTACATTAAACTCTTATGCGAAACCTATTTATTACCTCGATTGTTAATTGTTGTCTGAGAGTTTACTAGATTGATTCAGTCCAAACTAAACTGAACCTACGGTTGTTTTAAATTGATTAAAAATAATTTGAAATAATATTATATGTGTTAGCACAAATTGTATTTTTTTTGTACATTCTATTTCACCTAGGAAAATTAGTTGACATGATAATTCAAAAAGAATATGAAGCATATCTCTTTGATTTGGGACTTGCCTTGAGAAATAACCACCTCTTGTAAATGGTGCTACAGATATCATTCAATCTTTATGTAATATCTATTTCATCTAATGGATAATTTGAATTAACTTACAACACCGAACGACTGAAGGAAAGCTTCAAATTGATAGAGTTTACTAGCCAATCCAATAGGCGCTTGTAAATGGTACCAGCCAACACATCCCTCGCGTCTCGAGCCTCATCAGTGCTGTGCCTCCTTTTCACAGCAGTTCCCTTCTCCACCAGGCAATAGTTTATAAGAGCCCAAGTAAACTTGCTTTCATCCAATCCCAATAGATTGACAACTTTCACAGCTTCCTCCGAATTCTCTACTTCTGCAGCTCCACTGTTGCTGTCCTTAAAGCGCACATTTCCAAGGATAAGAATAGCTGACAATATCTTCCACAAGGCTTCCAGTTCAACTTCCTCGAATTCCAAATCTTTCAAGTACTGTTCTATCTCTTGGAATTTCTTAACGTTGCCCTCAGGATCGTCTCGATCACAGGCTAACTTGGGAGGTGAGTCTGGTACCCGAAGGTAGCGATACTTTCTTTCTGGCTCAAGCTTAAAGTCACCTAGTTTACCAGCTGCCTCCATACCATCATAAAAGTAGTAAATCAGATTGAAATTTGCATGTGACCTGAAAAAAAGTACTTAATAAAATAAAACAATATTTACAATTGAGTCACACTTTGTGAATAGGAATTTTATTTCTTACATATCTGTAGAAGAAATCCTCCATTTTTCCAGTTGGTATAACCAGAGAATAGCTCCACTCAGTTTTCCAGATTTTCCGTAGGTCATCTGCGTCTGAAGGATACATCTTGTGGAGTTTGGGTTGATAGGAGTACCGGCACTGGTTGCAGCTTGCAATATTTTAACGGCTTTAAAAATCCTCTCTCCAGTAATGTCTTGGTTTTGTCCAAGGACAACGAGGTGTTTCATAGCATGCATCATGCTTGTAGTCTTGCCCGAGTAACTTTCTCCAGAAAAGACAATATGCTGAGGTTCATCATGATGGAGAGCATCCTGATACGCACTATCAGCAACAGCATACACATGAGGCTCATTGTCCGAACGAGCTTTATACTGATATTTTTTTTGATACTGTAATAAAATGATAAATAATAATAAATAAAGAAATCAAGAATCAAATAATACAGCTGAAAATCAGTACAGATGAGTCAATATTCTTACTGTTTCATTGTAAATATCATTATCGCAGTTGGGATTTAAGATCAACAACACATCTCCAACAAATGATTGGAAGGATCCTTGCATCATCTTGATCTCCAATTCGTCCAAGATGGAGTCCTCAGTCAGAACTTCCAGTGCAGCCAAGTCCTCAACATGCATTGTCACAGGTTCAGGGTTAGTTTCTGTCTGGAGTAATCCTCCTCTTATGAGGCGCTCTGGCATACGAATTTCTTTCCCAGCTCCTGCCACATCACTTGCTAGCATTTTCAATTCTTGAGTAAGCTTAAATAATAATATTATCACAACAATTAAATGAGTCATTTTAAGATATCAACAATGAGACAACAGCTTATAGTGATTTTGGTGCTTACATGGTAGTCATTTTCTGGCAACGATTGAATAAATGGATGCTCAATTAACTCAACTGAATAAGGTCGATGCTCAGGATTTTTTTCCAAGCATCTAAAAAAAAAATATATCTCATTAAGCAAACATCATTGCTTAATATAAAACCATTTAATAAAAGCAGCACAAGTTATGAACGTACTCTGAAATAAAATCATTGAGGTCATTAGACCAGTTAGTCGGCCTTTGCAAGCCTGGGGGTGGATTCCTCACAATCTGGAAAAGTGCTCTGGTAGGATGCATGTCCTGGAAAGGAGCCTTGCCATCAGCTAGTTCAATAGCTGTTATTCCAAGAGCCCATACGTCAGCACGGTTTCCATACTCTGAGTCTCCTCCCTTTACGACTTCTGGAGCCATCCATGATGGAGATCCTATGGTAGTGTGACGTTTATCATGTTCGCTGGACAGACGGCAACACAGACCAAAGTCAGCGAGCTTTACGTCTCCATCACGGGTCAGCAGGATATTTGACGCCCGGACATCACGGTGAATCAAGTTTTGCTCATGCAAGAAGGACAATGCCTGAAAGCAGAAAAGATATGATAGGTTTGTACTTTTACTATGATGGGAATAATACTTATAGAATTAGTAAAGTTACCTTTATTGTTTCCTTTAATATGAATGCAATATGCTCTTCCTTCATCTTTTTATCTAGAGTTTGAAGCCCGCGCACTAGGTCGATCGCTGGACCTCCCTCACAGTACTGAAATAATTAAAGTAATTTATAGATTTTGAATCAAAACAATAATTACTTAATAGTGCTGTTAATATTTCAAATAACATCTCTCACCTCCATTACAAACCAGATCTTATCTGCAGCATCGCTATGATCACAGAAGATGCCATAGAATGTAACTAAGTTGGCGTTAGTGATGCAAAAGTCCTTGAGAATGTTGTACTCATCCAGGATGCCTTTTTCTGCATCCGGTGAAAGAGGCTGGATCTTTACTGCTACTTTCTTGTTCCCAGCTTCCTTATCTGTGGCCAGGTGGACCTGACCAAAGATCCCACTACCGAGGCAGTCACCGAGGACATAGCGCTCGTGGGGCTCTGGCAAGGAACCCAGGTTCACTTCATCTCCCATGTTGGCGATTGGTTAGATTCTTTTGTCCAGCTTTACTATAAAAATAAATAAATAAAAACAATCAGATTAAAATATTTATATTTATTTATTTATTATGATCTTAATATAAAAATACCAAAAAAAGCATATTTTATAAAACAGGAAAAAAATGAAATAATAAACTTCTTATTGATGATAAGTTATTATTTTTGTAGAATAGCTTTTCAGAACCTATATACATGAAACGTTGGTTTTTGGTAATTATGTAAGTAGCTTACACCTTGGCCCAGTCTGGAAACGTTATATTGTTGTTTCTGCAGCGCTAGGTAATCCCACAGAAGAAGCCCCTCTTATAATAATGTAGGAAAGCTGTTTAATATTGTGGTGACTAAGAAGTAGAATGGCTGTAATCCAATTTGTAGAAACGTAATGTATGGACTACTGAAAGCGTCGAAGTGATTTGACAGCCACGTTATTAGTCCCCACATTTTTTAATATTTATTTGAAGCCATATTGCTTATTAGAAAATTGAACAGTGTTTGCTCTGAGTAAAGTTCATAAAATATATTTGACGGATATCAATTTTCCAAGTCGTGGACTCTGGAAACGTCGGATGCTTCATCGATCCCCTCTGAATCGTACTAATGCTTTGAGTACTTGCTTGTTTGTAGAATTGCCTGACAACATTGATATTTTTGGCAGCAAATATGATGTGTTTGTGAGTCTGTTTTAAAATGATAATTCACATCGTAGTATGCTGTTTGTATCAAAGGACAGTAAATGAATGGGAGTCTATATTGAATAATATTTTTTTTAGTTTGATAAAATTGACGTTATTTGAAAAACATACTGTGGTAGAGACTATTTTACACTTTATAGATTCGTCACATGAAAATATATGAAGCTTTGTAAAAAGACATGTTAAAATATAAATAAATATCAAATGTATTACAACTAATAAATCATAAGTATATTAATTAAAGTAGATTTTGAGATGTACGATATCGTCTCCAATATTATCTTCAGAAAATGGCTTCTGAATTTAGAAGATAAATGTAGTAACTACCACAGAATATAAACATTATCAATCCTAAATAAAGCATGTTATATATAACGTGGTTTTTATATTTGCTTGTAATAACAAGAAACTCAACTCCCATAAAAATACTTTTATAACAAAATGTCGGGATGTTTAGTTTGTATGGCAGAGTTGAATAAATTCTATATTATAACAAAATCAATATTTACCACTAAAAAAAAAAAAATTTCTACTAAATTGTCACTTGCGTTGCGTGGGTTGTATAAAATCTATATATCAAAATAAATGTTTATAAAATCATTAACACATCTCACATTTTGTTAATGATTTTAATTCACAAGTGCTTTCTTCGAGACGTTAAGGAGTTAAGGGTTGTAAAAATGTCGGTGGCTAAATTTGATTGAAAAACTTCACTCGAAAAATTATTTTTCCTTTTATTTCTAACTACCTTCTACTGCAATAATAATATTGATTAATGACCGAAGAATATATTTTTCGCCAAAATATATGATTATTCAGGGCTGGCAGTATCCAAGACATTACATTAAAAATATACGTTTCTGTTTATATTCATGTGTTATTTTGAGATTGAATTTTATTAATGAAAAGATTTTGAATCGAGATTTTGTCAAATATCACTAGAAAATATTTTTATAAATAACAAAAAACACTAATCAACTCAAAAAATGTAAAACCTGTGGAATGAGGGAAAATTTCAGATTTATCCTTTGCAAAAATATAAAATATTAATGTATGGAAATAATAAAGTAAGCGAATAGTTTGGGTAACTTACAGTTTAAAGTATACGTCCTGTATCCGTGTGTTTTGTGTGATTGTTCGGCTGTAACATCCGGCGGAAGTGGAGTGCGGAGTGACTCGTGAAGGCACCGGACGAGACTGAAGCTCGGCCCGTGGAGGCTGTCTCCCCCGAAGCCTTACGCAGCCTGGGGCTTCCGAATTAGCGGGGGTGGGCAAACACCCTACCGCCTCGTCGAGAATAGGGGGTGGTTTTAATATATAATGCTGTCATTGTGGATTTTGAGGGGTGATTTAATTTTGATTTATAGGTTTTTTGATCCCTTGCGGCTTACACAAATATGAGATTATTAACTGAAAATGATTATATGTTATTTATTCAAAATTCATTATAATGCTGATAAGCCTGGCAGCTCATCGATCAAGATTCAATCATTAATTCATTCAAACTTTTAAATTATTTTTCATATTTTTAATTTAAGCATGCTTTACTTAGACGGAGACATACCGAGAATGCAAAAATAATCCAAACATTTATTAAATTAAAAGTGATTTTAAAAAATATATTTTAATCCTCAGTACTAAAAAAATATTATTAAAACGTATCACGTTATTAATATAATTATTTTTTAATAATTAACAAGTTGCATAGTTCTACAGCTGATTTGATGTCTTGGTCATTTTCTTGATTCTGAATGTTTTGTAATTAATTGTACATCCACGAGGGTACTGTTTTAGTTTGATTTTTTAAATATAATTACTGTTAAGAATTAATTAATAAGAATTATTGTAAATTTAGTTAACAGCAAGGGTTGTAGCTTTAAAATATAATCACAGATGTGCTCAGTCACGCTGTTAATTGGTTAGAAAAAAATTAGGGTCAATATGTCAACCGGATACAGTGTCGTTTATGAAGGCTGTAAGCGTTAACCTTCTTAATTATTATTATGGAATATTTATGTTAATAAACAACAATGTTCGGAGTGTGTAAAATTTCAGAAAGGGATGAATGCGTGAGGGGAGAAACATTTAAATAAAAATTATTATATCATGATCTTATAAAACGTATTTATTAAAAAAAGACTTAAAATAACATATGTACATAATATAAATTACGAAATAAATAGTAGAGTATAACTACTTACTTAGTAAATACAAGGTAATATGTTCCTTACAGCTAGGGAAAGTTAGAAAATTATTTCAAAGCTTTATTCAGGTGAAGGGTTGACTGCTTCCATCGTTTTTATATACAAGTAGTATTAAGCCCGACAGATTTTTTTTGAGCTTGATTAGTATGTGACTCGTATATTTTATTATTTTTATCAACAACCATGAAACTTCACATCCGTTTTTTTACAGATAGTGATGAAATTTATTTATTCAACATTTAAAGTGATTATTTAGATAGTTTTGAATACTAAATAGTATCACAAATAATTTGTAATTAAAAACACTGTGGAAGAAATCATCCCTAATTATTATCTACAACCATGTGTTTTTTGATACTTGTAATAAATTATTGCTAATTATTGCTTAAATTCAAAAAGTGTTGTTAATTATTATATAAGACAATTTTAAATAGTTATTTTTGTATTTACTCACAACAATATCAAATAAAAGAAGAACTAATCAATTATCCAAAAAGTGCATTAATTAAGAGTTAACTTACATTTACTGTTTATTTTTCTAAAACAAGCATAGAGTCCTTACATTTTTCAGTTCTACGTTTATTTATTAATAATATATACAATTTATGAAATTATAAATTTGGGATAAGATAATATATATATATATATTTTTTTTAATTTTAGGGCTAGCCATGTTGTTTGTGTAGACCGCATGCTACAAAATAATAATGGATTTATAAAGATAAGAAAATATATTTTAGCGTGTGAATATAATTTATTTAAATGAATTTCATTATTTCCCAAAGTCAAGAATAAAATTAATAAGAAAACCTTTCACATTTATGCGAGCCTTCGCCACTGAAGAAGTCTTACATGCGATATTACTTATATCGTACAGAAATAAACCTCCTTCATAAGAATCCCAAAACTTAATGTCAGAGGTGATTTGAATTTTAAATCACTTTGTTTAAATGCATTAAGTGTTAATTTTTATATTTTTAATGTTACAAATTTTATTTTTTTGGAAAGAAATTCTATGCCAAAATGTTTAATCATTTATTAACAGTAAACTGTTTTGTTTGTTTGCTTCCGTAAATCTGGTTCAACAAATGATATTGTATTTGAAATATCTTTAAAATAAGTCTCATATTATATTAAGTATAATTAATACTAACTAATTAGTTATCACTTCAACAAAATATTTTTAAACATAGAAGTAAATTTATTCAACAAAATATAAACATTTATTTCTTTCATAATTCAATTATTAGCAAAAAGATCAC
Source organism: Atopsyche davidsoni (assembly GCA_022113835.1). NCBI lineage: Eukaryota > Metazoa > Arthropoda > Insecta > Trichoptera > Hydrobiosidae > Atopsyche > Atopsyche davidsoni. Next base: position 2,313,118 of record JAILWY010000012.1, on the reverse strand, counting down.
ACGAATAAAAATGGAAGAGATCACTGAATATTTTTTAATTAAAACTTTGATTTTCGTTAATATTTATTAAAAAATTATAAAACCAATTGAGAACTGTTATATTTAAAGTATTTAAGGCATAAATAATATGATTTTTTTATACTTGGTTTTTTGTAGTAAGTTAATTTAAAAGTAAAATATATTTTTTTAACTGATTAGTTTAGTTTGTATTTTAGAGAAAAAAAAATTTCTTTCATAATATTAAAAAAATTTAAACAAGATAGTGTAAATTAAAAAAAAAAAAAACATTGATTGAAAGTAAGAACTTTTTTAAAACCGAAAAATGATCGCAGTCTTTCTTTCAGGATATTTCATTAAGATTTAAACATATTAAGAAGAAAATGGTAAACATTTACCACGCTATGCGCTCATTTTATAAACCAGGTTTACACAAACAATAGGGTCGAGAACATAGTTTTTTTTATTGCTTTAAAATTTAACACAATTAACAACTAATCACTTGCGAGGTATGACGAAACGTAGACGTTTAAAAAAAACGTCACAGTGCGGTTATACGTGGTTCACATAGACCCGGTTTGGAAAACGGTCGGGCAACACAGCGTATTTAGTTTACTTCAATAAAATTAATCAGTGCTTTTCAATCTTTTTGAATACGCAACCCCTTTGAAGGATAAAAAATCTGGCGACCCCCAAAGCCTTAATAAAACTTTGTCAGTGATGTTAAAGACTCAGAAGAGGTTGGCGATCATCTCACTGAGGATGTACTCATCCTGAACCAATGTCCATGGTTTTCTAAGGGGAAAACAGTGAAGTGGTCTCCAGGACCTTTTACACCGCAGTTTTGTATTGGAAGAATACGTATACGTATTGCTGATGCCCAATATCACTGTTAGTCTTTAAAGACTAAAGACAAACAATTGAAATATTTAAATAAAATACTAGAGTGATTTTTCCACATGTTAATGTTTATTGGTGAGAAAAGCAACATTTAAAGTTTGTGTTAATTATTTAAGTAAATTCTTAAAATAAAAATTAACATGTGGAAAAATAACTCAAGTATTTTATTTAAAATATTGATAGTACAAACAATTGACTTTTAATTTTACCCGCGACCCCCCGAGTGAGGCATCGCGACCCACAAGTTGAAAAACACTGCAATAAATATTAACCGCTCTACACACGTATCAACAAATTTCCGTCTCGTTCAACAAATTGAATAATGGTGTAGCCATGACCAGTAGTTTTTATGAGATTTCGCCGATATTTACTGGTATATGGGTGGCCAAAAATGGCCGGCGGAGCATATGCAAAATATATATATGAATATGTTTTACAAAACATATTTGGACATGGAAAAATATGCTCTATCGATGATTTCCCCGTTTGGAAACACTTAGACGTGTGAACAGCTTTTTTCTCGAATAAAGCATATTAAATCTCATATGAGAACACGAATTACTGATGAGCATTTGGAAAACTGTTTGCGTAGCAACAACATCAATCGTTATCAACATTGATGCACTTATTTCTGACAAAAAAGTCAGACGTCTCACTAAGACTTATTACATTTTGTTTATTTTTATTATTATTTTTTGTATTGCCTAACTCTAATCTAATAAATATGTTTGATTCACATCACAGTATCTTCTTTAAAAACACTATATTTGTTATAATGATAAAAGTAGCTTTGTATTTTGTCTTCACTTTGGGTTTATTATATTTTTTGCATGACTAGTTTCGACCAAATAGATTAGGTCATCAAAAAAATATAATAAACTCAAAGTGAAGACAAAATACAAAGCTACTTTTCTACTCCAATCAAATGCCTTGACCCTCAACAAGGTGTAAATATATTGGTTTACTTACTCGTATTCAGCAAGCATCATTGTTCTGTGATTAGCAAAATCTATTTGAATTCAAGTATTGCAGTTTAGGCTTTCACTAGAATTTTATAGTTTTTTATGAAATATACTGACAAGACTAACTACTAACAAGACTATATTTCTTGCTTGCTTTGTACATTAAATAAAATTTTGTTGCACGTCCCGGTAGGAAATCTCAGTTCCTTAATCTGTCCCGGCTGCTGAAATAGCCTGGCCACACCCATGCACGGGCTACACGGCAATTTGTCGATACGTATGTGGGGCGCTTTAAGAATAAAATCTGCTGATTTGCCAAGTCAATTGCAAATCGGTCGGATGTGATGGAGAGTCCCAGGGTGGGTGGGGAGCAGGGGAGGCGCTCACTTGCAGACGGCCACCCACTCGTCGCGCTCGCACGTGTCGCACTCCACGTCGCAGCACCACTTGAAGCGGCAGCGGCAGCGGGCGGAGCGCCGAGCGCGCTGAAGGTCGTGCCCGCGTCCGCAGCAGAGAGCCCCGCAGGCGCCGGGACGCCCTCGCGAGCGGGCGCATCTCCGCCCCGCCGTGCCCGCCACCTCCAGTGACGCATCACGCTCGCAGAAGCTGGGGCTGCGCTCGAAGTGCAGCAGTGCTGCGCCCGGCCCCGGCACCTGCCGCCACTGCAACACCACACCACACCACATCACACCTTACACGCCATACTGAATTCCGAAGAGACCGAAATAAACCTTACAATGCCTCATAACACAGCTGCAACATTATTTGTATGGGAGACACCTGAGCTCCGAAAATCTAATTGCAAGTACAGTAAAACCTCAATATAACGGTTACCACTCTCCCCCCCCCCCCCCCGCATTGGTCCGTTAAAGCCGAAAGCCCTTTGTATAAAAAAACACTTTTTTTGAAAATGCACTGTATGTATTTAGATAAAAAATACAAAATACATGAATTGTGATCATACTAAAAAGGAATCAAGCTTTGTTTGCACTTTTGAAGTACAATCAATCAAATTTTCGCATTTAAAACGTTTTTAATTTTTTTACATTTGACATGATTTTTTTATCCGCTTTTGTATGAAGTCCGTTATATCGAGGTTTTACTGTTATTTATTAAAAAAAAAAAAAAAAACAAAAATTAGACACAAATGCAACTGAATGCATAAGAGATGTGTAGTAATAATAATAAAACACAATTTAAGTGTTGCAAAGAAAAGTTCAGTCTGTTTGCAGGGTATTGGCGTATTGCCTGCTCACTAGGCGCGCGGGTCTCGGGTGCCTTCTGTTTTCTGTGGTATTTTGCTAAAACACCTCACGATAGCTTGCGGTGTCAGAGAAGTATCAAGTATAAGTAGAAGTACTTGGGTGTCTCCCAATCGTGGAAAACACAAAAAATTCCCATGTACAAAACATGGTAACAGCCAACTGCTTGCTTGGTGGAAAACACAAAAAAAATTCCCCTGTACAAAACATGGTAACAACCAACTGCTCGCTTGGTGCTTGTAATCCAGGAATAGTATGACCTCAGAAGTTCTTATACGTCTTTTTTATTTAAAAAAAATTGGTATTAATTAGGATGAGGGATGGGTGGGGGCACGCCGGCTTACCTTCTTCTTCCTGTGCGCCCCGCGCCGGCGTCCTCCGCGGCCGGCCAGGCGAGGAGTGCCGCTGCTGAGGTTGCTCTGGTCCACCAGCACGGCGGTGCGGTACTTCTGCTTGAGCTGCCGCCCCACCAGGCGCATGTCGGGGGCCGCCCTCCAGCACGTGCGCAGCTGGCAGCTGCCGGACATGCCGTGGCACTTGCAGCGCACCTCCATGTTGCTGGACACGGCCTGAAATCAAAACGACGCCTGTACTGTCGAGCGAGATTGGTTTTTGATGTTATAAATCATAGTTTCCCAAACTATTTTGTCCCGTCGACCCCTTGTCGAATTTTTCTGTTTTTCGTCGACCCCCTGCCTTGCTAATATTGAATTTTTACAAATTCATCAACTTCAAACATACTTTTGACATCTTATATAGAACAACTCACTTTAAAACGATTCAAAACTCTCCCTTGGAAGGGTCTGTCTGTCCCACGTTCCTAAGCCGTACAGGTGTCCTTATTTTCTCGGAATATTTGTCAAATCAATTCGTTTTATTACGCCCATCGGCGCTCCGTACAACCAATTAGCTCGCTGCCCATCCGAGTTTATTGGCCCCGCTAAATGATTTTTTTTAAAAAGGCAACACGATAGTAATGGTTCGTCTTCTTATGTCATAAGCTCCAAAAAGGTACGTCAGTATATTTTACAATGCCGAAAGTCTCGTTTCTCGAGCATTTGGCACAAACTTCTACGCTTCAGGGATTCGATTCGTCACAAAGTACATAGGTACAATCTGTGTTCGGTGCATTATGACATTTGCGAATGTCTAAATTTTGGTGATGACCTGTTCAAATGGGATCCACTCTCGTAGACCCCCATTTACAGTTCATGGACCCCCAATTTTATTTTTCGCTGTCATCGACCCCTTGCAGGGCGAAATCGACCCCTGGGGGTCGATATTGACCACTTTGGGAACCTATGTTATAAATGAATCACTAAATATTGATTGGCCTGGGCACATTGGTTCGTGTGTAGATTATGATTGTTAAAAATTCTCGATTAACAGAGGTGACTCGTTAGTACAAGCCATGTAAGCTTCGGAGATGTAGGTTCAAATCCTACACAAGTCACGATGGTATTTTTCTGAGAGTTTCTTTAAATCATTTTCAATATGTGAAAAAATATGCCTAATCATATTAGTAAGTTATAAATGAATTATGGTTTTATTATCACACTGATACCTTCCTGCTCTCCCATTCTGTTGCTTGTGCATGGCTGCCATTCTGTACCCTGAGCATGTGTAAAGGATCGTTAATAGAGTTGGAATGATTGTGGAGGGATGTGCTCTAGAAGTACTTTGTAGCTTGCTGCAGAAAGAGTATCAGATCGAAACGCCAGAGCTTTGTAAGTAAAGGATTTATACTAATGCTATTGGGCAGCAGCAATATGCAGACTTTTTCTTCCAATATAAAACTGCGGTGTACCCACTACACTATTTTCCCCTTAGAAACCATGAACACTGGTTCAGCATGGGTATATGCTCAGTGAAACGGTCGCCAACCTCCTCCGAAGAAAGACACTTGATGACGATCACACTGTCTTCAAACCTAGGTATTAATAGTATATGAATTTTTTTTTTAATCAATAATTACATTTGCACAAAAATAAATTGCGTCGTACTGTAAAAGATTCTAAAAAATAGTGTATAATTTAATAATTCTTAACCGTTACAACATGAATATCGACGCGAGGCCTTTATCGAATTGTTGAAATAATAAAAGTTAATGACGCAGCGGGACGGGCGGCCATTTGCTCTCTGCCTGAATTATATTTCCGCTTTTTATTTTTGGAGCATGCGCGAGCTCAATTTGGATTAAAGTGGTTTAGTTTTGTGTCGCTGTTTTTTTCGACTTCCCTTCCTGGCGAGTTTATTTAAAACCAAATTACTTGCCACTTTTTACGGTTGAAATGTTTACTAATTACGTGTACATTACTTTCCAAAAGTTTACTTGGATTCTTTTGGTCTCTCGATCCCGTACAAGAACGAGAACTCAAGTAAATTAAAAGAGACGCGTGTGCTCTGGTCGCTTCCTTAGTACCGACTGAGGTTAGGTAAAAGTTAACATACACAAAGAATGCAATTACAGGTTGTACTATAATAATCAATCGAGTACTTGTGTGTTTAGAATATTTTCAACATACAATTATGTTAATAAAATCGATACGCGTCTTATCATAAATTAGCTATGGTTAGTAAATTACATAAAAATCCAGTCTCATAAATGACAAGACTGAAAACGTTCCACGCAAATCTAAATAATAAATACGTAACGAAGTCGTCGCGATGGTAGAGTGCATGGTAATATTTAATACTCCACAGGATTACGCTCGCATCAGCCACAAAGGCGCCTGCCACCGTCGAGGGCTCGCTTTGATAGTAATTACTCCACTTACGCGAGTAAAAAACGCACATTATAAAACCATTAAATCTTTCACACAACGAGTGCGACCACCGCGAGGACCATACAAATGAGATGTAAATGCGGCGAGCTCTCAATCTAACTCCACCCAGGGCTGTCACAAGTTCGTCGATTGTCATTCATCGTCTTGGGTTATTTATGAAATCTTTACTAATATGCACGTAAAAATGTATATCATGGTAAGTAAATATACACATAAGTAATATATCGGAAAAACATATCATTTTATTGTTTATTGAGAAGTTGTTATAAATAGTACAGAGAGATGAATTATTTTACAAACAAATCAGTAATTGTAATATTATATATATTTAAATAGTACAAGATTATGTCAATGTTTTGAATAAAGTTAAAATAATTATGAGTAACGTTTACAATTTATGAGTCCAAACGGTTTTTAATACTTAAATTATTTTCTGTATTCCAACTTTTCGGTCCCCGTACCAAGAGAGAAAACGTTACATAGCTCAACACCCAAGACACAAAATTATCTTTTATATATATCCGAAAATCGTTGGTTACGTAGAAAACAAAACTAGGGGATACCTGTTTGTTAAAGTTTTTTTTTTTAATTTGGACGATGAATATTTCCTGAACCCTCGAAGGTTCTGGTGAATATTAGGCGTAGTCCCTGACTTCACGCTGATGATTTATTGCCGTGGAACGTGCCGCCGAGGATGGGCCGTGGACTCCGAGGCGGCCACTTCATCCATCTTCATTAAGTGACCACACACGGCACCGTGCACCATCCGCCATCGTCTCCGAGAGCATCACGCCAGTGGAGGTGGTGTCCATGCGCGGACAACACTCTTGCACAGTGCCGTTAAAATCAACGGCGTCTGCTCCTTCGTGTGCATAACGTGCATGTAGAAACAAACTTTATTTGCAAATAATACATTCAAATTGACGGCGTCTGCTCTAGAGTGTTATAAAAATACAATTATATGAGAAAATTCACCTGTGCCTGAATGAGCAAAGAAGTATTTTAGAAGTCTGATGTTACAAATAAACTCCAATATTCCATTATTTGCTTGATTTTGCCAATAATTGATCACATTCTGTAACATTCGTTAGGCCATAACCAAGAAAATACCAAATTATCTGGTAAAAAATAAAATTCAAAAATACCTTCTTCTTAAACTTCAATATTAACGAAACTTGACGAAATCCACATTGAAATTTTTTCGTGATCCAATAGTAAAACCTAGACAGCCTATACTTCTGATACACACACACATATATATATACGTATTTTTTTTTTAATACATCGATTCAGAAATAAACGGTAATATAGCAACACAACCAACAACCGAACGGTGATAAGCAGAATACGTCCGAAAAACAGTCCGCCCAAAGCGTTGTTGGCTGGTAATTGTGTCAGTTGTGCTGGAGCGCGTGCAGGCCGCACAGTCATATTTCTGAATAAAAAAATAAACGATTGCCAGGAAATTGAGTCATTGATTCCGGCAATGCGATGGAGTCCTTCGGGTATGAATTAGCAACCGGTGTGTGCGGTGCCAGGGCAGGCGCGAGGAGAGCCGCCAGGGCCGGCACGCCCTCCGCCCGGGGCGTGCGAGGTGCGAGGGCCCCATTACCGGCTAATGGGGCCCCTGGGGGGGGCGGGGGCCAGCCGGGTGGTCTTCGGGGGCCGAAATCCGAAGGTCCCAGCGCCAAACTTTTCGTGAAACATTTCTTCACGGGAAGCAATCACGACGCCTGCTATATCCAGGGACTTGGTCAACACCAAAAAATGTTAATTAACACACTTTAGCGGGCAAAATTGCGCGTGTGAAATCTAGTCTATACACTCATTGATTTGTAGTTTTTTATATATTTTTTCTTCCGAGGTAATTATGAGATTTTTGTTAATAAATTAAATGTTATTGTTACACAATAGCTTATATTATATTAATATTTTAAGCGGGTAACCAAATTGACTAAACTGATCGAAAAAATTGCACGTGTGAAATCTAGTCTATACACTCTTCGATTTGCATGTTGTCAAATAAATCGTTTCCTATAAAAAGTTGAATCACTTCATGCACACTTTGCGGATTACTTGGCATCACAACAACGCCACTTTGTCCTAAAAATTGTTCAATAATAGGAGGATTATCATTCTCTGACCACTCCACTTCTTCATTGTCACTTTGTTCAGAATGACTGGACAGTATTGGTAGAAGTAACGTTGACGAGTCTAAACAAACATTACGAGCTGTAAACCTAAAGAGTAAAATGACCTTCTGCCGCTTTTAGAGTAAACACATTCAAAAACGTATCAATACGCGCCCCGCCTTCAGACAGTGGTCCGCGAAACGGGTACTAGTACCCGCCCCGCCTTTAGTGTGTTAATTAGACTTAAACATCTTGTTTGATAAATAGCCACATTATAATATTTGTATTCATAGAGTTTACAGTGTATTATTTTTATTTTTCAAATCAAAAAATATTTTTAAACGTGCCGATAGCTTTAGGTGAACGTAAGACTAGGTAAAATAAAAATATGAGCATGGAATTATTATTGTGATTTGATTGTGTCTCCCTGTGATGCGGAGGTCCGGGAAGCCCCCATTAGGTTGGGAATGCAGGTGCGGGGAGGGGCGCAGGTGGCAGAGGGGGAGGGGGAGGGGGCGCCGCGGTGGTCCCGCACAGGGGTGGATCCAGGCGAAGCCTCCGAAACGGATACAATGAACCAGCACCATGACCTATTTCAACTGATTCAATTTAAATAATATATATTATCACGAATTCTTAAACACATCTTACTTCTGCATAAGTAAATGTTATAGCATCAGCAAATACGAGGACGTCATTGGCTAATCATTTTTTTGAACCATTTAAAAAAAAAAAAAATTTCAAAAATGTATAATTTTAAAAATGCCTGTATTCCTGTAAAGAGTTTTTGTAAAATATCTCGAATCGCAAAAAAAATACCTAACCTAACCTAATCTGCCCGAGTCCGGCCCTGGCGCGGAGGTGTGCGCGTTGCTGTATTAATACCCGACATTAACTGCTTTTGATAGACCGACTCAATACGTTTAATGACCAAAAACATCACCTTCCCGCGAGGATGCGCCGGATCAACATTTTACCTGTAATTTATTGTTATTACTAACTTTAGCAGTTTAGTTATGTTTTTCTATACTAAAGTATTATTGTTTTTTTTTTTTTAAATTACCCCAGCCGTACCAATATTTTTTAAAATATCTTCATTTAACTCTACAGCAGCGTTGATGCCATGTAAAGTAAAAAAAAAATCATCTATAATTTATGTATAATATAATAATGCTTCGGTATAATATTTTCTACATAAAAATTTAAAAATATATTACTTTAATTGTTGCACGCTTGTCTATTTAAATTGTATAGTACATATTTAAAGTATCAAGACATTCTCAGTAATGCAACACAATTAAGTTCGATATAATTTGATCATGAGCAGTAAAAATAAATTTACAAAATTGTCACCCAATTAAATCAGGCACACATAAAAAATATTTATTTTGACGTATAATTATCAATCGGCGACCATCTCTCAATTATATTTATTAGCTGAACGAATGAACCAGACACGAAGTGTGTTGCGTGGATTCACAGATAGCGTTAGCATTCCGACTTTTACGAAAGCAACAGCAGCGTTGCTATTGAAGTCTCGATGAGCCAATTAGCCTACGAGACGCGGTTTGTCAATTTTTTTTTTCTGTTCATAGTTCTTTTCAGGCCTTTATTAGCACCATCGGGAGTGTCTTTCATGACCAAAGGCTGGTGCAGCCAATGAGACCAGATCGTTCTCGATGGGTTAATTACCGGAGTGAAAGCGGAGAGGAGGCACTTATGTCAATTACTGATGCTTTATTGCTGCGCGATGAATAGTGGGCTTATTTTACATTTTCGTAATAACATCGGTGAAGATAGTTTTAGTCGCGATAGTGGGAATTGGGGGGTTTAAGGAAAATTAACTATTTACGATCCACACGGCAAAGTGCTTTTTTTCAGTCACTACTGGAGTCATTATAAATACATTCAATATATTTGACAGAGAGAAGTTGGTGAGATTCCATTAAAAATATTTTTTTTATTTAAAGAAAGGATTTATTATGAGATGAGCACATTTTTATTTTGTTTTGTGAGACTTGTTTCGTGAATTATTTCTTCTTCATCAAGTGCCTCTCCTCAGAGGAGGTTGGCGACCGTTTCATATACTCATACTGAGCCAGTATTCATGGTTTTCTAAAGGAAAAATAGTGAAAAAGATTTGAATTAAATAGAAAACGCAGTTTTTAGTCTTTTGGTTGTTATTTTTTAAATGAATCATAAAGTCAATACGATAAGGTAACCCTAAACTGTCAGCTGTCAAATTGTTTTTTTTGGTGTTCCCAAAACTTTACTGCAAAAATGGCGACAAATTCAAATCTTGCGTTAATTTTAGGACACCTTTATAATCCTTTCCTTATAAAGCTCTGGCGTTTAGATGAGATACTCCTCAAGATTTTTCCAGAGCACATCCCTCCACGATCATTCTAAGTCCATTACCGATCCTTCACACCCGCTCAACGTATAGAATAAAAGGCAATGATTGTTGGGAGTAAGTAAAATGTTCAATGAGTTTATTGTTGTTTAAAAGTTGTTTCATTACGTCTTGGATGACGCATTGCTAAGTTTTAAAAATCAACTTTTTCAGTTGGATAAGTCACGTGAGATTTGTTTGTAGTAGGGATGCAATATGGGGTGCGAAGTTGGACTCAAACCTCCCCGTGGTGCACCCTGGGAGCAGTCGGGCGGAACGTTCGTCTCTAGAGTGACGACTGAACTGCTCGGCTGTTGCAAACCTAGCTTAGCTAGGATAGACGCAACCGGATCCAAGACGCCTCTAGCAGCGACAGGGAGCCCACCAGCGATGCGAATCGTTGGTGCCTGACGCGCAACACGGGCATGGGATTGGAAAGGCACGGCGTGCGAGGGAAGCACCGGAAGGAGGGAGGTCCGAGAAGCACCTGCACGCCTACACCAGAACGTGAGAGCAACATCTTCTGGCCTAACCTAACACCCCCCCCGCAGGAAACGAGGAAGCCTTGAAGGACGTGTTTGTTTTCGTATGTTTTCAATGCCATGTGCCTTCAAGGAGGCGAAATAAAAGAGATGCCCCCGCGACGCGGAGAGTGCCTGACGGCGTACTTAGGTGTGGGTGAAAAGTTGTTGATTGCGAGTGAATCTCACCAGTCTGCCGGCTTCGTTGTTGTGCAGGTTGACCCTGGACTGCAGGTCGCCTCCGGTCTCCCTGGCGTCCAGGAACTGCTTGGAGAAGCCCATGCCGTAGTCGAGGTTGTGCGAGCAGCCGCCCCACTTCCAGGAGCGCGCCGCCTTGGGGGCGCCGGGGGCGGGCGGGCCGGGGGGCGCGCGGGGCCCGGAGGCGCCGGCGCGCACCCCGGGGTCGCAGCCGCACGCCAGCACGTGCCCCTGAGCGCATGCCCGCGCCACCGAGTGCGCCACGCCGGCCGCCGTGATGGCGTACGCGAAGGCCGACTCGCGGAAGCCTGGAACAATCAAACATTTTTAATAACACACTTTGAGCGGGTAACCAAATTGACCAAACTGATGTGCGTAGTGGGCAAAATTCGCGTGTGAAATCTAGGCTATACACTCTTTGATTTTTTTTCTTCAAATTACATGCGCAGGTATTTTATGGATCACAATAAGGTGTTCAAAAAAATAATTTACATAAGTTAATGTATATATTAATTTATTTTATCGATTACGCAACAACCCGTGCTTTTAACCCATAAATTATTGTGTATACAATATTCAAGATTCTCACTTAAAATAATATCACCTAAATTCTTGTTATAAATTAAATTATTTTTGAATGTGTGCCTATTTCGTCCTTGACACTTGTCAAATCTATATTTTTCGGTGTAATTTTATTTCAATGCCTTCAAGTCGTAATGTGATCAGATGCTTTCGTTCCACTCCCATTGAGGTCATCCATCACCCCGGCTGCTCCATCATATCACCTTCAATTAGCCCGGCACTGCCTCTCCCGACCAATCGGAAAGCGCTCCATCATCCCGCGGGGAGCAATGGGGAAATTTTGTTGTTGTCAACCATTAAAAAGGCGTAAAGTTGGTTGTTTGACGTTCAAGAGTGGGTGAGTAATTCTTTTGATTGATCACGGACAGAACCTTGGTTTTTTTATTTACCTGAAATAACGTTTATAAAATATACAATTTTTTTAAATTTATTTTGATTTTTAAAGAGTTGTGCATTACAGTTACATGTTTTCAAGACTTGGTATAAAATTATCGCAGTAAATGGTTCTTCGTGTGTGCCTCAAGTAGTTGTACGTGCGTCATCTAAACGAGGCGCATTGTTAACGAGACAGTTTACTTTAGCAGCAGTCTATTGGTGTTGTTATTTGCAATACATGATCACTTTTTGAAATTTGCATTTTGCAACAAACAACAAAAATCCGCAAAAATCTCAAAAAACAAACTAACCGTATTCACATATACTTATGCATATATGTGACGACTTTGAAACAATCTTATATGCCATGGTTGTATAACCCTTTAAGTAAATTAAAACCTTAAAAAGTCAATCATATTCAATTGAGAGCTGAAAAACTGTCAACAATAACATAAACTAACCGACCAGAATTTCAAGCATCCGAAAAAATTAAAAGAAATAAGAATTAGCATAATTTTATGTCGAAGAGCCATCGCATTCTGGTAATCGTCTGTCTGCAAAGACAACGTGGATTTTTTTACCTAGCCGCGTTTATTATACTGAAGGACGCTCTGCTTTGCAGTCGAGACCAGAAGCGCAGAAAAAGGAGGACGTCCTTACAATTTTCTTCAGTCCGGTTAGCTCCTGCGCCTCATCAATCACAATCGACGTATTGTAGAGGACGGGGAGTAGTAAAAAGTGGTATATGTATGCTATGGATGTTAATAAATTAAGTAATATTTTTATATCGCGATCTTTTGGGTTTTGATGAATTGAGAGAATTAAAAGCAAAAAACAACTACTTAAGAATTTATTAAACCAAATTATTATATTGTTTTATGAAGATAATAATATTCTTAACTAAATTTTAATCATACTTGACTGTTACATGAATAAATCTAAAACTATATTAAATAAATATACGTTCTTTTAGACTTTGAATTTAATACTAAATAAATATATATAAATGGTTAAACAATTAGAATTACTTGATCTTTATAAAAAATACATTTGAGCTATCTTTGGGGACATCTAATCTCACAGAATTCAAATGAAGGTTCTATGATTAATGAATTAAAAATAGCTCCATCTAATATTTTGTAAGTACTGTACAGAATTTGTATTTTACAATTCTGTCACGTTTACTTGAAATCCCTCGGCTAGTTTAATAACAAGCGCACAATACGTGAGATATCCATTTTCAGCTCTGGATATTTATTATGATCTTTGCAACTGTAGCAACTCCCGGAGATCTAGAAAACAGATGAAATGGATATTCCGAATATGCGGCAGAGCAAAGCGACTGAAGGAATCGCCTAGAGCAGTGGTCCCCAACCCTATGCCCGCGGGCACCATGGCGCCCGCCGACCGCTTTACCTGTGCCCGCCTCTGTGCGACCACGATAAAATGTTATTAAAAAAATTAAATTTAGTAATTAAACAGAGAAATATAAGCGAAAATAATTATATCAAAATAATAATTCTTTGTATATTTTAAAGTTGCTATTAAAAATAATTATTCGTTGCTTATGTTATTATTTTACATAAAAATATAAACAATATTTATTATATTTTGGAATTAAATATTTTTTATTCATTATATGTATTGTTGATTATGTCCAACTATAAACATACCTTGAAAAAATAAATGGTGCCCGCCGACCGACGGGCATTATAGAATGTGCTCTTGGACGCAAAAAGGTTGGGGACCCCTGGCCTAGGAAATATGAATGGCGCACCGAATAAACATCGCCCTGAAAGCTGCCGCCGGAGTGGGGAATATCATATTTCCCCATAGTTTCCAGAGAAGCGGTTCAAGATGGCGCAGATACTGCCGGGAGCGATTTTCCTTTTAAGCGAGGCACGCGGGGAATCCGCATCAGGCCGTGTCGCAAATCCCGGCTGGATGCCTTCAGATTACCGAAGATAGTACCAAGAGACCAGGGCATATAAGAGAATTGACTGCAAGTGCGGCATTCTTTTGAGTCGGACGCTGGATCGTACATGCTCACTCCATTGTGCACTTGTTATGCATTTATGCAATTATAAATATGATGATAAAAGTAGTATTTATTGGCAAGAAAGATAATGCAGTATAATATTACCAATTTTGTTATAAAGTACTCAGTGATAAATAATAAAAATAAATGGAAATAAAAAAAAAAAGTGTTTGTAGTATCTTTGCATACGCTAGACCCCCAGACTACATACCGAATAAAACAGATAATTTTATAAGTTTTTTATAGTTATAGGTACGTTTATTACTTCGTTACAGTCTATATTTGGCTCATTCACTTACGCTCATTTTTTTAGAAGGCTTATCGAAGTGACAGATGAGATAAAATAAATAATTATATAGTAAAGTAAATATATCCGTAATTACAAAGACTTTTAGCAAAATTAATAAAAAAGAAGCAGTTTAAGCTGTAAAGGAAATTCTTCATTTTTATAATAAAATGTGAAAAAATCAAATATTAAAATGGAATTCCACCAAGTAATCGCTGTCAAAAATATCGATTACATAAATTCATAATTGTTGAAAAATATATATAAAATATTTGTACAGGTAGTTCGAGGCAGAAACAGCGGCTATCAGAAGTAAGAGATATTGACAGTGTACGCCGGTTCCACAATGAGAGAGCAAAACACAATGTCCGGCCGAGACAAAGAAGTCGCGCTGCTGGCAGCGGGTGCAGCAGCCGCGAGGAGCTGGCGCCGGCTCGCTCACACCTCCGCCCATCCATCAGCGCTGACATATTGCACCGCCGTCACGGCACGCGGGCTCGCCGGGATAGCCAGCGGCACGATTTCATTTTAAAAATTATAAAAAAATTCAGATTCACACCTAGAACTAAAGCGATCAAAGATTTCTGAAATTACCTTTTAGTAATATCATACAAAAATTATAATATTTTCTTGCAGTGAATGTCAGGATAGTCTAGTGTATTTGGCTTTATCGGCGAAACAGGAAGATTTTCTTTCAGCGCCTTCAAAATGACTGGGTTGTGTTTGGGGTTGGGTGGGTGGTACTCGAGGTAGAACTCGAAGAAGGTGTTGATTGAGGGGTTTGGAAGTGGGTGGATATTTGGAAGAAGAGTGCGAGGTCGATGATGACCTCTTGGATCGTTTTGGTGTTGGTGTTTCTGTGGAGCTGGGCATTTTGGATGAACCTCGAGGTATTGAGTGCCTAGCGGAGGATTTTATTTTGGAGAGGCTTGTGTTTCTCAGATGGGATGTATCTCCAGACGAGGCAGGCGTAAGTGAGGATTGGATGGATCGTCGGATCACGCTATTATCATTAACGGGGCGAGGAGGAATGACAGGAGCTTTGGGATCATCTGAATGTCAGGAATCACTGTTTTAAAATTTAATAGGAGGAACGTTCAATGCTCACCGAGTGTTTACCAAGAGATTCACCGAGTGTTATGTCGTCAGGCTTGGACTACTATGTGCCGCACGAGCCGTTTTAATTCCGCTACAAAGACAGCGATTTTCTCATTGTTCGCCTGTCTATGTTTTCGAAACCTGCATCTTTTATCTGTATCAGACGGTTTTATTGGGGTCGCCAGATGCACTAACAATTCGTATGTTTTGTCCCTTATCAACGTAGGTAATTTTAAATTGTCCTTCACCTCGTTCACCAGAAAGAACACCTCCAATCTGTTAACATATGATGACCACGCTCCGCCATCTTTCCCACTGACATAGCTTTCATTTACTTTTCTTTAGTAAAATTTCAAAATTCGAATGGGCGAATTTTTCTCTAAACGATAGAATAGACGTCAAACACATATTTCTGACACACGCGGTCTCTGCTTTACCGACGCGTCTGACAGCCCACCACGCTCGAAGAAACAAAGAAACAGCAATTTTTTTTCTTTGCAATATTTTTAGTGCCACGTCTTTCTTTTCTCTCACTGCTTATTGTTCTTAGACGCACGCGATTTTGTTTATCTCGTCGCCAGTGTAGAGTTTAATAAAAGACGTCTGTTCGCATTCACCTTTATTTAAAGACTGGACCATTGCGCATTACACTATGCGCTTAAAATGTGGCTATGCATAAGAATCCTTAAAATATCACGGGTTGACCGCGTCACAAATGCGAGTCTTGAACGAGAGCTCCTGACGTTTCCTGAAAGTTTCCTGTAGCAGTAAATATAGCATCATACAGCTGATAGGCATTTAAGGGAGGAAGTTTACGTGAATGCTGAATTTGGAAGTACGGCCGAATTAGTGAGACTATCCTAGGATAGAAATATGTTCAATGAAACGATCAGCGACAAGATCAGAAGAAGAAGTTGCAAATATTGGGAGTGGGAAATGTGTCACGCTGTTTTCACCGTGTGTCGTTGGCGTCGCTTAAGCGGCATTCTATCAGTACTGCGTCGTTTTCTTAAGGGTCTAGGTCCCATAATCGAGTTTTTTTGATCATTTTCTAGTCCGTTTTGCGAAAAATCGACTGCACCAATCAAAAATATTTTAATGCAAAAAGTTTCATACATCCCTTCTTCCGAACACAATATATTTTTATTTCTTATACATTTACTATTAATATGATAAATATGTGTTTTTCCGATTGAAGTGTAGGAATTTGGAGATTCGTCCGGTACATTTTCCAAGAATCCTAAACATTTAAGTCTTTTTTTAAATTAGAATTAAAAGATTAAATATAAACCATGTGCGTCTTATTAATTAAAAAATTTAAAAAAAAAAAACCTTTAACAAACTTTGGTTTTGAATAGTCGTCATTTTATAAAATTTTTCAACATCTTCAAGATTTTATTTTACCCTGAAAATGGACGCTAATTAAATAATAAAAAATAGATAAATATAATTTATAGTTTTTTCAATACTCTGTAAAAAAAAATAATTTTCGATATGGAAAAATAATGTGACAATTAAATTAATTAAATGACACGATTTCGCCAGGTAATTAAAAGGCGAATTTCTCACCACAGCTGCTTAAGCGGCAGTCTACCGGTGAATTTGTTTTACATGAAAATATTTTTTTTTTCACTTGCTGCGTTTTGCTATATATGCATGGGGATGGCTTCAGGAGTGTTCATTAAAATTAAATATTAAAAAAGCACGGTTGATGCCGCAGTCCGGCAGCCAATCAGGGGCCGCCCAGTACGCGGACAGGGGGACAGGGCCGGATTTATGGCGGCCGGCCGATACACAATAAAGTGCGGCGCGGCAGCGCGCCCGGGCGATGTTTATTGCGGGGCGGCGGCCGTATATGACTCGTGACATTCTGTACGTGATCTCACTTAGTTTACCGCTGTGCCCGCAAAGGGCCCTTGCGTGAGAAATTAAACATCGCGTAATAATCCAACTGTTATTGCTGCTTATTGTATGCAGAAAAACTAGCTTTTATTGTGAGAATATCTATATTTGATGTGACGCAAAAAAAATTTTGAATTTGGAGTGAATTTTTTTTTAAAACAACAAGTCTCGTCTCATCTGATTTCTCTAAAGTAAATGTCATATTTCACGCATTTTTAATAGAAGAGAAAAGAAGGTCGAAAAATAAAATAAATGTGCATAACGTGAAAGTCATGCGAGAATACACGCAGATGCTCATATTTAATATGACTCTGTTTTAATATATGAAAAGCGCATTGAAGGGTTGATCTGATGTTTAGTTGGAACGATATAAAAAAAATGTAAGGTATAAGGAAAAGGAAAGGTTAAAGAAAATATTAAATACAATACTATTATATTAAAACATCATTGTCGAGTTTTTTTTGTTTGTTATATATTTATACATGCATGACAAAAATTACTTTATTTTAAATTAACAATATAATTTTAAAGATGTGCTTTATTGTTTCATCTTAATTATACTGTCTTAATAATACAAATGAAATGATTTTTTTTTTTATACAAGTTATGGATATACATATATATATATATATATATATATATATATATATATATATATATATATATATATATATATTTAAAAAACACATAACAGTAATATACCGGTAGACTGCCGCTAAAGCAATGCCGGCGTAATGTGTGTCTCATCGTGATTTTTAATTTGTCGCATGTAATAATGCACTTATAGAAATATAATTTTAAGCATTGAAAATAGTACACATAAACTCAAAACATGGTTTCAGGTACAAAGGATTTAAGGCGGAAGCTAAGTTGTAGTAAATTTGCAAATAAAATACTTGGATTTAATACGAAAACGAGGTTGCCGGGTAAAAAAATGTTGGGTAAGAAAATTTAACGCGCGGTCAAGCAATTTCCTTAGCGAGCACTAAATCTGTCGGGTTTCCGTTAAAACCCGGGTTTTTGTTCGCGGGTCGCGGGCGAGTCGAGAACAGCAAGCATTTAGGGGGAAATGGTGGGGTTAGGCGGGTTTTTTGGCTTTGTTTTATTAACCTTCACGACAATTGTAGTGCACTGCCCAGTAACGGGCACTATCCGTATATTTTTATTGATTTTTTGTATTTAAATAACTTTACTAAATTCATTTAGATTTCTTAGGGTTCACTGAAAATAACAAAAAAAAAATGTGCGGTATTAAGTTCAATAAGATATCACTCAATTGTAAAAAAAGGATTTCTTTAAAAACCGCCACAGATCCATCACAACCTAACTGGATCTTTTGAACAAGAAATTAATAATATAAGTGGCATCTGCAAATATTCAAAAGTATCTACGAGATCAATAAAATCTATGTAGTGTATCGGTCTCTACAATGTTGCATCTCAAATAAATAGCTATTAAATATAGTGTCTCTTTTATAGAATGTTTGAAAAGATGTTGTATTAATTTTTTTTTCCAATCGAGTGCTGGAGATTTCCGAAGGATAAATGATGATTTTTAAGTTTTATTCTTGTTTTACTTGTTATACTGCTTCTACAAAAAAGCTAGCTATTTATTTTTACTTCTTCAAGCTTTTAGTTTATAAGACAGATCGTTACAAGTCCGCGTGCTCCCGCCGAGCAGCTGCGATTCTCGAGGAGGCAGCATAATTCTTGGCAGGGAGACCATAACTTGGCGGAGCCTGTGGAGAGGCTTCCTTGGAATATTATGAAGCCTAGTAAATCTGCATTATTCAACAAACTTTACCAAAATACAAAAACATGCTTATGTAAGCGGCTTTATGGATGTGAGCTTTCTTGATCTTTCCAAGGTTTTGCAAACAAAACAAGAAATCAATGATGTAGGACGTAAGTGAAACCAGAACTATGGAGGTAAAATGAGAGACAGTTTAAGGTCCTGGAGTCGGAATGTGATGGTATGAAATAAAACAAAAACAAAAAAAATTATATTGCTGAATGTAATCAGAGTTATGGAGTCAAAATGAAAATTTCATTTTTTGAGTCTAAATTGAATCTGATAGTAAAAATTATGGAAGTTAAATCAGAGACAGTTTAGAGTAATGGAGTATGAATGTGTAATGGAGTATGAATGAAAAACTCTTGAAATAAAATGGCCTAGTCAGTTTTTAACTGTCTTACATTTCTGCCTTGGCACCGGAGATATCTTTAAGAGTTAAAAATCAATCCCCGAAGATGTCTCCATTACCGGAATATGAGCAAACACCCAAAAACGGAACATATCCATTAATATCAGCCACCTAAATTGACGAAAGCATATGAATAAATGATTACATTGATGAATTGATTTCATGACGTATTTGAATTAATTTGCTTATATAAATTAATCGATCATGGCCATCACTAGTACGTATAAGTCTATGAGGAGGAATACACGACCGGCGTTCAGTATTGATGTATTCAGAAGGCTAAGTCTCGATGGGTTGAATGGTGAATAATTCGTCTCGAGTGCCAGGACTCCGCGAGCTTTTCCAAGCCCAAAGAGAATATACTAGTGTTTCTACAAAGATAAATTTATTTACTGAGAAATTTATGCAAACTACACACATTCAAGCTATAAACCAATTATTTACCATTTATATTTTTTTCCGCAGTCCATGAATAGTATACATTATATATCTTGTAAAAACTGAAAAGATCGAATCGTTTTGATTCACTCTCAGTTTTGATGGTACTCAGTAGTTCAATTGGTGAAAATGACGCGATTTGATTTCCATCTGCGTCTCCAAAAAAAAATTCGAGGATTTTTATCGTCGTTTACGCGAAACACTGCGTTTACTTTGTTAGATTGTTCTGTCTTGTACGTTGAAGGTTTGGAGTTTGATATTGGCATTCTGAAACGAGCCTAAAATGGGCAATAAGCATGCAAATGGGAGGATAGTCCTCATCAAGTATTCCAGGTGCGTTTTAAGAGCTGCGGAGAAGCAGCCTGAGCCGATGGGTCTCTGAGATGTCAGCGCTATCAGATTACCGCAAACTATTTGCATAAAATAATTAAATGATGGTCAAAGTATTATGAACACATTATTTCAGTTTATAATTGATATACAACAAATATGAGTATCTAAATGGCAAGGAAATTATGATAATTTTTGTTTGTAGGTGCTTTCGTTTTTCTAGCATTTCTTCATAGTAGTCAAGAAAAGACTATCAACAATAATTTTTTTTTTTTAAATATTAAATTAAAATATGAATTATTTGAAAGTAATGAGATATAGGTGATATGATTCAAAATAAAATATCGAAAAAATATAATTGAAATATCGTTTCAGGTTAAGTTACGTGATTTTTGATAATTTATCTTAATTTATGGCTTGGTTAACCTTTAAATATTTGTCTTGAATGTTTATATGTTTGGAAAAAAATATATTATACATTGTTACTTGTTGTTTACATTTCAATAGCTTCATGAATAGAGATACACCTGCACAGGTTGGACGGGGATAATTACTGTTGTCGTCTCAAACCTTACATGGACATATTTTTCAATCAAGCAAATTAGCAAAAAATATTTAATCAACGAGATAATACCTGGCTCGCATTAATTTATTTTGTGAGGAGTCACCGATACGTTTACAAAATAATTAACGAAGGGAATATATGGAAACATATCCTTCAAAGCAGGTTTAGTTCTTGCGAGGACAATTTTAAACTTCAATGTAGATGCTTAATACATTTCCTGGAATTTGTTTGTAATATTATTTAAAATTATACATCTTTAGAAATTGTTATTTTCAAGTGACAGTATCATTTATAGACTTGATTAGTGTTGGGAGATAATGATAAGAAACGACTGTGATTAGTATGTCACACCTCACAACACCTTTACCTTTAAAAATATTTTATAATAATCATTAAAAATAGATTTAGCTTCGTGGCTAAGATGTTAAGATTAATTTATAGACTTTTCCTTAAAAGATTTATCTGGGAGGGTGTTTTGACAATTAAGATATTCTGTATTTAATTCTGACACAATAAGGTTTTTTTGTGAATATGAATACAAAGATCGTGAAAGAAATTGTTTTTTCTTTTTAATGAGAAAGTCGCATTCCGTTTCATTGTCATTTTGTTATCTTCGAGTCTCGTTGCTTCCACGGAGAAAAGTATCCGCGACTCGCAAGCACGGCGATTTCTCAAACGTCACATTCATAATATAAAAATCCACGATCGCAATTCACTTCAGATCGATTTGATCGACTTGATCGATTTGATCGATTTGATCGATCTCCCCGCCGGCGGACGGATCGCCCCCCGGGCCGCCCGGGGGGCAAAAAACCGAGTCCGGCCCTCGGCACCGAGCCGGCCCTGCTCTGGTTGCAAACGCTTCGATTAACTCTCGAATAAGGCATCAACGCGGACTCGATAGAATATCGATGATGGAAGCCCCGGCTCGGTTTTTGGCTGCCGGGGAATGCAGGGCTGGTGACAAGATTCGGATTCCTGTTTACACGGTGCCTCGAGGCTTTTTCCCCGCAAGATTGTATTGGAATCGATTTGCGCCGGCAAAAAGCGGACACTGTTCATACCACTTTGCCCATGCGTGACTCGTTTTCATACTGCTTTATAATTTATTGGTGTTTTAGGACGTATTTGATATGTGATTTGTATTGTTTACAACCTGCGCTTGGGTTTTTTTTGCTAAAATGAAGCTCAATTGCAATTGAATTGTAAATTGGAGGGATCGAATCGAATATTTATAGCAATGCGCCTGTTGTCAACGTGGACTAATAATATATATAATCATAAGAATACATTTAAATGTTTGTTGCCTATTAATTATTTAGTTAATAATATAACAATACACGCAGAAAAAAGCAATGCGCGGTTTGACTTTCGCTTGCGGCCTTCCACTCATAAAATGCGGTGTTTTCAAACTTTTATTTTTTCACCCTTTCCCCATACCTTTACACCGCTCCGGGTGTCCTGTTATGTCGAATGCATAATGCACGCGTGTTAAATAAATACATAAATTACACAGAAGCCCGATTCCGCTACGGAAATAAGCGATTCAGCAGGGTGAGCCTTTTTTTTTATACCACCAAATGAATTACGCCCGTCGGGGCGAGTCTCCAATCTCGCCAAATCGGTCTTGGTAGTGAATCAACCGCCGACGAATCGTTAGTGTCAAAAAACCGCATGAATTAACCGGGCCGAGATGTCGCCGGGCGCCACTTTTAATTGTGTTATACGGCGTCACGTGACGTGCATGCGCGAGCGGTCACGTGACGTAAATGGGCACGTGACCCGCCACTCCCCTCCCCGGCGCCATCTTTTTTCCCGGCGCCCCTGCCCCCTCGGTGTCGTCGGCTTTTAGTTTATTTGCCGTCGAAGCTGCGACCGTCTTGCGCCGAATCATTCGACTCCCGTAAATAAAAATATAATAATAAAAAAAATAATAGATTTATGTCACGAGTGGGGTTCGAGTGTGATTTGAATTGCGCCCTTTCGCTCTAATTACATACTGACTCATACACCCATTTATTTGCTATAGTGCGTCTACAAGTTAACTATGCTTCGATGACGTCAAAGTTTGTTTTTTTTTAGAAAAATACAAATTTAGCACTTACACAGATAACACAATATATATTATGGGTAAAAACGATAAATAACATATTAAAATAAATAACATATTTTTAAATAAAAATATAAAAAGATAACTAATAAAAGATTATTGCTACTGCCTATAATACCATCTCTACAGAAACGCATGAGGCAAACTCAGCTAATATCTTTCTACCTAATTTCTAGATATTAAAATCAAGCTCACGTATGTTCATATTTATCGCATTTTTCTATATTTACATATTATTGTTTAAATAAAAAAAAAAACGATATTTAGATAGAGATATTAGAGTTTAGAGGTAAGAATACTTTTTAAAGGAAGACTGCAAACAGTTTATTAACAGGGCGGACCGCACCTGCTTCTTATGTATTACTGTTTCATATTGATACAGCGAAGTCAATTAATATGTCAAAGTAGATATAATGACTAATATACTGGGTGAATCTATGCTACATTCACGTATAAAAAAAATATATAAAAAAAATTTGAAATGAAACATCCTTTGCAAATTCACAATAGCGCTATTAAAGCACTTTGATTTTTAAACTATTTTTTTTATGTCTACCTATTTGTATATAATTGTTTTAGGACAGTGGATATCACGCAGTTTGTTAAAAGGGCGAATGATCTTATGGTCACAGGAATGAATAAAATAATTTTAAGATTTGGCATGTCGCATTTGATTGAAGACTTGTTGACGTGGAAATATCTTCATTGGAATTGAATCACATAAATCGTAAACCGCAAAACATACATCCTTGTCATAAAGGTTCGTGCTGGTATTTTTATGTCATGTCATACTTTACAATGCACTTATCGTAATAGGCAGCTTTCATTTAATGGTTTATTTGTTTATTGAAAAAAAACATGTTATATGTTGTTAATTTGATCAACATTTCCAGGTAATTGATTTACAAACGATACGAAAAAAAACCTCGTTTCCTACTTGAGAAAAAATAAAATTTCTATTTTTCGTCGATTTGTTTTTATACCAATTCTTTAAAAGCATAATGTAAGAACAGTAAATGGGATTTTATTTTGAAGTTAATTTTACACAAAATTTTAAAAACAATAATACTATTGAAATATTAAATACACATTGATTCTTAAAAAATCGTTCAACCATAAAACAATGATTTAAAATCTAAGCAGACTAAAGCAATTTCTGAACATATTTAAGCTTTGTTTATTTTGGGTAATAAACATTTGTTAAATTTATTAAATAAACCAATACAATATTTCATAATAAAGTAATTAGCCTTATAAATAATATTATTTTTCGTCTTAAGGTTAGACTAAGTGCATGCGTATCAATTAATCTTTAATTGAATTATTAATCCACTGCTAAAGTATTGTTTTTTTTTCCGATCCAAAAAATACAAATAATAAAATAATTTTTTTTTCATCTATTTAGAAATCTAGTAGCATGAAAAAAGTAATTTTAGCAATCTCATATTTTTTTGCAATCTCATGCTTCGCGCAACACGAAACCTTTTACTGTTTCCTCACGACCGCCGCCATTTTGTCCGGCCGTGTTGTATTGTACGGCGTGTTTTTTAGACTGGCAACATTGCAGGCCTAATTGAATTTGCGGAATAATTTCAGTATAATGGGCCCCATGCAGCTCGCGACCCGCGCCTTGGAGACGACTGCCATTTTGAAAAAACCCAAGAAACTTTTACCCGCAGAATTATTATCTGTTTGTTTTATGGTTATCCTTCAGCGTGTTCCTTGTATGTTACATTGTTAAGGCCCATGCAGTCAACTCTTTATATTTAAAAGTTATGTAACCAGCAAAATAAATCGCTTGACATGCTTCCAATAAAAACAAAATAAACGGATACAGAAATGATCGTTCGAGAAAAACTCTAATTATTATACGCGCGTCAAAAGTCACGAAGGTTTTTTTTTTAATCAAACCAAATGAGTTTTTAATACTAACTGAAATAAACTTATTGATTTTAAATACTTGTAAATAAATTGGCAAAATTATAGAAATTACAAAAAATTTCGATTAATTTACAAAATTGTTACATTCCGAATTTTTAAGAAGAAACCAGACGATTTTGAAAAACTTAAACAAAAACCGAATCACCTTTTTATTTTGTGCTTATAAATAAAGTTTTGGTGATAAATATAACAACAACAATAAAACATATTTTATGATTCATATAAATAAATTTAATAATAATTTTAAAAAAACATTAAAACCGCCTTTTCTTTCATTTAAAATACTACGACTATAAAATTCGCAATCTGTACCCTTAATTGTTTTCTGTACACTTTATTATTTTCTTTCTCACACAAGATGCACAAACAAGTTTTATCAGCAGTCGATTACACTGATGTGGGTTGTTAAAGGAAGCCTGAAATCAAAAACGATTTGTGTTGTACATACATTGTCGCTTTTAATACCTACTGCTGAAACTTTTTGCAACTTCACAAGAATACGCGAGATAAAATTTATAGATTTTAAACATTATTCAAAAACCACCCCAAGTGATGTTGTGTATTTATACTCACCCCTTTGGACGTTTAATCCTTTCAGGAAGGGAGGGGGGGGTGCCTAATTGTACTACACTCGCAGACAATAACCGGCGCGGACAGTGGGGGCGACTCGCACGAGCGGAAACGCCGCACCGCGGCAGACAATGTGCGCACCCCATCCCGCCCCGCGTGACTTCTATCTCAACAATCGCAAGGGTTGTGATGATGTCTCTTTATTTTTTTACCCTTAAGTTTTTGGGGAACCACCCTTTATTTAAATTATCGATATCTATCTGAAATAAAAATCTTATATATATATATATTGAAAATTATTTTTTATATATTTTATTTATATATAAAATTTAACTATTATAAATGATATTTTTTTTGTTTTTAATAACAGGATAAGCAATATTGGTGAAATTTATATCAAAAAACATTTAAAATATTGATAAAGTGAACACATTAACAGAACGAAGACACTCCGGACATTTCCTTTAAAAATACATAAATCTCACTTTATAATATATTTAGTACGCAGGGTTATCCCACATGGAATGATTATTATATAATACTTATTCCCGCCTGATAAGTACTTTTTTTTAAACGATTGATTATAAATACGAATGACTGTGTTAAATAAAAATAAAAACTTTTAACTTATATAAATATTGAGTCAATGAAACAAAGTAACAAAACTAGACATGTTATTCGTATAAATAAAGTTAGCGTATACGGATTGACTGTCGTTTTTATTATTAATCCCACTCGATAAGTACAGTAAAATATTAGATTATTGATAGTGAATATTTTATTCTGTGCTAAATAAAAATAAATAGCACAAACATATATAAATTAACAAAACGAAGACGTTAGACATAACATCAAAAACCAAACAAATGTTTTCTCATATTAAACGCGCTAGGTTATCCCATACAGATCGACTGTCGGTTCAATTATTAATACCACTCGATAAGTACAGTGAAATATTAGATTATTGATAATGAATATTTTTTTGTGCTTAATAAAAATAAATACTATAAATATATATATATATATATATATATATATATATATATATATATATATATATATATATATATATATATGTATATATATCAACAAAACGAGGACGTTAGACATATCATCAAAAAATAAAGTAACGTTTCCTCATATTAAACGCGCGGGGTTATCCCATAAGGATCGACTGTTGTTTCAATCATTGTCCTCGCCTGACAAGGACAATTAATTCCTCTGTGATAGGATCGGCGGGCCTGCGCCTGCCGCCGAACGGCTCTATTGGCCTGTGAGAACCGAATTATTTCCGACTCCATCGAGATAGCCGCCGAGGCATATTTAGAAATTTCCTGAATTTATACGTAATTAAACCGTGAAAGTCGGTTAATAGGCTAATTGGATTTTTTAACTTTTATTTATGTTTAGTTATAAAAAAATTGATATCGCCTTTTCAGATTTACACATTTGACTAAAATATATATATTTTCAGAATTTTAAAATAAACAAGCATTGAAGTAATAAAATAGAGCTATTCATTTTTATTATTTAACGCTTTTTTATTAAATTTTTTAACAATGCAATTAGTGTGGTT
The DNA here is from genome assembly GCA_022113835.1 of Atopsyche davidsoni. Classification (NCBI taxonomy): domain Eukaryota; kingdom Metazoa; phylum Arthropoda; class Insecta; order Trichoptera; family Hydrobiosidae; genus Atopsyche; species Atopsyche davidsoni. The sequence continues at coordinate 2,285,954 of JAILWY010000012.1, read as the reverse complement.
TTTAATTTATTTTATATATAAAACTGTTTTACTAATAAAAAAATATGTAGTGCATAGATTCTGCAATGTATTTGATTTTTTTTAATTCAATACGAATGTACTTTTCACTCACAAAAATGTTCACTACTTCACTGCCATACAGTTTTTTTTAATTTTTTTTTTTTAATTTTTATCATATTGAATACAATTAAATTCCAAGCAATTTAGAGTCCTGGCAATACTGAGACATCAGCTGGGGAATGGCCTCCGGCTGGCTGCCAGGAATGCCCTGCATCACCGCGCGGGTCCTGCGCCTCCGCCAGACCCTGGCAGCCTCCACTCCCGATGGCTATCAGCTCCTCCTCACAGATATGTCACCAACGACAGGAATTGATTCAATCTCTGATTGGTGACGGTGGATTATTAATTTTGAATGGTTACTATTTGATTAAGAAATCATAAAAAAAAACTCGAGGTATTTATTTTTTAATACGTTACTTTATTTTTATATATAAATTCGAATGAAATTGATAGTGCCTCTATAAATTGAAAGACGTCTTTCTATTAATTAATTTATTACAGAACAGCGACTTTTTACTATACTAAAGTCATGATATTGCTTTGATAACAACTCAAATCAGAATGTGGGCTGTTGTCTTTTGTGTCGTAGCGATTGAAGGCAGCTTTACTATAATAATTCAAAGTTATCCTCATTATTGAAAATTAGTTAAAAACTATTATTTCATTATAACATTTTTTAAAACGTTCAGTATAAAAGATTAACTGTCTTTGGGTAATTTTGGTTGGTATTTTTTTACTTTTATTTTCATACAAATAGTAATATTATGTACTAATGTATGCCAATCTATACAATGACGGTCTCTTCTTGTGCTCTGCGGTGGTGGACCCGAGTACCCAGGGGGACAATAGCAGGTGATAATTAGGTGTGACGTATCCAGCATCCTGTCTCTCTCAATAGGGCATCGTGACATGTTGACAGAGTTATTTAAAGCTTTCTTGTAAAAAAAAAGGTTCAATTTCTGACATCTATTATAATATAGTAATAATTTAAATAAGTTTTTTTTTTTTAAATATTTATGTAGTATATGCCTGTGTGTACTGTAAGCTCAATCTGAATTTTCATTAAGTATCGTTTGTTAAATTGCTCACAAGTAATTTGACAAAACGTAAGGTGACTTTCCTTTATAGGTGAATTTAAGCAAGAATTTTACTTTATTTTATTTTAAACATATTAAAGTTTTAACTACAATGGCTATCAATTTATATATTATTAAATTTGACGATACCTTACAAGGCAAAGAAATAAATGTATTATACAATATAGGAAACTGTTTTACAAATAATTTTGTTTTTTTTGTGATAAAAATAATGAAAAGGTGTAATTGTTATTTTTTATGACTTTAATTATCAATTTGAAATTGTAATAATATATATATACGCCAGTCGAATATTTTAAAATTTCTCAATGACCTCTGTAAATTTCTTTCCCAAGGGTTTTTAACTGTCGATCATTAAACTTCGACATTAACGACTCTATTATCGAAGCCTTGGAAGCTTCGATACCTCCCTCGGAGTTTTATGAAGGCTTTAAGTATCTATAGGAGATCTTAACTCTTTGACGACCGTGAGATATGTTTTGTGTGTGAGGGACATGTTAACACGATCGTTGAAAATGATCGATTACAGATAAACTAGGAATATACTCGTGTATTTCATGGCTTTAAGCTCCCTGAAGGGCAATAAAAAATTGTTTAGGAAATAAATTATAAGGGGTGTTAAAAAGCTAAGATTTTATTATTTTGGGGTTGCTGCTTTGATTTAAAGCATTTTGATAAACGGCTTCCTGTTCTTTTCCTTTGAAAATATTTTAAAAAGTTTATATTTAATATTTCAGTATTAACTTTATATTTATATTGCGTTATCGAAAACGTTAACTATTTGTATTCAATATTCAGTGATCGATAAAATTCATGAAAAAAAAAAATCTAGTCGTTTTTTATGTGAATCGATTACCTTAAAAACATATTGTATACGTTAAAAAATATTACAATATTAAAAAAAAAAAAAAAAACAACAAACCACCCAGATCGAAACGAGGCCAAAGATTGAGATATTAACACATAACAAAAAATAAAAACACAATACATTCATTCACACTTCCAAGCAGACCACAATCCCCGAAAGAACAAAGCAGAGACCTATAAAAGTCAAAAAGTAGAAATAAAGAACACAGACGACGCCGTGCCCTCGCCCAGAGGTCCGCCTGTTGCGGGAATTTCGTTACAAGGAATTCTGAAGCCAGCCGGGGCATTTTGTTTAGAAAATATCGAGCCTACAGGGTGGGCCCGGACCCGTGAAATCGGGACAAGAAAGGCGACCCACACCTGGGCCCGTCGACAGCTGCCGGGAGAGGCCGCGTACATCATAATTATATTTGGCGTCTCCAGACTTAAGTGATTCTTCACGGGTCATAAAATTATGATGTGAAATGCTGAGATAGCTTTGTACTGGAGCCGATTCCCTCACGGGGTTTTGGCTGTTGTTTTTGGTTTGGGCCGATGCTTGCTTATGGAAAATGGACGCTGGAAAATCAAAATGACTCAATCTCTAATAAATATTTGGTATAAAGTAAAAAAAAGTTTGATGAAGAAAAACCTACAAACTACGAATTTATCTACGAAATCAAAAATGAATAGTGTCTAAAATCGATTACACTAATTCATCGGCCGCGGATATCTGATGAATTTAGAATCGTTTTTGAAATTCTCAGAATCGCCTATCTGCCTTCTGTTTAGCAGAACTAATCTCTGATTAATATTCCGAGATCATTGCCAACAATAGGATGACGGCGCTTTACAATGCCCCGGGTCGCCTACAATGCTGGAGAGTGCCGTGATTGGTTTAGGAAATGCCTTCCCTAATAAAAAGCCTTTGTCCGACGCAGCTTTCTTCGAAAGCACCGTGCCGAGGGTGCTAGATTCCTGGGTGACGTGCATTCCTGGGGGCTGTTTATTGTTAGGGGCTGATTGTTGTAAAATGCGTGTTAATTAGCGTGACCGTGCCATCACCTGTTGACTTCTTTGGGGAGGTGGTATGAATGCTTTGTAAGCTCGAGGCACAAAAGCCATTTTATATGGCATTTAAAAATATACAAAATTTTATATTTTTATTGAACTGTAGTGCTGTTAATATTATATATAACTAGATATATATATTTAATTATTTTTGTTTTGCATAAATTTGGTATAAATATTCACAATACCTTGTCACAGATGAAAAAGTCTTGCACAGAATGCGCAAAGAAAGGAAACTCTTGACGTTGGTAAAGAAGCGAAAGGTCTCCTGTTTTGGACACATTTTTGGTTCAAATAAGCATGAAATCCTCCAGCTGATTGCCGAAAGAAAAATCGAAGGAAAAAAGGGGCATTGGAAGAAGGAAATTTACGTGGATGCGGGATTTACGCCAGTGGCTGGAGATCGGAAGTCAGCTAGATTAGTGAGACTAGTCCAGGATAATGATATGTAAGAATTCACTTTATTAATTTAATGTTTATAATACGGAAGTACACTGGTCACTGGTTCTGGTTGTGTGTCGAAGTGAGTCTCTCGCGTGAGTCTAGTGTATTTGGCTTTATCGGCGAAACAGGAAGATTTTCCTTCAGCGCCTTCAAAATGACTGGGTGACTTGTGTCACCGAGGGGTTGTGTTTGGTGTTGGTGTCCTGTGGAGCTAGGCATTTTGGATAAACCTCGGGGCACTGAGTGCCTGGCGGAGGATTTTATTTTGGAGAGGCTTGTGTTTCTCAGATGGGATGTATCCCCAGATGGGGCAGGCGTGAGACGCGCTGTCTAGTGTCTAGTGTATTTGGCTTTATCGGCGAAACAGGAAAATTTTCCTTCAGCGCCTTCAAAATGACTGGGTGACTTGTGTCACCGTGAGGTTGTGTTTGGGGTTGAGTGTGTGATCCTCGAGGTAAAACTCGAAGAAGGTGTTGATAGAGGGGTTTGGAACTAAGTGGGCAGAGATTTGGAAGGAGTGTGCGAGGTCAATGATGACCCCTTGGATCGTTTTGGTGTTGGTGTCTCTGTGGAGCTGGGCATTTTGGATGAACCACGGGGCCTTGACTGCCTAGCGGAGGATTTTATTTTGGAGAGGCTTGTGTTTCTCAAATGGGATGTATCGGAGATATAGGTTATAGGATTTGAGGCGCTATTTACGGGGCGAGGAGGAATGACAAGAGCTTTGGGATCATCGCTACGATATCCCTTATTTTCTCCTATGAGACGCGCTGGGAGCTCTTTTTATATCCTGATTATTGTTACCAGCCAAGTACGAGTAGTCAGCTCGGCCGGCGCTGGTGTATGTCGGTGTTGCCTGGTGCAATGTAGCTCGATGCAACCTTAGCCTTAGTAAATTATATATATTTTTTGCACTTACCCCTCTTGAGCATGGCGGACTGGTGGGGGTTGGAGGCGCGCGCAGCGAGGGGGGCGCAGTCCCAGCGGTGGTGGCGCAGCTGATGGCGGCACTCGGCCACGGCGGCTCGGAGCCCCCCCAGGGCGGCGGCGGCGGCCGCGGGGGCCCGCGCGCACAGCCGCCTCTGCGCCCTCGCCAACCCACCCACAGCCAGGCACCCGCCCACCGACACCGTCCTGCGCACAAAAACACCATCAAATTCAACCTCAAAATTTTGCATATCTACTATAATAATATCCATTGTGTGTGTGTGTGTGTGTATGTTTCATTTTTTGGTTCTCTATAGAATATCTTAAAAGATACAACGCTGATTTATTGCACGTAAGTTCAGTAAGTTTTTCCGCAGTTATGTGCCGAATTTCAAGATGATAGGATAATATTTTCATTCATAAACTAATTGAATAAAACTATAAAATATGCTTTAGCGAGTTTCAATATTTACGAATTGTAGGATTTTATTGTTCAACGCGAGAATTTCAAATTTAGAACTTTTACAAAAAAATAAATTTTGATGCTTCTTAGAAATTTTCAATTTATGTCAGCTTGACACAAGTACCAATTTTATTTTTTTATCGAAATTGCGTTAGAATTTATTAATCACATCATTAATAACTCAAAATGCCTCCAAAAACGTCATTCTGTGACAGGCAACATTTCTAGTACTATAATAATATCCATTGTGTGTGTGTGTGTGTGTGTATGTTTTATTTTTTGGTTATCTATAGAATATCTTAAAAGATACAACGCTGATTTATTGCACGTAAGTTCAGTATGTTTTTCCGCAGTTATGTGTCGAATTTCAAGACGATAGGATAATATTTTCATTCATAAACTAATTTAATAAAACTAAAAAATATGCTTTAGCGAGTTTCAATATGTATGAATTATATGATTCTGTTGTTCACCGCGAGAGTTTCAAATTTAGAACTTTTACAAAAAAAACAAATTTTGATGCTTAGAAATTTCCAGTTTATGTCAGTTTGACACAAGTAACATCTTTATTTTTTCATCGAAATTGCATTAGAAATTATTAATCACATGATTAATAATTCGAAATGCCTCCTAAATAAATAACACGTTTGCTGTGCATACACAGCAAACGTAATTCAAAAAGAATAGCACAATTAAATGTGATAAAGACTGCATTAAATAAATAACAGTGCAGTGAAAGTGATGCGTTGTTTGTGACACGAAATGTGACACAAATGTCGAGCAATGAATTGGAAGGAAAACGTGAGCAGCGCCTTCTTAAAATTCGAGTACCCAGCTATTCGAGTATTCAGCCAAACATATGTTCAAACACTATTGCATTGTTCATCGAATACGTCATTCTGTGACGGGTTACATTTCTAGTTATTTATAATTACAAGTTAGAATTACGCGTGGTTACTGGTTGGGTGACGGAGTCTCTCTGACGCGTGATGCGCTGGGGGTCCTATATTCGAAATAGTTACACAGCTCGGACAAGTCCGATCTTGTCGAAGAATTACAAAGGGTTTTTCCCTCTCATTTTCTTGCCTAACACAATATTGAATCTATACTAAATGCTACCACTTAAGCCACACATTTCAAGCCCCGAAATCTGCGCGCAGGACGGGGATAGCCACGCACCACCACACCTCAACCAACTGTAATATAACTAATGAAAAATAAAAGAATTTTCAAATTTTTTTTCGCCCGACCACAGCAGCACAAGCGAAATCGAAAAAACACCTCACACATGTTCCAACAAATTGCTGTCGCCTTCAACAAATTGCACAAGAGTGTAGCCATATACCAGATTTCGCTGATACTCACTGATGTATGGACAGGTAGTTGATTTTGTTCGAATTTTTACATTTCCGGTATTGAGAAACTAGAAAGCAGGAGTCAACATATATTTTTATAAAGTTTATTGCATAGAACGATTAAAGGTTCACTTCAAGCAGAATAACAAAACAGGCAGACGACTCGAAGTTGTTGTTCGAGTCGTCTACCAATGCGAAATCTTTAAAGCGCCCCACACACGTACCAAAAAAATTGCCTTGTCGACCGACAAATTGCATCGTGTGTAGCGAGTGTCGGAAGTTATTGTGAGATTTCGCTGATAAATCGAGGCTTCGCCGGTATTAAAATAAAAAAAACTTCAACAATCTTTGGTTTTGAAAAGTCGTCATTTTATTTGACCTGGAAAAAGGAAATGATTAAAATTAATATTTTTTTAATTTTTTCTGTGTAAATATATGTGTGAATTGATTTCCTAAAATATTATATATACAATATTCCTGTATGTGTGAAAAATGTGGAATAACATAAAATATTTAAGTGTAAATGCAGTATTGTATTATGGTTAGTTAATTTTTATATGCAATGCAAGTGGATGCAAAACTTAATATGTTGTTTATACTGATTAATTATATATGTAATGTGTTGTTTGTGATATGATAAATATGAGGAGGAACTAGTCGGCGCTGAGCTTTCTTACACTAAGTTCAATAAAGCATTACTCTTCTTGAGCTTATGTATTTCCTGAACACAAAGACCACCAAAAAGCTACAAAAGCGATGAAAAAAACCACGTGGGGATTTGAAGGACACGTACAAGGTCTGAAAACTTTTTTGTGATATTTGACTGTGAATTGAGAATATTTTCAAGCCTACAGCTATATAGCATTTATTGATTTTATTTTTGAAGAAAAAAATCAAAGCATTCAGTTTAATTGAAATAATCGAATGTATTCAATTAAGACTAAAATAAATTACTTGATAGGTTACAAATATTATTAAAATTCCCATTAATAACACGTCTCATATCAAAACACCAACCAATTTGTGTATCTACCTTTTTCAATTAAACACCCGAGTCCAAATCGTCGATTCAACCATTTAGAGTTGAAAATGAGGCAGAGGTGGATGGCTGGGCGAGATAATGCCCGACCAGGGACTCGAGTTGATAAATTAAACCAGAAACATTGGGCGATTTTTCATTTTAATTAAATGTCCATCTACAGAGGGAGCGTACAATTAAATACCAAAACTTAAGTATGGATTAATCATTGATGTACATCAACTTATAAAAACGACTTGATTTTTTTTCTTGATCATCATCACCGCCATGTGACTCAGCTGTTAGAGTTTTTTTAAAGCCTCTAAGTTCAAGAGTAAAAATTGTTTTCAAAACAAAAATCCCTTTAGAAAATGATTTTTATGTAAAAAAGGGCCTAAGATGTATTTGCTAATCGTTTCGAACGATTTCTTGCTTGATTTTTTGTGCCTAAATTATATTATAGAGCACTTACCTAAAAGCTACTGATACTGCACATATGTAAAAAATAACAAAGTTTTTCCAATAATAATTAATGCGATTCCAATTTGAGAAAAACGAGTAGAAAAACGAAGGCACTTTATTTTTTCCAACTGCAATCATTTTTGTTTGGTCTTACATAAAAATGCTTTCTACAAGCCATGTACGTTTTCAATATAATACTTCGACCGGTTTCGCGATACACATAAATCAACTACTGATTTAATATTATAATTATATGGAATATATTCTGATTAAAACATACAGTATATAAATAATAAATAAAATTATTTATGAGTTATTAAAAAACTATCTATTAAATCACCGGGTCGATTCCACACTGCTCACAAAGCCCAAAATTAACACAAGTCATGTTTCGACAAGAAAAAATGAAACCTCTCGGACTTATTCGATACATCGAGCTGGTTTTTTAGTCGAGTTTATTTATCGACCCGCCCGGGGCCCGGCTGAGTTAATATTGTTAAGTATTTCGTTGGATCGGAAACAGACGATGGTCGAGATTAGATGTACGAAAGTGCCGGACTCTGTAGAAAATACCTTACAATTAATTTCACGACTCTGGGTGACACCTGGAGATAACTGCTCTTGGACGGCTCGACGTACCTGCGATTAATTTCATGAACGTAGAACAGTTAAATTCGGTAAATATACTAGAGGCTTTTAACTGATTGAAAGAAATTCGATTCATCAGATCACGATCTTATTCTGAATCTATGACGTCATTTTATTGGAATAATTCCGCTGTAAATAACGCGAATTAATTGGTTTCAGGATTATTAATGACACCCAAAGATAACTAATTATCAATTTAATAAATGTCTTTACTATTGGAAAAAGTATTGTGTAATATTTAACTAGAAAGAATAACGACTTTTAAGATTGCAATATTACTGTAAATTAATGAAATTTGCTATTATATCGCTATTGCTATCTGTTTTACAGATTTGAGATAAACTATCAATTTCATAAGATATTACATTTCATTACTTAAATTAATATTAGGGCATATCTCCACAAAGTACACATATTCAAAATTAATTTATTCTGCTAATCTAAATTGAATGTGAATTGAACCCCCTTTGATAGTCCATATAGTCCATAAATCTAAATTATGTTGAATTAGGCACATAATCTAGTTTATTAAAACAGAGTGATTTAATTAATGAAACTTACAAGTTTTTATTACCTTTTTTATAAAACCATTGAAGAGAAATTTACTGCCACTTTCATTTATTTGGATATTAAAACGCGCTAATACATATATTTTTAGTCCATCAGTAGCTTTCAAATTAATAATAATAAAAAATACCGCGTATTTAGATTTGGCCATGTAAAAAAGTTAATTTATTAAAAACACACTTTCTTAAGGAACCTCACGTTTTTTTAGGATTATGAATTTTTACGTTAGGTGATTGTATTTGTTGAGGCATTTTTAAAAACATTTTCCATGGATTAGTATTTATAAGTATTTTAATCGTACACTATTGAAGTCACCATTGTAGAAATGTAAACTAAAAGTATGCAATTAAATTATAATTCGTCTTAGCTTTTAAGAAATGCACTGAAAATTGAACAATTCATAAAAAATGTTTGGACACAGTGAGTAGTTTTTTGATGATATCCTTAAAAATATTAAAAAGTAAAAGCTATTTTTATTTATTTGAGCCAGTGGTGTGCAGTTAATTCAAATACAGATTTATTTGTTAAGTAAAACTGATATACTTTTTAAACTGAATTGATGATATTTTGTATTTCAATACTTTAAAAAAGTAAATACACATGTTCAGGGTGTTTTGGTTAGGTTAGATTAATTTTCAATTAATTTAAACATTTTAAATTACTTAGGTTAGGTAAGATTTTAACACTTTTCTTAAAAATAGCACCAAACATATTTTAGCGTTTATTCAAACTTCAGACATATTTCAATGGTTTATTGGTTTATTGGACGGCATGCCACTAACACAGGCCGAATTAAAACTCCCTACAAGCCATTCGTTTTGTCATTAAAACCAGTCCGCAGACAAAATCTGGTGTCACTCTGAAATCGCCGGCAATTTGTCGGCTCTAGCTCCGAGTGTGAGGAGTGATGTTCAGGTGATGCTGCCATCGGTCGGAGAGAACTCCGTCGGTCCGTGATGGATCGAGCCAGAGGTCCGATTCGGGTATATCAATTACAGGTAATGGAAGCAGTCGGTCAGGTGTCCCCGGACCCGACAGGCGCCCAGTTACTGCCACCTCGTGAAAAGCTACAAGCGATAGAGTTATTTTGTTTATTCTAGAAACAACACTCGGGACATGGATGCTAATGGGACTGGAGTGTTTTTTTCGGCTGTGGAGTAAATTAAAATTAATTGTTTAGATTATATTGGCAATTGATTTGGAGTGGTTCCGGCTTGGCGGTGGAATTGGTGAAATGACAAATTCAAGGACTTGAAACGTTGGTGGAGAGGTTTTTATTTATTGTAAAACATTTATCAATTTAAATAAAAATAAACTGTTGAATACACGAATGAAACTTGTGATGGAGAAAGTGAGAGCTCTTTCGTTTTTTTAAAGACATTGTGCAATTTTGCTCTAATGATAAAATATTAATCTTTATAACAGTTGTGTATTATTTATAAAATTAAAATGCAGTAATTAAATTTTCTGGTATTTTTGTTTAAATATTTTTTTTATGAAGTTAAATAATAGAAAGCAGATCCAGTTTATTACTAAGCTGTTTAACTACTAAAATATTCTTAAATCCAATTTAAATTATATTTTTAGATGAATCCCATATCATATAGTAATAGAAAATAATCAAAGTAATTAGTAATAATAAAAATATATTTATTGATACAATCTGAATGATACGAAGCGATATATTGCAAATAGAGAATGTTTAATAATACAACCTGAATAATCTTTAGCGATGTAATGCAAGTAATAATCATTCGATAGTTAAGTTTTTACTATAGAATTAATGATATTTATTTATACAACCAGAATTATCTTTAGAGATTTATTATTAGTAGAAATAAATAATTTTACAATCTAAATTATCTGTGGTGATAATTTTAATAGAGAAAATATTTATTGATATAATCTAAACGATATGTAACTCTTGTATTGGTAAAAGAAAATATTCATTAGTAATTGAAAAATATTTTTTAAAGAGCGATGTGAGTTTTGAAGTCAGTTAAAAATCATTTCATTATATGGGGACAAGGTTTATGATCTAATTGAACCATTTCTTGTGGAGTATGAGTGGAACTGGTTCATGTTTGAAGTGTTTGACAAACAAAGGAGAATCCTATCCCCGATGGCAAATATTTGAAGACAAATAGACAAAACCGGAAACGATAAGTATTGTTTTATCAGAGAATTGTGACAATGACATTGTAAAGTGTCACACGTACAACTTTAAAAATCCAAAAAATATTTCAAATGAATTTCCACCCAAATACATATTTTTTTTGTTTTTATTAATTTTTTTGTGTATATCTTTACTCTTCTTTTTTCCAAAAATTAAAATAATTTCAGTTAATTTAAGAACTTTGAGTCTACAGCCAAATAAAAGGAGGCTACTAAGTAGAAAATAGGTTTTTGGTTTTATCAAGAGGTTATTAATTGTATCTGTGCTGACCTGTTTTTGACATTCCTTTAGTGAAATAACAGAAAACAATAAAAATATGCTGCGGATGATTTGAGTATAATTTTTATAATTAGGATGTTTTCATATTTATACCATACATAATTAAAATTTTCTTCTTATCAACTTTAAGTGATTATTTGCAAGCTAATATAAATATTTTCAGCGTTCTCTTCTCCATAAAATTTAATAAAAAAAATATTTAAAAACAATATAGTGTAAAGTCATTTCATTATCGTTGTTCTACGAAACCCTTAAAGGAAAAAAAGTTATCTCTTATCTATTGATTTTGCTATTCATACTTGTTGTTAATTAAAATTCAGCTGTCATTGATTTCTTTTAATAAGGCGCTATGTTTTTTTGGTGGAAATTTACTTCATGAACAAAATTATCAAATTTTTATGGTTACGTGATTTTTTTATCTGTTCATATTAGATAATAAAACAAAGTCAATACAATTTGAATTTTTATTATTATGTGTGACTTACCAACTGAAATATGTAGGCTGGGCAATGATTGCTTTATGACGAATACGCTGTCTTTTTTTAGATTCTACCATTCTGATTTTCTACATAAAAATGTGACAATGTGCAATGGACTACATGAATTTTATAAATGAAAAAAATAAATAAACAATTGAATGCTATTTTAAATTTTGATGTAAGTGAATTTTATTTGATATCACAAATTTGATATAACCGTATAGTAAATATTTAATATGTTACTGTACAGTGCATTTGTTGTAAATATATAAACAGCTGTAAAAATACTATGTTATTTATAAGTTTTTAGATACAAAATAATTATGTTATTGGTAATTATGAACCGTGGGAATCCTATGATTAAAATATGTGAATCCAGCAAATTTTGAAATATTTTTTTCATTAAGTTCGCTTTGTAATCAATGGCGTCTCATGCAAGGTGCTTGCATAAAACGCACTATTATTTATAATAAAAAAATGCGTAAAAACAAAAGCTTCGAGGCAGATAGTGTCTCTCGAGCGTAGGAATACAGAGTGCCTCACTTATCTGCGGGCGGAATGCAAGCCTCCCGGCCAACGAGATAAATTAAAAAATCCGTTTTTTCAATCGCGGCATCCCTCCAGCCTCCTTGGTAATTGTCACGCTGAGATATGAAAATAATTGGCGGTCGCTTAACGCGGAAGCCTGAAACGACAACCCGGAGAGAAGCCTTCCGACACGAGAAGCTATGCGGCCGATCTAGCTGGATCTGTCTGATTTCAAAATCAGACATATAAATGCGTGCTTTATAATATAAAATAACACCTCTTTTATAGAGCACATAGTCAAAGAATAATTTTTTTTATGCATTATTTTCATGAGTGTTTAGTGTAAAAGAAAATGTCTCGTGCACTTCCTGATACAATTTAACCTTAAATCACATTATATTTAACTTGTAAGGACTAAAAATATGCGTAATAGGTGCGTGTTAAATGAAAATTATAATTATACATAAATAAGTGAAAGATAAATTTATTTAAAATATTTACTTAAATAGCCATCCGTTTCTATTATTTTTACTAAAAGTTTTCAATAAAATACAATTTATTACTCTTGCATATCTACTATAATAATATCCATTGTGTGTGTGTATGTTTCATTTTTTGGTTCTCCATAGAATATCTTAAAAGATACAACGCTTATTTTTAGCATGTAAGTTTAGTAAATTTTTCCGCAGCTATGTGCCGAATTTCAAGACGATAGGATAATATTTTTATTCATAAACTAATTCAATAAAACTATAAAATATGCTTTAGCGAGTTTCAATATGTACGAATTGTAGGATTTTATTGTTCAACGCGAGAATTTCAAATTTAGAACTTTTACAAAAAAAACAAAATTTTGATGCTTCTTAGAAATTTTCAATTTATGTCAGCTTGACACAAGTACCAATTTTATTTTTTTATCGAAATCGCGTTAGAAATTATTAATCCCATCATTAATGCCTCCGAAAACGTCATTCTGTGACGGGCAACATTTCTATAAATTAAATAATAATTATGATTTAATTGCTGTCTATACACATATATATGTTATATAATTTTTTATTTATTATAATTAAGGAATCTGCCTAGCTTTGAGACGCCATGTATAAGCAAGTAAAAAGAAGAAGCAGCAGACAAGACCACAGCGATGCCGAGCACGAATAGCACACATCACAAGTTACGAACATCTAAGTTGCAAGTTTTTGCTCCAGGGCTGTCCCCGGCGGGTCGCGGTCCGCTCTGCATACTACAGTTCCCACGGTCCCGGGGCCCGGAATGCCGTGAGGAATGCCCGCGATGGCGTCGGACCCCGGACCGCAATTTGTTGGGCCCTGACGGCCGCAGGTCTTATCGGCCGCGGGCCTTATCGCGACTTAAGGGCGACCTTTATATTTAATTGGAGGTTCAATGCCGGTAATACGCTGCCTTGTAAGTGACCTGCCTTGTAAAAGGGTTGAAACTTTGATAACGTCGCTTTTGCGCCAAGTCGGACACAACTGCAATTTTTGTTTTTTGGCTTCTTTGAGCTGCGGACTTATTTGCCTCTCCCTTTGCGTATAACTACAGTGTGTCTAATCACGTATTTTTTTAAGAATACAAAATGATGATGATGTTATCCAAATAGTGACCGTTACGCTGCTGGCACTGGATCGAAGATTGCTGATAACACGCTGAGACACATAGCCCTCGATATTGCTGCAATTTCTGACCTGATGTTTTGTTTCAATTCCGTTAAGTTCGTCGGATTATTCTCATAAACCCTACTTTTAAGGTATCCCCACACGAAATAGTCAAGAGGACTAATGTTACTTCTATGTGAAATAACCTTATAAGGGAATAATTCGTTAACAGCTTCAATTGATTGATTGGATGTATGGCAAGCGGAACTTGTTGAAGTCTTGTTGGAACCACGTTTTTGAGTTGAAACCTTGAAACTCCTGCAACTCTGGGCCCAAAAATTTTCGCAGCATATCGCAATAACGGTCACTAAAACAAATACCCGATACTCTTTTTGGACATTCTATATAAATATAAAAATTGTTTTTAAAATAATTACAGTATATTCTTTGAAGTAAAAATGTGAAGTATAATCGTACAAAGATGGCATTTTCCCAATGAGATTGTTTAATTGTCGATTCTTGTCATTCTGTTTATATATCTTATCTGAAATTAGTTAAGCAGTAAAAAGTAATTTTGAGCAGTATTATTTTACACACTAAAGTTAAAAAGTACACGAGGTGTTTCACTAATAAAACGTAGTGTTATATATCGTCTGTGCAGTATAGCTGTTTTTAACAGCAAACCTGAAACAGCGAGTGTGTTTACAACCAGTTTCAGAAGTGATCACGCATGATCCGGCGTCCCGTAATAGGGGAGCAGTCACGGTCAAGGCAAGTCACAGGCTGATCGATTGATCATGATCCGCAACCTGCAAGTGGTTACACGATGTGTTAAGTATACTTTGTATCAAAAGAAACTATAAAATGACACGCTCGTGGTTTTGCAACACGACATTAAACATTTTTTATCTATCCCCCGCCGCGTGGTGTCAGAACGATTCTTACTAACCACGCAGTACCAGAACGAATTCTAATAAAGTAATTTATATTGAATCATTGATATTTCTTCATAAACAGTAAGGTTAATGATTAGACTCACTTTGTGTAGAGATATTTCTATCAATCCGCGACTGTCGTAATTCTACATTTACACCGAATTTATTGTCTGTTTGCTTCCAAAATATAAGCGAATTTTTATTTATTGCATATTTGTATTTTAAGCACATGTTTTGAGTAAAAAAATATGATGCTGAGAAAGTATTGTACAGCGACATCGTCACCGAATCACTGTCATGTTAAGCCACCCTTGGCGTGTAAACCAACCCTCATTCACTCACCCCTGCTAAATAGATCTCCCTCCCGCCTTTATTGAATAATTCCAGAGAAATAGGCTGGTACATGTTGCTAAATACCGTATCCCAGAGGGAATGCAAACGTGGAGTTAAAACGTTTTTTTATAGCTTATTTCAAAATATATTTGAATATTACAAACACTTGCTGAATAAACAAAAAAATATTTTAGTTTCTTGTTATATTACTGCGTGTCAAAGCAATTAGAATACAAATCAAATTAATATACATCTAAGTGAATGAAAATATGTCTTACTGTAATTGTCGGTATAAAAAATGCCATATGCGTTCAGTTTAGCAGAAAGGATGTGTAAAGAGGATATGTCATACAAACAGGGTGCACGTGCACTTGTGGACTGAGATTCGGACGTGCTTATACAGTGTGGAGTATTGACTGATGGTTGCACACAAAAGCCTTTACGGTGACGCACAATATTGACAATTGACAGTACATGGTGCTTGAATAACAAAATGTTTGACTACCCCGCGGGTATCACCATGCATTTATATTTCACCATGTTTTTTAGCAAAGTAAATAAAATAAAATAATGGCAGTGGCGTCCGGTGGCGGCATTCAATGTATAAAAAATTATGGTTTGATTTAATTCAATATTAAACCTTTTTTTAGGATATCAAATTTAATCTTTTTGAAAATTAATAATAAGAAAATCACGACCCGTTTTTGTATTTTTAATAAATCATGATAATAAACAGCTGGTGGTTTTGGGTTAGTTTGGTTGATTTATATTGCCTTAATATTCAAATTAAAAGCAAACAAAAATGAGATAATACTATTTATATGTGATGTCATTGTATTGTATTGATGTATATGAAATATTTAATAAAGACCTCTAGTAAGTAATATATTGTAATGATATAATTTATTTACTCAATGAAAAATGATATTTATATATATTTAATAATGAGTTATGCAGGTCTTTTGTGACACATCTCGATATTCCTTCTCGGTTAGTTTTTTTTATAAAAGGATATCAATAATAAAAGTTTATTTTATCCTTATATTGGCCGGTTGTAAAATATGCATTAGACTGTTCTCTCTCGTGCTCTTTACATCTCATTACATAGTATAATGGACTATCTGGGGTGGGAGATCAAAGCATATGTATGAAGTATTCATTACAAATAAAAACTAGGGGTGATTAAATCTGCACCAATTCAATTAAGGGTTCTTCGTGACTGGGGAGGAAAAAAAACCCATTTAATTCGATTGTGTATTCGTAAATTTGCATATAAAATATAAATTATTTAAGTTGATTTTTATATAAAAAAAAAATTCTGAACTGCTCATGACTAGAATACAAAATAGATTTAACACTTTGAAATATCAACAAAAAAATAGTTAAAAATAAATATAAATTGTTTTTAAATTGATATAAATGAAATGTTATAATGTCAAGGCGACATTGATTTTTTTGTATTCACTGCTTTGCTTTTGTTATAATTTATTTAATAAATAATGTTTAAATCAAAAATATTGTTCTTTTATAAATCTTATTCACATTAATTATTGAAAAAAAATATATATTACAGCTTACCTTTTCGTTTTTTTCTTAATAATATTTTATTTGTTCACTTGAATAAAAATACCGTTTGCAAAAATATAGAATCACAAGAACTGTGAATTGAAAGAATGTTTAGATGCTTTTTTAAATTTTTGTTTTTTTTTTTTGTTAATAATTGGCTTAGTGATGAAAACAGTAAATAAATGTTTTAATATGTTGAATAAGTTGTTTCAGTAATATTTAAACAATTTTATTGAATTTTGTTTTTTTAGAAATGCGTGGTGTTTGAAATCACCGCTAGATGTCGTTAATAACCGTAAAAGCTCTGAAACTAAATAATTTCACTAAAAACACGTGGATTTTATGGCAATTTTCAAAAAATAAACAAAAAAAACCATTACTTCAAGAAAATAACCTAATTTTTTTACACTTAAATTCCAGATTTTATGTTCACTGCGGAATATAGAAATTTATTTTGAATTGATATTTTAAAAATATACTTAGATATTCAATGAATAATTTTGGACCGGATCACTCACCCACTGGCTGATGTCAGGGTCTGCAAGGAGACGATGGCTATCAGAAATACCAGTCGCAGCATACTCAGCCCAGGATGTCCTCCATGCTGGTTCCTCATCCACACGTCACCGGGATCTTCATCCGACTTCGGTTCAAATACATTATACGATCTTCACCAGATCGTTGGTGTCAAAAACGTTCTTACTTTTAATTTCATTTAATCGATTCAAAAATCACAATCGCACAATGTCAAACGGACCAAAATTACCGGAAAAATATTTTATCTTGAAATGATCACAGACTGTTGTTATATTTAAAAACTTATTTTGTGCAATATCACGTCATTTTTTCAAACTGTCAAACACTTCATAAAAGCACCAGAAAAATAAATAACACAATCACTGATTTAAATCCGCAACGCATAAATATTGAACATTTGCAATTCGAGCTGAGCGTTTGATAGTCTGCGTTGCGTTTTGTGGACGATGCCGGCACAGCTCAGATTCAAATGTGAAATCATCGCGCGGAGCCGCGACACGCGGTAGACCAAAAAGAACTCCAAATCCAATCATCCGCCGCGGAAGCCTGTGATTTCCCGCTCGGGTGTGGAGAGCGCCGGGGCGGGGCGGGGGCGGGGGCGGGAGGGGAGGGGCGGGGCGCGGGCGAGGGGCTGGCCCCACCCCCACCCCTGCCCCTCCCGCCCCCGCCCCCGCCCCCGCCATCGCGCCCCTGGCCGGAGCGCACATTGCGCCCCCCTCGCTCTGACGGGGGCATCGATTGCTATCTTTGCTCCTTCACCGTGGGCGTCCTTAGTAAATATAAATATATATATATATATATATATATATATATATATATATATATATATATATATATATATATATATATATTTATATATATATATATATATATATATATATATATATATATATATATATCCTATTCCATTTAAATAATTTCATACAGTGTATGAATCATTGCTCCTTCAGCGTGGGCGTCCTTAGTATACGGTAAAAGGATATTTGCTTTAACATTATGTATATATATATACATATATATATTTATATACACACATATACACACACACACACACACACATATATATATATATACATACATACATACATACATAGGATATATACTCGTATATTTATATATATCATATCCCATTTTGATAATATCATAAAATGTATGAATCATTGGTCCTTCAGCGTGGACGTCCTTAGTATACGGTGAACTTTGTATTTTTCTTTTAAAATCAAATATATATATATATATATATATTTAATTTTATAGTGTATAGAATAAAAATATTAATGACAGCGTGGAATTCCATTTTGATATTTTTTAATAAAATACTTGAGTGATTTTCCACATGTTCGTTTTTATTGGTGACCGGTTTCGCCAACCTTTCACGTTGGCATTATCAAACATTGCGTTTGATAATGAAGGTTGGCGAAACCGGTCACCGATAAAAACGAACATGTGGAAAATCACTCAAGTATTTTATTTAAAAAATATATATGTATACATATTTTATAGTGTATATTAATCCTATCCCAAATTTATAATTTCATAATATATTATTAATAAATAAACGGAGAACTGAAATATGTAATAATTCACGTATTACTTATTAATCTTATCCCTGCCTTATGCCTTATGAGGCCTTAGAAGGCATCGTCAAATTTAAAAATATGAAAAAAAAATTAAAACTAGAATACGTGTACAATTAAATATAGTAAAAATTTTACTACGGAGATAGAATTCAATTAAATTCACCCATAAAGGAAAGTCAGCTTTCGTTTTATTCAATTACTTGTTAGCAATCAACAATCCATACTAAATGAAAACACACACACACTTACACACATATATATATATATATGTATACGACATATAATTTTATGCCAGGAACATCTATTTCATCAAGATAAATAAATTTTAAATAAATAAATATATTTTAAATGATTTATCTGCCATTTTGAAATGTATGAAATAAGACGTTCGGTTTAAGCGTTTGCGCAAATGAACAATTTATGACGGTAATAATATTATATAGTAGGTCGCCCTTGTAAAAGTATATTTAACAAAATTATGAACTCATTTGTCTAATTAAGCAACATAAATTGGTGATATTCGACTTCATATCAAATTTATAAATATATAAATATTCAGAATAATCCTATTCAATCAAATTACACGGATGTGATCTATTTCCTATTAAAAATTACATTATGGCTATCTTATTAATTTATATTCACTTAGTATGCAAATACAGTAAAATGATATTTTAATTACAGATATTAACTCTTTAACTACAGTATACATTATACAATTATAATCGCGACGATAATATTCCCTCAAGACAGGCTCGACATATTAAACGTGAATAATTATACAAGTACACACTAATTAACACGACCACATCCCACGGAATAATTAACAACACTAATTGATCAGATTTAATTAAACGATGTTAACGCGACGAACTCATTGACAACGTCAATAAAATATATTCAATATTTTTGACAGAGAGTACTTGGTGGAATTCCATTTCAATATTTTTGAATAAAATACTTGAGTGACTTTCCACATTTTCGTTTTTGTTAGTGAAAGGTTGGCGAAACCGGTCACTAATAAAAACAAAAATGTGGCAAATCACTCAAGTATTATATTAAAAAATATTAAAAAAATAATAATAAAACATAAATAATATTTTTTTTAAACAACGGTTAAATGCTTAACACATATGTTATTTTAACGCATACTCAATCGTCGTGTTATTTTTTACCACAGTGACGATCAAAACTGCGTATATATATATTTTTTTTTTTTTTATTAAACACAATAATTAAACGTTTTTTGTAGCGATGTATTTAGGCACGAGGTATATAATAAACAATGAACTAATTATCACAATGGATTGTAATAATAAATCACGCGTGGTTGCATTGGCAGACCCGGCGCTGGCAGTCACTTCCGGCGAGTGCGGCATTTCCCGCGCAACAGCCTTCCCGGCCCGCGCCAGCGCCCTTAGCGGCCGTCGCGCCAACTACTCTCATATATACAGGGTGCTTCATAGCGAAGCCACCAGCCCCGCGACAAGCAGAACCAACGCTATATAACACGAAAACGATATTTTTATTTTCACCCCTGAAGAAACTGAAACACCCACGTATTTAAAATATATTTTTTTTATATATAGGTTTGGTACCTTGCTTGTTATGTACAAGGTTTGTCATCACAATTATGGGAAACTTTCCAAACTAGTCAATCGAATTGTGCTTTATATGGGAGTGACTGAAGCTACACCCCCTGGTTTATCGTCTTTATGGTTCCGATGACAACCCTTCAAGAAGCCATCCAGTGATTTCATCATCTGTGGGTGTCTCGCCACTGACACATCGGTCATCCAGTTGGTGTCTCTGAAGGCCAAAGATGGGGCATGAACCCACGAGGTGGATCACTGTTTGTGGAGTTATATCGTCACAAGGGCATGACAACTTTAAAATATTAGTATTCATATATATTTTTTAAATATACAGTTACAATAACACTAAATAAGAGTTCTAATATTACAGTATATACACACATAAACAGTATTAGGCAGGGAGGAATAGATGATTTGAACGGGGCGCCACGCATTGTGGGGATAAAAAGTTTGAGTGTCAAGAGATTTTTGTATTGGCAACATCTAAATTACACATAAAATAAAGTTTAGTGCGTGTGTAACTGTTATTTCAAATCATCCATACCTCCCTGCCTATACCCTGTATTGTGAAAAAACTTTATTTAAATATACTCATGTTTGGTAGAGCACTCTGTACATAAATTGTGAGGCACAATCCACTGTACAGAAGAATCCCAGGAATGGGGAAGTGAGGGGCTGAACCTGCGCTTTGGAACTTGTCGTTGTTGAAATATAATTCAACGCAACAAAGACGTCTTTCATGATCGTGTAGTCTACCAAAATGCTCAGAGCAAGAATTAGTGGATATTTTCCATTGATTTAATGAGTGATAGAGGCGTTGATGTAAAAATATATATGTCTACAACCACTTAATGTTTAAAAGGTGCAATGTACTCCATTGACTGACAAACAAACCAAAAAATCGAAAAATGAATTTTCGATCTGTTCAGTAATTCGTTTTTGTGATGGTTTTTATACTTGTGCTTTTATTATAGCTTGTCAGTGGAGTCACAAGCGAAAAAACCCTAAAAAAATTGATGGGTCGTAATATATTTACAATATTATTTACCTGCTTGAAAAAATGATTCTAAGATGGACCTCAAATGTAAAAATTAAATAAAAAGTCCACCAATTAATGAGTCTATTGCCCCTAAGTTTTTGTATAATTCTTGATCTAATATATAATTTTATGACATCAACTAATCCAAAATTATTTGATACTAGAGTCAGTGGCTTGCATATTATTATTAAAATAATTATATACTGCAGGAATTGATACTCAATAGCGGTGCCTATATTATTTCAGTTACTTTTTAAAATAATGTGATTTTATTAGTAAATTAATCAAGTATATATTTGTTTATTGATTTTAATGTAAGTGAATATACGTCTCTATTGTTTTTTGTTTAAATTTGTTTAAAGAGTATTTATTTTGTCACAGCTCAAAAGAAAACAATCATTTGTTTCCCAATCCAGAATTATGTTCGCATATAAAATAATTTTTAATGTTTTTGTAATTAAAACATTTTTTATTACATTATAATACGAGGCAGCTTTGGAAAATCTAAAAATCTCCGGTCAGGTCTCGATACTTCTTAAATCACGCCTCGGCGGGTTAAATTGCCAATCATGAATAAAAACGCATTTCCCAGTAAAGCTTCCTATATTTGCTGTGACACAAAAGAAAACCAAAGGGTGTCTAGCCAATAACGACCTCTTCGGTTGTCGTTTGGTTGTCGGTTGTGTCTCAGCATGTATACGCAGCTCTAACCGTCGAAGCTTTGTGTGGGACGTGAAGAAGTGAAATGTCGATTGGCTCAAAACGGTCACGCCCGTTGCTGAGTAATATTAAGAAAAATAGACAATGTGCAAATCCGCTAATAACTTGATTCCTTCAAATCCATAATCGAAACCTACACAGCCTTAAATTATAAACTGTCAATTCAAATTCAGCTTTCCAGGCAGAATGTCAAGGGAATCGATAATATTTATAATGCTTATAAATGTGATCCGCAATTCGCTTTAAGCATTAAATATAATCTCCTAGTAAATCGGTTTTTATCCCATTTTGAATAAATAGTTTTGGTGAAATAATTTGTATTCCTGTTTTAATTGAACCTGCTTAAAAAAAACATATTATATCTTCACGAGTGGAATTATTTAAGTCTAGATAATCCAAAAAAGATTATGTAAATGTTTCTTTGTATTATAAAGACCCAGTATTATATAATAATAAACTAAATTCCGTATTGGTTATAGAATATAAACAAAAAAACATGCAAATATATAAATCGCAGTATGACGAGACTAGGACTTATATACGAGTATACTAAAATTTACGTAGATCGGAATAACGTTACACAGTTGATAACTAAACAATCTGCTTATGAAGTGCTAAGAATTATCATAAAATATATATTGTAATACTATTTGTATAGTTGCAAATTAATTTTGAAACTAGCTTTTTGAATTTGAAGCACTAACAAATAGTTTACTTTATTTTGCTACTGTAGATCGTTGGTTTTAGAAGTTCCGTGGGAATCCTAAGCGGGGAAAAGCAACGTAATAGCGGCCGGATATTGCAGTTTATTTCTTAAGGCATTGATTAAATAGAATGGATTCGTTAAAAATGTGTAATAATAATAATCGTGAGCTCATCCGACGGAAGTACAGCCGCCATGATAATAAACGAGTAAAATGTTTCACACGATGCCTGGACGCTCGAAGATATACAGTTTAATTTAAAATCACCTCCCGTAGCGATATTTTGGGCTAATATATCAGATTTTGTCATAAAATGTATTTTTAATTTTTATAGCAGTGACTCTTTTATACGAAATCACGATGTTTTTGTACAATTTTGAACTTCCTAAGTATTTGGATCTTCAGTATGTATTTCAAATAAAATGAGTCAGTCAAGGATCTGCACCATTTTTTTTTTATTTATACGATATTAATTCTTGCTGAAACATTCACATTGAACACACAACCTTTCTGGACCAATATTTGACTGTCATCGTCTGCTTTATATAATGACCAGTCATTTCTGGGAGTACGTACTCTCCGGTAATCGGATGTCAATAAGTAAGGCTTAATCATTATATTTAGTGAATTGTATATTCACGAGATGTAAGAAGGCTACTTAAGATTGACTTGAGGCGAGACTAAATGAGATTAGCTCAAACGATTTGAAAGACAGGTCTGTCATTATTTTTCCATGTTATATCAAAATATATTGTCATTTTATGTACCTATTGCGTATAACAGATTTGTGATTACCTTAACTATATACAAAGAAATATAATTATAGCCTCTGTTAATTTTTTATTTATATTCGCGTATCTCAATAAACTTTGGTTTATTGAAACACGCGAACCAGGCTCATACTTAAAACAATGTGTTTTCGATAATTGATTCATATTTTAATCATTTTAAATATATATATATATATATATATTTAATTAACCAAATCTTTTGAAGCTCTGTACCTATTCAAGTTAGTATGCACAGATAAGACGACAAGCAGCCCTTCATATCTTCAGTTGGCTCGTATGTACGGTAAGTGATTAGTTCTGACATTGAGTAGTTGGTCTTTGTGAAGACGGAAATCCAAGAGGACTTGTAGTCAAATTTAAAGGGGTCCTTACCAAAGGACCTCCTCCCAGATTGGAACGACCAATCAAGCCAGTAAACCAGTGACTATTCGGAGTGAAATGTTATATGACATTGAAACTCAATATTTCCCTTTACTTTAGATATATATTAAGAAATGTTGAATGTCCTTTAAATGTATATTCAAGGATACCCCTTGCCATTTATCCATAATAATATTGCGATATTTTAATATTGCTATATAAATTTTAATATTTAATAGTGAACATGATACAAAATATCTATATAATGTCCCCTTAATAAAACATTTTGACATCGATCAAATATCTTGTAATATTAAAATCAAAACAAAAATATGTGTCAAAACAAATAAATATTATCTATTTTATTTATGTGTTGTATTTAAATCATAAAAAGAAGATCACGTGTGGTTAGATAATAATTAATATACCAAAGATTTTTTGTTTGAATTAAAATATATTTTTATAAAAACGTGGTATAGTTTATATGGTGTAAAAATACCCTTTATTTAGTTTTATTTTTTATACATTACATTATAAATAATTAGAAAACAAAAAGAGCATTGATTTAAGTATCTGAAATCATTTGTTCGTTTCTACAATCATTCATGAAGCCATTTAATTCATCAGTATAAAATCTACCCTCTCAAACATTTCATTCGAATAATATTACCCGTAGTAATTTTTGATAATCTCCTGAAGTACCTGCCGCCTCTAATCAACCCCGACGCACCCTCAAGTCATCATCGTCGTCGTCATCAAAGCCTACTGAAAGAGGAAGCCCCGCAGTCGACAGAGACAGCCCATTGAATTGAATAGCAACTAATGTGAAAGCCTCTTGAGATCGCCAAAGGCACCGCCGGGAGGGGAACTGAAAGAGGGGGTGAACTTGACAGGGGGATGCTTGATTTCGTACATTGATTTGGTATTGGGACTTAGAATATGCTATAACTAAAATATTTTCCAGTAAAGTCTAAGTATTTAAATTTTATTTACAATTACTGCAATAAAAAAAAAAAACAATTTAAATGTACTCATGAAGAGTACAAGCTTGAGATGATTTAAGTGATTATAAGGTCATTCGGTGAGCATGTTCAAATATTAATTGAAATGGATTTTCTTGATCAGTATATTGTTGTTGACAAAAAAATGAAAAATAAGTTCAATAAAATATACAGCCGCATGTATAATGCTAGCTTAAACTGCAAAAAAATAATTATCTGTAGTTAATAATAAAAGACCTAATAAAAAAAGACTATAGGGATTTCACAGTTATTGTAAATTTTTCATCAAATCTGAACAAGATAGGAGAACAATAATAACAAGGGAAGATATCAGCTGATATTTGTTTAGATCAGATCAGCTACCCTCCCATGTCGGACAGTCATTATGCATTCAACAACCCTTGACATCCCATACTTGTGCATTGATTATTTTTGGGGTGGCTCCCCAATTTAATATTGCGCGTGCATTGAAAACTATTTTGAGTACATCCTAAAACATTAAAAAAACATTTTTATTTTTTTCCTTCTTCTCCTGTTTATTAAAAAAATATTGTATTCCGTTGTTCTGTATTAAATATTTTTTTTTACTTCAAGCGTCTTCTAATTAAATGATGCATTCAATATTCTAAGTCACAAGTGTGAATAATGGAAATTTGCTCAATTATAAATCACATTTTCGGTAATAAGATATTCTTATTCTATATGTACTTACAAAACTATGTATGTTTTAAATAAACATAATCAAATTAATTCATTGTAAGATTTGACAAAAGATTTAAAGAAATTTAGAAATGCAGTGATTGCTTCACTAAAGAATAAAATTTAATTCGGTTCTCATATGACGTGTTGGAATCCAGGAATTCTTTAGATATAATCCATATTAGTTTCGTCAATTCCACAGAATGCTCGGAACGAAAGGTAATCAATCCAAATTTTAGTTTCTTGGATAAAAACAAACGCTGATGCGGCTGGTAACAAGTCGTGCACTTTGTATCAAGAAAAAACTCGATTTTCGGTGAAATCTCAACTCCCGGCCTAATCAATTTGCTTCCACACTGGTCTTTCTCACCGGCTCTGAGGTCTTCATCTTCTTATCCGAAGCCATCTTGTCGTTTTTCTTCGTTAAATCGAGAATAACGTAATGGAAGGCAAGCTAATGGTCTCCAAGTACTAGAAAAATATTTTTTATACTGCGTGATTCATGCTTTTATACGTTCAATCGTTTATGTAACTAATAACGATTTTATACGAAAACCCAAAGACACTAAAAAACGATTAATACATATATAAAACGTTCGTATCATATGAACTACAATTCATATCGTAAATATATATTGTAAAAATAGTTGGAAAATATAACAAACAATGAACTAATGAGAAAGTTACAATAGATTTTTTTTAATAAATCTAAGTAATAAATTATATTCTACAATTATACTTAACTAATATCAATTAAAGAAGCCTGCCTTTGAAAACTATGCGTTTCGTTGCAATTAAGTGAGTTTTTATTTTTTTACTACTCCATAATAAATAATAAAACATCCCAATTACAATCACCCAGTTGTACACATGTTAGAAACTTAAATAGTTATTAAACGTAGAATAAAGTATAAATATAATATCACTTACGTATTTTTTTAAACACTAAAAGCGGATGCAATCAAGATGCCGAGTTAATATGACTTGTCAAATTATTTTTCCTAATCGTAATTTTAATTGCGTCCATAAATTATTTATTGGGCAGATGATTTCATAAATTATAATTTAATTAATTTTAATATCATCAAATAGACCAGCTGGACGATGACTTGTTTATTTTTTCTAAAGCGAAATTGGGAGCAGCGAGCAAGTTCATCGACTCGCCTCATTACGGACCGATACTACGACTGGAGCAACAGCAGTCAATATACAGATATAAAACTCACGGTATTACACGAAAAGAAAAAAAATAATATATATATATAATATCAAGGTGATTAAATAAAATACGAAACAATCATACAATTTTGACAGTGATTTTCCAAAGCTTTTATAGTCATTTCATGTGTGAATCGATTCTTTCAATACTGTTTACTGATAAGTGTGTGCTTGTATAAAAGTACAAGCAATAAAAATGCACTGAAAAATCATTTTGTGGACTTAAAAATTTGTTTTACTTTACGTGAATTTTTCAAAAAACATTTTTTTCTAGTCTTACAAAACTCATGTTAAAACACACTGAAAAGCATATTTAAACTTTAGTTTGTAAATAATTATATGTATAACAACAGTAAGCTTATGCTATGATGCTTCCGGATCAGTAGTTGGCATGCAGTAGTATAAACACAGGCTTCAGTTTCGTCACGGTGAACCTCTTCCCTGAAGCGAGAGAGGCTCGGAGGCTTCGCTCCCGGTTCGGTTCCGGTTCGCAGAGGCCCGGGCGGTTCTTTTGGTCTGAAATTGAATTAACTCCGCGAGTCACAATACGATTACGTTGTCACGAATGACTGACGTGGCGAGTGAAAGGTTACGAATGAGTCGTGCTGTCTCTTTATTGGCTTACGATGATGCCTTTAATAAACAAGCAATCTGGTACTACCATTAAAAATATATATACTGTCGCATATAACATAAAATTAAAGGTAATATGTTTGTTGTATTAGTAATATATCATGAGGCGCGTAATCTAAAAAAAATATAATTTGTTGAAAAAATGTTACTCTCAGAATCGATTCAGACAAAATAAATACTTAACTTGCCTCAAAAATGAGTTTATATTTTCGTATAGTTTTAAACAGAAATTAAATATGTAGCATTATTACGTCTCTATGTTATTTGTTCCAGTGTGTGTGAGTTACGTAGAAATTGTTTTTTATGTGTTTAATGAAAACAATATGTCGTTAATAGTATCGAATTTAATTAATTATGTAGCCTTCGTGCATATCGATATTTTTTTAAATTTTTATTATTGAAGTTTACCTTAAAATCAAAACGTACCAGTGTTTTTTTACTTTTCAAATAGCCATGAAACTATGGCGTAGCGCCGAGCTGTGCGCCACTCACCTTGTCTAATACATCAATGGAGCCGAACTGTCATGACAGACTTACCGACTCTATTACCTGTTATTTGTATTGTGGGGTAATTCCCACGCTTTAGTCGATTTGATGAAAATAAAAAAAAATTAAAAAAAGAGACTGAGAATTTGTTACTTTGAATGTGTCGCAAGTTTTAGCGGCGGATTTAATTGAAATTATTGATTGTTACGTTGCATTTTGCTTTTTGAATTTCGTTCAGTTGTCGTTATTGTAGTGAAATTCAACTTTATACTCGAATTTTTTAAAGCTTTGGTAGAATAATAGACGGATATCCTAGGCTGAAATGCGCTCGGTTTGCGACCACAAAAGCTCGGAGAGGTTCGTTCGCTTCCAAGGAGCCGATACAATGGTGTTTACACGTAAAAAAATTCATGTCAAAAATATCTTTATGCGACAAAAATTGCTTCAATTTACTTAGATGCGATACGATTCTCTAAAAATCGATTATCCGAGTAAGGCTATCGGATTTGAGAATTACTAATATTTAGTTGTCTCCTATTAATTCCAAAACTTCAAATTATAATCAGTGAAGCTGTTTATAAAATAATTTTCTTTATGTTGTTCTCAGAAATTATTTTTACATAATCAATGAATATGCTAATAATATAATTCAGAATATAAGATTAGTGTCTGCTATTCAGCGATGCAGTTATCGAGATATCATAATATCAATGACTATTCCTTCCCACAATTTATATCCCAAGAATTCCATCTAATCGTCTTACTCGGAAAATCGATCTATAGAGAATCGCTTACTGTCCAACTTAATTGAAGCGATTTTCGTGGAATAATCACAAACTCACCGAATTCCCCGAATCATTCGTCATTCTGTGGAAAGCTTAATTCGATTGAGTTTTTCCATTTGATGTTCGGGTTTTTCAGAAAATCGATTATTTTATATAGCTGTTAGAAAGCTCGCGATTACAGCTGGTTCTTAGAATATCTCTCTTTGATTTGTGTGAAGGCGTCTAGTGGACTTGCAACATTGATATTTATAAATATCAGCTGTGAAAAACCTGTCAGAAGTTTGATGAAATAACAACTGCACCTGTTATAAAAGGTGTCCCAAAATTAACGTAAAGTTTTGGGAACACCAGCTGACAGTTTAGGGTTATTAAAAATGAAACGTTACACGATAGAACAACGTGTCTTCATTATTGAACAATATTTTGAAAATAATGAAAGCTTGGCAGCCTTTTAAAACTTTACTGCAAAAAATGTCGACAAATTAAAATCTTGCATTAATTTTGGGACATCCTATAAAAGTGATTTTTAAATTTTTAGTGTGATTTTTTTATGATTTGTGTCTTCCGGCCTACGGAAACGATCTACATGAAATTCATGGGATCTACGCGTATTCATTTTAAAATTTCCTTTGTTCGACCATCAAAGTGTGTTTGATGGAATGAAATGGTTTTGGGTTTATTAAATATCCGAACTGAAACATCATCCAATCTCCGAAAGGCTCTTCATCATAACTGATCATAAATTCCACAGAATCTACAGTAATCCTCAGACAAAGCACCCGGAGGCGCGGATGGACCTCCCATGGCCGAGCACCCGGGCCGAGGGAAACCCGTCCAGGGGCGCGCACTCCTGGGGGGCACCAAGGGCCAGGGTCCCCTGCAGCCGCACCGGCCTCGAGTGGTCATTAGAAGGATGATGTGAAATTTCGCAACGCACGGATGCGATAAAACGCAAGTGCGTCCAATATATCCTTTTGTCCGAGGATCCTCCCAAAAATGGGACGCAAACACTTTTTAACACACCGAAAAATACAATTTTTTAATTTATATGATTACTGATGTTTCCACTTTTTAGTAGAGTTAGTTTTGAAGACAACTTTGTATTATAATGGGATTCCTCTAAGTACTACAAGTGTAGATAAAAAATATTGAATATATATAATTTCTTTACATAAATGTGTATGATTGAAAAAACAAAATCATGTTGTTGACAGGTACTATTTCTTATTTTTACAGTATTTTATTTCTTGCTTTAGTTATCTGTCTTTAGTTTCCAATTTCCCAAATTCTCCGATTTGATGAATATACTTTTGTATATAGCAGTGAAAGCATATTTTTGTATTATCAAGGTGTATTCAAATTCTAGTTGTTAAGATAGCGGTGATAGCAAATTCGAGTTTTTTGACCATATAAAAGTGACAATTAAATTAATTAAATGACACGATTTCGCCAGGTAATGGACTGCCAACCAGACACCAGAGGCAGTCCAATCGTGTCATTTAATTTTTTTTAATTGTCAAACTAATCCCAACAGGTGGGTTTATAATTAATCTTTTAATTCCAATTGAAAAAAAAAAGTCATAAATGTTTAGGATTCTTGGAACAGGAACATCGCGAAACTCCAATCCCGAAACTTCAATCGGAAAAACACATATTTATCATATTAAAAGTAAATTATAAGAAATAAAAAAAAATTATAGTAGAAGAAAAGATGTATCTAACTTTCTGCATTGAATTTTTTTTTATTGGTGCAGTCGATTTTTCGCAATAGGTACAAGCAAATTGTTAAAAAAAACCGCTCTTAAGGTGCACGATGCTTTTCATGTGACATACCAATTTTTATTTTAAAAAATAATGACGTCAGTATCTCAAGCTGCGTACATGACGATTCCAATGATAATTTTCAATAATATCATTGGAAATATTGGAAGTCATACGAACTCTTTTATCTTAACTTAAAGTAAAAATATATACAGTTGGAAACAGCTTACCGTTATCCGAAAGATCGATTTTTTTAAAATGTATAAATTCGTTTTTAGGCTTGTTTATATCATCGCCCAATGGTTGCGGATCCCTGACTGCAAAGTGATAAGAAGCAAGAATAGTTTTTGGAGAAGACGGAATGCCGGGTGAGCAAACATGAGTATGATTTATACGAGCGCCCTGACGTGTTTCCCCGAACGCCTTATTCATGATTCTTACCGACCGGTAAGTTCTCACCTTGGTATGATGTTTGCATTGCATTTATTATACACAAATATGCACAAGATTTTTAACACCTGTAAATGGATCTATTTAAGCAGTATTTTTTAATAAATTTGTATATTTAGATGCTTCCAGCGAATAGAATCGCAACTGAATTTTTCAGGTTTTTATCCTGAATCATCGGTTGAGTGATTCCAATATAAAGTTCTACTCAAGGTGAATTCAATACTGATGTGATTATTTAAGTATTTAATTAACCTTGAACAAATTGAACCAGCCTGTCAAGGCTAATAATATACTGCCGCTTTTTGAAATTTACAACTGCCGAGACATCGTATTTTTTATGTATCGTAAAAAATATTGATTTTCGATTAAAATAAGATTTGTGTTTATAAACACATCAATTAACCATACTTTGGCTGATAACATCGCGCCGCAGCGCACCTGTGTGCATTTTGCACCGAGGAAAGTGCATCAATTAGCAACGCTTGATTTTATACGTCGTTGAGTAGACCTGATACAACCCTTTGTGACCTCGTTTACAACAGCACCATAATTTTCAAACACGTTTATTATGACAAAAAATAAATTACAGAATTTTTTTCTTTGTTTTATACATACGTAGATAACTTATAATATAAAAATACACCATACAATAATGATAATAAATAAACATCCGAATTTGGCAACCAGTCGGCAGCAAACAGGCGGCCAAGGAAAATTAATCAATAAACTTTATCTAAGGTTTTGTTCCTGAAAAAAATGAGCATGGAAATCCTCTGTACGTACTTTAAAGAAATATACATTAAATTATTATATAATTTCATTATTTTTGGATTGCGGTATGAAGGTGTTTCGCTCGCCGAAGCTCGGAGTACTTAGCTTGATATGTTAACGCTCAAATCGGAAATTACACAGAAAACTTCTCCTACCGTTACTCGGCAAGCAGTACCGCGCGCCTTCCATTGCCAATAATTGATTTATCATGATAGTCTTTGGCTTCGGTTCCCAGACTGAGACGCATGTGCTGACGCACGTTGCGAATAACTATGTAAAACATATTGATGAAATACGTGGTAATATAAAAAAAATATATGTGAAGGTTAATTATTAACCAATTATCCATTTCCTTCCAATATAAAACTGCGGCGAAGAAGGACCCCGAGACCCACTGCACTATTTTCCCCTTAAAAAACCATGAACATCGTCGCCAACCTCGTCTGAGGACAAACACTTGATGAAGAAGAATCAATGAAAGTTATTTTTGTATAATCCTTTACGTGTTTTTTTGTTAATAAAATTTAAACAACGCTACATACCTTTTACAAAAATTTCTAGCAATAATGATATTTAATAAATGAATCTAATGAAATTAAAATAATTATACCTCTAAGTAGTTAGTAGTAGTTCAAAAATATTACATAAAATATATACAGTAGTATTCGCAATGAATGTGTATTTAATGATTAGTTGGAATGTAATGATGTTGGGATAGTCGGTATTTAAGGACAATTAGACTGGAACTTACCTGTCGATTTTCACAACACTCTGAAAAGGTCATCATTTAAATTATACACATTAGAGTAGACTCAATCTATTTTCATTACGATGTTTACTACTTACTGTTTGATATCTAGTGTAATTGACAATATTACTATATTATAAATGTTTTACGCTCGGTGTAAAATTGTTTTCAGAAGCCTTTACTATTTATTAGTTACTGTAATCTATTTTGTAAAAAATAAATTGACGCATTAATAAATGTTGCGCGTAATTTAATGTCTCTGGACGTATTTGAGTAACGTGCCCTTATGAGTTATTTTTTTGACCTATTAGGTCATAATCGTGTTGGGTCTATACATTTTTAATAGTTTTTGAAAATCATTTGGGCTCTTTTTGTAAACATAACTTGTATTAATATATGCTGTTTTGAAATCTAGTATGGTTGACATAATAAGTATAGGCGCACAGATTGATGTTTTTCATGCTATTTTGATATAATGCAATAAAAAATTCAAAAATAATTAATAAAAGTATATTCTGAAACAGTTTGCTATAGCAATAAATTTTACAAAAAGTTTCGTTAAGCTTCACATTAAAATAGGTTAATGATATAGTAAATATTTTTAACAACTCAAATCACAGCAAATCCACTAATCCTAATCAATAATATTTTGAAATACAAATTAGTATTCATAGTTTGCGTTTTTGTCAGTCTTTTAAACTGACCGGTTTGCTAGGTCGGTTTTCTATAATTTAGAATAACAGTTATGTCTTATAATCGATAAGTAATGTCAATTTAAAATCTAATACGTTATTATTTCTAAGAAAGCGCCTTCAATCCCTGCTATTAATTTATACTATTATTACAGAGAATATATAATGTGACCATGTTGTCACGGTGTCCAGGTTATTATATTATTTTATTGTGACAATATAGCCGGTAGCAGAGCAAGTTATTCACCGTTACTCTCAGGTTGTCTTGTATAGAGCTTAATAATAATAATTATGATTTTGTGCATAATACTTCAGCGATTCTCAATTAAACTAACCCAAATAATACTTGCTTTAAAAAAAAATCTCGAGTATATAAAATTCTGTTTAAGAGCGTTTTTGCCTTACAAAAGCTTACTGCTTACAGCTTAAGCTTAAGCTTACTGTATACATTTAATGATTCTTTGTTTTAATTTATTACATGTCTGTTATGCCTTCAGAAGAACAACAAAATGATTAAAAAGTATTTTTGTCGAATTTCACAGATGACTTCCTGTTGATAATTCTAGATATTCAATATTTTTGACAGAGAGTACATGGTGGAATTCCATTTTAATATTTTTGAGTAAAATACTTGAGTGATTTTTCACATGTTCGTTTTTACTTGGGACCGTGACTCTGTTTGATAATGCCAACGTGAAAGGTTGGCGAAACCGGTCACAAATAAAAACGAAGTATTTTACTCAAAAATATTAATTCTAGATATATTTGTAGACTAATTAAATCGTAAAATATATGATTTCTCAATATTCACGCGGTCAATTCGATGAAACGCTCGGTCGCGCGACACAGTAAGACGTGCGTCGCCAATCGGTTGATGTGGCGTATCGCGTGCGTAGCCCGGCCCGGCGCGGCCTCACGACTCGGCGCTCGTTCTGCAACGCTTTTTGTGCGCCGGGCCTTCCGTGAAACCTTCCCGGCCACTCCGTAATCCCAGCTCGTGCAGCAAGCCTAGTAATTGACAAGCCACTACACTACCTTCGGCTGTTAATGGCACCACTTTGAAACTAGCAAACCCGTAAACATACGTTTTGGCAGCTGTTGTTATTCTTAAAATTTGATTGAACAACTTTAATATCTACATCGACAGCAAAGTAGTGGAGAGAGTTAAAAGATTTGGGTACTATATTTGGGCAGCTGGTTGAATGGAACTGGGATCCTGACTAGAAAATTAAAGTGAGGTTTGAGGCAGCACGCAGTACATATAATAATCTAACCTGAAATCTCGCTAGAGATTCACCAAATGTTATGTCGTCTCAGTTCTCATTTATGGCGTCGAAGCTTGGACACTCAAGACAGCTATTAAGCGAAAAATTGATAATGGAATAGTGAAAAAGAAAAGGAACTCTTGTCGTTGGTAAAGAAGCGAAAGGTCTCATATATTGGGCATATTTTTGTAACAAAAAATATGGCATCCTCCAGTTGATTGGGGCATTGAAAAGGGCATTGCGAGAAGGAAGTTCACGTGGATGCGGAATTTGCGCTAGTGGCTGGAGATCGGAAGTGCACCCGGATTGGTGAGACTGTCCCAGGATAGAGTCATGTTCTATTTCGCTCACCATCTTGAGGGTTTCTCAACAACTTATCTTTCTTACCCACCTACTCAAGCGAGTGTAGAGTTGTTAACTACGCGTTTTTCAATCTTAGGTCTTCGTCTCTATTGACATTTTCAGGGAGCCTGAGAATTTAATTCGCTTCAAAATTTACACATGGTACCTGAGAATGGAAGATGTACGCTTCTCCAATAGTACTTAAACTAGAAAGCTGCAGAGTGCAATAGTTGGGCAGGGGCTGGTGGGAGTGCGGCCGCTGTTGACTCTGGGGTTTTTTTGTGCCGCGCTTTGCCTCGCCGCGGAAGCCCGGGCTTATTGTGCTTGATTACTATGGTTATTGTGGATTTTTATTAGATTTAGAAGCTTAGACTACAATTGATACTTAGAATCACAGGTATGTATGTACTACTCGCGTATTATACTTGGCTTCGTAAATACATGGGCAAGAAGAGATTATTACCTAACTGAATTGTAATGAAGACGTTAAGAATTCAATGACAATGTATCAATAGCAATAATTTAGAGTAGTTTAATATCAAATCTAGCAGATGTGTGCACTGAATGCAAAATTACCATAAACATAAAAAGTTTACAAGTTAGCTTTCTTTGTGATTTAAAAATAAGTAAATGAGTTGTATTAGTTAATTATAGTTAAAATGATGCAAGCTATTGGAACGTAGGATGAAAAAATATTTATTCATAATATATTTGACTGCGCGGTTTTCTGAATTCCAATCTAATTACAGATTAGGATAACAAAAGGCTTCATTATTCTATTGGGAAAATATACTCACGTCATGTTAAATTTCTAAGAATCGCTTATGAGCTGTTTGTCCGGGTTCACGACCGGATATGGTTAATCATAACACAATATGTCTGCCGAGAATAAACAAAATGGCCGCATAAATCAGCCCGCGGCCTCCTCTTCCTCCTTTCTCCGCTGCCCGCGACGTTTATGCTCCATTACTTTTCCTAATCTATGGTCAAAGTGTAAAATGAGTTGTTATTATGTACATGTGCTTGGTTTATGGTCCTTTATGTAGATTAATATCGACTATTCCGAATCATAACTTTTTATTTATTGGTCTTAAAGCTTACAGGTTCAAAATGTTGACTCTGATTAAATTATGTACAAAAAAATTTACTCAAAGTAAATTAACGATTCTTAAGATGAAAATAAAAACAAAGTACCTAGTAGAAATATATTGTAATTGTGTTTTTGTTGAACTGAAAGCCATTTATCTCACTAACAGACGTGAAACCAAATACCACAATTATTTTAAACTCATTCAAAGATTCATGAGATGGTTTGCTTTATATTAGATCTTAATAAATACAGTTTCATCTGCTAGGTTTTTTTATTTGCCTTTAAATATAAGATTATTTTTGAGGAAGGCATTCTTTTTCGTAGCTTCCAGCTACAGGGGTTAAAAATATTCGCAGAAATCTACTCAGTTTTTTTTTTGATTAACTACGTATAAAGACCACCGAAACTCAATTAAGCTAAATTAATAATATTTATGTACCTCCTCAAGAATGCAGGGAGTTGGAATGAAAGTAAATGGATCCGCTGAATATTACCTCGTTTCTGTTCCTGCTCCTGTTCCAGTTCCTGTTCCTGCTCCAGCTGCTCACATTCCCAGATGCTCGCCTCCACATTCCCTTCCTGCAGGTCGGTTGGCAGTGTGGTTTATTGGCCTGTAATCGATTAGGAGAACATCGTGATCCTCGATTACCATTACTCGACTTCAGTTATTCCCAAGCCCACCGCATCAATATACACGTGTTTGTTTTTTATCTATCTACACTGTAAAGAAAAAATTTTATTTTATTTTTCCAAGGTATATAAAATATTTTTGGTATTTATTTAAATATATATAACACTTGATTTAGTCTTTATTTTCTGAAAAAACAAAAGTTTAAAATTTTCATTCAGAATTTTTAAATATATCAAAGTATTTTTAATGTCTAAACACGAATCCATTCATCACTTTTGCTGTGAAATAATTAAAGCAGCATGGCTATTACTTGATTTCAATATATATTTTTTTATGATCATAAGATGAAAATAGTGTCTGTACAGTAAAAAAAGTTGAGAAGCGCTGGGGCCGAAGGTTCGATATCGACGCGCATAATCAAACACGCTGTATGTGATGATTGATGACCCTCGCAACAAAGCCAGGCCGTGGGAGGCCGCCTCACTCCGAGCTCGACTTACTTTCTCTACACTCTCCACACTGTAAATTATACACCAGTGGCGTGGGGTGAAGGCAAGCAATGCATGCAAGGCTGGATAATAATATGGTTATTTTATGTTTACGACTCATTTCAGACACCTTGACTGGTATTATCAAAATCAAATAATATTTTTATGTATTGCTTCTCCTTACCTTACCACACTGCTATCCACGAAACATTAGTCAATTTTATAAAGTTCCGAATGACGGGTGTTTTATTTACTGAATTAATTCCACAAAAAAAATTGGCTTATACAAGTGTTTAAAGTTTTTATCTTGAAGATGTCACTGAAAGGGAGAAGCGCTCATAAAAAAAAACGAACGTAAACTCCTTGTCGTTTACCTATTCATACTTTGGTATCGTTCATAGATCCTATGGTTGTGTCACAAACACATGTACTAGCTATTTATTTTAATAGAAAAAATATATGAAAATACTATTACAGTAATTTTACATATTTGTTTTCCAGTTTAATCGAAAATTTAGTAAATGATGCTGATTAAAAATTGAAAATATAAATCAAGAAACGTCGTTTATGAACGATTTACTTTCATTCATCTCAAGTGCAATATGCGCTTATTATATATTAATATCTTAAATAAAATATTAAAATAGAGTTTCACCAAGTAGTCTCTGTCAAAAAAATAGAATATTACTTTATATTATTATGGATGAATATCGATTAAAATAGTATAAAAATACTTAAATATGCACTTTTAAATATTTATAAGAATTTATTTGGGTAAGTAATGTTCTACTGTTTGTACACTGATAATTTGAGTACTTATTTTATTTTAGTAGAGTCAATTACATGAAATAAGTTTTATATATATATATATATTATTTCATTGCACAAGTATAAGTATACTGAGTGCTTATGGTAAATAAAAAAAA
Organism: Atopsyche davidsoni; assembly: GCA_022113835.1. Lineage (NCBI taxonomy): Eukaryota > Metazoa > Arthropoda > Insecta > Trichoptera > Hydrobiosidae > Atopsyche > Atopsyche davidsoni. The sequence continues at coordinate 2,247,772 of JAILWY010000012.1, read as the reverse complement.
CTTATTAATTACACTAATCAATTGTAATGTATTTTAATAAGGCATTAACAACCACGATACGTGCATTTCAGCAAAAGTAAATCCTATTTCAATTTTTAAATATTTCTTTCGCTCTTTCGTGTCGGGAAAAAAAGCGTGATGACGCGTGGGAGGGGCCTGGGAGGGGCGGGGCTCCGAGGCCCGCCCTCCCCCCACCCCGCGCACGCAAGCCTCTCTCCTCCGCCGGAGCCTTCCCTGACTTATCGGCGTTCAAGACAATGCTCACCTTCGTGATCAACGAAACAAACATGATACTTGTTCGAATTTTTCTCAATGAATGCAATATTTAGGTTAGCTACACGTGAAAATTCTACATAAAATAAATCAATATAATAAAACTTTACTTTTTTTTTTTAATACAAAAAAAAAATATTAGAAGATGTCTTTATCATCAATAGCATTTTTCATTGTTGCCTTGATAATATAACATTTCATACTCAATGATTTCGGCAGTGTGTATATTTTTTAAAAGTGTTGAACCTTTTAATTTGTTGTATAAAAAAATTATAAAATATGTTATAATCATTTAATAAAACTGCTTTGTTAGATTTCGAACCCACTTTACGCCGCTGCTGTACACAATCCCACATCACTGTAACTAACAAAGAGCACACAGCCATCAAAGCCTCGTCCATTAGCCGTGAATCCACCATGGAGTTTCCCACGCCTCTTCCATAGCCAATGGGTATCTAATCACATGTACTCAACTTCCTATAGAGCCGCCTGAAATCGGTGGTATTTATAGTAGAATCATTTTTAATTAGGTAGAAGCTAAATGGGTTTAACAACACGCGGTTTTTTGTGCTTCAGCGAGTAGGTTTCATGTGCGTAAAGGTAAATCTAAAATTCTTGCCATGACGAGAATATGACTACATAAATCACCTTATTTTATTAAATCCGGGTAAGTATCGACTGTGAATACGATGGTTAACAAAAGACTCGATAATTTATAATTTGGTTAAATATGTTTTAAAAAACTTGCTCATGTCATGTTTGCAACACAAATTATTAAAAACTACAGCAATAAATTCTTGATAGTAGAAAAGGTTATATTTTAGTCCCTCGTGTTATGAATATATATAAATTGTTTATATAGTAGATGTTATTTTGGTGATGCCTTTGTATGGTGAGTAAAGAACTTTAAAGCCAAACTAAAACGTGAATTAATTAATTAATTTATATTGTATGGATGTATCACAAATTTTCGTGACCACAAGAAGTTTATTAGAAGAGAGTGTAAGGATGGGTATCGGTATTATAGGTGTTTTTTTTTAATTTAAGAAATTAGCTAAACATGTAAGAAGCTTTACTTAAATGCTAATCTAAAGCATTTTGCTTACAGGGATTTTAAATCTAAAGCGATTGTCTGCATCCTTTTGTTGGCAAGTATTTACGGAGGAATCCGCTTGAATACAAATTCCATTCAAAAACATTCATTCTCAAGCATTTCAAGGCATTCTTCCGTTTATCCCTTAAATTGAAATACTCGAATAAATCAAGGAGCCACCCTTCTTCCGCCAAATAAACAAATTTAATAGTCCGGAGAAAAAATCAAATGAACAAATAAACAAAAAATCTCTCAGTGTTTGCAGTCGGAGATCTGAAACATTGTTGTTGGTAATTTTTGCCAATTATGTCGACATGATTGCGCATGCATTTTTCTGCAACAAAGGGCGCATTGTTCGGGCTGAAGATGCACTCGGACGTGTGAGCCAAAAGCTCTAAGCCTCTTGAAGTCCAGATCTTGGTGTAACAATGGAAGGTGGAGAAGTGAAAGAATTAAGTCTAGCGTGAAGCGAAGATGTGCACAAAACAGATACCCGAAGCATCCTAACTGTTTTTTGGAACTTTGATTATGCGAAGATAATGATTTTTGAACGGCAGCAAATTTTTAGGTTTAAGTAGTAACGAAAAATGATGATGTATTATTTGATTGAAAATACGTTGAAAAATCGATATAAACTGGCAGTTTTGCCTAATTTCAAAATAGGCACGTAAACGGTGCAGAATAATTATAATGCACAAAATATATAACACCTATCATCAAATAAAACAATTTACTATTAACGGTAATCATAAAACGATAGTGAATTTATTGAATGTTCGGATCGTAAAAGTGTGATACTTATTTAATTATATTACAAATAAAATATTTTAGAACTCTTTGGCGCCATACGTGTGCTTTCAGGGAGTCTCATTCCAATTTCCAAGTACATTTCATGACTGAACGAAATTGCCTATCCAATGAAGACGTTTAAAATATCAGCAAATGTTATAAGCTTATTGCTCAGCCCGCTAGATAAGCTACATTAGTTTAAAAATCGTCTAAGCTTTAATAGAAATCCAACCACCCAGATACGAACAATCTTCTCAAGCAGCATCACAATAGATGTAGCATTTCGAGCAGCAGGAGAGCGCCAGCAGTAACGGGTTGCGCGGGACAATGTCTCACCCCGCCCGGGCCCAGCGAGGTGAGATGGGAGGATTAGGGATGTTCCGGCACAATGGTGATGCTCGGGGATGTTCGGCACAGAATAGGGGGCAGTGGGGCGGGTGACGCGATGCTCACTAAATGCGTGCTATTATTATTTGTCGGCTTTTTGAGGGTGTTTAAAATGTTACAAAAAAAAGTTTAAACACTGTCGAAATACATGTATGAGTACAGATAAGTTACCACTCAACCTCTGAGCCATACGCAAACCGTCTATAACTGAAAAATTAACTTACTGCTGTATATTATTTTGTGTGCAGGTGAGACGCATGTATATTATTTTATTGTAAATCTGCATTTGTTCTAATAAGTAGCGGACAGTAGATTATATCATCCTTCCAGCCCTCTTCATTCTGTTGCTTGTGCATGGCTGCCATTGTGTACCCTGAGCGTGTGTAAAGTATCAGTAATGGAGTAGTGGACTTGGAATCTTGAAGTATCTTGCTGGAGGGGAGGGGGGGCTTTTACTATTATTTCTGTAGCTTGCTGCAAATGGAGTATCAGATCTAAATGGCACAGCGTTGCAGAGAAAGGATTATATAATAATGCTATTGTGCAGCAGCAATACGCAGACTTTTCCCCTTGGAAAACCATGAACACTAGCATGAGTGTATGCTCAGTGAAATGGTCGTCAACCTTCTCTGAGGAGATGCACTTAATGAAGAAGTAAATTATAAAAGACGGCGTGTATGTGTGCTTGGGAAAAACAACTTGTCTAAGCGAGAGCTCAGCTATCCACTATTAATACATACGCTTGGATATCGACATAACTTTAAATATTTTTTAAATATACAAATATATATTTATTATATTGTGAGCACGTGGTATTGCACGTGCCAGGGTGACAACCCTGCAGTGGCCAGTAGGCACTCGGCCTGGATGGATGCACTCGCACCAATAATGATTATTTATGTTGGCCGCTGGGAGTGCTTGTAATGAGGCGGCCGCCAGTATTATCTCACTGGGTGGCAGCGGCAGGGTTGCCGCGGCATGGTACCTATGAAACATTACAACTGTAAACAACCTCACCACAAACACAACCCTCGAAAGTGACATAGAAAACATAGTTCTTATAATATACTGTACAACAAATCCCTACTAATCAAGTTTTCTGTATAAATATATTTTTAAAAAAAATTTAAGTTGTGGAAATTCTTGTACTTAATGATAATGATAATATTACTAATATGATTAGGCACATTAGTTCACACATGATTTAAGAAATTCTCAGAAAAATATCATCGTGATTTGTGTGAGATTTGAACCCACATCCCCAGGCTTACATGGCCGGTGTACTGACCCTTGTACTAACGAATCACATCCATTAATCGAGAATTTTCAACAATCATACTTTACATATGAACCAATGTGCCCATTCCAACTATAATAAACCCGTAATGGGTAATAAATACGCATCTGATTGACGTTCAATCCAAAAAAATAGACATACGATAATGTTAATGATGTATTTTAAAATAAAAGTGCATTGTCAAACTCTGTACATAGTTATTTAAATAAACTTTACATCACTCCAAATTTTAGTATGCTCTATTTATATTATAGATATATCCAGTCAATATATAGATATAACAAAATTAAATATAACTTTAAAAAATCATGTCATAATTATTTAAATATTGTGGAATTTGCATTAAATAAGATAAATTATTCACACGAAAAGAAATCAACAAATTAAAAAAATTAAAAAATAAATAAAAAGCGGCAACCCTTTCTGGCCTGTCATCGTGTCTCGTGTAGGATTTGTCCGTACAAATTGCGGTCCCCTACAATGTAATCCTACAGGAGCAGGGCGGGATTGAAATGTTTACCCTACAGCCCCCCCAGCACTAATCCTGTATTAATTTGTTCCCCGGACATCATCCCGGGATATTCCCGACTTATAACTCCACTGTCACATCATCAACCGTATCGCATCACGAGCTCGCTTATTTGTAACGCGATCCTTACTTTGAACATCTTTTTAATTTCCCGTTGCAACTCTGGGTTTACAGTCAAATACATTTGGTTAGTTAGTTTGGTTACTAACTAGGTAAATTTGTAGGTTTTGAACAGGAAACAAAACATCGGAGGACTAAAAACTTCAAGCAGCTCAACACCGAAGAAACATCGGGAAAAGACGAAGGAAATAAACCCGCGGTTTAATATTTTTAATTTGAAACTATTATTAATCGCTGCCTTAATTTATATTTTATTTCACCAAACGCCACTGGCTTAGTAACAGATATAGTAGTACTACTTAAATCAGACAAAATATATTAAAGAATTTTAGAGAAAGGGATAGTTGGGAATCCTAAATGGTTGGTTAACCGTTTTATTATGGGATATCCTACTTAGCATCAAGAGAAAACACTAAGAGATCCAATCGGTGTTCCTAGAATGATGTTTCTTGGTATTCTGCATTCTAAGCTGCCTGTATTATTACTAAATTGTACGCCTTGAATAAATTATTTAAAAAAAAAACTTTCTTTTTTAAAGTTATTTTGATTTGTTAATATTTATTAACAACCCCAGAAGTAAGAACTACTAGTTTTGGGAAGGAAAAAATAAAACGAACGACCGACTGGTAAACTTTGTCGGTTTTGTCAAAACGCGTGTCCTCAAAATGTCTGGGAGGTTACGAGTATTTTTGTATGCACTTTTGCCCTACAAGAGCTTTTTTAAAAAGCACTGAAATATAACGACAATTTAATATAATATAAAAATATACTAAGTCTCTGAGTCGACCATGAAGTGATTCCTCAAATCAGTAAAGCTATTTTTGTAGTCCAGTGGCGTACTAGACCGCTTAAGGTGGCATTACAAGGTCGTAAAACTCGCGACCCGGGATCTAACTACTCCGGGTCTTGGCATTTACGGCAGCTAAATATCCAAACATAAAACACTCGGCCGTGCATTAAAGTCGGTCTTAATCTGCCCGTTGATGGCAGCGAGGGCAGGTGTGGGCCCGCGCCGTGAAAGAGCGAAGAAGTTATGTTTATAAGTTCATTCTACGACCAGGAGACACCCGAGCTCAGATACTTTGAGTGAGTCAGGTGAATATCGCAAAAAATATGTAGAATTTTTTTGACAATAAATAATCTTATATTCAGATTCGAAACTCATTGCAAAGCGAGTTCATAGCTTACTAGCCACAAGACCACGAAATATTCAGAGATGCTGCATCTTTGGTAGGGTAAATTTCCATAGTACTAATTTATGAACGCTTGTTTTAAAAAAAGATGTATATATTATAAAGTGTAAAAAGAAGTGCCTCAAAAATTACTTTACTAATATTTCAATAAAATACTCAAACTAGGATCATATATAGGATATAAATAAACACTGTTAAAGAAATGTCTTTAAAACGATAAAACTATGTGAGTGTTTTTTTATTTTATTAAATAAGCAGTATCAGTATCATTTTTAATTTGGTTTTGTGGTTTATTTGTATTGCAAAACCAATCAAGGATACTCAGCTTAATTTAAATATACCTACAAACGGTAAATAATCCAAAACACACCAATATTTAGAATACGACAAAAATAATGCAGTTCACAAAAATTATCATTATTTAGTTTTCAAAGAATATGTAAGCTTCACAGCTTCCTATAGCACAAAGGGGCATTCTTTAAACTGAAACAAAAGTATGTTTTTGTAATTTATAAAAATTTGGAATCGATTATTTATCGACGAGCATGTCCCGGGAACTGTCGAACTAGTCAAACACTCCCAACCCACAACACGGTAGGGTGACCAGTCTTAACCAGCCTGACGGGACTATAGCCGAGCTCCGCAAGATACTGCCTTGGTACACAATATTTTTTTATAGTATCCTACCGCTAAAAACTTTTATAAAAACAGATATTGAACTTTAAGAAGTTCAAAAATTAAATTATAAAATTTTAAACCGCAATCAAGTATGTTGAATGTGTTTGAATATAACACAGGCACATATTTTACATTTTTTTAATTGCAATACAGTATTACGCAGTATTACGGTTTCACTATAACGCGAATTTCAAATTTCGCGATAAAATGCCTCGCATTACGCGAATTTCTTATTTAAGAGTGTGTATGAACATAATGTAGTCATTGACTTCTCTCTTAACAATTAAAAATAGCGTTGGGTGTTATGAACGTATTTTACAAGAACGTTAAAGAAACGCTACCCAAAAGACAATAGATGTATTTTTCAGTAAAAATAACATGTAATACTGCATAAAGTGTTCTTATTATTAAAGTGATTGATTCAAATGATTCGTATTTTTTTGTATTTAGTTTTGACTATGTATTTATGTTTAATCGTAAACCCCGATATACGCGAATTTCACATAACGCATTTTTTAACGGAATGCGTCCCTTGCGTAAAGCGGGGTATTACTGTATACGATAGAGTAAAGTATATGGAAAAAAATATGATTTTTAAAATCAAACCCCACAAGCAGGAGATATAGAGATTCAAAAAATCTAAAAAAACTTTTCTTATGTAATTTAAAAAAAAATTGCATATGCGTGTGTCCATGTTATTTATATATGTTTATAACTATTACAATTCTTACTGAGTTACTTTGCCACAGTGGTCGAATGAATTTTGAAGACTGTCTGTAAAAATAATCAAGATTATTTGAGGTCGATTTTTTTTTAATAGATGTGTAGTCGCGGTCCCGTTACGATCTTAAGGCCTTGTCACCCCACGATGAGTGCGAAAGAACGTCGCGCCGCACACGACGGCGACCCCCGAGCCTCCACAAAGGACCTGAGGAGGATCATTTGCAATAATCCATGGCTAATTTCTTGTTTGAGTTTACCCATCGGAATAATGGCGGCCCGAGTGGCGGGGAGAATGGAGGCGCTCGGGCGTCCTCGCAGTCTTTGAGCAGGAATGCAGTGTCGGGGCGTCAGGTCGTTAAGACGCCTGCATCTTAATGCTCATATAAATTAATATACCATCAGTTTTTTTTTTGATTATAAAAGTATACCGGAAGGCATTGCCAAAAAAATGTTTGTTAATTATAATTAACCACCGTAAAAACTGGTACTATGAAATTGATTTCTAATCACCCTGTAACACACGATAACGGAATGCACATATATGTTTAGAAAAATCAGTCTTAACTTCCATGAGTTATATTTTTAAATGTCTTTATTAAATATTGGCTGGGCAGTGACGACTTGCCCCTTAAGCTTCTGGGCCACCATCTGCTGCGCTCCTGTGATGAATGGACCAGCAGCGCAGGGAATCAGCAAGCTTTGATGTAATGATCAGATATAGCTGGTCTCATATTTTACTAAGCAGACCATTGACCCGAAATGGTTCTAAGCAGGTTAGGCTTTATATTTTTATGATTAAAGTTAAAATTATGTCATATGGCACGCAACGCTACCTACTGGTCTTTGCTAGTATGGGTACCAGGGCTCCAATTTAAGAAGATCGATAATTCATTTCAGGACTCAAAAGAAAGGAAACCCCTCTTTTATTTGCGTTTGTTTTTATTTCATTGTACATGGCAAGATGAATTTTAGAGACGTATCAAGCCGAAGATATCTGTATCTGCATTATTTATATTGCTTTTAATTTGGCTCTTTACGTCGGATATCTTACACAAGTAAATATTTCTATGAAATGATTATAAAAAACTGTATCTAATATATGCAAATATATATGCTCTAAGAAATTTGTTTGTGTGGTGTTTAAATCATATTCGTTTTGATAAATATACCCAGTGGGCCCCAAAAAACATAAAATTCACAAAGGCATTTAAACAAGAGAACCAAGAATAAAAATACGCAATATAATCTCCAATAAGGTAGATCCTAAGTATAATATACGAATCAAAAATAAATCCAACAACATTTCGACTGAGACTGAAAAAACGGCATTCAAATTGATAACGTCACTAAGGATTATTGTCCGGTGGACGCGAAAACGGACCAACAAAACACTAGCAAAAGGATTATACCGTACAGTGAATACACGTTCCTTTGTCCCCGCCAGGAGCATTCACAGAATATTGGCCTTTATTGCATTAATACGCAGCAACTGCAAACAGGTGGGTCCATAAAGTCGAGATCTCATATGGAGTCGTATAAACGAATAATTTTATTTATTATCTCTGGGAATTTTTTCTCACCTCAAAGAACTTAGAAGCCAAAAAGGCAGGCGTATTCGTGCAGTTAACCCTTTAGACGACGAGGACACTAACAATGAAAAGCTTTTGCTTATTATTTTTCCAATTAATACAAAACATTTAATAGAACCGCTTTTTTACATATTGGGTTTCTCCTTATAAAAGTCATTGAAATAAGTTTTCGGTAATTTTTCTCGTCCTTTTATGTGTAAATCATTTTACTCAATTTACGTATATACTTAAATATATACATTTTAAATACAACTAGTTTCGGATTTTATGTACGTGTATAAAAATCAATATTACTTAAATTATTCATCAACTAAACGTTTACATAGAATTTTTAGTATTAAATTACAATCTATGCACAATAATTTGTAGTGATAATAATAATATTATCATATGTAAAGCAATAGTAGTAATTTTCTATATATATTTCTTCTTCATCGAGTGCCTCTCCTCAAAGGAGGTTGACGACCATTTCACTGAGAATATATTCATACTGTGCTGGGAAAATAGTGTACTGTAGTGGGTCCCTGGGTCCTTCTATACCGCAGTTTTATATTGAAAGGAAAAGTCTGCGTATTGCTGCTACCCAATAGCATTATTATATTTCCTTACAAAGCTCTGGCGTTTAGATCTGATACTCCTGCAGCAAGCTACAGAAACAATAGCTTTTTTATATCATGGAATCGTAAATCAATAGAGTTATTTTTAATAGTTGATAATTAAATTACTATCCATCCATTGGTGACCCTTTCCTCGAACATACTCGTATTCCAATCCTGGGTCAGTGTCACCGTTTCGGCTCAGTTTTGACTCTGTTTGATAATGCCAACGTGAAAGGTTGGCGAAACCGGTCACTAATAAAAACGAAAATGTGGAAAATCAATCAAGTATTTTATTCAAAAATATTAAAATGGAATTCCACCAAGTACACTGTCAAAAATATTGAAACTACTATTACATTATTTACAATAAATTACTAATAATTTTATTTTTAAATTGAACGATACCTTCTTAGGCAAAGTAATACGTGAATTATTACATTTTTCAGTTATACGTTTATTTATTAATAATATATCGATTTTATGAAATTATAAATTTGGGATAGGATAATATTATACACTAAACTTTTTTTTTTTTAATAAAATACTTGTGCGGTGACCGGTTTCGCCAACCTTTTACGTTGGCATTATCAAACGTAATGTTTGGCGAAACCGGTCAAAAATAAAAACGAACATGTGAAAATTCACTCATGTATTTTATTCAAAAATATTGAGATTATATATATTTTAAAAAACGTATCTCGCCAAGTGTTAAAAAGACCCCGCGTTTTTTCTATTTGTAACATTCATATATTTTTTATTAAAAACCTCGATTCTTGTCGCATTAAACAAAGTTAAATATTTAAATACAGCATGGGCGTGGCGGGGACTGCGCCCTGCGCCCCTGCGCCCCGCGCCTCCGCCCTCGGGGCGCGTCGAATCGGGCATGCTAATGAAACGACTCTCGAGTGACGCGGCGATCCGTCTCCGCGCCTCGCTTCCTAAATCCTTTCAATTTTACAGGAATTTTTAAAAAATATTCACGCTAATAGAGATTAAATACGCTGACTGGCGCAGTGGTTATAATTGGATGTTCCGACGATTATTAATAAACATATTTAACCGATAAAGCAGGCTAATTGTGTTTACGTATCAAGGCCATTTAATTATATGAAAAAAAATGTCGAATTCAAACTCACAGTCGGCCTTTGATAGCAGTTGGTTCGAATCGCAATGAAAACTTTTTACGGCGGTTTTCGCGTATGAATTGAATAATACGCTGACTGGCGGAGTGGTTATAATAATTAATAAATATATTTAACCGATAAAGCAGGCTAATTGTGTTTACGTATCAAGGCCATTGAAACATATGAAAAAAAATGTCGCATTCAAACTCACAGTCGGCCTTTGATAGCAGTTGGTTTAAATCGCTAAGAAAACTTTTTACGGTGGTTTTCATGTATAAATTGAATATTCACGCTAATAGAGTTTTAATACGCTGACTGGCGCAGTGGTTATAATTGGATGTTCCGACGATTATTAATAAATATATTTAACCGATAAAGCAGGCTAATTGTGTTTACGTATCAAGGCCATTTAATTATATGAAAAAAAATGTCGAATTCAAACTCACAGTCGGCCTTTGATAGCAGTTGGTTCGAATCGCAATGAAAACTTTTTACGGTGGTTTTCGCGTATGAATTGAATATTCACCCTAATAGAGATTAAATACGCTGACTGGCGGAGTGGTTATAATAATTAATAATATATTTAACCGATAAAGCAGGTTAATTGTGTTTACGCATCAAGGCCATTGAAACATATGAAAAAAAATGTCGCATTCAAACTCACAGTCGGCCTTTGATAGCAGTTGGTTTAAATCGCTAAGAAAACTTTTTACGGTGGTTTTCATGTATAAATTGAATATTCACGCTAATAGAGTTTTAATACGCTGACTGGCGCAGTGGTTATAATTGGATGTTCCGACGATTATTAATAAACATATTTAACCGATAAAGCAGGCTAATTGTGTTTACGTATCAAGGCCATTGAATCATATGAAAAAAAATGTCGAATTCAAACTCACAGTCGGCCTTTGATGGCAGTTGGTTCGAATCGCAATCAAAACTTTTTTCGGCGGTTTTCGCGTATGAATTGAATATTCACCCTAATAGAGATTAAATACGCTGACTGGCGGAGTGGTTATAATTATTAATATATATATTTCACCGATCTGATTTTTTGATTTGATCTGGCTTATTGTGTTTACGTGTCAAGGCAATTGATTCATATGAATAAAAAATTACGACACAAGTGGGATTCGAACTCATAGTCGGCCTTTGATAGCAGTTAGTACGGGGGTTTTCATGTATAAATGGTATATTCACCCTAATAGAGTTTAAATACGCTGACTGGCGCAGTGGTTATAATTGGATGTCCCGGCGATTATTAATCGATATGATTTTTTCCCCCCTTACACGCTTATTTATTATTTACATATCAAGGCAGTTGATTCGACATAGGTGGAAATCGAACTCACCATCGGCTTTCGATAGCAGTTTAGTTAGATAGCTTTTTACGGGATTTATTTATGTGTGAATTTACTGTCTAAAATATTTTTCGAAGTCGATACATCCATTTTCCTCCCTGAATACAAACAGGCAATAAACTAAAATTATTTAATCTCGGATGTTTTCTCTCTCGAAAATAAAAAAAATGTACACTCAACAAATTGTAATATTAACAATTGTAATATTTATCTATTTACTTGCTAACTGACCTTAAAATCTCGGGTATGTATGAAGGGATGTATTGTAATCAAATCAAAAAAATCTAGATATTAATAAATATTTTTAATAAATCTACACGCTTCTTTCGAAAGTTTTACTACTTTGTCAACGTGGTTTAACAAGTTATAACACCTGGCTGCGATAGCCGTGGAAGTGTGTTTCCAAATGAGGATTTTGCTCGTCGTTTCACATGTGAATCGATAACATCAGATAGTATATTTTAACTTCTTATTACTGGATAGCTTGAATTTTATCTTGGATTCTTGTAATCCAGACTTATAAAAGCTGATAAGTAAGCGCTATCCACATATGGGGAGATTACACAGGATAAGCCTCGAGTCGATAAAGAGGTTGGGGAGACTTTAATCTTACAAAATTTGTCATCCCCAGAAACATCTGGTATCGATCCAGTTGTTTCATTCACGGTATCTGAAAATTATAAACGTTAATATCAAAATGTTTTTTTATGTTTTCACAGGGAGTAATGTCTCAAAACTAATCATTTCAATAATTTTTCTTTCTTGAATGCAAAAACAACTTTTCCACTCTCACATTTATTTAAATATATCTATTTATGGATTGGTCAATCAGATGCGTATTTATTACCCATTACGGGTTTATTATATTATTTATTTATTATACTGGGCACATTGATTCGTATGTAGAGTATGATTGTTAAAAACTCTCGATAAACGGAAGTGATTCGTTAGTACAAGGGTTCGTACACCGGTCATGTAAACCAGGAGATGTGGGTTCAAATCCCACACAAATCACGATGATATTTTTCTGAGAGTTTCTTTGAAATCATCTTCTATATATGAACTAATGTGCCTAATCATATTAGTAATTTATTTAAATAACGTCTGTCTATTTAAAAATGTAATAAAACAACTTGGTTTTTGCTACTTGCAAAAAATCTGTTTCTAATTTGTACAAATCTGTTTTTATTTATCAAATATTGCTATTGATTGCCTTGAACTTCTAGATTGAACTAAGTTGTGTAGTCATATTATTTTAGTTTTCAGATTATCTGAACTTGGGTGTTTCCCGCTCGTATTAATATATTATAACTTTATGATTGCGATAAAGCGCATCTAAATCGGGCCCACCTCGGTGACGGGTCGCGAGGTTGTGTTTGGATGCAGAGATACTCTGAAGATGAATAGAGATGTGGAGATTTGCGGTTTGCGATTAGGCCGCGTACCTGCTCGCCTGCTGGATGCGGGCCTTCACTCCGGGTTAGGTAGCGAGGGTTGAGGTTAATGGGGTATTAAGTCAAATTAGCCACATTAGGATAAGTAATTTAATTTTATAAATGACTCGCTGGAATTTGGGGAATTTTCGTGCTCTTTTTTGGGACTCATTTCATGTTTTTATTTGTAAATTTTGCCGTGTTGGCATGCTGTTATTAGTAAATATTTTTACTTCATTCACTAAGCATCTAATTAATGTTTATTTTCATGTTATCAAAGCTCCGTATTAATAATGTCATGACTCAACAAACGTGAGAATTGATAGACTCTATAAAACATTGAAAATACTTCTAAGATCTCATAAAGCACATAAAAGTGCATATCGATTTGTAGATACTATATAACTTAAATATATTTTTTTGTGTTCAATATTTTATTTAGAATATATACTGTATAAAATGTCAATGACCTAACAAATATTATAAGGTATTTTGGTTTTAGCTAAGCAGAAGTTTTTTTCAGAAGCACTTTGACAGCATAAACATCCTGGCTTGTTTTGAAAGGGAATAAACAGTTAAAATTAATATCCAATAAATATAATAAATACAAAAACATGTTTCTGGTAAAACAAAGCCTTAAAAAATAAAAACAAAAGTATGTGAGATCTCCCATAAAAAAAAAAACAAATATAAAAATTTACTGAATAATTAAAACCGTGTGATTTTATCAGCTTCTTTTAAGACATATTAGCAATTTAATTAACGAAGAGAACATCTGAGGCGATAAATTTTCAGTGTTCGATAGAAATAAAGGCTTCGGACACTTCCGCCAGATTTTATCAGAACCCAGTTCCTCTGCCACACAGCAATATTGGGACTTCACGGTGAAATTACGATCGATATAAATTTTAATTATCAGGTGGTGGGGCGTTTCACCAGGCAGGGGGTAATAAATACACAATAAACATCATTCCTATCACGTGACCGCTTTGTGAATCAATTTTAAGATTACACGTGTGGAATGGACGCTGTGTCTTTCGTTCTCTCTGGTAAACCAGTATTGAACGGAGATCATAGTGGAGTCCAGAGAGTAGCGTAGACCTAGAATTTGGTTAGTAAAATTGAATAAAACACTTTTACTGTATAAGTCAGAACGCGTGACTCAAAAATATTGGTGTTGGTTCTTTGGGAGCAGAAGTTTTCGTTATTAATAAAAACAAATTATTAAATCTTGCTGCGATGCTCACACATATTTTCAGAAAAATATTTTTGAATAGTTCTTTAAAAACGCATATGAGATAAAAAATGAAAATAATAATTTTTCATATCGTTTCCCGAGTCAATTAATTACCTAAAAACTTGTTAGTATTTTATGGCACTGTGTTTCTGATATGCTTTACTTTTTTTAATTTTATATAATAAATCTTTCAGTATAAACGATTTTTTTATAATTTTGAAAAATGCATGCTTTGCTCCTAGCTCCACTATACTCAGCGTATTATCCATATCCCCCGTAGAAGCAGTAATAATTGGACGTCCGGTGTAAAACGCTTTGACGGCATGCCGTGTAAACAGAGGGACTTACTCATGTGGGAAATGCTTGATTCAAGTAAATAAAGATTCACCGCTAGGGAAGCCATCAATTTACACCTGAGATCTGGTCGCCTCATCGGACCCGAGAGGGCTTAATGCGTTCTGAGGTAGCTTCGGAGATCTCGGCTAGCCGACTTTATGAAGTCGAACCAAAACGTGAAGACTCGATTGGCATTACTAAAAAAACTGCAACAACAAATATAAATAGCCAAACGGCCTTTTTAACTGTGAGCCCTTTCGCCATAAAGAGGCTCGTTGAACGTTGAACGTGTGATATTTATAGCTAAAATATTTATGAAACTTGTACGCAATTAGCAAAATCAACGTACAACACTTACAATTTAAGCTTTAAATATAAAAATATGTAGTTTTTTTCAGTTTCAAAAATTATTTGTGCAATTGGATGCCCACAGAGTTTTGTGTTTACTTTTAAAGCCCAGCGCAGCCTTCGTGGTTTCGACATTTCAGGTCATATTTCTATTCAGCCTCTAGGGATATTATAATTTACCTTGAAAATAACAAGAAATATGAAAATATTAATAAATGAGTCTGATCCCGAACCCTAATAAAACTTTTGGTAATATAAATACAAAATATAATATTATTAAAAAAAGTAAGTTTCTTATTCAATTATGATATTTAGAAGGTGAGCAAACTTACCTGAGCAGGCGCCGCCACAATGTAGGAGTCATGTTTGATTGCCTTACCTGTCCTAATACGCGTCAATTATGTGGTTTGGGTTACCTGGCGATCGTAAAGGCTTCGTAGAAGAGGCTTCATTAGTTCGGCCGTATAACTTACAACTTCATTATTTGTTTTCACGCGGAGGTTCTATGTCTGACCGACTTCGCTCGGATTTACAACGAAACAAAAAACACCTGAACAAAATAGGCTTTAAATTTTCAATAGATTTCCAAAAAAAGATTTAATGCACTTTGACATATCATATATGTGTTGATACATCCACCGAGTAAAGTTACACCTAGAAATCTATTTAATTACATATATATATATATATATATAAAAATAAACAAATACATTATTATCCGAGTATTTATTTTGTAAAATTCCACCGTACTTGAACAATATTTTGGATAAATCAGGATTTTTTTAAAACTTTAAATTTATTTATATTTTGCTTATAAAATCGTATAGCTGTTGATTGTATCATAAAAATAATTTATACATGTTTTTGAATATTTCTCGATTTTTTTGCAAAACAAGTGGAAAATAGTTTTTTTTTAATATTAACAAGTAGCACACAATTTGATATCCACGCCAGCACGTAAGGTCTTGTTAATACAAGACACGGTGTCTGCATTTGAAGCTATAATGATAACGTATATTTCCAATACGATAGGTATTGCAGACTGGCTCGCCGATAAGTTAGGTATACACAGGAGGTTATGCACGCACTGGCTCGCGGAATAAAAAGAGGATCAAATAATATAATGTTACTTGCGTATTCGTGGTGGTCTCGCCGAGCCTTCGCCTGATTGAGAGCATTTAAACACACTATACCCTGTACAGGGTGGTGCAATAGATAAAAAATAATAAAATATTATTTAATTTAGAGGAAGTAAAAATACTTGTATTAAAAAAAAAAACAAACATTTTCTAATTACATTTAGAATTTTTGGGGGTAAAATGTACAACCATTCAACATAATTAGTGAAAAATGAGTATAAAGATTTAGTTGTAGTAGGCCTGATTATTTTTGATTAGTATTTGTCGTACGTATTCCATTAACTCGATAATAGGATGTTATAATATATATTAATCTGATTTTTTTAATTTGCTTAATTACGATTTATCCTCCGTAATAATTAAAAGTTACAAAAATGTGAAACCATCTATTTTTTAGATATCTCATACGTTTTAAAGACATTTTAAGCTTAAATGAAGTATATGTGAAATTAAACTTCTAAAAGAGTGCCAAACACTCGACATTAATATGTCTTCAAAATTATCTAAATAAAGTTATCTCTGAATTCTCTTCATATTTATTTTTATATATTTTTTATTAACAAACCAAAATAAACATATAGATAATATTTGTAATCAATATTTTTTCGTCGACACCCTGTATTCGCGGCGCTGGTAAAAACGTGTGGCGAGGGGCGTGGGGGTGCCGGCCCTTTACATATAATTTCCTAAATTGTATACAGGACTGGACCGACTTCATATAAAAAAAAAATTTAACATTTATACAAAAAGCAAAGTTTTTTGTGGCTTATGCGTGATGATTCTTAGTAATTAATAAAAATATTTTTCTAAAATTATTCTCAATTTTTTTTTATAAATCATTGCGCTAGGAGATATACTCTACGCATATTTGCTTGCACGTTCAAAATATTTTTATCGAATAAAAGATATTATAAATAATTTATAAAAATAGTACTAAACTAAATAAATATTATTATTGAATTGCGGGTTTTTTGGTGCCCAGTGCGGCCCTGGAGCGGGCGCCCGCCGCGGCGGCCGATGAAGCCATCAGCCGGGCCTGTAATTACCTGCCGCTCCCACGCCGGCCCTGCCGCTGCTCACTGAGGTATTAGTACCTACCTGGGGATTATGTTATCATTATCAATCTACTGTGTACTCTGCCCATACTTACCTCCGGATTCATTATTTATACTTTGACCTATTCCAAATAATTGAACGAATAAAAAACACACGAAAGTTCGATACGTTGAAAATGTTAGTTATCAAGCTATTTTATTGAGTATAAAAATATATATGCAATATCAATCAAATTTGCAAACACATAACTACTTAAGTACATATAATAAATATACAGGAACTACACAAGTATAAGATTAAAAAAACTATTTTATCAAAATTATTATACTGAATTGTGTTGAATATACATCTTGTCTCAATTTTTTAGATTTACGCAATAATTTTATAAATTATATATTGTTTTATTCAAAAGGCTCATTAAGATTCGGTGAATAAAACTGATTGCTTAGATTTTGGATTTACTAAAAAGAACTAGGTTAGACGTATTCTCTTTATGTAACAAAAATAAAACAATCTTGTTGAGGTACAACGCATTTGATTCGTGAAGATCCGTTATTATAATGATAAAAGTACCTAAGTAAGCATCTGATGCAACTAAGCATGCATAGTTAAGCATCTGATGATGAACCAGTGTATTGGGTCGAAACTAGTAATGCAAATAATTTTAATAAACTCAAAGTGAAGACAAAATACAAAGGTACTTTTATCACTATAAAAATAAAACAAATTACCTTTAATAGACCACAAAAATTAAAAGATATTTTTTTAGACTTCATTCACTCAAATATATATATATATAAATAAGCACGTGAGTTCAACACAGAGTCTAGCTAGATATTTCCATAACATGTGTCTATAATTTACAAAAGCATGCATTAAAAATTTAATATTAATTCCGAGAATGAAAAAATCAATAAAATCATTAAATCACACCTTTGTCTGTCTCCATTAGCCAAACAAAAAAAATAACAAAGCTTTATTACTGGCAACACAGGCAATAAAAGTAAAATCAGTTTCGCTTTTTTCGTCTCTGGCTGTATTAGCCGAGTGGGCGGCTAATTTGGCACACTCTGACCACCTCTGATGAATAGCCCTAGGCCAGGGGCTCTCAACCTTTTTCCACACTACCCCTTTTATTTTTAAACCTGTTTTATCTGTATTCATTTATATTTAAATAACAAATACATGCGTAACTATTCCAAAGATAAGTAAAAATATCGTACAATAGTAAGCATTGGCGCTGGAAATGTGAAATGACTCACAATATATATTTATATATATATAGGTTTTTTATAATAAGATATGGACATTAAAAAAGTTAATTTCTGGTTTAAACACATTTTATAATGATTGTTGATGACTTAATCAATACCACTCAACTATGTATTGAACGAAATATAAATGCTGTTTTAGTATATTAGTTACTTATAATGCATCTTAAATAAGTGAGATATATTATCTATTAAAAAAAATATAACAGAATTTTTAAATAATATTTTGAGGTAAATATTAAAAAAAAAAAACACAAATAAACTCTTTATATCTGTGTTTTCCGGCAGCTTTACATTAATATTTAATTCTGCTCAGTTTAATATTTAATAGGTAAATACAAACGAAACCAAAGTATGTCATTCCATGTACTAAAATTTCTAAAAAAAAGCACCGGAAGGAGAAATATAACATGGATGCGGAATTCGCTACAGTAGCCAGAAGGCGGGAATACAGCCGATTGAATAAGATTTGCTCAGAATTAAGACAAATAAAGTGTTAAAGTCGCCATCAGGCACTTGAAGGTGAATAATTGAAATCGTGGATCTCCAGTGCGGCGTGGCCCATAGTTCGCAAGCCTCTGGTCTTAAACTATGGCCACACCGAGTGTCTTGATTGTTAATTAAACTGACCGCAAATTAGCACGTACGGAGGTGGTAAAACCTGATAGTAAATCTCGAATCATACGCCGTGAGACATAATGGTCGCTCACTCGGCCAGCTTTGTTCCGTGAAGGAACGGCGCCCCCCGGAATAATGCAGTAACGAGAAAACCGATGACGTCATCGCGTGAATCATCTTCTGAACTGTAAATTTTTGAGTTACTCACTTCTGACTTATCGACTGAACAGACATATGGATAGAAATTTTAATATTTCACCACAGCTTTGTATTAATCTAAATGATATCGTAATCGACATATTGCAAATCAAGTTATCATTTAACAATAATATTACTATACCACCGGTATAGCATTTGGTCATTCATCCAAACATCAGGAGAGTATTCTGTGAATCCGAATGTTAGTTAATATATTGCCAAATGTTACTATAAAAAAATCTGTTGATTATCAACCTCCACCCTAATGCCACTCACCCATGTTCAACTAACCACAAAGTGTATACCTGTACAGTATCTAGCCCTTAACTAAGGCATCACCACAGTGATCTATGATCCCAAATATTATTTTAATCTACAGTCGCATGTTGCTACTGAAATAATGAATACCATTATTGCATTTGATATTTTACCCGAGCGTCACAACAGCATCCTATGAATATTATAAACGACTGTTAACCGACATATTTCCAATCAAGTGATCGTTTACGTTTAAAAATAAATCAAGTCTTTATCAACCTGCGTCCTTTAGCCAGCCACCAATGTTCACTTAACCACAAAGTGTATACCAGTATAGCATCTGGTCCTTCACCCAGGCGTCACCGCAGCGCCGCAATTAACGGGTCTGCTCCGATAACATCGGTTCGAATCTCCTCCCGTCACTAATTTATCGGTCCATTAGACCGTCTTAGTATAATTTGTTCTCTTCAAATCAATACCGGCGAGGATCGAATCTCCGCTCTTGAATTTTCACTGGGACTGCGATTAGGTCGCTTGAATAAATTACCACGTATTTGCATATGAGTAGGCTTTGAGTCTGGAGGGAATTTTACTTTCGCTGATTGAAACCTGAATGTGTGAATTGTTTATTGTTTAATAATACCGGATTTTTATAAATGTTTATCATGTAGGTATGTTACGATAAAATGTATACATTAAAAAAAATACTTACGTTTTATGCTTCTATAAAAAAAAATTCAGTGAAGCTTTCTGTATGTCAGTGAGCTTTCATGTTAATTTTTATTTAAATTTCAATTAAATATTTCAATGAATTTCATAATTGCGCAAGTAATCTAAAAATTACCATCTGTGAATAATCAATGTATATTATTGACAGAGTACTTGGTGGAATTTTATTTTAATATTTTTGAGTAACGCCTGGTGTTACTCAAAAACTGGCCTCACGTTGGTATTATCAAACAGACCACGTTTGATAATGCCAACGTAAAAGCTTGGCGAAACCGGTCACAAATAAAAACGAACATGTGGAAAATCACTCAAGTATTTAAATCAAAAATATTAGTATATTATATAACCATAAGAATAACAAGCATTATTATGATTGTAAAACAACTAGTCGCAAAATATTTAAACCTTGGTTTCTAGGTTATTCAACAAACAACGTAAAGATACAAAGGTTACATCAAATATTAACATTAGTTGTAGTACCGTTAATCAATCAATACAATTTCTATAAAAATTACAAAAACAACCTTTTTATATACATCATTATAAGACCAGCGTCAAAAAAATTACGACATAAAAAATATAATTAAATTAATAAACACAAGACAAACTTAACGTCGACGGAAATGAATCACTGTAATATTACATGCATTCTTCTTATTTAACAAATATATTCAGTTGTGATACTAGAAATACCGGGCAAGGAATCGAACCCCACACCCGGGCTGGAATCCAGGACCCCAGGAATGCGAGGAGGTATCCGATGGGAACTGTACCGGCCGGAGGGTTCGCCCTCCACATGGGAGGCCCGGGCCCTCCGGCAACTATCAATAAAATATATTCGAGACACATCGATACGTTAATCACCTCTTCTGTAATTATGTTTGCTTGATAAATTTGTTATCAAATGAAAGGCTAGGAGGCAAGCTCGAATCTTGAATCGTTCATCAATACTGCAGCGCATTACAAACCTGAAGATGGTACCGACCAAGTTGACTAAACTGATGTGTGTAGCGGACAAAATTCGCGTAAAATTGCGCGTGTGAAATCTAGTCTATACACTCTTTGATTTGCATGTAGTCATATAAATCGTTTCCTATAAAAAAGTGAACCGCTTCATACACACTTTGCGGATTACTTGGCATCACAACAACACCACATTGTCCTAATTTTTTTTCATTCTCTGACCACTCCACTTCTTCATTGTCACTTTGTTCAGAATCACTGGACAGTATTGGTAAAAGTAACGTTGACGAGTCTAAACAAACATTAAGAACTGTAAACCTAAAGAGTAAAACGACTTCTGCCGCTTTTAGAGTAAACACATTCAAAAAGGTATTAATACGCGCCCCGCTTTTAGACAGCAGTCCGCGAAACGGGTACTACATAAGTGTGTTAATTAACCGCAATCATAAAACTTTATTTGTTAAATAAACCTCGTTTATAATATTTTTGAATCTGGGGGGGGAGTAAATTTTTACAATTTTGGTTATTTTTTTATTCATCTTCAGAACCCGAGACAATATATCAAATAATAACAACACATAGTTTAATTATTTTTTTTAAGTATCCTGTTATTAAAGTGTATAATAATACTTGTACATTTTTTTATTCCGCTGTCAATGGGCAGTTATAACGCACATGAAGCGTTTCAAAAGTCACACAGAACAAAAACCATATCGGCATCTCTCAATCAATGCGAGAGATCCTCGGCGGATATCCACGCCTCCCAAGTCAACAGGCTATTGTTCCACTAATGGCGTTACGCCAGAGCCACCGCATTCTCTGCCGCCCTAATACCTCTAATAGATACAAATAACTGGTTTATAGCATTTGCCAAAATGAATAATACCTGACAAGCTGTGAGAAATATGCTCGCGCGTCTTTCAGCTCGCTCCGGCGCCGCGGCCCTTCCTTTTTTTTGCACGGGCCATTTCCACGCTAATTATATGCCTCTTCGCAGAATATCTTCGCATCTTCGTCTAAATAAAAACCTTGCAATGTTACACTGTGATTTTTTAAAAAATAATCAATGATGTAATTATAACGTACTTTATTGAGTTGCAATGCCTGCGATCGCTCCTGCGACCGCTCCTGCGAAGTCCCATACTCGATTTTTTTTGATAATTTTCTGGTCCGTTTTGCGAAAAATCGACTGCACCAATCAAACAAAATTTAATGCAAAAAGGTAGATACATCTCTTCTTCCGAACAAAAAATATATTAATTTCTTGTAAATTCACTTTTAATATGATAAATATGTGTTTTTCCGATTAAAGTGTAGGAATTTGGAAATTCGTCATGTCCCTGTTCTAAGAGTCCTAAACATTCAAAAGTCTTTTTTTGAATTGGAATTAAAAAATTAAATGTAAACTCTGTGCGCTTTATTATTTAAAAAAAAAAAAAAACCTTTCACAAACTTTGATTTTGAAAAGTCGTCATTTTATCAAATTTTTCAACATCTTCAAGATTTTATTTTACCCTGAAAATGGGCGTTAATTAAATAATAAAAAATAGATAAATAGAATCTATAGTTTTTTCAATACTCTTTAAAAAAATCAACTTTCGACATAAAAAATAAAGTGACAATTAAATTAATTAAATGACACGATTCGCCAGGTAAAACGGTCCTTTTTTGTATCAGACGGGGGATGGACACCAAGCGAGGTTAGGTAGCAAGACCCTTAAGAAAATATTGTATCTAGACTGTACGAAGAATTCAATTTGATTTTTTATTGCGGGGTGATTGCTTATGATTATTTAAAAATATATATAAATATTCTACGCTTCACTATAAAACGGAAAACATCGATTTTTTTAACGTGAAGAAGTTCGAGTCCCGTTTATCGCGGTAATATTTTTTATATTTTTCCCTGTACTGTAAAACCACTAAGCTAAAGCCAAAAAGATTTTTTAAATATCGTAGCTTTTCTTGATACATAAAGATATTCTGTTCTACTATGTTTGCAGCTTCTGCAGTGTTATAAGAGTGGATGTGCGAAAAATCGCACTGGGTTCTATAATTGTCCATTTTTAATTGAATGCTTTTGCTAGGAGAGGTTATTTCGCGAGTCGCGGAGTAATTTGCAGGTTTGTTAAGATCCCTTCAAACAAAATCCACTTGCAACCGCATTCCCGTACAAAATATGCGATGTGCATGTTGCTTTGAATACTTAGTTGTTATGAACCAGTAGCGTGCATTGCATTCGCGCAAAAGACTAAATACATTTTTAATATACAAAATAATTCATTATAGCCCAGTGAATAATTCTCAGAATTCACTATACATAAATATATATTAATTCTTAAAAAATTGATGGTTATCAATAATATGATCTACATCAGTGGCTCTCTAACTATTTTGGCCCACGGACCCCTTTTCATAGTTAAAACTTGCCTACGGAGCCTGGGTGAAAACTACATAAATCCATATTATAGACTAGTTGGTGCAAGTATCGACTCTATTGCGTTCCTGTATTAAGCTACCTGACTCACCGCGATGCCTGTTATTACTTGTATTTTATGCACCCGTCTATATTTATATTTTACTTAGGACGTAAAAATCGCTAAAAATGTATTCATTGTTAGTTATTTTAACTTCCATATTAATAAAAATGTGTCACAATCTTTTTATTTTATATTGAACCTTTCGCGGACCCCCTGACGTTCAGGAACCCCCAAATCGATTTTATTTTTCTAAGGACCCCCTGAATGATCCCAGAGACTCTTTGGGGTCCTTACTTAGAGAAGCACTGATCTACATAATAACTTATTTTAAAGAGCCTTTTATAATTGCGTATTTTGAAAATTAACAAAATTAGATTTCATTCAAGATCATCAGTTCATTAATCGTGAACATGAAATAAATATTTTCAGGTATTTAATTGATGTTATGAAGACACGCAAGCGGAATTTTTATATCTTCAACCTTCACGATTACTCCGATAGTTGAATCATATTCTAACCTATACCATTTTCATATAAACCCCATGACTAACCAATGTATCTTCAGCAGCCTTCTTATCGCTTCCAAAATACCACCTCAGCGAGCGTCTGATGATTACCGATTTCACGCTTGCGTCTCATGCTCCTCCGGTACCGGCGAGTCATCATCGCGAAATTCCCATGCGGGGTGACTAAGGAGTAAGGCGTGATGGCGGGAGGCTCCGACGTCCAGGGTCCGTAATTGCTCGGAGGCACTCGTAACTGATCGGGTGTTAGATCTGTAGATCTGGGGCGATCTAGATCTTTCCGGTGCGATTGTATCGAGTGGGTGATTCCACCTTTTGTTCTTGGAAAAAGGCAGTGACTTTGCTGTTCTTCGCGAAGCGCGCAAGAACTCTCTAGTCTACATTTTTGTGATTCACTCAATTTGAAATTATAATTTTTAGTGGAATCTCTGTTTTTATTGCTACCCATGTTTTAAATAAAACTAAAAACAAGTTGGTTTAACATGAAGCTGACTGTATTCTGACTCAAACATTTTTAAACTAAAATTCATTTACAATTATAATATTGGAAGGCTGATACGCTTGACCAAATATTACAAACTATTCTCATTGAAGCAAACTATTTAGCACAATTGATTTTGTTAGGAACAATCAATTGTTGCGCAGTCTCAATATCAAATCAATTATTAATATGTTTTAGATACAAATTATTTTCAAAAGGAAATCTATTTGTCAGCGATTGCATCATAGTATAGTACCGAATCAATAGAAAGAATTGTGCCAAATTACTACAGAAATGTTACTGAATTCAATAAAATTTGTTTAAGTGCATTAATTTGTTAAAAAGTATTATCTATCTAACATTTCATCATTTCGCCCAAAAAATTAAGTAACAAAAATGCGATTTGATCAATTCTAATAATGTAAAAATTTCAATGGTGAGAAAATCTGCGTCATGGATGTATGAAAAGATTTTTTCATTTTGAATCATCATAAAATAGCAAATGCTACTGAGTCATTCCTTTAGAAATATACATAGAATAGTTGAAGTTAGGTTATAAAACAAACGATTATTTTTCAATAGGAAATATTATAGTTATTTCCTGTTTTGTATACAGAGATTATCTTTAACTCATTCTTAATTATATTATTTAATGACAATACACACTGATTATTATTTAATTTTTTAACAAAAACCTAACAAAACTCGCAATACCTTTGACATGCTTTTACTAACAGATACAAAAATTCGGTCCAAAATAAATAATTAATGAATGCTAAGTTAAAGCTTTACTTGTGCATATAATACAATAATAATGATTCTAAAAAGCATTAATGAATGTCTGTAACAGCTGGAAAGGCTTCATTCATCTTGTTTCATCATCAGTTGATATACTAGTGAGTCACTTCTTCAGGAATGTAGTCAGGGGAAAATAAAAATATCCGTGACCTTGAAGTTTTTTTTTAGATACAATATTGCCCATGTCGAATCACTTTATTGCATTTTTGAAACTCGTCATTAGGAAGATAATGTTTACGGAGAAATAATTACGGAGTTCATTCAACTTGTGATGCGATCAGCTGCATATTCTTGCAACTATAGTAAAAAAGAACCTTTAAATTCTTATTTAGTATTTTTTCAATATATAAAGGCGCAGTGATGGGATTCAAAACGACACACACCTTAGCTATTTTGTTAATTTGCCTCAATCTTTGACAAGCGTCTTATAACTTGTGAGCATACGATGACCTGGAAACACTATGAAATAAATTATTATGATATTGATTGAATATTTTATAAATAATATACGCCCAAAATAAACGTCCGTATGCGTAACGGAAGAGCATGAATTATAAAAAATAAATTGAAATTCAATGGTCAAAACTTAAAATGACGCAGTGGAACTAAGTGAATTCTATAATTTCTAAATAAATCAGGAAGATCGTGTGCAGTGGAAGGCAATGAGTTCTAGTACTCTAAATTAAAAAAATGAAAGGTATAATATGTAAAGTGATTTCTATGTATACAGTGTGAGCGCAAAAATTCTAAAATTTCAATTTAGTGGTCAGAATTAAGCATACCACGTGATCGATATCAATATGAACTTTATTATTAATTGAAATAAATTGCCAAAATTAAGGAAATAACTAGATACGATATCCATATCTTCTCCTTCTGTTGCCTCTCCTCATAGGAGGTTGGTGACCATTTCCTCGAACATATCCCTATCCTGGGCCAGTCTCACCAATCTGGCTGTACATCCGATCTCCAGCCACTGGCGCAAATTCCGCATCCACATGAACTTCCTTCTTTTAATTCCCCCTATTTCCTTTGATTTTTCCTTGGACAATCAGCTGGAGGATGCCATACTTATTGTTACGATAAATGTTTCCAAAATAGGAGACCTTTCGCCTCTTTACCAACGCCAAGAGTTCTCTTTCTTATAGAGGTATCCACATAGAGCATAGGCTCCCAAACTATTTTGTCCCGTCGACCCCTTGTCGAGTTTTCCTGTTTTTCGTAGACCCCCGCCTTATTATTCCCCGCCTTGCTAATATTGATTTTTTACAAATTCATCAACTTCAAACATATTTTCACTTTCATAGGGTTCATTTACTTTGGTGGATTTAAAAATAAAAATGTTAAAATACATATAAAGTTAATTTTACAATTATAAATTAAAAACACACAAAATGCAAATGTATTAACATTCACTAAAAAAAATCAATACTTTTAATGGGAGGGATGGGTCTGATGCTTTGAGAGAAAATTTTCAATATTTGGCTTGAAATAAGTCAGATTTAACCCTAAATCTCATCGTCCGGTGATTTTCAATCTATTTATTTTTTTGTAAGATGATTGACAACCACACTGAAACCCATTTCCATGCGGTATTAAGATGCAAAAGCTATCAAAAGCTTTCTTGCGATAGTCCACAATGCAGGATAAACAGCATTATTATAAGTACATAGGTACAATCTGAGTTAGGTGCATTGAAACATTTACGGAATGCCTAAATTTTGGTGATGACCTGCTTAAATGGGATCCACTATCGTAGACCCCCATTTACAGTTCGTGGACCCCCAATTTAATTTTTCGGAATCGATCCCTGGGGGTCGATATTGACCACTTTTGGAACCAGTGATATACAGTGTATAAATTATAAAATCAGGTTTAAATTAGGGAAATCACATAACACGATGCCCATGTGCGTAGTGGGTGTGCATAATTTCTATAATTTTAAATTAAATCGCCAGAATTAGGTAAACCACGCGACACGGTGTCCACATGAGCTGTGGGAGTGGACCCACTCGGGGCCCTCGTGTCAAGGGCCGGCTCGGAGACAAGAGAACCCTTTTAACACGGGCCCTCGCGCGCCCCTCGAGCCGGCACTGCACAAACACTCCACCGCATTGTGTTATCTTTCGAGATCTCTCTGTCAATACTGCGGACGGATTAGGGCGACTGTCCACTCCTCACAATTTTTTTTTTTGGTAATTAGCAAAAAATCAAAATTTACGTATATTTTGACAGATCAAAAAAATTATTTGAATTTTATTATAATATTTAAAAAAACATCGTTTCTTGAAGTAATGAGGGACAAGAGGGACAGGAAAATTTTTAACTCAATGCATGCAACTGATTCCCAAAAATAATAATAATAGATTTTCTCATACACTGCTGCTAATAAATGAAACGTATTATTTTTTTAGTTTTAATAGTCGATTTGCATGATATGATAGATCAGTTCTCATGTTCTTGCTAGTCAATTTTTTAGAGTGTTTGGGAAGGCATAACCCTCGCTTGGGATTGTACCTGCTTGCCTACCTTCTCAAATCCAATACAATCCCAGTAAATACTTCTCGTTGTTGGCAGAGGTGCGCTGCAGTATTTACGGTTTGTTTTCTGCTTTCATAATGATTGCCGTGTAGAACCAATCACGCACAATGGGAGACAACGGGCTTTACAGACTACGTGTACCCATGCCCGGGTACCGAGCCGTGGGACACCGCCGCCCTCTGCCACGGCACAATTTTAAAATAATATTTTGTTCAAATATGTAATGATCTTCTTAACATGCACCACCAGCAAACTAAATTACTGAATTCTATGATAATTCAATTTTCATTTTAAAGTCAAGTTTGTGTGTCTACCATTTTAAATATGCGTAAAATACAACAAATTTAAAAAGCAGCGTTTATGCAAGCAACGAATATAAGTAAAAAAAATATATCAAACAAAATGAAAAGAGTGCGGATAAAATCAAAGAACCAACATTGAATGAAAACTCGAATCGATAATAATAAGTTATTTTTAATTAAAAATGAAATGCATCCGTATGCGACAACAGAGTACCAATGTCTCCAAGCTCCCCCCGTCTTATCCGAATATTGAAAATAATCCGGGCGAAAAGTAGCCGTGTAAAAAATTGATTAAAATGTAAACGCAAGGTTTACGACGGGGCAATATTAAAAGTTCTCGGGGAATGTATATTAGCTCACCGGGTCCTGTCGCCACCTGCATCGAGGCCTCAATACAATAAATAATATTTTTTACAATATAAAACTCGTTTTGTTCGCGGAGTTTTATATGAATTTATCGGTCTGTGGCCGCGACCCGCGCCGGGATCAGAATTGGATTCGGGATGGCGATAGTTTAATATGCAAATTCCAGACTCGTAATTTGTTTATTATTGTTTATTTGTTTATTTTTAAACACTTTGTTTTTTTCGCTCGCTGCGTGCCTCCTGCGGCTCAATTGAAATTTTTGTGTGTCCAGGTATGAGGAATTTTTGGTTTCTTCACTTCTCGCAAAAAAACAGTTTTTATTTTTTGAACGCGTAAACGCAATGAACATACTAAATATAAAAGTTTGTTTGCAATACTACTATAACTTTACATTGAAAATATACAAAATTCCTTCTTCATCAAGTGCCTCTCCTCAGAGGAGGTTGGCGACCATTTCACTGAGCATATACTCATGCTGAACCAGTGTTCATGGTTTTCTAAGAGGAAAATAGCGTAGTGGGTCCTTCTACACTACTGCTGCCGATTAGCATTATTACACAATCTTTTCCATACAGAAATTTAGAGAGAGTTTAGATCTGATTCTCCTTCCGTAGCAGCCTGCAGAAACACTAGCAGGAACCCCCTCACCTCAATAAGATACTTCCAGAGCACATCCCTCCACAATCATTCCAAGTCCACTACTCCATTACCGATCCTATATACACGCTCAGGGTACAGAATGGCAGCCATACACAAGCAAAATAATGAGGAGATCGGGGAAGTATACAGAATACCTACCTTCAAACTTTAAATAAAATATATAAGCTTTTCAATGATAACTTTTGTAGACATCCAAAAGTATTTATAAAAACACACACACAGAAATATTTATAAATTGAATTAAATTAAATTAAACATTTAAATAAATAGAAAGAAGTTTTAATACAGGCCTAGGCAGGGCGCAGGGTTAACACTTAAGTAATCAGCGCAAATATTAATGTAAAATTATTAGTTTCCGATGCTAAGTGATCGAAATTAAAAAGCCGGTTCTCTCGGGGATTATGCCCGTGACCATTTGTAAAGCAGTCAGAATCGCTCTAAACCGCAGTCTCGATGCCAAAAGTCCTCTAAAAAAAGCTTCAAACTCAAAATTATCCCGATAAATTTGTCCAACCACTTTGAGTTGACGTTATTTGTGCCTATATGACTTCATTGATTTAAATAATTCTGGATTTTATTGTAATACATTGGGATGAAAAATGTGTTTAAAAAAATAATTATAAAATATTCTTTTTCAATTATAAATAACTTTTATAAGTCATGAGAATGTTATTTAAAATATTCGAAAAAATATTTGAAATGTTACTCGAGCGAGAAAAAATCTTATTAAAGTTATCGACAAATAGTTATCAATGTTTTATGCTATCCTATATTTCACTATTATAAAATTGGTTTATTCTGTGTATGTACCGCACGCCACTGGCTATTTGATTTGGACAAAGCAAATATTCTAAGAAAGTAAAATTATCTATTTCGTACACACAAGTCAAGAATATTGGCAAATCATCTTGTATTTGTACAATTTAAATTATTTTTCAGCAATAGGGTCACGGGTGGCAAAACAACGGTGCAGGTTTGAATCCCAACTATCTATCTTCTCAAAAATTTACTACATTCAATATTATGTAAATTATCACAGTGTTACGTTATTTTATGTATATTCACTTATTCTTTACGTTATAAAGTAACTATTATTTTGTGTCTTAAAAAGTTTAAAAGACACTGAAAAAATAGTTCGCTTGAATATCATCACTATAAAAATAGTTTCGATATTAGTGCACGTAAATTAGAATGTACCTGTAAATGCAGGTATTACAAGTGTCGGGAGAGATAAGTGTATCTTCTCTGTATTTATGAGGATGGTTGACTTGCATGCAACTTGCAGCTAGCAAGTGCATTTCTGTAATTGCACATGTCAATGGAAGATGCGGGACGGCCGCATCAGCCGGTGTAAACGATGTCTAATTAAAGAAGAGAGTGCGATATAAAGTCAGCTATTAGGAGTGTAACCGCAATATACTAGTTTGTTAAGTCGTGGTTAGAACTTGTAGATAGTTAAGATGTTACAAAACCAGTGTAAAAATATATGCAGGTACTCAGGTATGTATATATGTTGTATACAATAGTTACGTGCTAATAATTTATATACATATAAAATACAATTCTGTGTATCAAATATGCGAGATACATTTTTCTTTAAACGAATATAGTTTAATCTGTATTTGATTGAAACTTTCGCAGACATTTTAATGCACTTTACTGAATGTATACCTATTTAGGTATCCGAAAGTATAATTTTTTCATAAATGTAAAATACTAATTGGTACCTTTTTCTCAAGTTTTTTAGTTTTCGATGTATTTTGACAAAAGAATGCCATTTAAATATTTTTCATTTTATAGTTAAAAAATAACCCTTATCAAAAATATACATACAGATATTTAACAAATCGTTTATCATATAACTAAATGATAGCAACAATGTGTTAAATTATGATTAAAGCTACAGCAAAAATTAATAATATAAAAAAACAATACTTTTAACAGAGAGTACTTGGTGGAATTCAATTTTAATATTTAAAGTAAAATACTTGAATATTTTTGAATAAAATACTTGAGTGATTTTCCACATTTTCGTTTTTATTAGTGACCGGTTTCGACAACCTTTCACGTTGGCATTATCATACAGAGTCAATGCAGAACTCTGTTTGATAATGCCAACGTGAAAGGTTGGCGAAACCGGTCACTAATAAAAACGAAAATGTGGAAAATCACTCAAGTATTTTATTAAAAACTATTAAAATAGAATTCCACCAAGTACTCTCTGTCAAAAATATTGAATTTCTTAAAATACTTGAGTGATTTTTCCACATGTTAATTTTTACTGGTGGACATGTTAATATTATATGTTGTTGAGGGACAAGGCATTTGAAGATTAATATTATATTTTTATTGTTATTGATAACAATGCGTTATTATATAAACTCTCACTCAGTTTGATAATGCCAACGTGAAAGGTTAGGTTAGGTTAGGTTAGAAAAAATTACTTAAATATTTTATTTAAATTATCATATTAAAAAAAAAACAGTTGTACTTCAAAGGTTAATACGTAAATATATTTGAATTTATAAATAGTGACGGTACAAGTTTAAATATAAACACAAATTATTTGTTTTGTCGAGTATCAGCGTAAAAAGTGAAACGAATGTGTATAAAAAAATCACTATTTTAGACATTCCATTTTAATACTTTGAATAAAATGAGTGATTTTTCCACGTGTCAATTTTTATTGGTGACCGGTTTCAAAAATCTTTAGTTAACAAATGCTTTTATATTTGTGAAAGTGTTTAATGTGATTTGGAGTTGTATTGAAAATTAAAAATTTGTAATTCGCCAGATGAAAATAGCCTGGTGTGCGGAGGGGGGCGGGGGTGCCGGCGGGGCTGCCGAATTTTTATTGGTGACCGGTTTCAAATGCTTTTATATTTGTGAAAGAGTTAAGTGTGATTTGTGTATTGGAGTTGTATTGCGCGTTTGCTCCGTGTTTTTGGTATGATGAAATGGCTTTGGAATTTTGGCTTTTGGAATGGCTAGATGAAAATACCCTGGTGTGCGGAGGGGGGCGGGGGTGCCGGCGCGGCGGTTGAATTTTTATTGGTGACCGGTTTCGCAAATATTTTGTGAGAGTGTTTTGTAATATATTGAGTATATTGGAGTTGTATTGTACGTTTGCTCCGTGTTTTTTGGTATCGGTATGAAAATTATAAATTTGAAATTCGCGAGATGAAAATGCCCTGGTGTGGGAAGGGGGGCGGGGGGTGCCGGCGCGGCGGCCGAGCGCTCAGTCCGCGCCCGCTCGCACGCCGCGCCGCCCGCCGCCCGCCGCACCTGCGCTCCGCCACCCGCGACAGGCGAACAATCCCCGCGACAAGCGAACAATCCCCCGCGATAGACGAACGATCCCCCGCGATAGACGAACGATCCCCGGCAATATGAGCACCCCCGCGGGTGCCGTGTGACCCGGAGCCGTCGAGTGTCGTGCGCATCGCGAGTTGACCGCCAGCACGTGGACCTCGGCCTCATCCGCCGCCTCCCGCGTCGCAGCCTCCCGGTAGGTACAAGCTACGCATACACTAAATATAAATCCCCCCTGCACTATTTTCGCCTTAGAACACCATGAACACTAGTGAAATGTTCGCCTACCTCCAACACCTGCTATATAATACTAAATCAAAATACCTACCTGTTGAATTATGTGTGTTAAAAAAAAATTATTTCACGTTAACCATCACGTAGGAAGGGCTCATAACTCAAAACCTAAGTCGTTATAAATTCTTCTTTATCTTCTACACACAACTCCTGTCTTTCGTCTATTTTATAATTGCTCTTATCTTATCTTATTTTATAAGAGTGGCGTTGATGCGTCCTCCGTTTTTCGTGCTTTCGCTATCGTTGGTTTCCGGTTTTGACCCAGAGCTCCCCCCTCCCCCCCCCCACCAGGCTTCTTCTTCTCTAGGTATGCCATATCACTGTTTGGTACAGTGACCGATTTTGTGAATTCACCGTTACAGATGTATAATTACCGAGATAAACGGTCAACCCGTTTTCACTTTCGTGGCGTTATAACATTTTTATGCAGATGCGTTGGTTCGGTTTTGTTTTTTTTTTTTTTTTTTTTCCGAACCTGCATTAGGTCTGATTTATTGTTAATTGATACAGTTTTTAATTATCAATTAAGACAGCGATAACCCACATGTCTGAATATAAATTTAATATTTTGTTTATAAAAAAAACACGCTATCGTTATAAGCTATTTAATAATTTATGCAAATTTAATAGGTTATATTTTAATACATTATAGTTTTTGTAAATATTCCATTGCGATTATTTAAAATGTATATTTTAGTATAAAAACAGAATATATGTATGGACACACACACACACATATATATGTATATATAATATATGTATATATATATTTTTTTAAATTTAATATTTAAAAAGTAAAAAACTAAGGAAAATATTGAAATCAAGCACCTGTTGAGTCCTTCTATGTCCCATCCCTTTTAGAGTCGTGTTCTAGTACTGTGCCCTAAAGTAACCAGGCTGACCTGAGGTTCTAGAGCAGGGGTCCTCAACCGCATGTCCACCGATTGTTTTAATTATTTAAACTTTATTACTATAACATAAGCTACACTTCTTCATTAAAAATATTATATTACAGGTATTCAAATGCTTTCATGAATATTTATTGTCTTGAACAAGTAAATTTTTTTTTCAAAGTACCAAATTTTAATAAATAAAATCCCCCACCAAACCGATAATTTAAAGTGTGCACATTGGCACAAAAATGTTGGGGACCACTGTTCGAGATTCTAATAGTCGATAATTATTTTTCACTGGATATTTCTTAAGAATATTTTTGAGTCAGAGGTGTACTTTGAATTTGGTAATTTTTTATTGAGATTCTGGAAGAATTATGAAAAATATTTTTTTTATGAAATTTAGAAATTTATATGTGTTCTCACTGTTTTTTCAGTGCTTGAAGGCTTCACATGTAGCTTCATGAGCATGTTGTCACTTGCAGGTCGCCTTCCGAGGGAGCGCCAGGGCGGCATGAGCGCCCGCGGGCGGTTGGGGCCGCCTCAGTAGCAGAGCGAGGATGCGGCCGGCCCTGGTGGCCGTCTGCCTGCTGCTCCTGGCGCCCATCACCGGATCCTACACGTGAGTCCACTTCCCAACCATCTTTCCTCATTCAAGAAAACAATATATTCTATTCAAAGTATTGTCCATCGCTAGTCACTACTTTTTCCCATGTTTCTGGCATATTATGGATTCCATCCCAAAAGAACTGTTCGTCTTTTGAAGCCAAGAAAGAATCAAGCCAATTTTTGATACTCTGTTCAGAAGTGAAGCGTATTCCAGAAAGGGCATTCTGCATCGATTGAAACAAATGGTAGTCGGAAGGGGCAAGGTCTGGGCTATAAGGCGGGTGAGGCAGAACTTCCCATCCACTTTTTTTCAAATATGTTTCCAAATATATTCATCATTCCAGAAAATAAGCATTATAAAAATTCGAAAAAATTATTAGTAGTGTGCATTAATTTTAAGGATTTTTTTAGTGAAATTGGAGCTTTTTTATAAAAAAAATGGTACAGTATATTCTATTCAAAGTATTGTCCATCGCTAGTCACTACTTTTTCCCATGTTTCTGGCATATTATGGATTCCATCCCAAAAGAACTGTTTGTCTTTTGAAGCCAAGAAAGAATCAAGCCAATTTTTGATACCCTGTTCAGAAGTGAAGCGTGTTCCAGAAAGGGCATTCTGTTTCGATCGAAACAAGTGGTAGTCGGAAGGGGCAAGGTCTGGGCTATAAGGCGGGTGAGGCACAACTTCCACTGTTTTCCAAATATGTTTTATCCGGTTTAGCAACATGTGGCCGAGCATTGTCACGATTTTATTTCGACGTCTATCGGCTTCAATTTATGTGGCACCCAATTTCCTTGCTTTTTAATTATTCTCAATTCTTTGCAAATTGTTGCTCGATCAACTCCCAATGATTCTGCGAGTTTTGCTTGCGTTTGACACGAGTCTTTATCGAGCAATGCCTCTAATTCTTCATCTTCGACTTTTTTTGGTTGGCCTGGACGTTCTTTGTCATCCATATCGAAATCATCACTTTTAAAGCGTCGAAACTAGTACTTACACGTTTGTTGACTGATGGAGCATGTTCACCATAAACTTCACACAGCAATCGGTGACTTTCAGCTTCTTTTTTCTTCCAATTGAAACAGAATAGTAAAGCTTCCCGCAAATTGCGTTTTGTTAGTACAAAATTTGACATGTTGAGAGCTCAAAAAAAATGTTGTTTACACTTCAGCGATATGACATACACTGAAAAATAAAGCGCAACAAAGACGCTTCACAATGATGAAGTTTTAAAGTATAGCCTGATGCGATTCAATACTAGTAACGCCATTTCTTTAAAAATCCTTTAAATTAATGCACACTACTAATAATATTCCCTCATAAAACACCGAAGCTTTCAAAAACAAGAGTTATTTACATAAATATAAATATTTGTTACCTTGATTGCGGGTTCAGAGCAAGTCACCGATATATGTGTAAAGCCACTCTTTTTGAAAAATTATATAGAATATTTTTTTGAAAATTATATGTCATGATAAGCATGCGGTGGTCTGCATGCTCGTGCATCCTGCCCCGCCGCCCCCGCCCGCATTTCCAGTGGCCGCCCGTGGTAAAGCATTACCACCTCCACGATAATCATATTAACAGCTATCACTGCCTTTAATAAAACCTCAAACACAAATAAAAGTCTCGTCGGGCCGCTAATTAATTTCGGCTCACACAATATGTGGCCACTCTTTTTCTTTTGTGTGCTCGTCATTTTACAAGAAACGTCTTCGTTTTTTTTATTTTTGGCTCCCATGCGATATTGCTTTATTAATTGAGATATTTTATACCACCACTCCAATTATCATGGTATATTTATAATTTTTTTCGAATATGAAATTATCTTATTTCAGATGAGTTCGTTCGAAAAGCTATAAATTTAAATATCAAACATAATACCACGAATACTTAAATTAACTTATAGCACCCTTACAAGATGGCATTTATTTATAATGTACGGTTTTTATTATAAATTTGGAATAATTCAGTTTTTATCAATAATTTATGGAGTTGTTAGTTTCAATAAACTATTTATTCGTGACTAAGACTTTGATTAAAAGTACTCAGTGTAATTTCATTTAGATATTTAATTTTTTTTTATTATGACTGGTTTTGCTAGCTCATATTATTATCGTTTTCAAATGAAGTCAAAATGCCAACAAGAAAAGTGGAAAAATTCACACAAATAATTTTTTAAACTAACAACTAAGCAACCTTCTGATTTAGTTTTTATCGTTTTTATTATTAAGTATTGGCTAGACACAGCAAAGCAAGTACTCGGTCGATATTTATTTATCATATTTAATATGATTAAAATCACGCATTTTTACTGTTAGCAAACTTTCTATTCATATTATATAAGATTGGATGTCAGCATTATATTATATAAACACAATATATATCATCCAATACAGTTCTGGCGTCAATTTTCTCCCATTGAGAAATGTCACAGCGTGTTCTGTGCACGTTGCCAGGTGAAGTGCGCCACACACGTAGCAGTTAGCGAGTGCCTGTGCACACTGCACTGAATGGGGCTCGATTCAGGAGAAATCAGCTGTTCCACCAGCTGATTATGACCCGAGCCCCGGACAATGCGGCCTGTTAGACTTAGTAAAAGGAGTGAGGCAATGACTGCTTGCGCCTTGTTGACTTGTGGACATATCGGCACACGCTGCGTGCAAGTTAACACTCGGTCGCATCGCAGCCTGTTAGCGAGTTATCGCTCGTTCATTAAGCTTTAACGAGACAATAAACAAGACAGCTACTTTGGAAAAAAATAACATTGATGAATGCTGTTTCCGCGTATTTAAATTAAAAAAAAAAAATTACAATGATTATTTAAAAAGTCACTACAACATCGACACTAAGCGATCGTCGAGTTTTAGTTTGATTCCGATTCATACTCCGAAGATTATTATAAAAACTTTTGCTTTTGGTAAATGTCTTCCACTCATGACGAACACCCCATAATTTAGGTCTCATATATAATAATAATAATGAATATTTGACGTTTTAATAAATAATACACAAGACTCGTTTAGTATAGTTGACAGAGACGCTGAAAATTTTTAAGAAACCTGGGAGCGTCTTATATATTTGCGCTCCTGATTCGAGCGGGTAACAATGTCTCCCACTCCAAGAGTTTACTAACATCGAATATAACACCCAACGATTTATCAAATAATATTTCCGAGTTATAACACAAACACGCGTGTAGTATGGCCGACAGAGATGTTGAAAAACACGAGGAGATCTGGAAGCTACTTATATATTTACGCGCCTGGGTTACGTGTTGCGTTGAACTAATTAATCGGCATCATTACCAGCGCTCTGCGCGACTGGTCCGCCCATATGGAGGTCTTTGCAAATGTTCGCAGATCTAGAACGCGTTCGCACTAACCTAGAATGAATATGGAAATAATAAAAAATATATACACCAAAAACATTGACAATTACTTGCTTGAGAGACAACACTAGCCATTGAAAGACAAAAACGCTCTAAAACCAAAATTATCGTAATCATATTCTAGCTATTTAGATATTTATATTTTTGAGTTTGAATCTGTGTAAATCAGTGGCTCTCAAACTCTTTTGGCCCACGGACCCACTTTCATAGTCAAAACTTGCCTACGGACCCTGGGTGAAAAACTACATAAATTCATATTATAGACTATTTGGTGCAAGTATCGACTCTATTGTAACCTGACTCACCGCGATGCCTGTTATTACTTGTATATTATGCACCTGTCTATATTTATATTTTACTTAGGACGTAAAAATTGCTAATATGTATAAAAATGTGTTACATTTTTTTATTTTATATGAAACCTTGCGCGGACCCCCTGACGTTGTTCAGAGACCCCCAAATAGATTTTAATTTTCTAAGGACCCCGTGAATGATCCCAAGGACCCCCTGGGGTCCGCAGGGACCACTTTGAGAAGCACTGGTGTAAATCATTATTTTTTATTAACGTTTTATTAACATAAAGGTTTTCTATTATTTTTTTTGATACAACACATTGAATGCCGGAAACGTGCCTTGCTGAATATAATTGCTTGTAAATGCTCAGTTCTCGCCTCGCGTCCACTTGTTGAGACTGTTAGTTCTCGGATCACCTGGGCTTGAATAGCTCCCGCTCTTGGAGTGAGGATGAAAATGAAGTCTCGGAGTCTGTTTCGATTCACTTTCATCGAGATATACGCATGACGCGTGCTGTCAGCTGTTCTCGCTGAAGGCTCGAGGACTGCCGAGTGGATTCAGCAAACGTGATGTTTGCAATGCTTCAGTGTAAACACAAAATTTGTATGCATTACACAAAAGTACATATAAACTTTGAGTTATTTTATTTCTACGCCTGTTATTAGTTATTTGTTTAATGAGCGTTACAACTGCGGGATTCATAATAATAATAATAATAAAATCAATCGTCGATTAAGATATCATCGGCTTGCTTGCTTTTTATATTTAAATTTTCTTTGAAGCTCAGTAGCTAGATTGATAAATCTTCATCACACGTTCTCGGTTCGTTTTTGATCCTGACAGTTGAAATCAAAGCTGATGTAATCAAGGTCACGAAGATGATTTGTATTAACTTTAAGTTATTGATATGAATTGAGAATTAAATTAACTTATGTATAATAGTATATTTAATTTTTTTAATTCGAGTTTAAAACATTATAATAGCTGATAAGCTGCTATAGTTGTATACTGTATCTAAGTTATATCATGATGATATAAAAAGGTTGATTTAATTTGTATTGCTCGTCAAATTTTTTGCTGTCCTTAAAAAAAGGCAATTAGCTCTAAAACATTATAATATACTTTAATTAAATTGGATTTCATCTCACGTGTCTAGTATGAATAAATTATTCTTTTAATAACGGTGTCATCTGATGCCTTATTAAGTAAATCTACTTTTAAAACATGGCTCTTCCGGCAGTTTAGCAAAATGGTCGCGATCATGCAGTTAAAATATAATATAAGTAGAAACTCTTCGACTCTTTCTCCCGTAAATGAAAAAGCCATCGATATTCACCAAAGTTTTTTCACTAGATTATTTGAAGAGTAAGTCATACAGATTTACAGGATTAAAAAATACACTATTTTGTGAAAGAAGAAAAGATCAAGGAAAATGACGGTATTATATGCATTTTTGCAAAATATGAATATTTGCAAGTGATGGGTACATGTTTAGTGTGCCTTAACGGTCCAAGAAATAGTGGGTCATATTGAGTTCTGACATAAATTATTCGTCACGTAATGCACTAATAAGCAACATGATTATAGAATATGCTGTCTATCTTTTATGGTACTTGAAGAACAGTAGTAGAAAGGTGAATCTTTGCCTATTATGATCCGTAAAGTTATGATGCACACTGTCATGATAATGCAGTTAAACGTTTTTCCATTTCAAGCCAGCTTGCGACAGCAAATTGAATGTAGCTCAGCTTGGATAACAGCCAGCTTTCGCTAAATGTTTGAGTAGATTTTTACTAGGCACATGAGCTCCTGCCAGTCAAAATACTGCGAGTGCAGTGAGTAATTTTAGTTAAGTCGGAATTTGAGATGAATAAAGTTATTATGTCATACACAACTACGAAAGCTTACAAGTGAAGATCTGAAGAATTGAATGAAATTCGTATCTTAGTATCTTACTATGCACATTTCAATTAGCCAGATTCCAAATTATTTCGTTAATTCTATTATGCAGAATCATTTAATAAAACAATGCAATAGAAACCGAAATGTGTTTATGTTGTAGTTAAACTAAACTTTGTTTAATAATTCTTTATGCACAAATGCTGTTATATCATAAAACGAAAATATGTTTCTTTTGGCCATGATTTATGAAGTGACAGTAACTGAAAAACACGACTAAAATTGTAGGTAAAATTACAATCTGATTGGCGGTGCTTTTATAACACGAAAGAG
Source organism: Atopsyche davidsoni (assembly GCA_022113835.1). NCBI lineage: Eukaryota > Metazoa > Arthropoda > Insecta > Trichoptera > Hydrobiosidae > Atopsyche > Atopsyche davidsoni. The sequence goes on along the minus strand of JAILWY010000012.1, from coordinate 2,207,254 downwards.
CTCTCATTATATATGTGATACTATATGCATTGTTTTTATTTTTTTTAAAAGACATGCATATAAGATGACGCATAGAACAGCAGTAATATACGTTAGCAAACAGTGAGTTTTCTCTTTGCAATTAAAATCCTCTGTACCATCACGTACCGTACCGTTTTCAGATCGCCTACACAACGCTAGTCCATTATCCAGCACGCCCTGACCTCTCAACTTGCACGATCTTCTGTGGAAACCATAAACTACGAAACTTCTTCAAATAATGACGTCTTTTAAAAAAACAGAAGTCGTAATGTTATAAAGTGAAAACATGGAAGTGTACTGGTTCCCACGCAAGTTTGCAAATGTCACTCGGCTAAAGACTAATTTTAAAATTTTGATCTTCATACATAAAATACTCTTACTCAGATATTTCAAATACGCAACTTGCAAAAATTAGGGGGTTATATAAAAAAATTGTGATATTCTTCACCTAAAAAAAAATTATGGTGATTCTTTCCGTCACAACGAATTTTTTTTAAAAATTAATCCGGTAAAACAAATCTATACACTTTTGTGTTTCATCTTCATCAAGTGCCTCTCCTCAAATGAAGTTGGCGACCATTTCACTGAGCATATACTCATGCTGAGCCAGTGTTCATGGTTTACTAAGGGGAAAAAAGTATAGAATATCCCAGGGTCCTTCTACACCGCAATTTTATATTGGAAGAAAAAATTTACGTATTGTTGCTGCCTTTCCTTTCCTTACAAAGCTCTGGCGTTAAGATCTGATACACTTTCTGCAGCAAGCTACAGAAACAATAGCAGGAATCCCTCCATCTCGACAAGGTACTTTCAGACCACATCCCTCTAAAATCATTCCAAGTCCACTACTCCATTAGCGATCCTTTCCACACGCTCATGTCGTGCACAAGCAACAGAATGGGGAGAGCGGGGAGGAGTTGTGTATAAATAACTCTAAAAATAATACTTCTTCTTCTGTTGCCTCTCCTCATAAGAGGTTGGTGATCATTACATCTAACATATCCCTATCTTGGGTCAGTCTCACCAATCTGGCTGCACTTCCAATCTTCAGCCACTGGCGCAAATTCCGCATTCACGTGAACTTCCTTATTCCAATGCTTATTTTTCCTTGTACAATCAGCTGGAGGATGTCATACTTATTGTTACGAAAAATGTGGTGAAAACAAAAGACCTTTCGCTTATTTACCAACGTCAAGAGTTCGCGTTCTTTCAAGACCCTTTATATATAGCCAAATTTCAAACCCCTCAATTCTTCGCATACAAGCAAATTCGCAAAAAGAATACATAAGGGTTTAATCAAATGATTTCAAGAGTACAAATAAACCTAATGTAAGTTTCTTTATTGAAAAAAAGTATTTCAAGTCTCTGGATAACATCTCTATGACGCGGAGTGAATCAATGCAGGATTCTAGCAGAACAGCTTCACAATAAATCCAGCAATGTACGCGACGCATTTTCACATCACATCCTCTCCATTCTCGGAGCGAAATAAATCCCGCAGCAGACGTGTTTCAAATCAAAATCAACAATTTAATTCGTCTGCGGGAGATGCTCTCCTATTCCCAGCCTCCGCCGGGCTGTCAGCGATCCATCATGGACGGCCAGGAGTGGAGGAGTGGAGGAGTAGAGGAGTGGCGGCACGGCGGCGCGGGCACGTCCCGCCCGGGCGTTGCCGATGCCTGGACCAGATAGCGAGGGAGATGTCCCGACAGCCGCTCTGCTTGTGAAGCGATAAATCACACGGCTTATCTCCGCGGGTCCGCCGCTGCTGATACTCCTCCCGCTCGAGGGTGTGGGGGTTTGGACATGTCGTCACGGGCCGATTTGATTGTGCGATTTCCGTGTCTCATAATACACACGACCGCAGCTTTTGAACGGTACAAATCTAAACAACTGGAAGTTCTTCTAACTGAAATTTTATCTAGACTGTTTTGCAATTTTCCGCTCGTAATACACTTGACCGTAGCTTTCGAGCGGTACAAACCTAAACAACCATTGCTTCTGGAAGTTCTTCTAACTGAAATTTTATCTAGAGTGTTTTGCAATTTTTCGCTCGTAATACACTTGACCGAAACTTCCGAGCGGTACACCCCTAAACGACCATTGGTTCTGGAAGTTTTTTTAACTTAAATTTTATCTAGAATGTTTTGCAATTTTCCGCTCGTAATACACTTGACCGTAGCTTTTGAACAATACAAATCTAAACGACCATTGCTTCTGGAAGTTTTTCTAACTGAAATTTTATCTAGACTGTTTTGCAATTTTCCTCTCGTATTACACTTGACCATAGCTTTCGAACAGTACAAACCTATACGAGTATTGCTTCTGGAAGTTTCTCTGACTGAAAATGTATCTAGCTACTTTTTTTTACTGTCGGCTCCGGACAGCGCTGTGGTACTACTTCCGGGTGCTGACAGTTGGTTTTTAATTTTTATAAATAATTCATTTCACAATACATTCATTCGTGAAGGGAGTTTCCCAGGGTGTGAACTTTCGCTGTTCCCCAGTCTGCCTCCCCTCCTTTTTATTCATCTCTGACATTCAGTCCCTGACTATCTGAATAGCATGAAAATTGGTGTCTTTTCGCACTCTTCAGCTCTCGATCCTTTTCAGTGCCGTTTTTGTCATATCCGTGGGCTTCTCTTCAAGTCGAAGCTCTGGGACCTAAATGCTATTGCCTCTCAAGCTCCTCCCTTCGGGTCATGTTTTTTTCGGCAAAGGAGATGACTCCGTCCCAACCTTGCATCTAGCAATCTTGCACAGAGATATGAATTTGTTGCATAATCTGATTTGATTGCGCGACTGTTTTGTAATTTTCCGTGTGAACATGCGCTCATGTGACCAAAGCTTTCAAACAGTATAAACCTATAAGAGCTTTGCTTCTGGAAGTTTTTCTCATTTAAATTTCGTCTAGCTGCCTTGCAATATATTCTGCATTAGCGTTATTTTCTTTAGATCTCGAAATCTGCTCTTACACAGAGATTTCAAATTGTTGTTTTAATCCGATTTGATTACACGACCGTATCGCGGTTCTTGATTTTTCGCTGCGTGCAAATATGCGCTCTTAGTACCTTTACAAGAAAATTTTATTTATTTTTTTATTGAGCAACATCCAGATTCAAGGATTTACTTACTGGTTTTACACTCAAAGCTTAATTGATATGAGTCATTAAATAAACGCATATTTTAATAACCAATAAAATGATTGCATTGCATTTATTCAGAAAAAAATGTGTTATTGCCGGCTATACGCATGTATAGCGATACCATTGACAAGTGACTGGTAAATAGGCAATAACGTCCTCTTGAAAACCATGAAAGAATACCCAAAATAAAGGAAGGCTATTGGCCAATTGAAAATCGGTTATCAGTTGTATCGCAGCGTATGTAGCCGGTATACTGGCACGCTTATCCCAATACAAATTTGAATCAGAAATTCAATAATGACAGGGATTTTTTTGATAGCGTAATCCACAATATAATAATTTAATGCTAGTATTAATTAAAGAGGCCTACCAGCGTACGCACAGTGGTTATCATTGCTTGCGCATTACGCGACGCCTTCTGGGGCGATAAGCGTTACGCGCCGGGCCTCGAGGCAGCTCGGGCGAGCGACTGAGTTTCCACAAAAGCGCTAAATAAATTAAAACTCCTGGAGATTTGTTAACACAACGTCAGCTTTTGTTTGGGGAGATAATGGACGCAAATAAACAATCGTGATGAATGTGGCTTCGAGATGGAGCCGCGCCGCTGGCTCTCTGCGGTGTCCCCCGATAAGATATGAATCGCATTGCGTGCAGTGTGTATATTTTTGGTGCAATTGACTTGTTTTTATGCAGCTCACTTACAGGCAAACGTTTTTGGATGTTGCTGTAAATTAAAAAAAAAACTCAATTATTCCCAATTTAAAGTCATTGTAACATTACTCCTTCCATAACCTTTGTAACCTAACCTATTATTGTAACATAACCTCCTCAAATGCATTGAATTGTAAAAAACCTAAGGTATGATTAAAATGAACTTAAGAGTCACTCTTAATTATTTTTCCCAGCTAATTTTTATTTCATTATTTTTTCAAACTTTTTTTTTGCACAAGAAAACAACATGAGAGATTGCTAACCATTCAATTTATAGAAGATTACGCACATATGCCTTAAATGCATTGAATTGTGAAAAACCAACGTTATGATTCGAATGTATACGATAAGGAAAACTTATTTACATCTGTCGATTTTTTTATTAAACGTCAATCAGATGCGCATTTATTACCCATCACGGGTTTATTATATTATTACTAATATGATTAGGCACATTAGTTCATATATAAGGGATGATTTAAAAAAACTCTCAGAAAAATATCATCGTGATTTGTGTGGGATTTGAACCCACATCCCCTGGTTTACATGACACATTGATTCATATGTAGAGTATGATTGTTAAAAATTCTCGATAAACGGAAGTGTGATGTGGGTTCAAATCCCACACAAATCACGATGAAAACTTATTTAAAAATTTTGTGTAAAGGGTCGTCATTATTGATTTTTCCGAAGCAATTTTTATTGATTTTATTGAGAGATTGCTGCACCATCAATATATAGCAGTTGAAAAGCCAGTTTGCGCATGTATGTCTCAAATGAACTAAATTGCAAAACAACCAATGTTATATCGAATATATATGATAAGAAAATTATTTTAAAATATTTGTATAGCGTCGCTAATAATGATTTTTATTTCGTATTTTTTCCATATGTGTATTTTTTAATAAAGTTTACAAGATGAGAGATCGCTACCCAGTCAATACATAGCAGTTAAGCGGCCAGTTTACGCACGTATGCCATAATAAGGAAGCGATGCTTCGGTTTGATCCAGGCTATTTCCAGAGCCTGCGACCTGCACACGAGGACGCAGGAACAGTCGAGCAGATGTGCGCGCAAATACTGCAGCAGGAAACTCGCGCCTCACTCGTTAGAGCTACAGGCTAACTGCGAATGCTCCTTCATATTTGCACTTTCTAGTAGTATACATCCGTGAAAATCATACGACATAAAAATATATCCACGATAGACACGTGTGTTTTGTGTTATGCAATTTTTAAAATGTATATACGAGTAAGTCACGTCAAAAATGAAGTGAGAAAATTCGTTAGACATCATCGTAAAAACGTCTTTTGAAGTACACTCGAATCTTGTAAAGTTAAATATTTTTTTTCCCAATGGTACAGTTAAGTCAATAATTGAACAAATTAAAAGATAACGAATATTATGTAGTAGTAAGAACACTGCATTCAATGCTTTAGTTCATTTAATAGCCATTTAATCAGCAATACTTTGAGTTGGTATTTTATTTAATAACTTGGCTCCAAAGCGTTGTTTTTGACTACAAGAATAAACATATACATTTTTTAGTTTAAATCGCATATTTCATACAGTATTAAAAATAAAATCTCTCGTGTGACGGTATTCTGATATTTTTATGCATTTAACAAAGTAAATATAGGAGACGTACGATTTACCTGCGATTTTGCGAGAATTACCTGCGATGGTTTCAAATTAATTTGCGTACTTATCTCTTGCAATAATTGAACATTTGATTTATAATACACTGTATTTATAAAAAAATACATATGGCCAATTAATTAGCTAGATATTAACTTCAAAAAAATATTACTTCATAACTTAAATAATATTTTTTTTTAGACTCAAGTACTCGATGTATACAGCATCAGTTAAACGTATTGCAACATTTGAAATACTTGGTAATATGCTATCGAAGATTATATGTGAAATTATTATTGATCGTGTGGAGTAATGAGATATATTGTGGAGAGGCTGTCCGGCGAGGCTCGTGCACCAGTGATTATTGCTGGAGTCCTAAACGAACAATCATACCCTGTGTGCCGGGGACAATTAGCGTAACTTGACGGACAGAAGTCAATTAATCACGCGATGCTTGTTCTAGCAGCTTGTTCAAGAAACTAGCCGATGGTTTCAGAAGAATCTAGAAAAAACGGATAACCAATAAAACTACCAGGTACTAAACATAAAAGTATTTGTATAGAATAAAGTTGTTGAAATTTACTTCGTGGAATTTTTTTAGATATACTTTTTAAAAATAAATTATAAAAAAAACAAAACGGCTCAAAAGCTTGCCTCACTTTTTGCCCAGTAGACATATCGTATGATTTTTTTATAACCCAAATTATTGATAAAAATGTATCAGGATCAAATCGGTTAGAGCGTTTATCAATAACAAGTTCCAACGGAAACTCGCAAAAAATAGCCCCCTCTCAATATTTAAATTATTAATTTTCACAATACAATCATGAGATGCAGTGAATCATTTCTATTAATAATCCTAAAATATGTACTCTTAAACGTTCATTAATATGATTTACTACTAGGAAATATTCGCAAACTTATTTATAAACATCTAAAATTTATGATGTGCGTTTCTCTGCATGATTAATGTTCAACCTGCTAGACATTTTATTTCATAATAAGTGATCTTGTATAATATCAGGATTCATATTAAAGTTTTTTTCACAGAGCTAGAAAACATATGATTTTGAATCTGGATAGAAAAACTAATTAAGGAAAAATAAAGTATTTTGTAATTTTTTAGTATCGAAAAAATATTAATCAATGAAGAAAAATGGTGTATTTTTATTTTCACACTCCAGCCAGAATAAAATTGTAAAAATTTGATAGTAAAAAAAAAACTGCTTTTATCAAATTTACCGATAGTCGAGATAAAACACAGTGATGTAAAGTGAGTGATAATTGGGAGTGCGCAAAAAAATATGGCGTGCAAAGGGTTAACGGCGATGGCGCGGGGTTTGGCCGTCGCGGTGGTCCGCCTGGCCGCCGAGGTGGCCAATTTAAAACCCGGACACTCCGCGCACTGCGATTGGTCTGGATTACCGAAATTAATACGCCAGCCCAGTGGCGGCGAACCTTTTGACCTCGAAATTCAGAAGCTATCGAAAATTAGAAAAATCCAGACTCGATTCGGATGAAATGTCATAATTTTTTAGAAATTTGAAGCCCTTCTGTAAAAGACGCATATTTTTAATTATTAATATAATATACATAATTAATTAATTTATTATTAAAATATTTATTTATTTATTACGCCATTTGTGAATTTCAATCGATGAGTCTATATTTAAAAAAAAATAAGTTTACGTTTGAAATCGATCAGGGCCAGTCTTCAAAAATATTTTTTAATATTATTTAACCGTCTCAAATTGCTTTCTCTTGTCATTTTATATGTAGCCGTTTATAATAATTAAAAATATCTCCCAAAATTTGGCAAGGTGTCACGTGGGACATGCGTGCCACAGGTTTGCCACCCCTGCGCTAGGTTACATGAACTTATACCGAGTCTTCCTTGCGTTCAGTTGCCCGAATCCGAATGTGCCGTTAAACGGACTCGCCTCACTCGATAACGGAAATGAATATGTAAATATTTAGTATGGTTCTCAAAGTCGTATCGATTTTATACTGACGCGTCTTAAATTAAGTCCTTCGATGTCGTATGTAAACCCAATAATAATATTATTCAAGCGATACATCATAAGTATCATTTATGAATCATCGGTATATTTACAACAGTTTGTTGACATAGTCAAATTTATTTTGTTGAATCGGATAGTTTATTAATGATATGCCACAGGTGAAACAAAAAATAAAGCAAGATCCTTGCTTGGTTCGTGGCACCTGACACTGACACCCACGCAGGCGGTCAGAGGGAATGGAAGGGGGACTACGATGTGACAATTGCCAATAAGGCCCCGGGGGCGGAGGCGCGGCCTGTCGGGTCAGGACCTTGGGCGGGATCTCATCGATCTGAAAACACCTCGTGCTTCAGTTAATAAAACCACGACCGTCCACGATGAACGATACATATACTATATAATATTTTGAATTTTGTAAATATTCAGGAACTAGAATTAATTTGTACCTGCTTGAAACTGAAAAATCACGATCTCTATTCATCCTAAATATACAGTAATACCCCGCTTTACGCGACCCCGCTATGCGCGGTTTCACTATAACTCGAATTTCAAATGCCTCGCATTACGCGAATCCGTTATGCGCGGTTTAACTATAACGCGAATTTCTTATTTTAAGAATGTGTATGAACATAATGTAATCATTGATTTCTCTTAACAATTGAAAACAGCGTTGGGTGTTATAAACGTATTTTACAAGAACGTAAAAGAAACGCTACCCAAAAGACAATAGATGTATTTTTCAGTAAAAATAACATGTAATTCTGCATAAAGTGTTCTTAGAATTTAAGTGATTGATTCAAGTGATTCGTATTTTTTGTATTAAGTTTTGACTATGTATGTAATCGTAAACCCCGATATACGCAAAAACAGTACAGTGGTATTTACAGTTTTTTAATTTATTTTTATTATACTTTTAGGTAGTGAAATTTAGTAGCAAGATAATCGTGCATGAATAATGTGTTGACTATAATATAAAAAAACAATCTTATTGACTACCATTTATGTCCCGGTAAAGACCGGTTGAGCTTTCATGAAATATTATGTATTGTATTCCAAGAATTCTGCGTCGGAAAAAATGTATTTTCAATTTCCGGAATTTTTCAATACAGAAAAAAAACCGACGAAGCAGATTTTTGTCGTCACTTATAGAGCGTTGATAGCAATCTGTCTTTTTCACTGCCTTTTTCATACTCCCGCCCGCGGGCCCGGGCATACTTATACAAGCCTTCGCATAGAAAAACAATGAAATGAGAAAAAACACGGACGCACGGCATGGCATCCCGACCGGGGACTCGTTTCATATCAGATCCGCGATAAAATAATATGTATTTATTCGCCGGTGAGTGGCCGGTGCCAATAAAGCGATATGTATAAATGTATTTTATCCGCGGCCCCCGTGTCTCGGAGGCCCTAATGCGGAGACAGAGCCTCCGACACTCCCGCAGAGGCTCGCCCAACAGGGCCACCTGCAATGGTGACTTACCGATCTGAAAATCGGCTCTTTATTCATTACATCATCTTACTCTAAGCTACATTTTTTTGATTCCCTGAAAAAAATTATAAGTTATTCAATAGCATTCTGAAAACACTTGAGGAATTTGAGTATAAACACCTTTGTAAATTGATTTTTGTCATGTTTACATGCTTCTAATATGTAACGTTCGTGTCATAAAAAAGCGACGAGTGCATGTATTCTGAAATGTAGGATAAAATATATAAAATAGGCTTTTATTGCCAATACCACATCGTAGTATTTTGAATTAAATACATATAATTTATAAAAAAAAACTCTTATGTCCGTGAGTTTGAAACACACCAATGATTCCCGTTCTTGTTAGATGGATAGAAGCGCTATTACAAAATACACTATTTTGTAATCACAATTATTAATACACCCAGAGAAGCTTCTCGTTATAGTTATATAATGTACAGGTAGTTAGTGAAATCTAAGCTAAAGCCATAAATCACAATTTATACATCTCGAAGAATTGAAAATTCAGCCAGTATTTATATAATTTATAGCTAATGATGAATCTAGTGCGACGATACATAAAAACAGATAGTAATGGAGAGTTGATAAGACATACTACGAGAATAATTAATAGTAAAAAAAAAATTGAGCCCCAATAAAAACATTATGCATATTAATCAACGATAACTACGCATACTGCATAGTAAACGTCAATTTTACTAATAATAATGATACGAAGGCTTTTTAAGTTCAATGTCTCCATATAGGTGAATATACCAAAAGTAATAAAGTACATAATAAATAAATTGAAACAAAAGTTGCAAAATAAATACAAATAAAAAAAGGAAGTGTGCTTTTATATTTAAGCATAATAACCTTTTTGCGCATAGCACATGTAAGTCATTGAAATAGATAGTGAATTTCATTGTCTATAAATTTTATAATAAAATATATTACTAGATAATATACCACGGTTTTCTATGAGCTCAACAGACCTCAATAAGACTGGCTTTTTGTGTACTTAATAAGCAATATTATTATATTAAAATATTCAGCTATATTTTCCGTATTTTATAAATAAAAATACACGATGGCAGAATCTTCAAGCAAATGTTTAACTCTGCGATTGTGATTATTATTTTCCCGTATTTAAATAAAACTACGTGTTTATAACAGCATGAATTCCAAGTGAGTTGACGCTATAGTCGGCTGTCTCCACAGCCACCCTGGCTGATACATATTCAAGCTTGGGGCACCGCCAGAGCGGGGCTGGTGAATATTCCTGATGAGTAGCAGCTGCCGGAGCGGAGACGGCCGGCCGCAGTCCATCACCCGCGCCAGCAATAAATCTGGCCCGGATCTGCAGCGGGGATGGAGAGCGTCCCAGGGTTGCGTACCCGGACGATAGTCTCAATTGCGAATTGTTACGATTTTCTAACACCACAACTTTAAATTTGATTTTTCATCTAATTTTAATATTTATTCTTGTTGAGGGACAAGGCATTTGAATGGTGAAGATCCATTTTTATAATTATAATTATAAAAAGTAACTTTGTATTTTTGTCTTCACTTTTGAGTTTATTGAAATTATTTACATAACTTGTTTCGACCGGGTCATCAGCAAATTTTTTTTTAGTTTAGTCATGCATCTAAAATTTCAATAAACTCAAAAGTGAAGACAAAAATGCTAAGTTAAAAAACCTTAAAAAAAAAATTTCTTCATTTTTTCTTCATCAAGTGGCTAACGCATTTAAAACTTTAAAGCATGAAATAATACAATTATAATGATGATTTTTTCAATACTATTTGATTATGTTGTACATGTGGGGGTGTGTTGAATTTTTGTTTATTTTTTATAAAGAATGATTTCTATAGATATTTTGTAACAATAAGTATGTTCGTCACAGCATTTGAGAATTTTATAACACGAATTTTAATGTTAATTTTTAAACATAATTTTTTTTTTTATTTATCCACTGGTGCAAATTTTGCATCCACGTTAACTCCCACCTGCCAGTGCCCCTTTTTCCTTCGATTTTTCCTTATACAATCAGCTGTAGAGTGCTTTACTTACTGTTACGAAAAATGTGGCCTAGTTCAATTTAAACTCATAAAATAAACAAATGAGTACAATGTATAAAAATCGAATTTTTAGAGTACAAAATTTTAGCAAAGCAGTAAAAAGCATGAAGCATGCTTAACCAGAATAAAACCTTCTATAAAGACTCCTCATCCAGAATGTGAGAAAAACCAACAACACGCCCCAAGTACTCTGCTCGGCGTGTTGTCACGCGAGTCGTGCGTGTAACACCGACTGAAGCGGCTTTTTGCTGCGTCGTGTGAAGTCATCGCATACTTGCATAGATCATCAATGTTCGACTCCTTCGCAACTTCCTATATCCACTGCCTCTGGCAACAATCGATATTGAAGCCAATATAAAAATACAAGTCAATTAGTTGGAGCATTTGAACACAGGAAATATTGTAAAATCTCTAAATCGATTTATACACGAAACCACAACGTTTAAGACAACCTTAAAAGATTTAATAAAAATATATGTTTCTTCCAAAAATATGCCATAAAAATATATTTATACATTACCGTACAATTATATCTTAAAAATCGTTCATGAATGCAGCCATTTCTGAAATGTTTTTTAAGACATTGCCAAAAGCAAGGCAATTTTTTTGTACATCTGCAAAAAGTTGATAGTTATTTTCCTATTTTTAGAAATACAAGCAGCAATGTGATACTTTTGACACGTGAAGAATATAAAATAAGGTTTTCCGATGAAGATTTGAGGCCTACCTAAGCATTAAAATATATTTTTGACATGTTTATACGCTGATAGTTCAATCCCTACAAACGTTAATAGAGTGATTACATGTGAGTTTATTCAAATAACAAAATGATATTTGGTACCTAGAATGTATTGAGCTTATAAAGTGATAGTTCGATTCCTACTTTCAAGAAACACCTGCAAACTTTAAAACCAATTAGTCAAGCAAAGGTCATACAATGCACATAATGGTAGAAAGCTGCACAGGCCAGTGGCTTCCCCTGGCCTCTCCGCCCGGGAGACTCGCGTCGAATCGCTAATTGATGGCCAAGTATCTCGCGGCGGAATCCCCGGTATGGAGGACAATACCCGCTGGTAATTGTAGACGATTTATATAATTAACCTGTGGGAACCTGCCGAGCCCGGCTACTAATACTTAACCTTGCGGTTTCTCTGTACAGCTTTCCTTTCAATATTGAAAATCGTGAAATAAATCTTAACGCCAATAAAATGTGCGCTGAGTAATTCTTGTGATTTAGCCATTATTATACATTTCATCAGAATTGTTATAAAACCTGCGAACATACATAAAATAGCGAAGATCACAATAACAGTATTGCAAAAGAAACATAAGATTCCTGAAGTCCCGGAACGTCACCATCGCTAAGCTCAAATGTAAAAGCTTCACTAAAAGTTTTGTCCCGCAAAAGCTCGCAAAGACAGAACAAAACACCACAGCATTTTTGCTTTAGAAGATGATATCCTGTCATCTTATTGAAAATGCTTTGTTCAAATGCAGCTCTTATTTTTATATGCACTTTTTCTTCTGCGGGAGTGTGTATCTAGTTTTGATAGCAAAGGTCACAATAACCATATTGCAAAAAGAGCCCAAAACACCTGAACCTTCGCAACGTCACCATTGCTCAGCTCACACATAAAATCTCGTTCAGTAATTTTTTTATAAAATAATAATGACAAATACTATGATGTACTCTGCAGCTGGTTTTTTTATGTGTTATTTTTTTGCGGGAGTTTGTTTCTGTATTTGATAGCGAAGGTATTGAAAATAAATCCCAGGACACCTGAAGCCCCGCAACGTCACCATCGCTCAGACATAAAATCTCGTTCAGTAAAATTTTTAGAAAAAATACCCATGTTCTCTGCAGCAGGTTTTTTATGCGTGTTAATTATTGCGGGAGTTTGTTTCTGTATTCGATAGCGAACCTCACAATGTACTCTGCAGCAGGTTGTGTGTTATTTTTTGCGGGAGTTTGCTTCTGTGTTTGATAGCAAAGCGCACGCGCTCACAATGACAATGTTGCAGATATAATTCAAGACCATCGCTCAGGTCAGACATAAAATCTCGTTCAGTAAAATTTTTAGAAAAAAATAACCATGTGCTCTGCAGCAGGTTTTTTATGCGTGTTAATTATTGCGGGAGTTTGTTTCTGTATTCGATAGCGAACCTCACAATGTACTCTGCAGCAGGTTGTGTGTTATTTTTTGCGGGAGTTTGCTTCTGTATTTGATAGCAAAGCTCACAATGACAATGTTGCAGATATAATTCAGGACCATCGCTCAGGTCAGACATAGAATAACGATGTACTTTGCAGCAGTTTTTGATAGCAAAGCTCACAGTGACTATTGCAAAATATAGCTTCGCAACGTCAACGCCGCTCAGTTCAGTAAAAAAATTAGAAAGAAATAACTATGTACTCTGCAGCAGGTTGTGTGTTATTTTTTGCGGGAGTTAGTTTCTGTGTTTGATAGCCAAGCTCACATTGATAATGTTGAAAATATAACCCGGAACCATCGCTCAGGTCAGACAAAAAATAACTACGTACTTTGCAGCAGTTTTTGATAGCGAAGCTCACAGTGACAGTATTGCAAATATAGATTCGCAACGTCAACGCCGCTCAGCTCAAACATAAAAGCTCGTTCAGTAAAAAAATTAGAAAGAAATAACTATGTACTCTGCAGCAGGTTATGTGCGGGAGTTAGTGTCTGTATTTGATAGCAAAGCTCACATTGATATTGTTGAAATATAACCCGGAACCATCTCTCAGGTCAGACAAAAAATAACTACGTACTTTGCAGCAGTTTTTGATAGCGAAGCTCACAGTGACAGTATTGCAAATATAGATTCGCAACGTCAACGCCGCTCAGCTCAAACATAAAAGCTCGTTCAGTAAAAAAATTAGAAAAAAATAACTATGTACTCTGCAGTAGGTTGTGTGCGGGAGTTAGTGTCTGTATTTGATAGCAAAGCTCACGATGACAATGTTGCAAATATAATTCAGGACCATCGCTCAGGTAAGACATAAAATAACGACGTACTTTGCAGCAGTTTTTGATAGCGAAGCTCACAGTGACAGTATTGCAAATATAGCTTCGCAACGTCAACGCCGCTCAGCTCAAACATAAAAGCTCGTTCAATAAAAGCTTCACCCCGCAAAAGCTCGCAACGGCGCAATAAAACACCGCAGCGCGGGCGAGTGAAGCGGCCGCCGCACAGCCGCCGTCGGATTTGCATGCGGGATTTATTGTCTCGGCGTCATTTTAGTGGCGCGTCCGTCGCAGCCGTAACTGGCATTTGCATCGGGCGATCGCGACGGCGTCCGCCAGCGGCCAGGCCCGGGCGTCTCGCTCTCCCGCTGTCGCCATTGTCATGCCAGCCATCATGGCCGGCATGCGCGGCGGCCGACTGCTTTACGCGACAATTGCGATCGCAGGTCAATTTTTAGATTCGGAATACAATTAAATTTTTTTTCGTCTTTATTTTAAAGAATTTGTACCCGAAATGCAAGTATGCGATATACGCGGCGTATTTTTTTTTTCGACTCGATTTTGGATTTATATTCAATACTGTCGCTGTGACCTTGGCTATCAAATGCAGAAACAAGCTTCAGCAAATAGTAACACATGGTCCTGGGTTCTATTTGAAACACTGTCATTGTGACATCGCCGTTCAATTTTTTGATTCGGAATACAATTAATTTTTTTTTCGTCTTTATTTATAGAATTTGTACCCGAAATGCAAGTATGCGATATACGCGGCGTAATTTTTTTTCGACTCTATTTTAACTTTACTGAGCGGGGTTTTATGGCTTCGGGTGTCCTTGGATTTATATAACTCCCGCTAAAAATAACACACAACCTGCTGCAGAGTACATAGTTATTTCTTTCTAATTTTTTTACCGAACGAGATTTTATGTTTGAGCCGAGGGATGGTGACGTTGCGAGGCTTCGGGTGTCCTTGGATTTATATTCGATACTGTCGCTGTGACCTTCACTATCAAATGCAGAAACAAACTTCAGCAAATAATAACACACGACCTGCTGCGCAGTACATATAATAGTTATTTTATGTCTGAGCTGAGCGATGGTCCTGGGTTCTATTCGAAACACTGTCATTGTGAGCTTTGCTATCAAATACAGAAACAAACTCGCGATAAAAATAACACACAACCTGCTGCAGAGAACATAGTAATTTTTTTCTAAAAATTTTAGTGAATGAGATTTTATGTCTGAGCTGAGCGATGGTGACGTTAAAAAAAAAAAAAAAGGTGTGCTGGGATTTATTTTCAATACTGTTATTGTGACCTTCGCTATCAAAACCCTATACAAGGTCCCGCGGAAGAGTTAATTATTTTCATTTTGTCGACTCAATATTATCTTCTATAGTAAAACAATAATGCAGTAGTATTTTTTTCCGTACTTGCGAGCTTTATCGGGATTAAGGTTTTATTCAACAAGCTTTTATGTTTTCCCAACCCAACCTCCTTTGAGGAGAGATATCAGAAAAAGAAGACGCTAGAGCTATGTGGCTTTTCCCTAATTCTGGCTCAGGTTGTGGGGCTTACGGCATGTTGCTTACATGGATTTCTATATTTTCGCTGTTAAGTTTGTCTAGAGAAAAATATATGTAAAAATCCCTTTTTTGTTCACATTAACATAGTCAGAAAATACACCTCATGCATGGCTGATTGCTCTATGAATTGTTTCGTGAATTCGGTAATATATTTTTATTATAATTTTGTATTATTGATATTGTACAATTTATGATTTGTGAATAAATAAAGTACATTACTTTTAAAATTAGTTTGTTAAATCTCGATAACAATGAGTGTCATTAAAGAAATATATACTATGATTTTCCTAATATATATTTTTTTAATCAAGAATACCTTGCATTAAAACGACGCATATACTATTTTTAAAAAATAATAAAAAAAACGCGTATTTTTAAAGATGAATTAGTTCACTACCTGCTGCGCGTGTTCGATAATTTATAAATTATGAATAGGGGACTTCAGCTTTGTAAACAAACTGTAAATTTCACGTGTTTTGGATCTTTAACACATAAACTGGAGCGTATTAAGAATACGAGTCATAACGCTCGCAGTGTACTCTACAGCGCCAGTACTAGACTGCCCGTTATTTATTTGGATTATAGGAATAATAGCACACCCAAGCCGTCTTGCCACTTCACGGAATCGGTTCGGATGGCGTCAAAACTTCTTGGAAAATATACAGCGGTTTTATATCTGTATATATTACCCAATTATTTTATGTAACCCCTGATATTTCAAAAGAAAAACTAATAAAAGATTTTTCAGTTTCTTAATTATGCAGCAACTCAGAATCACTAATAAATAGTTATATAACTGGATAGTATACATAGTATTTTTTAAAAAGCAAAATACCCAATAACACTAACGATATTCATTCATATAAAATTACTTATTATTAACTCACTTAAGATTAAACGATACAACTAATGATTGGTTTTGTTTGGTTTACATTCTCGTCTAATCAGATTACGTTCCCTGGCAGAACTAATTACTGCCGACCTAGAACCTTCCCAACATAATTAACTACCTCCAACACTTTTCAAGTCAATTAAAGCTGACGGCTCTACAAATTATCATAGCTCCACGCAAGGCTCCTCGATTATACCGGGTGTGGGAGGAGACGGGAAGCTAATGCGTCTCACTCAATATGAAATATGAACCGACTTTTAACATTCATTTATGTAAACTAGATATGAATATTTTACGGAAAATTAATGATACTACACGACCAGGTGTAAATGCTACTGGAAAACAGAAATTCTCCTTAATAAACATGACACTATTAATACACATATAAAAGCGATATAGATAAATAAATTATTTTTTTGCAAACATGATACAATGTTGGCACATGAGTACATTTGGCCTCATCGCCCGATGGTACTAGTATCGCAAGAGAGATTTACTATCGTGTAGTACATTCTCGTAGACGGCTACTGTCAAAATTTCGTTTTGACCGCGTGTGGAAGCGGACCTGTACGCGTATTTTAGAAAAATGGAATATAGGTCAACGCTGTTTAAGCGCAATCCGAAGGAGTTTCTGCGTCGTTTCGTGACCGTCGACGAAACATGGATCCACTGGTACACACCAGAGGCCAAGGAACAGTCGAAACAGTGGACTTCACCCGGCAAACGTGCTCTGAAAAAGGCGAAGACTGTCCTATCGGCCGGAAAGATGATGGCCACCGTTTTTTGGGATTCACAAGGTGTGATCTACATTGACTACCTGGAGAAGAGCAAAACGGTCACAAGCCTCTACTATGCCGAATTGCAGAAAAAACGGCCCCATTTGGCGAAGAAAAAAGTGCTCTTCCACCATGAAAACGCACCGGCTCACACCTCCGCCGTTGCCATGGCCAAATTGGTCGAATCGCACTACGAACTGCTCCCCCATCCACCGCATTCTCCAGATTTGGTCCCGTGCAATTTTTTTTTTATTTCGAAACTTAAAAAAAGTCACTTGCCGGGCAGAAATTTAAGTCGAACGAGGAGGTCATCGCTGCCACGGAGGCCAACTTTTCAGACCTCGAGAAAACGTATTTTTCAGATGGGTTAAAGAAGTTGAAGCATCGCTGGGTCAAGTGTATCGAGCTAAAATTTTGAGAAATAAATCGCCACTTTTCCAAAATTTTCGTTTTTCTTTTGTAGGCTAAGTACTTATCGGAACGTCCTCGTATGTACACTATCATTTTTCTTTGTAAGGGATTGGATGTCGATCAGGAGACTTTGGGCCCCCGCGGGTGGCGCAGCTCCCGGCTTCTGGTCTCCGGGCAGCTCGTCCTCCACCCCTCCCAGGATCTCTCTTTAATGAGGCTATTAAGTACTCACACGCTCCGGGTATTAAACGCCTCGTGTTTACGGCATCCGTCATCGGCGGAGTGGGCTGGCAACCGTCCGTCACTCGGCCGCTCCTCGCCGGTAAACACGCCACAGTAGCGGACTGCCAACCGCAGTGCTCCTGGTAAACCAATCATAATGCTTAACAATTATTCAAAATCACAAACATTTTTCTTTAAACCAAAAAAAATTATCCCAATAGCAAAAAAAATAGCTCCAAATATACCTTCCCATCTTCATCGGGTGTCTCTCCTCAGAGGAGCATAACTTTACGCTGAATTAGTGTTCATGGTTTTCTTAAGGGAAAATACCTTCTACACCGCATTCGAAGGAAAAGTCTGCGTATTACTGCTGCCCAATAGCATTATTATACATTTTTTCCGCACAAAAACCTTAATTACCTTCTCTAATAATATGAAATACAATACACGATCAAACTCTAATAACAAGAATAATAATTTAAAAATTAAACTTTAATTCTATCTAAAACTAATTCCTGATACTCATCACTTATTTATTATACAAGCTTAGATACCACCGAACAAATACATTAAAAATAATACAAGTCCAGTCCTGTTGACCTGACCAGACGCTCTTATATTATACAATTCCCGAGTAAAACTATTTTTTCCAGTGAGATATACACTCCTCCCTACTTTTTTAGACTTCCTATCCATGACCTCTCTATTTCTGGAATTTCCAATAAAAATATCTGTAAATAAATTCCCCGGCCACACTGTATACCTTGCCCTGCACTCTTGAAGATAATTACACTAATACGCATAATGTTAATACAAAAATAACTCATTTGTGAACTTACCTAATTTTGAATAAATTGTCCGTGTGTAAATATTGAAAATGTTACGTGCCCCAATGGGATAAAAGGCAGAACAAAGATTTACTTCTCTATTGATAAGTATTTGTATTTACACTAACAGAATACTGCTATTATTTATTATCAATTTATTTCTAAGGACAAATTGCCTTCCATAGAAATGTCTGCAAGCATTTACTTTGCTCTGTGGAAAGGCGTTGAGCACTTTGAGATTATAATATAAAAGGTGATTATTCATAGTTAAAATGATGGTAGCTATACATATTCAAAATACAATTCCTTATGGTGTCATTATATTGTAATAGTTGCATTGAGTATCTACAGTGAGAGCTTTGATAGATTTATATTGAATTTCCAATCAATCGTTCACAACATTTATAACTTTAATCATACAAACGTGACATTTAAAATCAATTGAAATAAGCTAAGTGTGCACTATAAAGTACTCTTGCGCATTTCATATTTAATCATGCTGATACTTATTATTAGTAGTAAACATAATAAATAACGCTACTAGATATTATGCAATAGTAAATATAAGTTTACTAACAATAAAGATGTCAATGTTTAGATGTGTAATTATATACAGTTTTTAAATTTTTGAAAATCGTTTTTGCATGTGGCATGTAGTTAGAATAGATCAATTTTTTTAATGTAATTATAAATAAATATTACGTGGTCCTAATCTTCAATATCCCATCGAAAGATCTAGAAATTTTCCAGTTCATCTCACTCGTAGGTTAGTTCCTGTCGGCGTTGCTCGTCTCTCCGCAGCCTCGCCCATGGGTGTTTACAGCTCCGAGAGGAGTGTTTACCACAATCTGACGGACCGCATATCTTGCAACTGGCAGCACACCTTCTTTTTGTAAACGATTTCATTGCCAAGTGCAAAGATGCATCACGTGTCATTCAGACATTGAATAAACCACGAGAAAAGTTCAAACTAGCAACCTTTTGGCTTAATCTCTCAATATTCTAAACACTTTTAGAGTGTTTACTATGTTTCATCTGTTGCCTCTCGTTATAGAAACTTGGTAACCATTACATCGAACACATCCCTATCCTGGGTCAGTATCATCAATCCGGTTGCACTTTCGATCTCCAGTCACTCCAGTCTACCTTCTTTCAATGCCCCTTTTTCCTTCGATTTTTTCATGGACAATCAGCTGAAGGATGCCATACTTATTGTTGCGAAAAATGTGGCCAAAATACCTTTCGATTCTTTAGCAGCGTCAAGAGTTCACTTTCTTTGCGCATTCTGTGTAAGACTCTTTCATTTGTGACGGATTCTCTTATACAGCATAATAGCTGTCTTGAGTGTCCAAACTTTCCCTCTATAAAGGAGAACTGAGACGACTTAAAATTTGGTGAATTTCCATCGAAATACTAGTATTGTAAATATTTCTAGAAAGTGGTAATTAAAACGGAGTAAATGATCTGTTTCGTGACCTCCGAAAACCACGTAGTGATTATAAATTAATATATAAGCATGTGGCGATTAAAATTGATTTATAATTTTTTCAGGGCCTCGGGAAACCACGTGGTGATGGACCCGCGGGTCATCTGTAAGAAGTCTCGCAAGCTGCGGGGGAAGCTGGCTGACATCTGCCGCAACGAGTCTGGCCTGCTCAAGGAGGTGTCCAAGGGCGCTGCTCTGGGCGCCGCAGAGTGTGGTCACCAGTTCCGCAGCCGCCACTGGAACTGCACTACCACCAGGAAGAGCATGCGGAGGATACTCATGAAGGGTGAGTCACTAGCCTGGCTTCTATACCACTCACTTTCTATTCCGAATTACCCATCAAAAGTACCCACACGTTTATGCGCTTTAACAAACCAGTATGAAAAACCAAACGTCTGGAAGCACTTCTGCCTTTCAAGGGCTTCCTCAAACAGAATTTTTAAGAATCCATTGAACGACAAAAACACGAAAACCAAAATTTCCGTTATCTCATTTCCAAAAACGAAGTAAAAATGGATATAAGCTTAGTTTTCTACCAGTAACGCTTTCTTCAAAAAAAAAAAAGAGTAAAAACTCTAATAAAAATACCCACAAACAATAAATTTATTACGTAATACTTCCCTATTTAACAACATATATGAATAGCTAAATGACTGCGAGATTACGACTATGATCGATAATTATTGTATAACAATCAGTGTTGCTATAAAAAAAGAGATTTTTCGTTATAAAATATTGTTCTGAGAGTAAGTATATATTGTGAAAAATTAATAATTGTTTCTATAAAAAAATAAATGAATCATACTTATATCCGATACAGCTATAAAATTATATCGATTTGTTAAACGTATGTATTTGACAAAGCAATTTGAATACTATTTTATTATAATAAATTATTTGTTTGTCGTACTTGTAGCGAAAACTTTATGTTGATACTGCTATTTTCCATCATATATTTAATAAACTATGTTTAATAAATAACAAAGGTATTTTGTGTATCTTGGAATGTATACAGACCACCCCAGAGTTTTTTTTTATAAATTCTACAGTGAATATCCTATCAGGCAGACATTTTTAAAGGAATCATTACACAGTTATAATGTGAGAAATTAGGGCATAAACCTTATCTCTCCTAGGCTAATCTTTTATTACGCGCCTATCCTCCCATACATTTTTATAATTGCCTCGATTATTAAGGATTTTTAATAAGACTCCCTACAAGCAGTCCATTATCTGTTCGGACATCCTGTCATAATGATAAAAACGCATCAAACGAACCTCGTTTACTGCGAGAACTGAAACCAAATAATAAGGAACGCCGCCCACAGCTCTGAATAAAACGATACTAACGAAATAGTTGCAAGTAATAAGATGGGAAAATATATGCGTACTAATTAAACCAAATTTCATGAGACCTCGGGGAACAGACAATTCGGAAACATGTCTTAGAAAATATACAATAAATAAATTATAAATTATTTTTGAAACGGAATTTCACTTGCATTTTATATAAAACATTAATAGCACCAAATCATTACATGAAACTTTTAATATCCAAAGGAATTGAGTTTTAAATATGCTATTTTTTTAAGTCATATCGTAGATATTCTTCAATGATTTATAAAATCAATAAAATGCCTCAAAGTGCTTATATTTTTATATATAACAAGTATAATTCAATATATTTTAAGGCATCCGATTCATAAATGAAACGACATAATTCTTGTCATTTCATGTGTGAATCGATTTCTTAAAAGAAATTAAACACTGAATAGATCTAGTCAAACACAACGAATTTATTTATATTTAATTATAATTCTTCTCAAAAGTAAAACAGCATGAATTTTTTTGGCCATCAAAAATCATATGATCCCACGTTTGTTATGTCTTCATTACCGTTGACCGGTATGAAAATAAAAACATCGCTTTAGTGTTTATTTACGAAGCAGACATAAATGGCCAACCGCCCGCCTGCCTTTATCTAAAATGTCTTCTGAACTACTATCGCCCAGGATGCCACCACAAATAAAATTCACATTAAACAAATGTACGAGGGCGCGTCTTGATCGGCCGAAACGCAAGAAGCCTAATGGAGAACATGCGAGTATCTAAATTATAACCATCTCGCTTTGTTATCAGGGGAAACCGCCTCCAGAAGACAGGAGGAATTTCAGATCGGACTTAAGGACCTTGATCTCGATTCTTTTGGATATATATATATTATTTAACTTATCATTAAACCTGTAGATCGGTGCTTTGAAACGAGTGGAGGTCATTGGCTTGTAACTCTCAGGGTGAGTTTGAAGGATCTCAAATAAAATGCTGGTACTAATTTTATTCGTATGCTCTTTGCAACAATATCTAGTAGAGGTATTTTAATAAACAACACACAATTTCAATAGATAAAAGACTGAGTATGTGCGATGTCTGAATAGAAGTGGAAGCAACAAATAGTTTTATTCATAATCACTTACAGGATAGACCCGAAGAGCTTAATCAAATAATGTGAATAAATAATCCATATTGAAGTAAGTATACATGACAAAAACAACTGGCAAAGCTTTAACGTAGATTTCTCTTAAAAAAATAATTGGCTTGTTGTCTAATTAGTTAGACTGTGGTCTCTGTGGCGAGTTGTCCCCGATTTGAATCCCAGACTGATGCTATGAAGGCTATATATATATATTTTAAATAATAATAATAAACCAGAAGCTATCCCCTTAACTTAGCAATTGCTAAATACTAACAGAGGTTGGATATGGAAAATAAACACCGAATAAAGTGTGTGGGAGTCGTCATCAATGGTCGACATTTTATTGAACTTTAATTGTATAAAAATATTTCATTTGAGACCTTATATAAAATTAATGCCAATAAAAAGCTATAAAGTGGGCGTCGGCTTATAAATCTTTAAAATAAAGTTTTATTTGTGTATACTGCTAATTAAAATTTTAAAACTGTATATCTGAGAATTGTGTAGTTTTTTTTATTTAAAATTGATATCCATGCATATTTTAAGGCCATTTTATTTTAAGTATTTAAAAAAAGTTATTGGAAAAGGTTATATATATAATAAAAAGTATGGTGTAACAAGGTGTCTCACAATTAAAGCATTATCCAAAAATATTTATTAAATTCAATTACAATACTTATCAATGGTTCAGGCTAAATCATGATTTTTGAGATACTGTGATTAAGTGCCGATTTTTTTCCGATCAATTTTTCAATCACGTTCACACGTCAAGGGGTATAAGAGAAATTAAGCTCAATCTATAATAATTAAGTCGCCACCAAATTTTAAAAGGGTGTTAAGAACGAGGTTGATGTGCGGCTCGCTCGGTATCAGCGGGGCTTTAAAAACGGGCCCCCTTATCAAGAGGGCCCCAATTAGGGGACGGGGGCCCCTTGTGCCTTTGCCCCCGGCAATAAAGATAAGCGAGCCCCCCGGGGGCCTCAGGTGTCAGCAGGACCTGTCAAAGCCTCTTATAGGCAGATAACTCCCCGGCTTTTGCCGCCTCCGAGGGACTGCTTTATTCGCGATTTTATTGAGGAATTAAAATTCCTCGATCGGAGATAATCGCAATAATTAAAACCCAAATATTGAAAATAAAAATAAATTCATTTTACAAACGTTTATCGTACATTCCCATTATCGCGTAAATACGCATTGCGTAGATTTCGTTAACATTCGACTTGAACTTTTTTTAAAACATAATTTCGAATAGTTTATACAATGATCGCATTTATTTATAGCTTCTTAAAATAAAGTAATTCAGATATTTATCCAGCCAAAATACAATGGTTTATATTTTTGTATGGTTGAAAGACTAAGGCATTCAATGGGACCAAAAAGGATCGTAGGAAATGAATTCATACATCAGACGAAAAATTCCTTAAATTACTGATTTTTGATAATATGCTTTCATATCAGTGGTATCGAGTGAATCAAGAATTTGATTTTATTTTATAGTGAAAAAAAAATTAAGTTATTTTGTCCAACGCTTTCCTTTATATAGTCTCAGAATAATCACAAATATAACATTTATATTAAAATAATGAATGTTTGTCTGTTGAAAAAGATTTACAATTTTTAGAGTAACTTTAAACCTTGAAATTATATATGAATATTTAAAGGAAAACATAAAAATAAGCACTTAAATAGAAAGTTCGTCACTACAATTTTTTTAAAATAAAATACTGTCAAATTAATTGTCAGAGATCTATTATTTAAATCACTATAATGCATAAAAAAAACAATGGTGTAAATTTTAGTATTGAAGTCTTTATATCAACAAATCATCTAATTAAAAATATATAGTTCTATATATAAGTATTTTAATTATATAAAAAAACTTTGTTTTTGTGGATCCTTAGCACATCGCAAGCAAACAAATCAATCTTATCGGACAAAGACCACAACATCTGACGTCACAATCGGAATAGCAAAACTCGTCCCATTTATATTTACAAAAAACACGCACCTTTGCATCCGGCTCGAAGGACCTTATCACGAGGACCCAATAAACACTAAATTAGGCCTGCGGGTGGGCAGGACCCATCCGCACCACTCAGGCCCGAGATAAAAGCTTCCCCCGCATTTCTTCAATGACCCAAAAACTCTTTTCAGCTACCGAAACATACAACTTGTGGAGAGAATAACCGATTGAATTCTTATGAGTCAACTGTTCAGATGAATCATTCGATTTTGTATGAGATAAATAAAAAAACTAACTATACACAATTTTTACATACGTGCTGTGCATAATCACAATTATGTTTAACACTCAGTGATTTAACTTCGATTTGATATAGCTGTAATTGTGAGCGAGTCGGAAAAGTTATGTATATTTGTCTGAAACTTAAATGAATCCGATCTGAAAACCGAATAATCCAACCAGTTTTAACAACCCATTATAAAACACACACGCAAATATATATATATAATTAAACATCACAGAAGGTTTATTAAACAAGTATGATAATCTACAAAAAATAAACAGTGAGAGTAGTCTAAGCAACCGAAGAGGCATTGTTTATAAACAAGTCATCTATAAGACTGATATTTGTTTTTTAAATAAATAACGTAAATGGCTAAGTAAAGTTTATTTATATATTTTTTATTATTTTAATAATAAATATGTGCGGTTTTGAAGGCTGTGTCAAATGACAGCACACAATGGTGGCTTTACAAAAATAATTTTAATTTTTCTGAAAATTTAGTGCAAATTTTATCAATAGTCTTTATGAAAAAATTTCAACGGTGTCTTTAATCGATATACCATGGATAAATGTCTTCAGAGCTATGTCTTGTTTTTAAAGCATTCGAATGGCTGTTTTTTCCCGATTGAAAGGAACGAGATTCGACGCTTCCACCTCTAAGGACTTTCATTGAGTCGAAAGCGTCAATGCAGCGGCGGCAAAAAGTGCTTGTAACTCTCAGAGTGAGTTTGAAGGATTTCAAATAAAATGCTCATACTAATTTTATTCGTTTGCACTTTACAACAAAATCTGGTAGATGTATTTAAATAAACAACACACCATTTCAATAGATAAAAGACTGAGTAAAGATAGATGCGGGGAGTGGTTAATAACTGACATTTTGTGCGATATCTGAATAAAAGTGGAAACAACATATAGTTTTATTCATAATAACTTACAAGATAGATTCGAAGAGCTTAATCAAATAATGTGAATAAATAATCCAAATCGAAGTAACTATACGTGACAAAAATACAAAAAAATTATTGGATTGTTGTCTAATTGGTTAGACTGTGGTCTCTGTGTCGAGTCGATCCCGATTAGAATCCCAGACTGATGCTATTGGCCTCACGCCAGTTTCAGTTAAGGCTATATATATTTTTTAAATAAAAATAATAAATCAGAAGCTACAAATTCAATTCCACAAAAACAACTTTAATGTAGAGTTCTCTCAAAAAAATGATAGGCTTTGTGGGGTCAAGCTCTGTGGGGCAGACTACCCGTGCATGGATTGCGAGGCGCATTTCAGGCCAATAGATTGCAAATATTAATTTCCATTAACTTAAGGTCTGACAAACCTCGCGCGGGCACACCATTATAAGGGACTCTGCCCACCAGACTTCCTCTGGCACCTGTACACTCAACTAGCCTTCTGCTCACCGAGACTTCCTCGGCATCGCGACAGTAGAGACTTACTACGTAACACGACTTCCGCCGTCAAGTAATTTGTAAACGTTATTCTTGTAACTTCTGTAATAAACTGAATACGCAACGTTTCGCCAGCCTACACAACTCCATCAACCTAATAGGTGAAATCGGCGACTCGTCAATTCATCACCCATAAAGGCAAAAGCATGTTGTCCAATATACCTCGGATAAATGTCTTGAAACATTTTGTGTTTAAAGCATTCGAATGGCTATTTTTCCGATTGATAAAGCGAAAGCAACGAGGCTCGGCGCTTTCATTGAGTCGAAAGCGTCAATGCAGCGGCGGCAAAAAGCGCGTAATAGTTTTAAAAAATGTGCCATAAAACACGACATCCCCGGCGCATGCGCGGCGGACAGTTCGCGCGCATTCCGCGGGAACAATGGCCGCGGAATGCGCCCCCCTGCCCCCCTGCCCCCCTGCCCCCCTGCCCCTGCCCCCTGGCTCCTTGCCCCCCTGGCCCCCTGGCTTCTGCCCCCCTGCCCCCTGCGCCCCCAGCCCCGGCGGGGTGCGGCGGAAAAAACCCCGTCTGCCAAATTATCATAGCCCAGCGGCCGCGCCGGCGACATGATGGATGCGCGGCTCTCCCCGGCCCGGATCCCTCACGTGCGCCCCCGTTTAAATAATATATCTCGTAAAAACCGATACTTTTTGGATGCATAATGTATAATGACATATAAAAAATAACCGTACAGGGTGATTCGAATATCATATCAAAATATTCATACTGAATAAATCAAATTTACCTTTCCGCAAGGTTGCGTGCATTTGTATACAAATTACGTCAATCGTATCAAAAAAATATTTTTGTGATGTGATATTCGATTCTTTTAATTTTATTACAGAGATTACATTTTTTTTAAAATTTTATTCTAATAATTTAATAAATATGCATTTAAACACGCTTTTAATTTGTTCCCTCTAAAACTGGAACAATGTCATTCAACGAGTGTATAAACATCCTTGAGATGCATTCCCTGGAAATATATTATATAACCTCGTGAAGATGACTGAAAAAAAAGCTTGCCATGAAAATCGCTTTCTTTTTAATATGTACCAAATATTACACGTCTTTAATTTTTTTCTTCCAAAGCTGAGACAGTGTCCTTCTCTTTGATACATTCCTTGGGAACATATTCTTATATCTCCACATGCCTCCCCCGAGTGCCCCGCGAGTCGTTCTTTTTGCGGGGCCCTCGGCCGGAGCCGTCCATCAGGACGCGTCCTCTGACGGGCCCAATTTAAGGTCCCTATCCGCAAAAACCCATGCCAGGGGGCACTGCCCACCAGCCAGAAAATGTTTATGGTATTTTGATGGTAAACGTGGCTTTTTCAACCGTCGTCGTACACTGCAGCATCTAAGCAGATCATTGTGTTGGTTTTTGTAATCTTTACACAAAATATATTAGGAATTTCAAGCAGAGTTTTCAGTCATCTGTAACATTGAGCTTTGTGTAAAATATAACTAAAGCTAAATTCATTATTATTAAAAAGCACCCATACAGTGTTTATCACACTACGATTAGTTGAGGTAAAATGGTGTGCTTCGGAAACGTCAGGTGCTTTTTGGCACTCCTTCAAATCACACTGATCTCTTGAAGTTATCAATTGTTTGCAGAATGGCTATTCATTTGAATAATTTACCTGACACCATTGATAGTTTTGCCAAAAAATACTGTGTGCTTGTGAATCAGTGCCATAGTTTGTTGTGAAAATGCATCTAAAATGTTTGAAATGATATAGTTTGCATTTGATTTTTGAAGCACAGTTACAGATGACCGGCAAATTAAAGAGCATTGTATGATACAATATTTATTGTAAAATACTGAAAAACTATAATAAATTCCAAAAATCAACATCATAAAATCAGAAGAAATTTTGCTTCTCTTCGTATTAGCTCGACATATTAAACGCCCCGTATATTACGTTCTATGGTTCGCGTATTGAAAGGCAAAATATATGAGGTGTCAACAGAATAAAATAAATATTGATACGTTCTTTTCTGGCGGGTATTTTATGGGACAGGCTGGACTGTTCAGCCTCACTATTATGCTCGTCAAGCTTTGCTGTCGCCACTCGCAAAGCCTGTCCAAAGACGTAACTGCAAATGAGTGGACATCAACTGATCTCCTGAAATCAAATACGAAATTAAATTGAAAATCACAACGCGAGCAAAACAACGGAGATGAGTAAGTTTGAAAAACTCACAGCATAAAAAGAGAGACTATTCACTTTTTTATATTTATGATCGATTTTAATAATATATTGATGTTTAACAATATTGACACAAAGTCTGACTCTGATATTGCTTTGTATGAAAATTAAAAAGTACTTGAACAAATTCACATTTTCAGAACAAACCGACATACTGGCTTGTATTATAAATATACAACTGCAAAGATACGACGAATTCAATAATATTATATGATTATTGACACAACATCTACCTCTTCACAATATATAATATATTTTGCAGGTGTATATAACAATTAGTGAATATTTAATATATTCTAATTAAACACGTTTCGTAAGTATTCAGTATTATTGAACAAGACTATGAAAACAGAAACATTTAATAACTTGTAAACAATCTATTTAAGAACACGCATAGTAAAGTACATTTTTATAATTTTTTAGTATAAATGTGCTTGGTTACTAAAATAAAACCAATCAACAGAGACACATATTTGTATTTATTATTTTTGGCATAGATTTAAAAAAAAACCACGATTGTTGGCAATTTCTATACTGTTTTGAGTATACTCATATAAATAGGAATTTGCCTGTCAGGGCGAGGGTCTAAACGTGAGACTAAGTCAAGACTCAAATATCTAATCACTGAGCCAATAAGCCTACCTACCTGCTATTTTTATTTCATTTTTGATAACCGTTTAATTAAGTTTTACGATATCCTGATCAATTATGGCTGCAAATGTGGTTCATTTCATCGATACTGTAAAAACTTTAATAGAAAATCTATAACATACATAGTCAAGATATAACGTGAAGGCATTAATTTTTTGCTCAATATGCTGCAAATTCTTAATCTAAAAGAGGAAGTGTTTTAGTCTATTGAGATCAGATGTAAATCTAACGATTCGTAGACTCAAGAGCAGATTGTAATTTATTTTCTAATTAAAGTTCGCAAAGCCTGCGCCCAAGCAAGCTTCAGTTTATTACGGCATCAAGACATCAGCGATGATTGCTTTCTTTCAGAAAACCTGCGTACACCAGCCACATAAATAGTAACATTTAAAATATATCATTTAAATTTTTGATTTATCGTAATCAAAATAGCAATAAATTAAAGCGCATATTTTGATTCAATACGAAGTTATCTACCTAACAATCAATTTAATATTTACAAAAATAGCCAATAATACGAGTATTTCCTTGCGTTTGTAATGTATGTTTTACGTATTTTTTGATGTTTTTTTTTTCATATACATTTGAAGATCTTGAAACCCGAAGACGCCCTCAATGTACTGATATTTATATCGTAATCTCTTAACCATTAAGGGTTCATATTTGTATCTACATCATCAAGTGTCTCTCCTCAGAGGAGGTTCGGAAAGCAGTATTTTGCCAAGAATGCTTGCGATTAATAGTTGTAGCGTAATTTAACCTATAAAAGGACTGAATTTAAATATCTTGTGCATAATAAAACAAAAAAATAACAAATGGATTTAATAATTGTGTAAGCTAATGATGTTTGAAATTTATAGATATAACCTTCTTCATCAAGTACTTCTTCTCAGAGAAGGTTGGCGACCATTTCACTGAACATATACTCGTGCTGATCCAGTGTTCATGGTTTTCTAAGGGTAAATTAGTGCATTTGGTCCCCGGGTCCTTCTACACCAGTGGCTCTCAAACTCTTTTGGCACACGGACCCCTTTTCAAAGTCAAACTTGCCCACGGACCCCCTTTCATACTCAATACTTACCTACGGACCTCCTTTAATCGTCAAATTTTTCCATGGACCCCCTTTCATAATCAAAACTTGCCTACGGACCCTGCGTGAAAAACTACATAAATTCATATTATAGACTAGTTGGTGCAAGTATCGACTCTATTGCGTTCCTGTATAATCCTGCCTGACTCACCGCGATGCCTGTTATTACTTGTATTTTATGCACCTGTCTACATTTATATTTTATTTAGGACGTAAAAATCGCTAATAATGTATTAATTATTATACATTTTAACTTCCATATTAATAAAAATGAGTAAAAATTTTTAAAATTTTATATTAAGCCTTGCGCGGACCCCCTGGCGTTGCTTAGGGACCCCCAAATCGATTTTAATTTTCTAAGGACCTCCTGAATGATCCTAGTGACCCCCCTTTTTTTGCCCCCTGTACTTGGGACCGCCATCGGGCACCTACTGGGTTACGGGGGCGTCTCTTTTAATCCTTCTGCACAGCCTTCAAATACATATGTAAAAAACAAAGTGGCTGAAAGGAAGCATCGTTTCCCTGCGGGGAGGATCCCCGCAAGCATTTCTTCTTAATGTGGTGCAATCCTGTAAAGAGGGAAGAGGCAGCATATTACATAAAACAGCTTTGAAAAGAAATATCAATAAAAAGACGGAGGCTTGGTTAAGGCGGTTGGGAGGGGCTCGCTTGTCAAGCCCTCTCCAGAGGATTGGACCTTTTCGCAGAAGTCCGTGACTGCGTTTCAGGCTGATTTGTGTGCCAACATGGACGGGACTAGTCCCTCACCGTCCATGTGACACCATCTCTCCGACTCGGTGGCGCAGCACTTGAAGAGAGGGACTGTTCTACACCGTACTTGTATAAACCATGGCAAAATTTAAAACCCACCCCTATGACTAAACAACGACCATTTTTACAAAAACATAAAATCCACTCTACCCCCACAGCGTTGAAAATAAAAATGTCAACATGGACCGTGAGAAAGCAACTCCTCATACAAGTCATCCGAGCGCGAATTTAATCCCCTCCCCCCAATTAACCGGGAGGCTCGGGATTCCAGCCGGGGAGGGAGGCATCCGGCGAGCCTCCGCGCTGAATTCTATTGCGGCCCACAAAAAGCCTCGGCGGCCTTGCGGGCGATAATTAGAGGTGGCCTGGGAATGCGTCGGCCGCTGTCCCGAGCCTGCAAATTTATGTTACCCGTGTACCTCCTAGTGAAACGATACTTTTCATGCGAGCCCGACCCGTACGAAATACCTCCCTCTGAATAAGCAAGAAACTTTCTTATTTAATTATTTAATATGTTAACAATTACCTACAGGCTTAATTTATGCGAATACAAATTCTTTTTGTATAGCGTCTTGCTACATAACCTTGCTCGGTGTCCATCCCCCGTCTGCCACAAAAAAAAGCACTGCAGAAGCTGCAAACATAGTAGGAAATATCTTTATGTATCAAGAAAAGCTACGATATTTAAAAAATATTTTTGGCTTTAGCTTACGCTTTTTAGTGTTTAAATATTTATACATCAAATAATTCTGAAATTTGGGAGTCCTATGTGGTTTTACAGTACAGGGGAATATATAAAAAATATTACCGCGATAAACGGGACTCGAACTTCTTCACGCGATGTTTTCCGTTTTATAGTGAAGCGTAGAATATTTATATATGTTTTTAAATAATCATAAGCAATCACCCCGCAATAAAAAATCGAGTTGAAATCATCGTACAGTATTTTCTTAAGGGTCTTGCTACCTAACCTTGTTTGGTGTCCATCCCCCGTCTGCCACAAAAAAACCACCGTTTTACCTGGCGAAATCGTGTTATTTGATTAATTTAATTGTCACTTTATTTTTCTATGTCGAAAGTTGATTTTTTTGTAAAGTATTGAAAAAACTATAAATTATGTTTATCTATTTTTATTATTCAATTAACGCCCATTTTCAAGGTAAAATAAAGTCTTGAAGATGTTGAAAAATTTTATAAAATGACGACTTTTCAAAACCAAAGTTTGTTAAAGGTTTTTTTTTTTTTAAACTTTTAATTCCAATTGAAAAATAGACTTTTAAATGTTTTACTTCAATCGGAAAACACATATTTATCATATCAAAAGTAAATTTAAAAGAAATAAAAATATATTCTGTTCGGAAAAAGTGATGTATCTAACTTTTTGCATTTAATTTTTTTGATTGATGCAGTCAATTTTTCGCAAAACGGACCAAAAAATGATAAAAAAAAAACTCGAGTATGGGACAAAAGATATATTTACTTTTTTACAAATTAGGTGTTCTACAGACAGATTATATATTAAACGTTGTTTTATTTGCTTATGAACCTGGAGACGACTGATATTTTTAACAGGCTCAAAAACTGTAAAAAAACTTAGTTATGTTACAGGTCGAAGATAGCAATGTGGTCCACTTGGAGAAAACTTCACCGAGGTATTCTCGCGCTGGCTAAATAACCATAATTTCTTTAATTCCAGCCGGTACAGTTGTAGGGTTTTCTTCACCACGAAATGCGGAACTCCTCGGCTTTTAACGATTCCCATGCATTCCCTCTTTGGCATTCGCTCGGCAACTTTCGGCCGTGTCCGCGCGTCTTCGCCTGTCACCGCCTCGGCCGTCGTCCATTTTGCATGTTGATAAGCCAACGCCAGGGCCACCATAAAGCGCCCCCTCTCACAGCGGTCTCATTACCGGAGAGATAAAGTAAAAGAAGCAGTTAAATAAACTGATTATTAAATACAGCCAATAAATTGTACGAGTATTGCTATATTCTTAGTACACAAAACAACTTGACGTACCACTCAAAAAAATAGTACAGTGTTTCCAATATATGTTTAGTTAAGATATGGTGTTCCAGAATATATCTAAGTATGGAATATTACAAATTAAACTAGTCGGTCGTGAAGGGTTATGTGAACAACATTTCATGCTGAAAGCCTTCTCGGTGTGTGATTGTCTTTCACCTGGCAACCCTAACGAAGCTCCGCGCAAGTGGAACAGGACTCTATCAGGCCGTCGCATTGGTTTCATTAGCATTTATTGGAGATATAAAGTTGTCACAGGGCGGCAGTTTTATCTCCGCCATTGTGGGGTTGTTTTTTTTTTGGATTTGATAAAAGCCTTCTTGATATATTTATGCGAGTGGATAGTGAAAATAAATTGCGATACCGGCAAGTGAAGTTGGTAGGACTTAATGAAATACGTGATCAAATTTTGTTTTTCTTCTCGGCTAATTGCGACCAAATTGCATCATTCGCATATCGAGAACAGATAAATTCTAAATTGTTATTTTTTCCTGCAATTCAATTCAGAAGGTTTTCTCGGAGGCTCGGGCAAATAATTTGAATACAAGGGTGCCCTGGCAGCTTCTTTGTTGTCAACTGACGGCTACAGCGGCGGATTTTATTGGTGTTACAATTTAACAGATATATATTTAAGGCAGCGGCCGAATAAAAACGGTTTAAATACATATCAATACTAAAAAAACCCAGCAATTTAATACGAGAATTTTTTTTTACGGGTTTTACACTTCGGTTTTTTAGAATGCAATATATACATATATATTATTGCATACACGTAAATTTTTACACAGCCAGCAATAGATGCAAGGACAGCAAAAAAGCTTTAAATTGTTAAATTGTTTTTAAAATTGATCGAGTGTTTTGAGACAGCAGAGCTTTAAGTGGCGACAATAATTATTCATAGTTATTTTTTTTATTAATGATATGAGTAACTTTTTATACTTTCTTCACTTTGAGTTTATTATAGTTTAACCATGACTAATAATGATTATGTACATTTTTTCAAATATTGAAAATTGATTAAAGAGACTCTTAGAAAAATATGTGGGATTCGAACCCACATCCCCAAGCTTACATGGCCATATATTATGCCAACGTACTTATTATGCCAATTAAATATTCACGATGATATTTTTCTAAGAGTTTCTTTAATCAATTTTCAATATTTGAAATTAATCATTATCAATCAATCAAACCTGTATAGGCAAAATCGTACTTCCTGTGAGACGGTCTTCACAAAAATAAATAATATATTTAGCATGACTAGTTTCGACCAACAGACTTGGTCATCATCAGATGCAGAACACCAATCAAATGCCTTGTCCCTCAACAAGATATTCATAGTTAATTTCTCCGCTGGGACAATAGAGGAGATGGTTGGGCGCAGGGCGCGGGGCGCGGGGCGCACAATGGGCGCCATAAATCAGCCAATCAGCAGCAAGGGGTAATTGCGCGCCCTGTCAGCTGGCGGAGAAACGAAATTCTGCGCGTGCTGGATGCGGTGGCGTGCGCTGAACATTGGCGCAGGGCAAGCCATTGTACGCCCTTGCAGTGGTTTTTGCGCTGCATATAAGTTTTTATCTTCCGACGTTTCGGCTTTGGTGCTGGAAGCATCCTAAGTAATTTTTTGAAAAATAAATCACTCAGCAGAACAACACCCAAGAAATCTCAATATCATCGGCTGCCCAAAACTACGAACAAATGTAATTCTAAATTCTAGCAAGTTAATGCAATAAGCATATATGCATTAAAACTTGGGTGCGCTTACCTGTACTCATTGATAATTTTTTTTTTCAATAATTGAACAATGTAAAATAAATCACACACATTTATATATAACGGTGTCCCAAAACTAACGCAAGATTTGAATTTATCGCCATTTTCGCAGTAAAGCTTTGGGAACACCAGCTGACAGTTTAGGGTTAGTAAAAATGGAGCGTTACACGGTAGAACAGCGTGTCTTCATTATTGAACAATATTTCAAAAATAATGAAAACTTTACTGCAAAAATGGCGACAAATTCAAATCTTGCGTTAATTTTGGGACACCCCAAATGGCAAGGCGATTCGACAGCTCATGTTCTTCGGGAGTTTTTTCAGGCTTTTGACACACGAATCTTCTTCAGACTCTTGACCTTGGAATACCAGTCAGATAAACCAGTCTGTGGTGGATTACTATTATTAGAAGGTTAATAGCACGATGCAGTGTGCGAGTACGCAATAAATTACTCTAGCTAATGAGCTAGTGAATGAAGCCAACTGCATTTCTGCATAATTGGTAGCATATCACGGGAGGCAGTCCGAGCCATCCGCCTGAATGGCCTGTTAGTCCTGCCGTCCGTCCTCCGCCTTGTCAGGACACCGGCTAAGTACTGCGCCTCCCCGGCTTACAAGTATTTTATTTATAGGCTCAAGTTATTTTCCCTAATCTTTGCCGTCCGAGCTTGCTGGACCATGTACCTGCAGATTTCGATAAAAGCATTCGTTTGTAGAAATTATAAATATTTTCATTATATTTACAACAAAAAAAAAGTCCATGCTGTTCTGGATGAGAAAAAATTTCACTAGAATTAAATGTATGTCTTATTTTTTGGATATTACCCATTACGGGTTTATTATATTATTACTAATATGATTAGGCACATTAGTTTATACATAGAAGATGATTTAAAGAAACTCTCAGAAAAATATCATCGTGATTTGTGTATCATATTAGTAAGAATTAAATGTATTTATTTCTTAAAAAAAAAATTTTTTTATTTTATATTCAAAGTATTTCATACTTGTACAAGTATTTTTGTAATATGTTGTGGATAGAATTTATTTGTTGATTTTTTTGGAGATAAAAATACCGAAAAAGTGAGTCATTAATACTTTAAATATAATACAGTTGATTTTAGCTTACGACAGTGCTAACACCAAGGTGCTAATGACAGGTTTTAAAATCACATATTTGCAGAATTACCGCAAGTTTAAGAGTCGTTGTGCTAAAACTACTTAAAGTCGCGTTTATTGTATTTGCAATGCTTTTTATTATCAAATTGGTTTGCCATTCTTATTACAGCAATCTTGAAAAGTATTAAGGAAAACCACATTATTTTCGTTACAATAAACGCAATACTTAATATCTATTGACTTAATTACTGGTTTCCTTTGGTGACAT
The DNA here is from genome assembly GCA_022113835.1 of Atopsyche davidsoni. Taxonomy (NCBI): domain Eukaryota; kingdom Metazoa; phylum Arthropoda; class Insecta; order Trichoptera; family Hydrobiosidae; genus Atopsyche; species Atopsyche davidsoni. The sequence goes on along the minus strand of JAILWY010000012.1, from coordinate 2,170,889 downwards.
AACGCACGATACCGGTTTTCCAAGTATACAGGTAGCATTATAGAGGTTCAGTAGGTATATATTGAATTTTTAATAATCACCGGATAATTGAGTGTCATAAAAATACTCTTTTAAATATCATATTAAATAGGGGATGTTATGTGAATTATAAAATATTTACTAAGGGTAGCTTATGGTCTATTAGAATACGCCTATCTTATCCAAATGTGTGTATATATAAACTGATTGTTTTCTTTTTTTTTATAGACACCAGAGAAACTGGTTTCGTGAACGCCATCACGGCAGCTGGTGTGACGTACTCCATCACGAGGGCCTGCACTGCTGGAGACCTGGTGCAGTGCTCGTGCGACAAGGCACAGAGGACGGGCTCCAAGGGGCGGCCTGGAGGTGCCGGGGGGGTCGTCCTTCCGGCCGGGGACTGGCAATGGGGCGGCTGCGGGGACAACATCCGGTACGGCCACAGGAGGTCCAGGGACTTCATGGACGCGCGCTACCGGCGACGCAGCGACATCAAGACGCTGATCAAGCTCCACAACAACAATGCTGGAAGACTGGTGAGACGTCCATATCGACCATAATTGAATCGAGAGAAAAGTCAAAAAACTTTTTTTTGAGATACAGCTGGGATATCAAATAAAATTTCATCACACATGAATCACTAGCCTTTTTGGAGATAATATACATGCGGTTCACACTTATACATTATCTACTATAATAATAGCCATTGTGTGTTTGTATGTGTGTATGTTTCATTTTTCCGTTCTGTATAGAATATCTTAAAAGATACAACGCTGATTTTTTGCACATAAGTTAAGTAAATTTTTCCGCAGCTATGTGCCGAATTTTAAGACGATAGGATAATATTTTCATTCATAAACTTTAAAATATGCTTTAGCGAATTTCAATATGTACGAATTATATGATTCAGTTCTTCACCGTGAGAATTTCAAATTTAGAACTTTTACAAAAAAAAAAAATTTTAGACGCATCGTTCATCAAATACGTCATTTTATGACGGGCTACATTGCTAGTATCTAATATTATTGATATACTAGAAATGTTGCCCGTCACAGAATGACGTTTTCGGAGGCATTTTGAGTTATTAATGCTGTAATTAATAATTTCTAATGCATTTCGATAAAAAAATAAAATTGGTACTTGTGTCAAGCCGACATAAACTGAAAATTTCTAAGAAGGATCAAATTTGTTTTTTTTGTAAAAGTTCTAAATTTGAAATTCTCGCAGTGAACAATAAAATCCTATAATTTGTACATATTGAAACTCGCTAAAGCATATTTTATAGTTTATGAATAAAAATATTATCCTATCGCCTTGAAATTCGGCACATAGCTGCGGAAAAATTTACTAAACTTACGTGCAAAAAATCAGCGTTGTATCTTTTAAGATATTCTATAGAGAAGCGAAAAATGAAACATACACACACACACACACACAATGGCTATTATTATAGTAGATGTGACAGATTATTGTGGGTCTGTCTACAAATATCGATTATATTTTATTTTAAATCATCATATATTGTGTATTTACAGAAATGCGTTATTTTTTATTTGTTTAGGCAATCAAGAGCTACATGCGCCCAGAGTGCAAATGCCACGGCCTCTCCGGATCCTGCACCCTCAAAACCTGCTGGCTGAAGATGCCTCCGTTCAGGGAAGTGGGTAACCGCCTCAAGGAGAAATTCGACGGCGCCTCCAAGGTCATGGCAGGCAACGACGGCAAGAGCTTCATGCCCGACGGTGCAACCATCAAGCCACCATCGAAGGCAGACTTGGTCTATTCGGAAGACTCTCCAGACTTCTGCAAGCCCAATCACAAAACCGGGTCTCTCGGAACGCAGGGGAGGCAGTGCAATGCAACCTCCCAGGGGGTCGATGGCTGCGACCTGCTCTGCTGTAACAGAGGGTACAACCAGAGGACTGTGAGGGAGATGGTCAACTGCAGGTGCAGGTTCAGGTGGTGCTGTGATGTGACATGTGAGAGTTGTGATGAAAAGAGAGAGGTCAACACTTGCTTGTAATAAATATTCAATGAATTTTTTTTATTCAGTACTTTGAGAATATACTTTTCTTGTTTATAATATGTAATATTATATTTACTTTTAAGCGGCCTCCTATATTTTAATAAGAATTATATATTAATGCTATTATTAGATAATTCTGGAAAAAAAATTGTGAATTTCATGTAAGGCTTTTTACTTTTAAAATGCATGCATTATCTTCAGTGAATAAAGTATTTTTTGAAAATCTTTAGTATTTGTATTCCCAATTACATACAATTTAAAAAAAAGCACCCTAACAGGTTTTTAGATTCAGATTCAAATATTTTAACTAATGATATGCAAATTTATTAACTTTTCTTTTTTCCAAAATAATGATATAAAATGAAATATATGTTTAATTTAGCTATACATTTACTTCCTACTAAATAATTTATATTCCTTGTTTTTTATTTAAATTGTATAATGTATCAAATTGAAGAACTGTTCATGTGATTTATTAAAATTATAAAATAAATTATTATAATCTAGTTAATCAAAAAATATGTTAGACCTAATTTTTTTTTTGCTTAATTATCTCTCTAATTCTAACAAAGCTTAAAAAATATACGCTATTGCTGTAAATAAGACTGAATGGTTTGACTGAATTGATTTTTGTTTGAAATTTTTGTAAATAATTTCTAAAGTCACTTTACATTTTTTTTAAATAAAATTTTAGTCATTTTTATAGACTTCTCTGATATAGTCTAAATTTCGACTTTTCAGTACTTTGTGCCTTTATTAAAGTGCCTTAAAAAACTAACTCTGTGAAATCTCACTAAATTTATAAACATTATTAAAATACCTACATTTTTATATTAAATATGTTTTTATTACTAAGCATTAAAACTTATATTTACAAAAAAATATGTCAGTGTTTAATGAAATCATGTGAAAATTTTATGTAAAATAAATTACTTTATTAAAATAACCACTTTAGTATCAATTTAATATATCGTCTTCTGCTGGATAAAAACCTCTCCATACTTTTTCACTGCAGTCCTAGTACCTTTACTTAAAGTGAAGCTGTTCTTCTTTTCAGTCACTTATACTACCAACTTGAAAGCTTAAAGAGCTTTTAGCATCTCAGAAGTCGACAAAGATTTACTGAATACTAAGAAAAATTTTGCAACTTTTTTTTTCTTTATATAGAATTTTAGCTGTGGTAGTCAATATAGTTTACATAAAAAAAGAGCTATGTTCCTTTTAGACATATCCATATTATTTAAGAGTTAAAGCCTTTGTACAAAAACCATGTTAAAAATTTTATATTAACAACATAAATCAGGACCAACAAATAATATGATTTATTTTTTATTTATATTAAGACTTTTTATTTAAAATTTAAATAGATTTTTAAAATAATTTAAATCGCAAGCATTACTATTATGTCAACCATATTTTTGTCATACTTTCGTCAAAAATATACCGTGTCACTCTATATGACATTTTTTGTCGATTTTTTGGCGATAGGCATTTATTATAACATTTTAATAAAACAAATTAATTAGGAAAACTAAAATTGCAGGTGTTGCAATTTGTTGCATTATTCTTTTTAGTCAAAATACACTAAATTAGTGCTTTTGCTTTTTAAACTTTAATATCTATCATTTTATAAAAAAAATTGGATGACAGCGCATCGCTACACACTATAAAATTTTCAGCCAGTTGGAGGTAATATTGGGAAATTTTTAAGGCTTTTTATTTCATAAAAACCACATAATATTACAAATCGAAAAATATTAGAACAAGTATTGAACGGGTCAGGTCGTAAATGAAGACGTTGTCGACCTTGGCAGAGCTGTTAAGTGAAACCCCATACACACGTTGTGTCACAACTGACAATCGACAAATTGCAACAACAAAGCGCCCCATATTATCGATAAAATACCTACAAGGCTACATTTTTGTGCGATTTTCATGCAATTCGCCGACTTGGCATACTGTGTTACAAAAAAACTGTTTGTTGCGGTTAATATACACAAGAAACATGCACAGCTGAAAAATGCGGATTTATTGAATATTTAACTATTACTAATATGATTAGTTCGTTCATACATAGAAGGTGATTAAAGAAACTCTCAGAAAAATATCATCGTTATTTGTGTGGGATATGAACCCACATCCCCTGGCTTACATGGCCGGTGTACTAACCCTTGTACTTACGTATCACTTCCGTTAATCGAGAACTTTTAACAATCATACTCTACATATGAACCAATGTACCCAGGCCAACCAATATTTATCCCATATATACCACACAAATCACGATGATATTTTTCTGAGAGTTTCTTTAATCATCTTCTATGTATAAACTAATGTGCTTAAACATATTAGTAATAATATAATAAACCCGTAATGGGTAATAAATACGCATCTGATTGACTTTCAATCCAAAAAATAGACATACGAATATTTAACTGGTAATGCATTATTTGTTTCAAAATATGAAAGGGTTTACTGTTATGCGGTCGTACACAAAATAAAATAAAAAAAATCATAAAAGTCGATCCGGAGGGCCGGGCAGGGCGCACGAGCGCCGCCCACGCAACTGGGAGTTGGAGGTTCACTGTTTGCTTTTTTATTTATTTTTGCCCACGGAACGAACCAATCGACACGCCGGCCCTGGCGGTCAGGGGTCAGCACGGGCTGAAGGAAACCTTCCAACAGGACCGCATTCGAGATTTTAATCCATAATTCATTATTAACAATAATATCACCCGAAGCCTGCAATGAGAAAAAAATAGAAGTGCGTCCAAAAAGAGTATCGGGTATTTGTTAGTTCAGTAAAACAAAAACTACTTGTAATCAAGTATTTTTTTAAATGTTGATTATAAGAATACAAAATGGAAAATTGTTTCTAAAAGATGATATTATCCATATGGTGACCGTTACGTGCTGCTGGCACTCTTCTAATCTGGAACGAAGATTGCTGATAACACGCTGACACATAGCCCTCGATATTGCTGCCATTTCTGACCTGATGTTTTGTTTCACTTCCGTTAGGTTCATCGGATTATTCTCATAAACTCTACTTTTAAGGTATCCCCATACAAAATAATCAAGAGGGCTAAGGTCGGGGATTCTGGGAGGCCTTATTAGGTAATAATTCGTTAACTGTAAGATGTATGGCAAGTGGCCCCGTCTTGTTGGAACCAACATCTTGAGTTAAAACCTTGAAACTCCTGCAAGTCAGGGCCCATACATTTTCGCAGCATATCTGGGTTGCAACCCAAGGATCACATATTTCTTACGGGGGAGTTAGGTAGTATGTAAAACAAAAAAATGTATCACTTATAACAATTGGATACTTAAAAATCATACATTGCTATGACGCGTATTTATTGTATTTTAAGTACATTGAGTAGCATCAAGCACATTTATACTATGAATGGATAATAATATTAAGTTGTAATTTAAAAACCTTCGTCCGGACCTTGGCGAACGGGTAATACCCACCCCAGGGCGAAAGTCGGGAACCCGCCGGCGAAAAACGGGTATGGGACCACCCACCTCACCCGGCGTGTCCAATCACGGAGGTAACTCTTATGTACTCTTTATGTAAACTCAAAACGTAATTAAACGCACTCACTAGTCGCTCCGTCCTAAATAAATAACTGAACAAATTATTATTTGAATTAATTAAAATAAACAACCTAACCTAACCCGACCGTTGAAAAATAATCAACCTGGTAAATATTTGAAATCATAAATTACTATATATGAGTTAGTTCATACGAGTATTGCATAAATATTTTTGCATTTCTGCCGGATATCGATAACTGAGATCGACCGCGTTCACAAAAAGTGAAATCGGTGCAAGCAAAATATTTGATGATGCGCAAATAATTTACTGTTGACGACATATTATGTTTTTAAGACGTTAATGGTAACAGCCAATGGCGTATTCTTTTGCGTTATTTACTAAGGATAAACCATAGAAAGAACACTCGTTGTTTCGCTTTAATATATATAAAACCTAGTAAAAACGCAAATAATTTTATTCGAACCAAGAAATACCCAAATAATCAAAAAGTATATTTCAATACCAAAGAATCTTGCTTGAGGAATAGTTGCGAATTAATTTAATATTAAATAAACAGATCATCCGTTACTACGCAGTCAATAAATAACGGTGATAAATCATGTTTAGAAAGCTTTATAATAATGTACAAATGATTCATATACCTATTTGCTTATTGTTCTTGGCAAACTTTTCAGCGATTTGCAGATAAAATCAGCCCACCTGTGCTTTGCCTCAACCACGTATTCAGTTTCTATGATTCATGCTTTACGAGCAAGTCCACATACATTTATTACCCATTTCCTGTACGAGATATTTATGCACTGCGCTGCACTCATCTCCGGTGTGGGAGAAAACTATCGGCGTGTTCAGGCCTGGGGATCTCTTTCCTGGAGACCAGGACTTATGACTTCATTGGAATATTGATATTTTTTTAATAATATATTTAATAGTTTATTCGAATTAGAAAACCTTGTGAGGAGTTTTAATTTAAGTTTTCGTAAAATCTTTATTGCAATTCGGTATTATACTCCAATTCAATAGAATAAAACATTCATAATATTTCTTCAAAATAGTTTTATTTCCACCAGGTATATATTTACGCATATTACTTTAAATAAAATAATATCTGCATTTTTAAAATCTTAAATTTAAACAGCAATAAGTCTATTTTTTAAAAATATTTAATCATTTATAATTGTGCTCCTGCAGGTATAGTGACTAAATATTTAAGGTATTTTCAAATATAATGTATATTTTTCAAGAAATGACCTGCACGTGGAGTGCAGTAAAAGCGAGCTATCGTTAAAAATCTGACTTATCAAAAAGCTTATTAATACAAATATCATTATAATGATTAAAGTACCTTTGTATTTTGTCTTCACAAAATACAAAGGTACTTTTATCATTATAATAATGGATCTTCACGAATCAAATGCCTTGTCCCTCATAAAGATATACAAATATCAATTACTTTTCTGCCAATTTATAACAAAAAAAGCACCGAATCTTGTATGACCTAACTGTATGTCATCGAAATATTTTTAAAATTCTATTGTATGTATAGCATGCAATGTGGTTTGAGGTATTTTTATAATATGTTACTTAAAAAATTATATTAAAATTATCTATTTTTAAAAGTCTTCATAAATAACGTATCCACCCCTCGCAAGTGTATTGGATTTCCAGCTCAGTCCAGTGGCGTAGGCGGAAGGCCCGCGGTCCAGAGCCGCCACCGTAAATCCCTCCAGGAAGACTGCATGTGCAGCCTCTCGACCTGAAAGCAGATATAAACGGATATATTATATTATATTTATTTCGTTTTTTCATTAGAGATGTCTCAAAACCCCAAAACAAAATCATCTACTATGAACACCACCACATATAAGCTTATAAGTATAGTGTCGTTTTACGATATTTAACTTCACACAGTTAACTATATTGCTTTACCTAAGCGGTGTAGACTTGTAACATCAGCTTATTTGATACAGGTGACTGCAGGTAAAGCAACAAAGTTGCACATGTATTTGAAACGCACAGTATCGGCGCATGTAAGACGGTCTCATTGTCTTTATTGAATATTGAATATCATGCAACTACCAGATGCTGCAGATGGAGTCGCGAGATAGCCCACCGCAGATCACGATACCTGCCCAGCGAGCTACACCGGACCGTGTCGTAATTCCTCCAACCCGCCCGATGCGTTTTGTATTATTGTTGCAATGATAGCAATGGCTTTATTAAGCCCTGTCTCTGCGGCTGTGTCGCATTGCGATCGGATCCTATGGAAATGCATCGCCATTGAATACACTCTACCAACAAGTTTAAAATATATATTTGCTTTGTAATATTATAAAATAATTTATACGTTAATAATTCAAAAAAATACATTCCGGCCGCTTTTGTATCAGCTTGCAAAAACGTTTTATTCTTCACTTCAAAGCTTTCAGATGAGACCAAATTCAAGTATTTAGTGAAAAACTTCTTACAACTTCAATTGTCATGCTAATTAGAATAAAAATCTTATGTTTATAGTAGCATAGTATTAATTATTGAATTAAAAAGAAAACCATTCTGGTTTTGACCTAAGACCATCGTCTGAATATAAAGTTTTTTTTGTGATACTTGAATTTTATACATGTTTTATTTAAATTTATTTTGCGTTATCAAGAAGTGTATAGTTTAACCATAAAAACCAATCAGCAACAAAAATAAGACTCCTTTTAAGTTAATTTAGATTTTATTGCCCACCTGACCTTATGTTACGCTAGAGTAGACTCGCTCTAGATTGGCGTGTGAGAATATATTTCAACATCTGTACAGTCATACTTCAAACTTTTTATTATATAAATAATCTCTCAATAGATAAGTTCATATTATGTTAAATTCGTTGCCATAAGGATTTTAAATAATTCTTTAATTTTAATCTTTAGATTTTGTTGTTCATAGCTAACACACACACCCATATATATATATATATATATATATATATATATATATATATATATTTAATTTTTTTTTTAATTGAAATTTTTGTTTTTTTTTTAAATACATATATATATATATATTAAAACAGGTCTCATTTCCCACTATTCGGATTATCAAGACTCTGCTGGTATGCCATTAAGAACGAGACGGCTTGTCTGCGCGACGCGACTGTTAAGTTAAAGCGGCTTTACTTTGTTTTAATCGTAAATTATGTTTATGCGTGCGAATTTGAATATTTATAAGTGGCTGTTAATCAAACTATTTTATAACCGTAGCATGTTGTTAATAAGAACAGACCAGTTAATTACCCGCGTATAAAACGTCAAAACAATTTCAATATAAGATCAATTTTAACATATCATATCATGAGTGTTAGAACTAAATTGAAACATGAGGTTTTATCCCTTGCTTTTACTTTTATCTCATTGGGATACTGCGTTTTGCAAGCTCCTTGAAACGTTAATAACTAAACTTCAAAAATGCTTTAAAGTAAATTCATTTAGTTATAAATTCATAGCGACCTTCTTAATAATAAAAAAAGATAAAATAAACATGATTCGCCGAGTTTCTATGAATTCGCACACCAGTGATATTACTTTTTTTAAAACTAATTATCCGGATACATCATGCAATAACAGCACTTAGCTCTGTCATAATTATTAAAATTAATAATTGTATGTAAATTTACATTTCGTGCATCCAAGGTCGCGGACGTACTAATGCATTTTGCTTATCTAATTTTTTTATCTTAATCACACCTCTTTCGTAGATGTTATCCATGTCTTGTGATCAGGTAGGCAGTGGTCACTTTATCAATCACTTACATCGCGGTTTATACTGGGTGATTCATGGTGCTTTCTTTATACAACTGTCGATGTTTTTAACTGATTTTTATATATTTGACCTATAAATTAGGTGCCGAGATTTTTTTAATATTGCAGGCGTCATGTAGCAAAAGAAGCATAATGATACAATACACCATGTACGTAGTATTGAGCCATATTTTTAACATCTTTCAACACGTACTGACGATATGTCAGTAAGCACAGCACAAGATGTAGTTTTCCTCAAGGACCAGCGAGCTTGGGACGGAGTCGTCTCCTTTGCATTGCCAAATAGACTCCAGAGCTCCGACCTGAGGAGAAGCCCACGGACAAGACAAGAACGCCTCTGAAGAGGATCGATAGCTGAAGAGCACGAGACACCATTTTCATGCTTTTCAGCTTTCATGTTTTTCAGCGCATCAACCAATGGAGACGAATGTCAGAGACGAATAGAAAGGAGGGGAGGCAGACTGGAGAACAGCGAAAAGTGCGCTCCCTGGGAAACCCCCCCTAACGAATGAATGAATTGTGTATGACTATTGTATATTACATATAAAAAGACCAGCTGTCGGCACCCGGAAGTAGTAGTACTACAGCGCTGTCCAGAATTTGTAGCTTTAAGCTTTCGAAAGATTTCAAATAAACCTCGCCTATAAACACAACAGGTCAAAAACTCGCGGTTTTCAAAAACACGACTTGGCAAGTGCCTGTATTGCCGGTGTTGGGTATAGACTGATAAAGACGATACGGATGGAACTTTTTTAAGGCGATAGCCATGTTGCCCATAAAAAATTAAAGTTTACATTGCACAAGCTTCCCACAGACTGCAGGTCCGAACGAACATATCGGACGGTGGATTTATCGAGCACGCGCGGGGACCGGGGGGCCCACTTGATTTGTGGGGGGCGCAGGGTTCGTTAGGCTCCGGGTCGTTAATCAAGAGCCCCACCCCGGGCGCTCCCGGCTATGTTCTACACATTGTGAACTAAAGATCTGTATCAAAACAATCTCAGACCTAAATCAATATATAAAAATATTCGCAGCGGTATATTTGAACCTGCACGCATAATCACATTTTTTAAAAAAGTAATGTTTTATTTTATTGTACAGTGATATATTTTTAACAATAAACATACCACTACCACTGCATACTATAGAGTTTTAACAAAGAACAAATTATTAGGAATAACTTTGTAGAGCGAAAGTTGACGCATCTATGATTTTATGTAGCATCAATCAAGTTGCATATTTTGAAAAAATCTGCTTAAAATGACGATCGACATTTTGTGTGATTTTCGGGAACAAGAATTGAGTTCATAAGCATTACATTAAATGGCATACATACATGAGATTTCAATGAAATATATATATGGCTTGACACTTTTATTTAAAGAAAAAAATTTGTAGTATTAAAAAACCACAATAAATGCGATATTCTCACAGAGTTAAATAAAGAATAAAACTAACGTGTGTAAAAGTTAAAAAAAATTAAACAAAAAATCTATGTATTGGACCAGAAAGTGTTCATCGTGAGATATTTTTCGAAGTCACTAGATCTGTCGGGACCCGCTCTGAACTGACTCGTTTTTTTTGTGTTAATATCTCGAGATGATCCGAGAATTAATTCATTTCATCGTTTAACTAATTAATAAATTTGTTCTCAATGAAATACAAGCCACTCCGTGTGGTTCATTTGTAACATAATTTCATAACAACTGAATTAACTCTTTTGAATAGATTCATTTTATACCCGCATTACGAATAAAGGTTACCAGTAGATCCAAACTTATTTATTAATCATTCAGTAGACAGTTAAATTTTATGTGATTAAGCATATTTTTTCACACATTGAAAACGATTAAAGAAAACTCTCAGAAAATATCATCGTGACTTGTGAGGGATGATATTTTCTGAGAGTTTTCTTTAATCGTTTTCAATGTGTGAAAAAATATGCTTAATCACATAAACATACTAATACCTGCATGGGTAAATAAATACGCATCCTGATTAACATTAATCTAAAATTAATATAGTTAAATTTTAGATAAAACTAATTATTTTATTTTTTTACTCAATAAATAAATTGAAAAAGTGTTAAGCAAAAACATGTATATCAATGTACTTTGGTCAATAATGATGTACGAGAACAATGTTTCATTGTATTTTTAACTCAATCGGTATTTTTAATATCCTTCATTCGAATTAATGGTATACTAACTAGACATAACGTCAAATTATTAAAAAAAAAAAAAAAAAAAAAAAAAAAAGGTGACTTACATTACCTATTTACCCAATTACCAAAATTCTTAGTGTGTATTTGTATTAATAAATTTCTATGTTGTAACTATTTCTTGGCTAATTAAAAAACTTAACAAAACAAGCCACCGAATACACCTGAAACAAAGAACCTAGCATATTTCATTTTTGCTATTAAGACATCTAATTATAATATTTTTTTACCGTAATCATGCTAAGCAGGTGTTATTAACATTTGTGTTCGTTTTCCCAGATGATATCTCCATTACGTACTCAGTTATTCATATTCGCTATCACTGAAAACACGCGAAGGTCACACGATCGTTCAAACTTTAAACAAAACCGCAATCTTATTAACTTATTTTAACTTCTGAATGTAATTTGAGACAGTAAATAGAAAAAAAAAACATCAGATCCCTAGTCAATCAAAACTGCGTAAAGCAAACAATATATTTTTTTGGATAATTATAAACTATTTACTAATAAATTATGTGCGGTACTAGTTCGTAAAAAATCAGAAAATTCCCTATTAATGCTATCAAATTAAAAGTTTTATTGTCTATTTTACACTTAAATTAGATATGTACGGCTTTTTTACATGTATGCTACGCCACTGCAATAAATAAGGCTTCCAGCTGTTAACACCTGAAGCTGTATCTAATTCGACTACTATGGCATTTTTACTGACCTTAGACTTAAATTGTTATTTACAAATGTACAATCGATTACGAAGTTGCTAGATTTTAAAAATTCAATATTTATCTTTTTTGACATTTTTTACAAATAATTTTCAAAATACATATTATATGTAAAATAAACCTGCATGTGTTAAGATACAGTTTTATAAAATATGTAATCATACTCGTTGGCATATCGTCATATATTCATCGATTCGCGGACCCGAGTTATATTATTGAAACAAAAACAGATATTATTGAAACAAAAAAATATTTTTAAATATACGTCCAATCTAAATAATTGTAAGATGAAAAACATCTGATGTGTTTTTTTTTATTGTTTCGTGGATATGGTAAATCACGACCAGCGACACCTTTTTGCCACCTTCGCCAGCTAATGATACACCTCCCGTGAGAGACATGACGAAGACTCAAACCCGATGCCTTCCAAGAAGTGTTGAGAAAAAATACAAGGACGATCATGTCATTCATGCCAAGATTGATGTGTTATTTGCCATATTATTACGTTTTTTTTTTACTCTGTTTGGAAATAATTGAGATGCGCTTAAATATGTGGCTAACCTGATACATGCTAATTAAACGGATACAATTGAAAATAAAGCTATAAGATAATGAACGATGAAAATTAATACATATAATTTACGTTTGATATGATGTCAGAATTCACAGAGCATCGCTCTGTTAATATTTCAAACGTCAAATGTTAAACTGAATTATTTGAATTAATATTTAATAAACTGCCACAAAGTTAAAAGTGAATTAGATTTGTAAAGACTTGAGGAAAATTTTATTTCTAAATCAAATATTTTATTTAAAAATCCTTAATAAATTCAACCATGTACAATATGGACTCATGAAGTCTTATTGTCCCATTTCATAAGTACTGGTATAGTAAATCGTGTAGAAAAATATCATACTCATAAATGCTAATGTATGTCAAAAAAACATTTGAATGACGTCATAGCCAGGTTAAATTAAAAGTTAAACTTATTTTACACTATGATGTTAAATTAATCGATGAAGTAAACAACATGCTTTAATTTGAAGATTTCATTTATAATAGTTTGATGACTTCAAAACCTGCTTTTTATTAGTTGGTTGTGCCGCTTCTGTTTTAAAAATATTAAATTTTCTTATATTGTTAAACCAAAGAACATTATGAGAAATATATCTCATCGATACGTATGAGATTACAATTTCGGCAACAACCCAAGATTTTATAAAACTAATAGCGCAATAGTGTATCTCCCTGCTTAATTATCAGCCTCAGTAAGTATGAAGAATGCTGTAGAATTATTGCAAGCTATTGTGCCATAGAATTTTCGTAACTACCTGTGATATAAGATACGCCAGGCTCATTAGCAGGAGAATCAGGTATTTCATTAAAGCTAGTTACTCTATCGTATCTCCTAACTAAGTAATGCATTAAACAAATTACCGTTAATACTCCGATAGTACTTTATATAATTGGATTTATGCTTGCCATTTATTAGCTTTGCTTCTAATCGATTGCTTCCAGTATAAACTTAGTAATATGCAGACTGATCATCATCGCTGTGAATTATTGCCAATGCTTGCTATAAATCTGGAATTTACTTTATATGTGGCAACACCATGAGACCATGAAATATATAATTAAATAACAGGTTTAAAAATTATGCAAAATTATAAATTAATTTTTACAGAATATTACCGATGATTTATTGATAATTAATATTTCCTTTGTTCTTTTAATCAATGTTTTTCTACGTCTATTTAAGATAAAATAACAGCATTTTGCACTTTGTTAGGTCGAAATGTTTTCAAGATGTTAAATGTCTTTGACTCCCTGGAATCTGCCCTCAAAGCGAGCAGTTTATTGATACAATAACTATATAAAAAAGTGTGAATGTATACAGAGGAACCTCTAAATTAAATATACAACTGTAATCTCCAAATATATAAATCAAGAGTATTGACGATTCTATAACAATATAATGCCTGAAGAGCAAGGACAGAAAAATGATACTAAGCCAATTACTTCAATGGAGTATGAGGACTTGTATTATGTTCGTATCCAGAAAAGAATTTAAATTCACAGTGATATATACAGTCAACATTACACATGTTGAAGATCAAATTGTATAATGTTGGTAGCTTTTATTATAAGTTTATTAAGAGTGCAAATTTAAAATTTATATTTAAAATTGATTACCGCCCGTGAGAGCGGTCGCTAAGAGCTTTTGCTCGGCAAGCATTGCAGCTACTTTGAACGGAAGCCCGTGGATACATAAATAGCTCACTATTTACGAGACACTTCGACTATTATAGTTATTTATAACACAATTATCCGATAGTGCAATAGATATTCGCTCGATTGAAAGGGTTCGGTATCGCCGTGGTAGTTACATTTCTGGGCCACTTAACTCTCTCTGCTGCAAGATAAGAGACTCCGTTGTGCTTATCTCAATAATTGTTTGCATTATTGAACTCTTATTTCTGCTCGCTGTGATAAAGATTCAATTGAAATGAGCTTCAAATATGACGTTTCGCCTTAAATCTGCGTAGAGTGCCGCAGATTTCAGACCAAAGAATTTTTTTGTAAATCAAATAAATATAACGTATACTTGCTAGTTATCATAATCGTTAGATATCCAAGGCTTTATATTCTAAAAACAACAATATGTTATAAGAGTGTAATAGTGCCTATAGATCCTAAATTTAAAGAAATGTTAAGGTATTTGAAACGTTGCACAAACGAAATGTTAATTTTATATGCGCATTCATATAAAATCATACGCAGTTCTCAAGCGAAAAAACCTATTCAAGACACCTTAATTTCAAATTTTCTTTTTCGAGTCGGATTCCTCGGCAAACATACCTCTGGAGGAGTACCAACCGCCGGAGTGTCAAACGTCTCCCAAGAACTGATCAGCATTCATCACCGCTGACAGCTCCGGGACCAGTTTTTGTCCAGCCCGGCCAAGGACGACGGAATGGAAGGTTCCAGACCTTCCGAAACGACATCCCCGATCCCGAAATGGTTGAATGCATAAACCTTCACGTCGAGGACTCGAACCATTGTGCCCGTCGGGTTAGAGATGCTCTTGTAAAAAGCAATCATTTTTGAGATAGGGTTCTTGTGCGCTAACAGGCTGCTTTTAATGTTTTGATCGGTTTATTAGATAATTGAAAAACACGATGTAAAGCAACTTGTAATTCTGCAGTTTATCAAAACAGGGTTCGCACAAATATTTTATGATGTATTAAAATCAGAATTATATTATATTTAATAAAATCACAGTTTTAAGACGGGTTAGTGCAAAAACACCATAATAATGATTACTTGTCATAATCTAAGAACAAGGAGTTTAAAATCACACTGCTCAGCAAGAGAAAAGGATTGCAAATAATGAAGGAATTGAAAGTATTTCGAGGCAGTAAAAGTATTTGGAAATCACATAATACCTGCCTCGGTGAAAAGGGTATAGACATTTTTTTGAAACAATTTATAATTCAAATAATTTTTAAAAATTTGAAAAGTAGTTTCGATTTACATGGGTTCGATCTCGGAACTCCATAGCGGGGGAGCATGTGCGCTAAGCGCTGAACTACACGGAGATTATATCAATAAAAACGGTATTAGATAAAGCTCCGCCTTTACAAATTACGCTTTAATATAGTAAGAGTATGCTCTTCGAAGATGCTATTAAAAGTTGTTTTAACCAATACAAAAAATGAGTAAGATTTTAATATTCAACGTAACCTCTCTCACACCTTATAGACTTTGTTATTAATTAACTTCCAAATTTTTAATAAACTTTATTTCTGCAATAATATTTTAGACTGCCTGTTTAAATTTACCATTTTTAGTTTAATTTAATTAAATAAAACCCGAATACAATGATTTCTACATTTATCTGCAAACAAACTATACAAGGAAAATTACAATGTCATTGTATTATGAGATCTTCTCGAAGCTTGCACATCCATAATTAACAATTTCCTATGGTGCAGCATGGGGAATATATTTGCCACACTTTTATTAGATAAATTTCTTGCTCTCGTGCGGCCCTGGCCATATATCGCATGTCCGAAAGCAACTGATACAGGAAAATTATTTTCTTGTGATGTACAATACTGGCAGAATAGTATATAATTATCTGAATATATCTCTTCGACGATTCTGCTTTTATATTACAAAAAAGCCTATCGCATTGTTACGTTTATCAATATTTTCTGCTTTCCTGGTCCTTTCATACATTAAAAACTGAAATCCACCTTCTCGGTTATTCCGTTACTAGAGAAATCTTTTTTGTACAATGTTCCCAGCTAATATACGGAGCCTTATACATCCTACAAATGATGAAATGTTTAAGATTGATTATATAAATAAATATGATACTTAATTAAATTATACGATTATCTGGTTTGTACTCATATGTAGCCTACCTAATATATAATTTTTGACCATAAATAAAATATTTAATAGCAAGAGAAGAAGAAAAAATTATAGAAAAACCATGACAACCATTCAATAGATGTTTGTGAAGTTTTATCATATTGAAATATACATACAATATATATAAACTCAAATAATTGCTTAACTAAACGTTTAGTTAAGCATCTGATGATGACCCAGTGTATTGGGTCGAGACTAGTAATGCAAATAATTTTAATAAACTCAAAGTGAAGAAAAAATACAAAGGTACTTTTATCATAATAATAATGGATCTTCACGAATCAAATGCCTTGTCCCTCAACAAGATCAAATAATTTGTTTAAGTAAAAGTTCAAATGTGCTCAGGGTAGTCATTGAATAACACATTGCAAACTGATGAATGTATATATAATGTGATAGATGTTCATCATTTCTGTACATGATTTTTAACAATAACAAACAATCAAAACACAAAAACTTACACGTCAATTCATCAAACCCGTTCCGGTACAAGAAGTCTACGTGGAATAATTTATTTCAATTCGAACTCGATAAAGACATTTACCAGACAATGGGCCATGATGACGCATCGATGAAGACGATTATGTAACAAAGAATTTAGCTAACGATTCACCAGCCGCGACCACCGGGGAGACACCTCGCCCGGAGACCCGCGGGGGGCCCAGCCCTAGCAGCCTCGTCACTCGCAGCACTTCCACCGAGAACCAATGAAATGATAAATCTATATGTATTATTAACTATATAATTAGTAATGTGTATCTATATCGATCAATCGCTAGCATCTTGGCGAAAATTGACGCACAAAGTCTCGATTTATATATATTTTTCTGTTTCGTACTAGGCATGTGAATTTAGTCTTATTTGACCCCCCGCTCTCATCATTCTGTTGCTTGTGCATGGCTGCCATTCTGTGCCATGAGTGTGTGTAAAAGATCGGTAATGGAGTAGTAGACTTGGAATGATTGTGGAGGGATGTGCTCTTGAGTACGGGGGGGGGGGGCTGGCGAATATTGATGTACAAAATCTCGATTTATATATTTTTTTCTGTTTCGTATTAGGCATGTAAATTTAGTCTTATTTGGGCCCCCGCTCTCATCATTCTGTTGCTTGTGCATGGCTGCTATTCTGTGCCATGAGTATGTGTAAAAGATCGCTAATGGAGTAGTAGAATTGGAATGATTGTGGAGGGATGTGCTCTGGAGTACGTGGGGGGGCCGAGGCTGATCCGGCGCCTCCCGATCTACTCTCACAGTACTTCATTCGAGAACCAATGAAATGATAAATCTATATGCATCATTAACAATACAATTAGTAATGTGTATCTATATCTATCAATCGCTAGCATCTTGGCGAAAATTGACATACAAAGTCTTGATTTATATATTTTTTTCTGTTTCGTACTAGGCATTTAAATTTAGTCGTATTAGGCTCCCCGCTCTTCCTATTCTGTTGCTCGTGCATGGCTGCCATTCTGTACCATGAGCGTGTGTAAAAGATCGGTAATGGAGTAGTGGACTTGAAATGATTGTGGAGAGATGTGCTCTGGAAGTGCGTGGGGTGCTTCTGATTAGATAGGAGTATCAGATCTAAACGACAGAGCTTTGTATGGAAAGGATTATATAATAATTCTATACTTTTCTTTCCAATATAAAACTGCGGTGTAGAAGAACCCGGGAATCCACTACACTATTTTCCCCTTAGAAAACCATGACAACTGGTTTAGCATGAGTAAATGCTCAGTGAAATGATCGCCAAGTGTTGATGAAGTTTATATATATGAATTTAAAACATTATTGGCTTACATAATTATAAAATCCATTTGGTTTTTTTTTTGTTTCATTATGCACAAGGTATTTAAATTCTAGATTTTCTAGGTTAAATTACGCTACATCTATTAATCGCAAGCATTCTTGGCAAATAACTGCTTTCAGATAAGTGAGGTTTCTTTGTTTTAAAAAAAAAAAAATTTAGGTTATAAATATAAATCGCAATTGTTCTTGGCATTTGGCCATTCATTGATGATTCCAACCCTAAAAAGCCGTTTACTAATTAAAAAAAAAACGATTCGTAGTGGTTATTTTTAAAATTTAAAACATTTACAAGTCACGGTGTAGACAAACTATCAATATGAAATAAAGATAACAACAAATATAAAACTACGGAAAAGGTCGAACGAGAATGGAGACACAAAGAGTTCGAAGTTGATTCGTATTATGTTTAATGGGTGGCCTCGATGACGTCTGGGGCGCTCCGGCCGCGCCCCCCTGGAGCTCCCATGACTCTGCGGCCCCCCCAGGGGGACTATGTCTTTTACATGGGCCTCCTGATGAACCAGGAAAGTCAGAAGGTAAGGGTTCCATCAATATGACTGGTGATGAACGCTGTGCTAAACTTCCAGATTGACGTGCGAGCTCAATAAAAGATCATATTTTGATTGATAACTGCGAATATCATGAAATAAATACTAAATGTAAAAAAAAATAATTTATCATTTGTATTTGGTTTATTATTCATTATATTTCAAATTTTTAAAACTAATATCGAATGTTTAAATTTTTTTATTAGAAATTTTATTGAGTTATTAAAAAATTGAAAGTTTTTTTATTTACTTGCAGCTTTATAAACTATCACCGACAAACGAGCTTGGTTTTTCACAAAGCTCCCAATTCTCAAGCGAGCCCAGCACTCTCCGAACTGCCACGCACACGGCGGAGCAGACCAGAGAGGCCCAGAAATTAGTTCAGAGGTCAGAATCGAAGATCGTGATTGCTCTTCTCGCAATCAGATCCAAGTGAATAGATCTTCATTGTTTTTGGATCATGGCAGCCCCATTAATGTCTAAATGCTTTTTAAAATATCTTCCGCTCCGGAGAATAATTGATACGTCCTTCTTTATTGTTTACAGTTCCCTCGCAGACACCCATTTTTCAAAATACGAAACGCATCATTATAAACCACTGAAATAATTAATATAAATTTAGATCCTTAGGTATTTTTGTGTATAAATTTAAATGGTAATTTTTCATGATAAAATCGGTACAGACATGGAAGATAAGGTAAGATCATGATTACGCTCAGTTTTTTTTTACGAGTTTTGAATCACTGTAGAACATATGGTGACTGCACTGCAGACTTGGTGATCAAAAAATTTTGGTACAGAAGTGATGCTGTATCTACCTGTGTACCTTAAAGCGTTGTGTGTAGTTTGCAAGCTCAAAGAGCACCCTGATCAGGCCGGAACATATCACATTTCAATCACCACCTCGGCCGATTGGCCGCGAGGGGTCAACAGTTCTATCATCGTTGCGCTGGAAACAGCTGAGTCAGCGCTTATAATGTCCGGCCTTTGTTGGGCTGCTGGCTAGAACAATGTGGATTCCGGCGTGTCAGGTGCCCGCTGGAGCCGAGCCCTCGTGGGAGTGCAGACTCTATCTCAGCATCTTGGGACGATATGGCCCCGATTTATTTAACTGATCCACAAGGCCTCCAATCTGTGGGATGAGAATACAATTAATAAACATATCAAATTTCTATGATTAAAACTCGATACATACCCATAGACCCATCGGTCATATAGTTCAGTATAAACCACTTGTAAAAATCACGCGCCACCCTTCACTTAAACTTGGGTGGTGTAATTTCCACTCGATAATCCAGCTGTTTTGTCAATATATATACAATAAAATAATTATTATATTAAAAAATAAGTGTTTGAAAACGCTGGGTCTGAAATTCTTATTGCCTTGGTAGATTTATAATCTGATTACATCGACAGATATGTTCGTCATATTAACTCGACCAACGTCTATAAAAAGGTAACCAATGCTCATTTAGCCACTGCTTTATCTTCCCGTTGGGACTTGAGTTTGAGTCTCTCCAGTGCAAGACTCAAGCGACCTCGCCGAAAAGCGCTGTTCATCAAAATCTACCACACCAAATTAAATTAAATATTTTCCACATTTTAAAAATTTCATTTGTGCCCGGTTTCACCAACCTGCTTCATTGATAATGAAAATCTTTTTTTTAAAAATGCCAAAAATAAATTTTTTTAAATATATGAATAACACAAAAGTATTTTTAATTTTTGAACATTTTGAGGTTCAAGTGCTAATATTTTTTTATTGACTCGATGACGCTACAATTTGATGCTACGATCAGTAATAGAATTTTTTTTTTTTTATATATTATGTATTAGTAATGTGCATTATATTTTAAATATTTTCTAAGAGATAGCGTTACTAGTATTGAATCGCATCAGGCAATACTTTAAAACTTCATTGTGAAGCGTCATTATTGCGTTTTATTTTTCAGTATATGTCATATCGCTGAAGTGTATACAACATTTTTTTTTGAGCTCACAACATGTCAACTTTTTTACCAACAAAACGCAATTTGCGGGAAGCTTTACTTTTCTGTTTCAATTTGAAGAAAAAAGCACCTGAAAGTCACCGATTGCTGTGTGAAGTTTATGGTGAACATGCTCCATTGAAACAAACGTGTGAGTACTGGTTTCGACGCTTTAAAAGTGGTGATTTCGATGTGGATGACAAAGAACGTCCAGGCCAACCAAAAAAATTCTAAGATGAAGAATTAGAGGCATTGCTCGATAAAGACTCGTGTCAAACGCAAGCAGAACTCGCAGAATCATCGGAAGTTGATTGAGCAACAGTTTCGAGACGCTTAAAAGCATTGGAAATGATTAAAAAGCAAGGAAATTGGGTGCCACATGAATTGAAGCCAAGAGACGTCGAAAGAAAATCATATCAATGCTCGGCCACATCTTGCTAATCCGGTTAAAACATATTTGGAAAACAGTGGATGGGAAGTTCTGCCTCACCCGCCTTATAGCCCAGACCTTGCCCCTTCCGACTACCTCTTGTTTCGATCGATACAGAATGCCCTTTCTGGAATACGCTTCACTTCTGAACAGGGTATCAAAAATTGGCTTGATTCTTTCTTGGCTTCAAAAGACTTGGGATGGAATCCATAATTTGCCCGAAAGATGGGAAAAAGTAATGGCTAGCGATGGACTATACTTTGAATAGAATATATTGTACCTTAAATATATATTGTACCAAAAAATCCTTAAAATTAATGCACACTACCAATAAATATATATAGAGCTATTTGCGTATTCATAACTTGACAGTTGAAACTAAGTAATAAGTGTGTAATATTTTGATTGTGATATTGGTACACCCGGTGGCGTCACATTCCAAAAATATTTGTCATAACCCTGAGCAAAGCAAACCGCATTAAAAAAACCGTGTAAATCTTCACACAAAAAAAAGTTTCAATGCACTCATATTAGGACACGGGCAATCATGTTCAAAAGCGAAAAAAATTAACAAAGGATCCGCGAGACCCGCCGAGCGGCCGATATCTCCCGGGGCCGAAGATTCCTCCCTAATGATTCAATTAGGCCGGGGGAATCTGTCCGCCAGGGGTGTGCGAGGCCGGGCCGCGGCCGGGAGGGCCGGGAGGGCCGGGAGGGCCGGGAGGGCCGGGGGGGCGGCCCGCCGGCACTCCGGTCCTGTAATCTTGGGCAATTTTCAACGCGAGAGGTGTGAAGGATGCTGCGGCGCGCTGCGGTCTCAGTGCACGCGGGGCGAAGCGCTGGAAATGCCCGCGCGTTTATGCATTTTTTTATATTTTTCGGAAATCTAATATTTACCCATTCTTATTGCTCCAATTTAAAAAAAAATTCGATGCTTAAACTGCTTAAATATAAACTAAAAGAATAAAATACTGTTATAATACTTGTTGTTATAGACCAGAGGCTCCCAAACTTTTTGTCCCATCGAACCCTTGTCGAGTTTTCCCATTTTATGTAAACCCCCTGCCTTGCTAATATTGAATTTTTACATTTTTTGTCCGTTATATCCGAAATTCGTTAAACAGGGGTTTACTGTATACCTTTATAAATAAATACACAAAATGCAAATATAGTAACATTCAGTAAAAAAAATCAATACTTTTAATGGGAGGGATGGGTCTGATGCTTTGATAGCAAATTTTAAATATTTGGCTTCTAATAAGTCAGATTTAACTTTAAATCTCCTCGCCCAGTGATTTCTAATCTATTTATTTTTAAGTAAGAAGAATGGCAACTGGACTGAAACCCCTTTCCACGAGGATTGAAGATGGTAAAGCTATCAAAAACCTTCTTGGGATAGCCCATAATGCAGAAAAAGCCAAAATTGCTGATATCCCTTTCTAAACTGCACCTTCAGTTATTCATTAGTGCTTATTTCGATCAGTTTGTATTGTAGTATGACTTCCGATTCTTCAATGTCACCGTATGGATTGATAATCCACTGTGGTATTTTAGTGATGACCTGCTTAAATGGGATCCACTCTCGTAGACCCCCATTTACAGTTCATGGACCGCCAATTTAATTATTCGTTGTCATCGACCCCTTGCAGGGCGGAATCGACCCCTGGGGGTCGATATTGACCACTTTGGGAACCTATGTTGTAGACAAGGTGGATAAGCGGAGAGGTTGGCCGAGATTACGGTGGGGATTTGTAAATCCCGTGGGGGTGGGTGGTCCGGGGCGGCGCGGGGCCCGCGGCGCGTGAAGGGGTCGGCCGGCCGGTATATCATTACACCACCGAGATGTGCAGCATCTGGAGTCATTCCACTGTAGATTTAATGCCGTCTGTGTACTTGTGCTATAATTTAAACAGATTTGATGCCGTTTTCTGTATTATAAGAAGTTACGCGGCATGAATTGTTCTGTGGAAATGTTTAATATTATAGTACTAGCCGCATGAATATGTTGAATATTTATTGTACGAGTACTCTAACAGGATCGTGAATTATTTCAATAAGGGTGAAATTCCATTTGTAAGCTTGGGGTATGATTTAAAGATATTTTATGCCATTTTCTGTACTATGAAAAATTTCATGGTTTATGTTATTATTTATTGCTGGTCCCGGGAATAAATTAAATGTTGTATTATAGTCCAACATGATATTAAAGTATTTCACTGTGGATTTACCAATTAATTTATGTGTGCTATTCTAGAGCGTATAATACATATGTAGAGATTATTTTATTTTACAATTTAAACATGAAAAATTACTATGCATAAGTAGGAGAGATTTACATGTTGTATTTACAAAACTGCGTGCAAAACGAGAAATCGAATAAGCATGACACAGCTTGAGGTAAATATATATAACACTAGCGGATACCTTGCGCGTGCTTCTACGCTAAATAAAGAAATAAGATACTTTTTTTATTTACACATCTAGGATTGCACTTCGCCGTATATATTATTTTTTAACGTGAAATCCATGAGTTTATGTTTGAAAATTCTAGCTGTCAGATCATGTCTGTGATGCGATGACTGACCAGGCGATAGCAAATCTTTGATTTCCGACAATGCAGAGTTGTACGTAAATGTGATGAAATGACAGTTCTGTTGTTTTTTTTTGTTTGTTGTGGCAGCCTGCATTATACAACGGCAATGTCATACTAATCTTAACAAACAACAAGATCAGTGTTTTTTTGTTGGCAGCTTGCATTATCCGCGAACGTTGAAACTTTTGTATGGGAAAAAAACCGAATTTGATTATTAATTGTTTAATTTAAGTGGTCTACAACCACCTTAGTATTATTGGCTTTCAAATGAAATCAGTTTGGGGCACATCGGTTGGATGGTTCTGCAGCCTATAGCAGCCAAATAACAGCCGGTTTTTGAGATTGTGTTTTATATATATATATAGATAAGTCGCACAGGTCCGGATGAAGGCATCAGAGCGCCGAGGCAAAAAAATCAATAAGTTGATATTATTAATAATACTTTCGCCGGCAATAAATCTCGGACGGGCGGGCAGAGCCGCATCGGAGGTGGCGCGGCCGCGGGCAGCGATTAAGGCGCCTTTTGCGAGGTCGGCTAATAATGGCCCATTGTGTAATGAACGGCCTCCGGTCAAGTCACGCACCTCCACTGGCGCAGCCGGCCCTGGTCAAGCCACACATTCATTTATTTAATATTTAAAACTAGCGAACCTCGATCGAGTACTCCGCGCAAACGCGTAGACAAGATTGAACTCCACGGTGACACACGCCACCAAGCCAGAATGAAGGCGTTTGAGAAAAATTACATTTTTTCCTGTCCCGCCACAAAAGCAAAAGACAAAAAGAAAACAAGATTGAACTGTCGCGGAGCTCATTTGGCGAAAAGTCGCGTCCGCGTGTTTGAGTAGTTTCATGTTTAATAAAAATTTTAAAGAAAATACGCATACATGTTAAATTTTATTGGTGACCGGTTTCGCTAACTTTGGTATTATCAAACTGAGTGAGAATGTATATAATAACAAGCAATAAAGGAGAGAGTGATTGTAAGGTGGTAAGGGGTAATTTTATCTATCAAATATATTGATTATTTCAGTATCCAAAACCGACTGATTTAATTTGTATTACTCCATTAAAAAAAAATGTGAGTAACAAATTGGTTAATATACTACGGGCATTTTATTTGTGAAAACTTTCACCCATTAAGGAATTAAAAATCCTTTCAAATAAAAATACCAATGGGTATTAATATTTGTTTTTACTATTATTTATGTAATACGTGGATTTTTTCTTCTTCGAACTGATTCTGAAATGAGCGTCGATTTGCAAAACCCGCCTTGGATATTATTAATAAGTAATAAAAACAAACATGAGATTTTTTAAAAACCTTTTATAAAATACTAAGCCCTATTCGTTCTAGTACCGAATAGATACTTTACGATGTGTTTTGTTCCAAACCCTATATTTAAGCAATTGCTGAGGTATATTTTTTAATTAAATTTACTTTAGCGAGCTATCGTGTTGAAATTTGTGGGCCATAAAATTCATTAATAACAGAGTGTGATACTATAAATCAATTTTCTATGTTTTTCATTAACTGACTTCTTTATAAAATCAACCTGTAATACTCAGATCTATGAAAAAAATTATATATAAAATCATTACCATGTATTATACATTTTTTAATGTAGCTAGATAAATTATATTTATAATTATATGTTAAATAAGTACCACAATGTTTTCCCAAATAAAGTACTAGAATTTATACATTATTAATTTTTCTTCTGACATTTTAAAAATTAGGTTTGGTTAAAAATAATATTATGGGATATATTGTTAATCAAGCGTTAATCAATGTTAGCAAAGAGAGAAACATATGATAAAAATTTTACTGGAAACCAAAAGTATCAATGAATTGACAACGTAGATGCGTGCAAAATAAGTCGCTTCAATATAAAAAATATATAAATTTTTATTTAGCTTGTATGTTTTACTTGGAGCTTAACATGGTTTAAAAATAAACAAAAAAAAATCACAGAGGGTTTTGAAACTCGTTGAAGACCCAATCGAAAAAATAATAATAAAAAAACCGTGCCGCGGCTACACCCATGGTGATACTACAAGGGAGATAGACGCGACTCTTCCCGCGCCAGAGCGAGACAGGGGCGTAGCCGACCACCCAGCCCGGGACCCGTAATATAATTATTATTTGCGGCTATTTATTGGTTATTACGTCCCAACAACCGATTGTTGCCGGTCACGTGTGCTGCGTGCTCGTTGTTGCTCGTCGTTGCTCGTGGTTGCTCGCCGTTGCCCGGCGTTGCTCGTCCGTTGTCAGCCGCCTCGTCCCGCGCGTCTCGCCTGTGCGTGAAAGAGGCGGGCGATGAAGACGTTTCGGGTAAACCGCTCAATTAATAAACGAGTTTTAGCTTTTTTTATTGTTTAATTTTGCTATTCGGTGGTTTTTTCGTTAATGGCGTGCTTTTTTGGTCTTTTATTACCGAATAGACGGTTTTAATAAGCGGTATCCGTGTTAAACACGGTATAATTATTTTATTGGATAATACCACTAAAAACGATAATTTATATACCTTCCAATTTTTTTTTTGTGAAATAATACCTAATCAATATGTTATTATCTTATAACAGTACTATTTATAAACAATTCTATTAAATTTAATGATACTTGCTTGTAACCTTCCCGTGGTTCAGTGGAGAGCACAATTGCCAGCCGAGCGTGATAGAGAAATAATTATTTTTTTAAACCTGTTCATAATATTATGTCTCTAGGGCAAATGCTGGAGACGTACCAGAACAGATACAGCCACAGTTGTCTGAATACTTTCTACTGTTACCACTTTCCCTTTTTGCCTCGTACTCTTGCATAGTACTCAGAGGCTTCATATTTTCCGATTATATGAAAATGGATGTGGCCTGTCAATATAATGAAGATATGATTGAAATCTTCCGTCCTTTCAGAGTATATTTAAATATGCCAATATATATACTTCTTCTTGGAGTGCCTTTCCTCAGAAGAGGTTGGCTACCATCTCACTGAGCCAGTGTTTTCTTTGGGAGAAAAGTGTAGTTCCCGGGTTTTTCTACACTATGAATAACTAAATAATTATACTAAAATTTGGCCAACTTCTTTTACTGTGAAAGCAAATCGAGAAATATCTATCTACGACTCGAAGAAACATAAACCAGCTGATAATACCACGCTGATAACATCACAACTGACGCTGTATCCTAATTAATATTTTAAATAAAATACTATTGTAATTTTTCCACGTGTTTATTTTTATTGGTGACCGGTTTTGGTGACGTAGACATTATCAATCTGTGTATCCTAATTAGATACAGTCACAAGAAAAGTACAAAACAAATATTTAGACAAAAATTGCTAACAAGCAAATGCATACAAATTGTATGACCTGGTCACAATGCTCTTGTAAGTCACATTTTAAAAATATATATTTATTTTTAAGGACTTTTGAATTGTTCACCAAAATAAAGGGGCACTATTTGCTAATCACCGTTCGGTTGTCGGTTGTATTGCAGCGTGTGTAGCAGGCTTTATGCCCGACCACCAACCTTTAAAATTTATATCATCTATGCTAGACAATTATAATATTTAAATATTACGAGATATAATGTGAAAATATAAAATTTCATAAGTAAAATGACTCAAAAATGTAAGCTACTCGATATAAAATTTAAAATTTTCTAATTAATTATGTTACTTGGTTACATGAAAGAAAAAAAGATTTTACTTGCTGCGTGTATTAAAAAGTATGGTATAGTACATTTTAGAAATATTTTATAATTTTAAAATATAGCCTTCTGCCTGTTTTAAATATCCAAATTGAAAATTGATGCACTCTCTAGTGTTGTATTTATTTTTTGTACTAAATCCTTGGAGTAAGCATCTTTTAATAACTCCATACGATTCCAGGACATAATAGGCATGAAATGAGGAATTCCTCTACTGATCTTTGCGGTTTCTCCATTTCATCATCACACCAGGGCTGGAGCAGCGCGCTGGGCGTTTACTCAAGGGTCGCAATAGAATTTTTTTATTAAAAATAAAATAATCAAGTAAATGCACTTTTGAAAACCAATTAATTTAAATAGGTCAAATGCAATTAATACCTACAAAAATTAATACGTAAAATTTAATGCTATATTTAATGCTCAATTTTATTGTGTTTGAATATAATTTAATATTTTCAACTTCCACTGATATGTTTCATTTTATTTTACTAAATAATTGTTTTTAAATTTTATTTTTACTTAGGGTTTCTACTCTCTTTTACACAAAAATACCATTATTTAAAGTGACCATTAAATGTTGTTTGGGGGGTTGAGAAGATATTTATTTTAAAACCGAATATGAAAAAACGTTTCTTTTGTGATTATTCTCACAATATTTTTTTTTTTAAATAAATATAAAATTCTACAAGATTATTTCAGTAGGATATCACTGGCTCATATTTAGGAAGGGTTGATTTAACACAAAAGCCCCAAAAATTACACCATCACCGCCCCCTGATGATGGCCAGTTTCGATTACTTTCCTGAGCGTCATCCTCATTCTCAGAAAGCGTGAACACCATACACGCCCCATTGTCGATGGCCAGACACCATTAGACATCACAGGATGTTCTGCTACCATAAATTTCAATAACATTCTTCATATTGTATTCACAAATAAGATGATGTAATATATTTGTATGTATTCTTCTTCCTGGGGCGTTTACTGCTTACCCTAAAAGACAACCATACACACTCCTCTAGATTTTTTACAAATATTAAAAAAAGTAGGAATGAATTTACTGATTTATTTTGTTTAACCTTTTTAAAATAAAAACAGTTGCATGCTTTACTGGTCACGAGAAATACTACTTTAAGTAGCTAATATAAAAAGAAAAAGAATATAGAAAGAATATGAAAGAAAGAATGAAATGAAGAATCACTAGTTCGGCCGTACTTCTAACTTCCAGCCACTGACGTAAATTCCGCATCCACGTAGATTTTCTTCTTCCAATATCCTTCTTTCCTTCCACTTTGCCTCGGACAATCAGCTTTAGGTAGCTCTATTTATTGTTTTGAAAAATGAGGTCAAAATACCATAATGACCAAATGACCTTACGCTCTATTTACCATTGTCAGGAATTCTCATTCTTTGCGCAGAATAGTGTCAATCAATTATACAGGTATTTTTGATGCATTTTAAAATAAAATACACGATGTTGATAAAATCTAATTAGACCTAGATGCAAATGCTACAAGCTGCGGCAATCCACGTGATCTATTTGTAACGATACTCAGACGTAGCGCTTCTTTTCAATAGCATCCGAAGTACAAGTACACTAGCCAATGTTCATGCTGCTACGAAATATTATATAAAATATATAATAAAACAAATTTCATAGTACTCCAAATATGATTATAAATAATATGAATATGCTAGGGCTACACCTTCGACACTAGCAAAGTGTCTGTATGAGGACTGCGGTGTCTGTAAAAAATGAGACTAAAAAATGTGTCCGCGTTGTTTTACAGGACGTTATCGACTAACGACATCTCTGGACGTGTTCATGCGACAACTCATCGAGGACACGCCACGCATTTTAATGCGACGTAATGCAGTGTCGTCCGCGCTAATCCGACACGAATCCGACTATCCGGCGACTCCATAACGCCGCGGTGCACGCGAGGAAATTGTAGCACAACGTGCTTGTGAAAAATTACCCTGGCAGTCAAATATTTAATAAAATCACATTTTAATTAATTTCGCAAACAATAATAAAAACACTATTTGTTTTGTGCAAAGAATTTTGTCACAAATCGCTGAAAGTAATCAGCAATTTCATACCTCAAAAATCATTATTTTTTCAAACCAAACTTGTGTTATATGGTTAACTTATTCAATCTTAGTTATCACGAAAATGAAAAATTTCTAGTTTGAAACGTTTTAATGTGCGTGTAATTAACATGAGTTTATTTAAATGTTTTGAATAATTAATTAATTAGGTTATCTCGCATCTCAGTCTTTCCACGCGTCGTCTCCCTTCCTCAGCCCTGCAGATACGATCTCAGATGACAGTGAGAGTTGCTTCCTAGAATACACGTCGTCATAGGAACTTCTGTGGGAACCGAAACGAAAGTGAAACCAACTGCTTTTTATGTAACTGTTAAAAGCGCTTCGTGGACATCGTCTCACCGGAACACCTAAAATATTCAAAAATATTTTTAATTCATTTCCGTTTAAAAAGAGCGCTATTAATTCAAATATAAATTTGAATTTTGGCAAGTGCTTTATTTATTATATATTTTTTTAATTTACTCTATCATGATAAAAATCTGAACTGGAATATACTTGAGCCTAATAACAACAGCTTGAGATTACTTGACAGAACCGTGATCGAACCAAGAATTCAACCCCCGAGCTTTTAGTATTCTTAACATATAAATTTGATGATTTATTTTATTTAGCAATTTAAAATTAATTATCAAAAACACAAGTTTGTTGCTATTACTGATAATATTGCTGGTATTAACTATACTAGCACTATTTGTACGATCAATGGAGTAAATTTATTAAAATAAAATTGTGAGTTGTACGTTAATTACGAATTTTAATACACTGCCTATATTTTTTTTAGGAATTATTAGATATTTATAAAATATATTTTATATATACTATAATATCAATCTTTAATTAAATGATCAATTAATTATAGCGCGTCTGCAACATCGCAGAAATAAACATGTCTGCTTAAAATTTACAGCCTCTGATGTAGTCTGAATATTTTTTATCATAAGCAAATTCCTCGCATCGCAGATTTCGCAGCGAAATTCCAGAGCAAATACACCCCAACTTTTTCATCATCTCCGACTTTCACAGCGGATCTCCCAGCGATGGAATTCCTGCAGAAACTTTTGCATGCCGCGAGGGGAGACGCCAGACGGCAATTTTCCCCCTTGATAACGAATTCCTTAATTATTACTTAAATACTTTCACATCGAACTGAATTTCTTGACGGCAAAATGAAACCGTCTCGCGAAAACGCGAAATCCAATTGGAAATCTTGCATCAAGAGCTCTACAAGTTACAAGGGAAAATCTCTTACGACACGAAAAAAAAAACCAAATCTATTTTTGCCTAGTTGTAGGTTTTGTACTCTAACGATACAATATACCTTCAGTACATTTCAGGAAAAACTATAAAATTCTAGTGAAAGCCTAAACTGCAATACTTGAATTCAAATAGATTTTTCTAATCACAGAAAAATTATGCTTGCTGAATAAGAGTAAGTAAACCAATATATTTACACCTTGTTGAGGGTCAAGGCATTTGATTGGTGAAGATCCATTATTATAATTCTGTCTTCACTTTGAGTTTATTAATTTTTTTTGCATGACTAGTTTCGACCAAATAGACTAGGTCAGTTTAGTTATGCATCTGATGATGACCTAGTCTATTTGGTCGAAACTAGTCGTGCAAAAAAAATAATAAACTCAAAGTGAAGACAGAATACAAAGTTACTTTTATCATTATAATATATTTACAGTTATGTCAATTAATTCAAGATTCAAATTTAAATAATAGTTGATAAGGCATATGATAAAATTATTATTAAGGCAGTTGCTTCCAGCCTTTTAATTGCCTCTGGTGTCCAATCGGACAACAAATTATTTTTTAACAAATTAATTATTTAAAAAAAAGTATAGATTATATTTATCTATTTTTTTTTAATTAACGTCCATTTTCAGGGTAAAATAAAAGCATGAAGATTTTGAAAAATTGGATAAAATGACGACTTTTCAAAACCAAAGTTTGTTAAAGATTTTTTTTTTTTTAATTCTTAAAATAATATATCGCACAGGGTTTATATTTAATCTTTTAATTCCAATTGAAAAAAAAAAACTTAAATGCTTAGGACTCTTGGAAAAGGGACATGACGAATCTCCAAAGTCCTACATTTCAATCGGAAAAACACATATTTATCATATTAATAGTAAATTTAGAAGAAATAAAAATATATTCTGTTCTGAAAAAGAGATGTATGTAGCTTTCTGCATTTAAATTTTTTTGATTGGTGCAGTCGATTTTTTGCAAAACGGACTAGAAAATGATTAAAAAACTCGAGTATGAGACTTAGGCCCTTCTGCAAAAGATATATTAACTTTTTTACAAATATATCCGTTGTTTTCTTTGCTTTTGAACCTGGAGACGACTGATACTTTCAACAGGCTCAAAAACAGTAAAAAACTTAGTTATGTTACAGGTCGAAGATAGCAATGTGGTCCGCTTGAAGAAAATTTCACCGAGGTATTCTCGCGCTGGCTAAATAACCATAATTGGTCTACAGTCGATTTTTCGAAAAACGGACTAGAAAATGATCAAAAAAACTCGATTATGGGACCCTTAAGGAATATAGTTTTAATAAAAAAAGTGCCTTTGCTTTACTGCTATGCTTCATCCCGGGCCGCGGCATGTTTAGCATCATGGCAGTAATTGCGAAGTCGCGCATATCCTTTGCGAGCCTGCGGGGGCTGCAGGGCTGGCGCCGGCATGCCTTCAGAGAACTGCTGCAGGTCCTGGGAGCGGGGGCCTCCGAGGAGGATCCCTCAAGAGTTTCACATTCCGGAATAGAACATTCCCAGCCCGTACCAACTACTGGAATTTCATACGCCGGCCGTGGGGTGGCGGGCCATAATGCGCAGGGCCGGATTGGCAATGTTATTATTTATAAAAAAAATGTATAAAAATATTATCTCCATGACTAAGTAATAGATACATAATAAATAATTTCTAACGAGCTTAGAAAATAATAAAAAATTGCCGTCACGAAAAGCCTAATAAACAATCAAACTATTGCAGCCCCTGAAGTAAATACATCACGCGTTTGAGGGAGAGATATGATTGATTATGATAAACGTATCAAACATGCATTTTTTACTATTGTTATCTTAAAAGTGATGAAATTAAAGAAAAATCTTATGACGTATTTCTTTCTTTGGGCAAAAATTTAATCTTTCGTTATAAGAAAATTTATAAAAACAATATTTTAATTTGTATTTTAAATAAAATATTACCCACCTGCTAAACAACTATTTTGTATCAAGATTATATAAATTCTCAAATGTGTAAAAAAATACCTTAATATAAAAAGAAGCTTTTTTTTAAATTAACAAAATTAATTGAACCATTGGAAGCTGAGCTTGAAATATTGTTATTTTATGTAGCACATAAATGATAATTAAAATTGTGATTGTATTGTTTCAAATTTGAATATTTTTTTTAACAAAATACTTGAGGGATTTTCCACATGTTCGTTTTTTATTTGTGACCGGTTTCGCCAACCTTTCACGTTGGCATTATCAAACAGGGTCTCTGTTTGAGAATGCCAACGTAAAAGGTGTGAAGCACGAACATGTGGAAAATAACTCAAGTATTTTATTCAAATGGAATCCCACCAAGTACTCTGTCAAAAATATTAAGGGTCTAAGTCCCATACTCGAGTTTTTTTGATAATTTTCTGGTCCGTTTTGCGAAAAATCGACTGCACCAATAAAAAAAAATAAATGCAAAAAGTTAGATACATCCCTTCTTCCGAACAGAATACTTTTTTATTTCTTGTTAATTTACTTTTAATATGATAAATATGTGTTTTTCCGATTGAAGTGTAGGAATTTGGAGATTCGTCATGTCCCTGTTCTAAGAGTCCTAAGCATTTAAAAGCTTTTTTTTAAAATTGGAATTAAAATATTAAATATAAACCCTGTGCGATTAAAATTAAAATTAAAAATTGAAAAAAAAAATATCTTTAACAAACTTTGGTTTTGAAAAGTCGTCATATTATCAAATTTTTCAACATCTTCAAGATTTCATTTTACCCTGAAAATGGACGTTAATTAAATAATAAAAAATAGATTAATATAATTTATAGTTTTTTTTAATACTTTATAAATAAATCAACTTTCGACATAGAAAAATAAAGTGACAATTAAATTAATTAAATGACACGATTTCGCCAGGTAAAACGGTCTTTTTTTTGTGGCATACGGGGGATGAACACCAAGCAAGGTTAGGTAGCAAGACCCTTGAGAAAATATTGTATCTAGACTGTACGAAGAATTCAATTTGATTTTTTATTGCGGGGTGATTGCTTATGATTATTTAAAAATATATATAAATATTCTACGCTTCACTATAAAACGGAAAACATCAATTTTTTTATTAATTATTAAAATTAATTAAATGACACTATTTCGCCAGGTAAAACGGTCTTTTTTTGTGGCAGACGGGGGATGAACACCAAGCAAGGTTAGGTAGCAAGACCCTTAAGTTTCAAATTTGATCAATCAATGAATGAAATCCACTGTCACACGATTTCGAAAAAAAACGCGTACTATAAGGAAATCGTTTCAATTATTTCAAAATCAAAGATCGTGCGTGCGCGGGGTGTTGATTATGCAAATGTGTGCTAATCCATCTCTGCAGGAGCCGGCAGCCTCTTTCCGCCGCCCCGTCCGGGAATGCGCCCGCTATGTCGGCACCCAGTCCGCGCCCCGTGGGAACCCCCTCGGCCCCGGCCCACTCCCGCCGCCATCTTGGCATTCGCGGGGAGCGCGCGCCCAGTGCGGCCCTGGCATGCCGGGATCTGCGAACAGCCTTCCTGAGCGAACTATTCTCACAGCTGAAACAGCAGCCGCAAAAAAAACAGTTACACACCACGTTCACAAACTCACGGTCTCGCCCAAAAACACTCTAAACTCCAAAATATTTTCACGTAAAGTGTAAAAGTCACTTTTTTTTATTATATCTCACTAAGCTACAAGTTAGACACAGCCACGACCACTTCTGAAGCTTTTGCATTGGTTACTCGTTCATTTTCTAGAAAGGTCACTGCATAATTATATCATGGCATTGCTTTATAGTTTAACAGCTGATTGAAGAAAAGTGTTATTCACAAGTTTAAGGCAGTTGCTCCCAGCCATTTAATTGCCTCTGGTGTCCAACCGGACACCACAGTCAGTCCATTACCTGGCGAAATCGTGTCATTTAATTACTTAATATAATTTTCACTTTATTTTTCTATATCGAGGAATGGATAAAATGTCGATTTTTCAAAACCAAAGTTTGTTAAAGATTTTTTTTTTTTTAATTTTTTAATTAATAAGACGCACGTGGTTTATATTTAATGTATTAATTCCAATTGAAAAAAAGACTTTTAAATGTCTAGAATTCTTGGAAAATGTACCAGACGAATCTCCAAATTCCTACACTTCAATCGGAAAAACACGTATTTATCATATTTATAGTAAATTTATAAGAAATAAAAATATATGGTGTTCGGAAGAAGGGATGTATCAAACTTTTTGATTTTTCGCAAAACGAACTAGAAAATGATCAAATGAACTCGATTATGGGACCTAGACCCTTAATCCATTAAAAAATTGACGTAAGGTAGACAAGGTCTATTCAGATGTATGAACAATCATTATAAGTATAGTTACAATATTTAAAAAAAAATCACAAGTACATAATATGAAATGTTTTATTCGTAATTCAAAATATTTCAGGAACTGATATTTTAAAATTTCTTTCCGAAATTTAAGAAATCTGATTTAGCCTAGAACCGAGCTGGGGAGAAGCAGTCGCATTAGTCTCGCTGTCAGCGGCCAGATATGTTCTACGTGGGAAGTCGTTTGTTACGCAATTAATTCCCAGATTAAATCTGAAAAATGTTTATTTATACGAATTATTAAAATCCTACATGTTTCCTATCCGCAGCTGAAATAATAAAACAGCTTCCAGCGCCCAAAACGCGATGCAAATACCCCGGCCCGGCCGCAGCGCACTCCCGAGAAAACACGGGTAATTAAAAAACATACATAAAAAGCATACAAGCCACTTTGTTCCGTGAATTTACGACCAATCTAGCAACATAGAAGCGAAATTATGTTAATATGACGCTAATGACCGCGTGACAATTTATGCTCATTGTAGGTCGTTTCACGATTTTGGCATACAAATGTTGTGGATTCTAGGCTCGGCCGGCCGCGTCGTGGGAATCTGCGCCCGCCAGACGTGGAAATTCTTTTCGAAATCCTGCATAGCGGAATATGAACATGATATTAATGTAATTAAAATATTTTTTTGCTTAAGGTAAACGGTACACAGGCGCAAACGGTACACAAGCACAAATGGTACACAAAATGGGTCGATTTTATTTACGACATATTCGAGCCCACACTCGCGGGGTTTTCATTCTTGTGATACAAATTTTTTCATTAGACTGTTTTGTAAACAGAATATGAACATGATAATTTTTTTTTTTAAATATATGTTTAAATGGTACATAAAAAGTCTCGATTTTTATTAAAGACGTTTTGGGAGTATTGCCTTGTAATTCAGGTGCTTTATCGATTTGCTTATATGCTCATTAATAAACGTCGTGTATCTTAAAATTGTTATATTCATTCTGTTCGTCTGTCACTAGTATTAAAATATTTGAGCGTTTAAAAGTTTGACGAGCTATTCTTAAGCGTTCATTTTTTTTTTACTGAACACAAAAGCTTACATTTGCAACACTTTCGGCGCCCAAATCACTAGTTTGCCACGAATTCCTCTCGGCGGTCCACGCGGCCGATTCGTTTTTTTAAGGCTTCATTAGGCGGGCGGGCAGGTAGTGGAGTGGCAAGAGGCCCTAATTACTGGACCGTGGTCGATTCCTGGCGATTAGCATTCCGGTAATGTGTCCTCGCGGGGACCCACCGCCGCGGCACGGACCCGCGGGTCACAGAGGCAAACCACTCCGCCATCGGCCTCTTCAACTCTATTAGTAATCAGGGACATTAGTTGTGTTCCGTTCATTCGAATCAATTCTTAACAAGTGTATACGCTTAATTCGATTGATTCATTTTAAACAAATTTACTATTTTGTCATTTGCGTCTATCGGCGTTTCGACCGTCTTCAAGAATCAAGCGTTACTTTTTCGTCTATTTGCGTTGCGATTTCGGCGTTCCTCCAACGCAGCAAAAGTGAAAAAGTAACGCAAAACATTCGAACCTGCGAAGATGGTCCCAAAACTTAACTCAAAACGTCTGAGTACACAATTCACAACACAACACAATACCCAAAAATTCATTCTAGTAAAAATTTGATTAAAAAACGCTTGAAAAACCTATGCAGATTAATTATTCGATACTTACAAATTGTAACAATGGAACTATAATATAAATAAATAAATATAATTAAAAAATTATTACTATTACTTAATTGCCACAAGTAAAAAAACATACATCCTACATACCACAGCTACGAATAACCAGTCATTAAGTATTATATCAATCGTCAATAATCGGTTTAAAAGCATTTAGTCTCATCATCTATATTTATTGGTACTTTTGGATTAAATTTATTTTTAATTATTCGCCAAAATAATAAATAAATTATTGAAAAGCGATAGGTGACATCTTTAATAAAATATAGACTGCATAAATATTATGGTTATTCATTTACACTCAGGCCTGTCATCGTTTCTTATTTATTTGCTCATAAGAACAACCTAGAACGAAAGGTAAACAAATACAGGCAATACTTAATTATTTATATACTTATAAAGAATCAATAAATTTAAATAATATAAGGTATGAATCAATTGAACAGAAAAGAAAAAGATTCATGGTTTTTAACCCGACATTTTTTCATAAAATAGTTAAGAAATATACAATAAGCTATAATCGAAGCTAAAATTTTTAATTAGTTGTTGAATTAATTTTTTAAATTATTAATTGGGATTTATTTTTATGTTATATTATTTTGAAATAATAAGAAGGCATTTCCGGCGACGTGCTTTTATTTGGCATTTAAATTAATTTTATACATGTCGAAACAAGTTTATTAATATGCGTAGTCTTTATAGTGATTAATATTTATGTAGTTCTTTTATTGCTTCTTAACTGTCAATGTAATATTTATTGGATTTTTTATACAATTTAAATTGTAAAAATGAACGTAATCTATTCCAGGAATGAATTACTCATGATTTAAAATTTACTTTCAAGCAATCAAATTTACACGTACGTACTTATATAGAATACTTCCATAGTAAATATAGCGTAATTTTTTTCATTAGAATATAAATAATTACACATATCAAATACAGTTGATATAAATTTTTCTTGTTTAGCAGTTCAGTTTCTATTTTTCGATTTGATTTTAGCCTAAAGTGTGAATGCATACATTTTACGATAATTATAACAATTTTTTTAAAAATATATATGTGGAATGGTAATTTTTCACACCATATATATATATATATATATATATAGGTATATAATATGAGATAATATATATATGAGATTTTATAATGTAAGCAAATAAATCTTAGCAAGTAAATCTTTATATTTTTTTAGTATTCGCAATGGATTTAAAATTCTTGCAATAATTTGTTGAGATACTACAAGACATTTTTATCTAAATGCGTTACTCATGCAGGTATAAAAAATTGCAAAAATGCGCTAATCACGATTCTTACAAATCTAATTGAATAAATTTAAATAGAACGACAGCACAATGTAAACATCTTGCATGCGGTCAAAATATTTTTACACAAACCATTTCCGTTATTTTTTAATGACAGAAATATGCAAATGGCCGCTTACGAGGCTTGTGTCATTAAGTCATAAGATACGTCTCAATCCGAATGACCTTCTCCAAATTACCGGTCATTAATGATGCGTGGTGAAGCACGAACTGATGATTTTTTTACCTAGTGATGACTTAGTTTTTTTTAGCTGTGAATTTTTCGCAAATGAGTCTTCGCGGTTTCGGGAAATCGTAAATCTTACAAATATCCTTATAACAAAATCACAATTTTGACCCGAACCTTCAATATGAAAATATCAGGGTTTAATGGGTTTACGTTATCGTAGACACTAATATTTTTAAGCATAGCAATATCTTTAAATATTATGATTGATATAATAATTATAATGATAATAAATTATTCATAATAAGACTTTTCTGTTATTCTATGAACACTTGAGTAATAAATATAATTTAAATAAATATATTGTTTGGAAAATAATTCCTAGAATAAATTTTCTGTTATTCTATGAACACTTCTCGTGAAAATAGTTCCTAGAGTAAACAAATAATATTTGGGATATATTTAACTACACAAATTAAAACATGAGTATTTAAAAATATTATCTAATTGAAATGTTAATTTATATTAAAAATCTGTTGTTTTTATTTTTGTTGAAAATTAATGTTACACGTTAATCAACTGTTTCCATTTATTTATTTTATTTCAAGGACACTGTTAAAATGTACGCATCTTATATAATCTTATATAATGCGAATTTTTTATCACATATAAATATAATCAATTATATTTCCAATAATTGATTACAAACATCTGATTTTCAATTAATAACTTTTAGATTAAAACTAATAAGACCAATGAGAAAGCATTTTTTTTTTCAACATCGTCATTATCATTCTCTAAGATGCAAGCTAGGATGTAAAGAGAGATCGAACTCGATTATAAGTCTACAGTCTTACCACTGAGTCAACAACCCAACCATAAAACACCTACATAAATTAAATAAAAATTGTCCGTTTTAACAGGTAAGTTTGAAATAAACGTGATACTTGTAAAAGCCGGTGTTAATCATTGTAGTCATTTCATTCAGAAATAAATCAAAAGACCTTGGAGGTCTCAACAAAGTGAATAGACATGTTAGAGTCTCACATTAAAAACTAATTTTCTTTTTTTCTAGAAGGCTCTGTCGGGGAAGGTGTCCAAGTCCTTGCCTGGTCGCCACACAGGACAGCGGGAGGCTGAAGATATTATCTTCAGGTAAATTATCTTGTCATATGTTTATTGTTCTCGGGGACCAGAGCCGGACTAATAATACTGTAAAATTTATTTAACATATCAAAAGATTTGCGAAAATCTAGAAACATACTTTCTTATTTTCTTGATTAAGTTTGTATAAACAATACTGCTTTTACTATCATATCGACACATCGAAATCTTAGGAGCTGACTTAGTATTACAAACAAACAAGAACACTAAAGAATGAAGAATAAAATTTAAATACATTGTTAAATAATTTGTCATATATTATATACCATTCACTTTTTTAGGTTAGGTTTTGTTTTTTTTTGCTTAGATATTAGAAAATGATTATATTTTAAATTAAATTTCTGATTCCGGCTCTGTTTTAGCACTAAGGTGTTCACAATACCTCCCGCTGGTTTTAAACGGGCCGACCGCAAACATATCCCGACTAGAGAACTCCCAGAGGCTTCCGGATGCGAATATCTCCATCAGAATAAGTCACATGGAGTTATAGTGTGCCCGTAGCATCCACGCTACATACTAAAACATGCTATACAATACTGTATAATATTATACAGGGTGCAGTCTAACATGATGTCTGAATGCTTTATAAAATAATTCATTCATCAGCTGGACTATAATCATAGCATGAATAAACAATTAATATATATCTATATCAGAGTAGCACAAGCTATCACTTAAGCTAGAATAAGATTCTTACCTAGAAATTAAAGCGAAAATCTTCTTAAATAAAAAAGTGGTTATACTCTCATCAATCAGTAAATAAAAAAGACTTTTACAATATAATGCACGCTTAGTTAGCTTTACAAAGCTATTAAAATCTATTTGGTGATCAATAAATCGTAAAATACTTAAAATCTTATTACTTCTGCTGCTTTCTTTAAGACTTTATATACCCATTAGATTTTTTTTATTTACATCTAGAACATAGTGTTGTGGTCAAAAAACCAATACAGATACCTCAAAACTTCAGCAAATTTTAATTTAAAATTTATAGCTTGCAGGTGTTTTTTCCTCTTATGAGCTACATAAAAATTTGTGAGCAAAATACAAACGCATGAAAGTTTGTTTCCAGAGCCATGAATTTGCGACCCCTGCCTCACAGTGGCGTCAGAACTCCATCTCAGACCCCCGTGCCACCCATGGATTTGCGGATGCAAATATCTCGGCTTGGATCTTAATTATCTATTTTTTTCACGGAAAGTCACACAGAGATACACCAAATTAATAAGCAGTCAAAAATTAACGGCCTGCGAATCATCATAAACTTTTATGGGTTTTCGGTTTTTTTGACAGTTCTCAAATACTTATCTTAATTTGGTAATAAAATATTTTATTATTATATAAATCGATAGATTAGAAACGTGTACACTTTTTATCATTTATTTTATTATGCATCGAATAAAAACTGGAATTAAAATGCATGTCACAAAACCTATAAAAGATTCAATTATTTTATACAGAGTGATCCTGACAAATATTCGCCTTGCAAAAAACGATTGTCATTTGAATATATATGAGATGTATTAAAAACTTATCTGGCATGAATGTCTCTGATCAAAATGAAACTCTTCAATATTCCTATATATCGGTGATATTAGGCGAGTAGAGTCCAGAGACATATATTTGAAGAATCTTTCGTACACTTTATACTCTTCTTTCGTACTCTCTACACACAAAAAATCTGGTTTAAAGTGTTTGATTTTCACCCAAGAAATGAGACAACCAGCCTCCTTGAAAAACAAAGATCCCAAAAATGAAACTTCATAGCCTTAGCTTAGCTCAAAGTCTACGGCAAAATAAACTGCAGTCATGCTATAATTCATGAGAATTGAAAATTTTTCAGCTGTAAATAACTAGGAATTTTATTGAGTCATTCGAAGTTACAAAAAAATACTAGAATGTTAAATATTCAGATACTAGTCACCTATTGTTGCTTCCTTATAAGAATAAACTTGATAAAAATCGTATGGGGTCATTACTTAAACAAGTTATTATCTATCTATATTATAACTTAATTGTGGAGTTGTATGTAATAATATGAAATAAAATATAAAGAATCACAGGTACAAATTAGTTTAATGCAAATGTTGGACAATAAATATGCATTTTTATACGATTTTTAGCTTGACAGTATTGCAATAAACACCACAAATGTTTTTGAAGTATTTAGCTATATTAATTTACAAATCGTATTAAAAATGTTAAAAAAATATATATTCATTATACCTGAAAGTATTGATTGAGTTATATAACCAAAATTCCTTACAATTTTAGAGAATTGTCTGTTCGGTGTTTTTTTATTATTATTATATTTCACCAAAATCATTATATCAGTAATGTTTCTATTCATTGCAAGACTTGCAGATCTTTCTAGTTTTTCTCTAATATCAGCAGTTGACGTCATGATAACGCAAATTTCATAATACACAAAAAATCTTTGAAAATATTTTTTTGTTTTTTAACTTCCAGATACTGTGCCACTTTTAAAAAAACCTAGATCAATAATGTGGGCGATAACAAGATATCTAATTAACTTTCTTCAAATACCCTGAGTGAAACCGCTAATTTTATTTACACCAGTAGCTGCTATCCACACCCACGTAGTATATCACAAGCGAATCTCACTTATTTACTTTACATTTATTTAACTTGTATTATAACTATTATTACTATCAATTTGAATACGTGTAATATAATAAAACTTAGTGACCAAAAATAACAAACCACTAGACTGAATCTGAAAAATCAAACTGTTTCAAGTAGCTCTTCCCTACAAAAAAATCTGCTATTCACAATATAAATTTGATTGAATAAAATTAAACGTGTAATAAATACGAGAGAACCTCTAATCACCACTAAATGCCTCAAAATTAATGACGAAAGAGCATC
This sequence comes from Atopsyche davidsoni, assembly GCA_022113835.1. Classification (NCBI taxonomy): domain Eukaryota; kingdom Metazoa; phylum Arthropoda; class Insecta; order Trichoptera; family Hydrobiosidae; genus Atopsyche; species Atopsyche davidsoni. The sequence goes on along the minus strand of JAILWY010000012.1, from coordinate 2,128,011 downwards.
TCACAAGCACTGCGTCACGGAGATATCCTAAAGGAAAAAACCTGCCATCAAAAGCTTCTCAAAGAATCCTGAACAACTGCCCACCAAACATGCATTACATCCTGTTTGCCCAGCTTTGTCCCCTTCCATTCACCGAGTCTTCCTTCGACATCTCCATACAGGCTGGCTGATAATAAAAATTAACGGTCGGGACCCTTCGATTCAATTTCGCCCCCGGGAACAATGGCTGCGTGGCCAATCGCTTGACTGGCACGCTCGTGAATGGGATCGATCCCTTTCACTGCAGCTCCTTTCAGCTTTTTTTCGACATTAACATGTTTATTTTGTGGTCTGGAGATTGGAAGCATTTGCCCGTGGATAATTCCCAACTGAATAGCTTCAATCACGATTAATTCCTGCCCGGATAAAAACTTCGGTCCTCTTTTGGAATCATCTGAATTAGTCGGATCTTGATAACTTCATTTAGTTATTGAAGTCGTTAGCATGTGTGAAAATTCAGTGCCAGTTCAATAACTTCAACTTTTCGCTGGTCATCTCCAAGTGACGGGGTTAAAACTCAGATTTAAACTGTTTATTTGTGAATCAAATCTTAATACGAATGGTCTCTTATTTATTACATCTATTTGGGATGAATTCTCCTTATAAGAGATCCGAATAAAAAAAATCATTTTTTTATTTAAATTCATTTTATTATAAAAATATCATGACAACTTCAATATTTATTGGCATGTTCAAGTCTTTTACATCGATAAAGACAATGAATGCCTAAAATCGCTTACTTATTATAGTTAAAGTGACTGCCATCTTCTTCTTAACCAAATTACACATATACTTATTATATTTTATACTACATACATACATACTTGTAGAACCAGACTATGTTTCTCATACTTTATAATTAAATTAATTCAATAATAGCAGGAAATCCGGAATGGTACTGAAATTACAAAAAGACCGGCTGCAAAATAATATACCGTAACGATATTTAATTACTTTATTACTTAGTAAAAAATATATATTTGATTGTGTTAATTATAAAAAAATAAGATTTATGTATTTTATTTTTTAAATATTGATAAATAATGTATGGAAAAAATGCATAGCTTGGTTCTTTTAATTATTTTTTTTACATCCGGGCCTTCTAAATAAGTTATATACAGTTGCTTTTTTACATATTTACAAACATTAAAATTACATTATAAAATAGAAATAATCGGAATAAATAGAGTTGTAAAATTATTACATAGTCGCTTTGAAATAACAAAAGATATACAATAAACAATAATAATTGTGCGATTTAAGGCAATAAGAAAATTTAAGCATTTATTTTCATAGGTTTTTTAATTATTTTTTTTCATTTTTAAGATATTTTTTGTATATTTTTCAGGGGACTAAAATATTTCAATACAAGCATTATGACAAATGCACCAATGCAATCTGCTATTAAAGACAGATAGATACATAATGTATAAAAAGACATGAGATACTATATGAACGTGCTGATTTTGTGTAACTTACCTAATTAAATGTTAAAATAATCACCAAATCTCCAGGGCTAACGTAGAAAAATTGGATATAATTTAGCAGATTGTCCAAAATAGGCTATAAAAGTCAGTCTTATGAGTCTCGAGGCAACTCCGCTATTATTATACGATCACTGTATTAATAAATATTTTGAAACAAACATTTAAAGTGCAACAAAAATACACTATTTATTCAATACGATCATGCGAAGTTTAAGAACTCAGCCAGCTTATGGCTTGCGTACAAGTGTTCCTTTATAAATATTTTTGCATATAATTCTGCAGAAAAGTGTGAGCCACAAAAGACAATTAAAAACGGAGTTGGAGGGCTAACCTAAGCATGGCCTTTCCTAACCTACGGCTTAATAGCTACCATCACAATAACGCACGATTTTCTACAACTCTCAAAAAATCTGCCACCGAACATCGCGACGAGCGATCATCCAAATAATCAAACACAATCTTATCCCAAGCAAGAGAATGACGCAGACTCGGATCCTCTCGAAGCTCGCTCCGTTTGCCACATCTTCGAGTTGAAACTCTGACAAAGTGTATGTGAGAGACGCAACGACCCCGAAAAGACACCGGTGCTAACGCCAGGCCGTTTCCTAATATAAATTAGTCACGTATTTACAGGGCGACCTAGAGTCCTGCTTATAATACTGATAAATTCTCTAGACCTCACATAAAAAAAACGATACATAAATATCTTACGATTATTGATAAATTAACAATGGAGACAGAAATAAAATAATTTAAACGATATTCTCGCCAGCCTGGCCGACAGTCTTATCGGACACACGGCCCAATTCTTCGATCGATGCATTCGATTTCATTGCTTTTTTCTCAAACCGTCCAAAGCCAAACTCATGCATGCGCATTTCTAAAAACGAAATCCTTTTTACACTTCGGCAATCACAAATTCACAATCATATTATAAAAAATGAAAAGATTAAAAGTAATTTTGATTTTAAAAAAAAGTAATTATTGTTTTAGATATTTTTTTTAATCGGAAGTGTCACAGTGAAATTGTCTTAAAAATAATTACTAACAGTTCATAATTTGAGATAGATTTCATCAATAAAATTATATGATTTTTGATATGACAGAATTTCTGGCAAGAGAAGCCAAGCTACGGGCTGGGTGATATTTTTTTGTCGTCACGTTGACGCAGCTCGACAGTGGCGAGGTACAAAAATTAGATACTAACATAATAACCGGTTTTCATCCAGGAAAATAGAAATGTACGGAAACATTTCACAAGCGCCGAGTGGGAGACGAGCCGATCTCACGAAGCATCAGAGGTGCAAGTTTCAATTATCAACACGAGGGAAATGCTGCAATGAACACTGAGTTAGTTTTTTGAAAAGAGACATGCATATTTGTGTTATTGTAGTATCATTAAAAAAAACAGCTGATTTGAAATGGCATGGTGAAGTATTTATATGCAAATGTGAAAGCTAGTTTGGGGTTTATAAGTACATAAAAAAATACTGTTATCATTTGAACCTTGTTATGCCAATGCTTGAAGCTTGTGATGAAACCAGTTAATCTCCACACATCACACACAATCGTCTCTTATTTACTAAATGTTGAATATAAAAATATTGTCAGTTTTTAACTTATTTCACTAGAGAGTATCCGGTGCGTTTCACAGTTTATAAGCAAGTGTGCACTATTTTCTTTGTTCTGCACAATTTACACTTGACTTCGCAGCACCAGTGGAAGGTGCACGCGCACCGCTCCACCACCACCAGCTCCTGCGTCCTGTAGCCCCTCCCGCAGCACATCAGGTCGCACCCGTCTATCCCGATGGACGTGTCGTTGCACTGCCTCCCGTGCGTCCCCTGGATGCCCAGCTTGGGGTTCTTCTCGCAGAACCCGGGCGGTGATTCCAAGTAGACGAGATCTTTGGACCCGGGCGGCTTGTGCTCGGGGTTGTGCGGCTTCAGTTGGAAGTTGTAGCGGTTTCGCCTGGGTCCCAGGTGGTGACCGGCGGCCTGGAGGCTGTTGATGGAGGGCACGTTGGGGCCCGGGCCAGGGCCAGGGGGGAGATTGTCGCTGTTGGGGCGGAGACTGTTGCTGACCATGACCCTCGAGGCTCCGTCGTAGCGATCCTTCAGATTGTCGCCGATCTTGCGGAAGGTCGGCAGCCTCATCCAGCAGGTCCTGACGGTGCAGGATCCGGACATTCCGTGACATTTACACTCCTTGTGCATTTCCGATTTTACGTGCTGTAAAAAAAATTATATTTAATCATTTTATGAAATATTCATTAATATACAATTAAAAATATCCTGAATGGCTGAAGATACATATAACTCAATTTTTCAGTTTAACCCTAACGATGTTACTTTTATGTCTAAACCTTTTTTTATATAATATTTTATGATTACCACTGAGGTTGAATACACTATAAGATATCTCGAGTTTATTTTTTATGACAACTTATTTATTTTGATTTTCGATATTCTATGCTATTAATTTAAAAAAGTGTATAATTAAATACGTGAAATTCAATAAGCGTGCATTAGAGTGGGTAGAGTTTTTAAGACAAACAAGTCTATTCTCTATTTACCCACACACTCAAAATACGACGTGGGAGTGACTAATTAATACTGCGTTCATTCAACAGCATCTTCAAAGCACACTGAGCCTCGATCTTAGCATCGAGCTCATTTTTTACTATCATCCGGGATTTCATTTATTGATATTTATTTTGATATTAGTTCATTTATTGATATGCAATATCGTTGTTATTAGGAAATACTTCGATTCTAATTAAATTTAAATAAATCATAGGTTATATCTAATGCGTATTTATTCCTTCATTTCGAAAATTTAAGCAGTCATTTTGCGCTCATACTCATTGCATGAGAAATTTTATTGATTTTATACACACTTTAAGCGGGTTACCAAATTGACTAAGCTGATGTGCGTAGCGGGCAAAATTACGCGTGTGAAATCTAGTCTATACACTCTTTGATTTGCACTTTTTGATTGTTTTTCTTCCGTTTAGCAACTCCGAGTTAATTATGATATTTTTGTTAATAAATTAAATGTTTTTGTTACACAATAGCTTATATTATATTTATATTTTAAGCGGGTAACCAAATTAACTAAACTGATGTACGAAGCGGACAAATTCGCGTGTGAAATCTAGTCTATACACTCTTTGATTTGCATGTAGTCAAATAAATCGTTTCCTATAAAAAGTTGAACCACTTCATGCACACTTTGCGGATTACTTGGCATCACAACACCACTTTGTCTTAAAAATTGTTCAATAATTGAAGGATTATCGTTCTCTGACCACTCCACTTCTTCATTGTCACTTTGTTCAGAATCACTGGACAGTATTGGTAGAAGTAACGTTGACGAGTCTAAACAAACATTACGAGCTGTAAACCTAAAGAGTAAAATGACCTTCTGCCGCTTTTAGAGTAAGCACATTCAAAAACGTATCAATACGCGCTCTGCGTTCAGACAGCAGTCCGCGAAACGGTACTAGTACCCCGCCCCGTCTTTAGTGTGTTAAATGAGTTTTATCGAATACAGTTTGAATTCAGCAAGCGTAAAACATAGTTTATTATAACGATCGGTAAGTGTGTATATAATCCATAGCGTCGTACAAACTGTTGCTGGCAATTGAGCAGTCGGCGGTGACAAGTATGATATACGGCGTGACGTCACGCATACAAATGACGCGCGGCCGACCAATGGCGCCGCCGGAAACGCGCAGGACGCGGGTGTGGCCGCCAGGACTTGCGACGGACTCGACACCTCCTCCGTATGCTTCGTAAACATTCGTAAACAATAAAACAACCGCTGTGTCACGGCTTATTAAACTAATATTCCGCATTTCTCCCCGATAGACCGACCGAATTTGTGATAACACCAAATATAAATTTTGCCTATTTTAGTATAGTTCAAAGTAGTCGGTGACTTCTTGGGGCCCCTGTGGCGGGGAGGCTGTCTGCGGCCGCACCCGCGCGTCGTGTTGGGGAGCCAAACAAGAACTGTTTGTTAAAATGATTAATTGGCTACAGCGGATTGTTTGGCGACCGTGCCACGGCGGCTCCGCCAATATTTGTGATATTCATTCATGCCTTTTGCGTCATCGGTTCATTAAGAGACCGGACACGTGCAAGTACCGCTACGCAAGGAAAATATACAGTAAATATTGCCTAATTTCAACTTGGCTACGAAACTGAGTGAAAGCTTTAAAAATCGACATATTAAATACCAAAAATGTCATTCATAACATTTACATGTCTTAAAAAGTCATGCAACGTATTAAGAGCCGTGATACGAAATTCGAGTTTTTTGACAATTTGCTTGTACCTATTGCGAAAAATCCATTGCAGCAATCAAAAAAAATTTAAATGCAGAAAGTTAGACACATACTTTTTTCTACTACAATTTTTTTTTATTTCTTATAATTTACTTTTAATATGTTAAATATGTGTTTTTCCGATTAAAGTTTCGGGATTGGAGTTTCGCGATGTTCCTGTTCCAAGAATCCTAAACATGTATGACTCTTTTTTTCAATTGGAATTAAAAGATTAATTATAAACCTTTCTATTGGGATTAGTTTGAAAATTAAAAAAAAAAAATCTTTGACAAACTTTGGTTTTGAAAGTCGTCATTTTATCCAATTTTTCAACATCTTCAAGATTTTTTTTTACCCTGAAAATGGACGTTAATTAAATAATAAAAAATAGGTAAATATAATTTATAGTTTTCTCAATACTCTGTAAAAAAAATCAACTTTCGACATAGCAAAATAAAGTGACAATTAAATCTACTATAGATACTACTATCTATACAACAAAATATTTACTATCAATTCAAGCAATCATTACGCACAGACCCACTTCCCAAGACCGACAACGCGGATATATAAAAAAATTATGCATTCAGCAAAACTGAGAAGCAGTCATTGGTATGTCAAGTATGTGCCTTCCCGTCAGCAGTGCACCTCACCGAAGACCTGCCGCGATGGAGTCATGATGATCCATCAACTGCTTGCATGCGCCGGGTTCAGCAGGGCTGGTGGCAAATTGGAGACGGCTGCTGACTCCTGACGAGGACCGCGTAAGAAACATTGCATCTCCGGTATTCAAATTGAGTGAGTATGGAAATTATGCAGCCGAGGGTACGGGATGCCGATTGATTGATTCAATCGAATCCGTGGTATTGAAGACGCAATACACTTTTTTAAATATAAAATAAGGTAATTTGTAGCAGTAAACGTAACTGGTTACTTAGCAGGTTATAATAAGCGTAGATATAATAATCTATACCGCAAACGAAACGATGGTTTTTATGAAATAAGTATTTGTTAGATCAGTGGCTCTCAAACTATTTAGGCCCACGGACCCCCTTTCATAGTCAAAACTTGCCCATGGACCTCCTTTCATAGTCAAAACTTGCCTACGGTCCCTGGGTGAAAAACTACATAAAGTAGACTAGTTGGTGCAAGTATCGACTCTATTGCGTTCCTGTATTAACCTGCCTGACTCACCGCGATGCCTGTTATTACTTGTATTCTATGCATTTGTCTATATTTATATTTTACGTAAAAATTGCTAATAATGTATTCAGTGTTATTTATTTTAACTTCCATATTAATAAAAATGTGTCACAATTTTTTTATTTTATATTAAACCTTGCGCGGACCCCTAACATTGTTCAGGGACCCCCAAATCGATTTTAAGACCACTTTGAGAAGCACTGTGTTAGATTAGTAAATGCATTTGTGACATTGTCTTAGGCGTATCAAACGTATCCCTGCGATTTAACAGACATGATAGTGGGTAGTATAATGTAAATAATTAAAGCACACTAACCGCTCTTCCAGCTTCATTGTTGTGCAGATTCATCTTCTCCCTCATGTTCCTCCCCCTCTCCCCAGTGTCCACGAACTCTCTCGAGAACTTGAACCCGTAACCCACGTTGTCCGAGCAGCCGCCCCACTCCCAGTCGCGCACGCCGGGCCCGGCCGCCTGCCCCGCGTGTCCAGCGTGCCCCGCGTGTCCCGCGTGTCCCGCGTGTCCCGCGTGCCCGCCGTGCCCGCCGTGGCCGTGCGCGCGCGTCTGGTGCGTGTAGTCGCACGTGCAGGACTCTATGCTGCCCTCCGCACACGCGCGCGCGACCGCGTGCGTCACTGCCGCGCTGGTTATGGCGTAAATAAACGCCGTCTCTCGACATCCTGCGGACAAGAAAACAAAACATAGATTAACAATAAATTCAATCAATCTAACCCATAGGTGCAATCTAACCCAGTGGGCGCTGGAGCTTTCCAAGGGGGCGGTGGCGGGTCCAAGGGAAAATGAATGAACTTTGTGCATTTAAATTTTTTTTGATTAGTGCAGTAGATTTTTCACAAAAATCCAAAAAACTCGAACAACATTTTTTTTACCTGGGCAGCAATAAATAATATACAGAAAAAAATTATAACTATTACTTTGCGCAAAGGGGGGCGTTAGAATTTTTTTTTCGTGTCAAGGGGGCGGTGGTCAATAAAAGGTTGTGAACCTATGATCTAATCCTGAACCATCCAAGGCTAAAAGAATATTTTAGTTTACTTTCATCTCAACGATTCAGCGTAAAGAAATTAGAGCACAAAATATCAATTAAGAAATAAATCAAATTCGCGGATTCAAAATCAAATTCATGTTCACAATAAATAACACAGGCTGTGACATTGTAATTGCATTCATCGCTTTATCACACCAATTATTGGATGCAAAATAGACCAAACCATCACCAGACCCTGCTCAAGCTCCGCACAATGGGGAACACCCTCGATCGTGTATATAAGTCGTCTCCGTGACACAAAAGCAATCGTCAAAGACGCGGACGAATGCAGTGCATCTCTCGCTGATTATAAATTGCAAATAATCTATCGTGATGAAAACTAATTTTATTTAAAGAGGGTGTTTCAGTTTAAATTTCATGGCTCTAGGATGTCATAATTACTTAATTAGTTGAAAAAATGAAAATGCATCATGTTTTCATTTTCACGAATTGTTTTATTTAGCAGACATACAACAATTGCAAATCTTTAAATTAGCAAAAAGTATATTTGATGATGTATTACAAAATTTAATAATAAAACAGATTTAATCAAAAGTAACATTTTTATACTTATATTTTTACTATGCTGTACACTCATTTACACACACTATATATTTGCAACTATGGACCATTTTTGTTTCACTGACAAAAAGTATGTACATTTATTTTCATCGTTTGTGATTGTTTCAAAAAATCAATAAAACTTAAAACGAATACTTCTGATACTTCCGTCACCGCAAGTCGTAAAAAAGTATTTACGCGTTATTGTTGTTAAAACAAACTTATTTTTATTAATATTGTTTCTTTTGATATCAATAATGCATCCTTTCACATTTCAATCACGGCTGACAAGTCCGGGGGTCGCCAGAGAAGCCTCCGGGAGGACCGGGCCATTCATCTGCATCCCCTCCTGTCATTTGTACTGCGCCCGAGCAGACGATATTTCTCATTAAGTGGCCCTATACAAGGCTGCCCGACCGAATATATTTGAAATAAATCCTTCCACCTGACAGACTGCATGGCGACCGATTGAATTGCAGTTTAAATTACACGTGGGGCTTTCAAATGTCCTGCCATATGCTGGATAAGAGGCTAACATTTATAAATATTGAAAGACACGAAGTTTAAATAATAATTCATGTTTATTTTTATTTATTTATACAAAGTTTAAAAAAATAAACTTTGTTCATATATACATTAACATATAATGCAGTAAACCAATTATTTGTACTATCAAAAACTGTTTTCTTTTTTTTGGACTTTCTCAAAAAATAATTTTTCATTACACTTTACTACTACGTTTTGTGCTAATTAATATTCGCTAAATAACAACGGTTCACATCTGAGTTCTACAAGAAACTGCCGGCTCTGTCAGCAGCTTTAGCAATACGGGCAAAGGGCTTCAAACCGAATACAAATATTATATTACCTATAAAAGTTGGGACCCATTTAGCAATACAAAGACAAGCCAAGTACGAGCCCTTCTGCACTATTCAATGACATCAGTTTGGCAGGAAGGGGCGGGTAAAAACCGCCCCGAAATTCAAATTGAGAACAATCTTCCATTCAAATTTCGAATCACCAAAAAAAAAAAAAAAACCTCCCCACCGCCGCCCTCCGCGCACGGAATTAATTTCGCATAAAATACAATTAAATCGGACGAACGCAAAAAAGCTGAAATGAATTTTCCCCCGTCGCAATACGCGGAACCGCCTCCGAGCCATAAAGACACTCGCTTATTGATGCGTCGATCTCTCACGTGAATATGGAAATGATGAATAAACAACTGACAAGCCGGCCATACAATGCGCGTCCAAACGCTTAATATGGTATAAGCAATCAGCCTCTCGAATGAAAATGGCGCTATCGCTTCCATGTGGATAATTTAAATTTACTCTTGCTTATTAATTCTCCCACGGCCTGCGGTGGTCGATGAATGCGGGAAGAGGGCGCTCTTAAGAACTCGTTCGAGGGGCATATCTCAGACGGGGTGGACCGCAGCCTCTCGGGCCGCTGACAGAGCGCGCCCATGCATGTGCCAATCAGCGCTGCCGGGCGCGGAGTGCAGTCCGGGACGGGCGCGGTCAACTCACTCGCCGAGATGTTTTAATTTGGATTACAAATATAAATAAACGACGCGTGTCGCCTGGACCTCAAAAATAATTGATGTCGGGGCGCGTTGGCACTGCGCCGTGATTGCGATGCGGCAAAACAATGTTTTATGATACAATCAATTCGTCTGTCAACTATTTTGTCCCGTCGACCCCCTGCCTTTTCTAATATTGAATTTTTACAAATTCATCGACATACTTTTGACATCTTATATAGAACAACTCACTTAAAAACGATTCAAAACTGTCTCCCTTGGAAGGGTCTGTCTGTCCTCGGTCGCCAAAGTTCCCACGTTCCTAAGCCGTACAGGTGTCCTTATTTTCTCGGAATATTTGTCAAATCAATTTGTTTTATTACGCCCATCGGCGCTCCGTACAACCAATTAGCTCGCTGCCCATTCAAGCTTATTAGCCCCTGTAAAAGATTTTTCAAAAAAACCAAGGCGTAATGGTTCGTCTTCTTATGTCATAAGCATAAGTTTTACAATGCCGAAAGTCTCGTTTCTCGAGCATTTGGGACGAAATTCTACGCTTCAGGGCTTCGATTTGTCACAAAGTGCATAGGTACAATCTGTGTTTGGTGCATTATGACATTTACGAAATGTCTAAATTTAGGTGATGACCTGCTTAAATGGGATCCACTCTCGTAGACCCCCATTTACAGTTCATGGACCCCCAATTTTATTTTTCGCTGTCATCGACCCTTTGCAGGGCGAAATCGACCCCTGGGGGTCAATACTGATCACTTTGAGAACCTCTGATTTATAGTGTCATCTTCATTATCAAGTGTCTCTCTTCAGAGGAGATTGGCGACAATATCACTGCAAATACTCGTGCTGTGCCGTATGTAGTGGGTCCCCGGGTCCTTCTAACCCGCAGTTTTATATTGGAAGTCAGCATATTGCTGCTGCTGCCCAATAGCATTATTATATAATGCTTTCATTGTAAAGCTCTGGCGTTTAGGTCAGAAGCCCCCCCCCTCCCCCAGTTCGACAAGGTACTTCCAGAGCACATCCCTCACGATCATTACAAGTCCACTACGCCATAACCGATCTTAACCCCAAAAACAAAAAAAAAACTTAATATATAAAACCGTGCAATATATGAGCAATTTATATCTAAAGCAGCATAAACTGTCGATATCTACCTCACAAAGCAACATTAAATTCAATAATACCTCTATTTCATTCCCAATACTTGCAGTTGAACATTGCGAGAGTTACGGTTTCATTTCGCATTGGGCCTGCAATGGCTAGAACCTCCGCTGAAACAGAAACCTCCGAGGTGGTCTGAAAATAAATGTTTTATGACGGAGATATGAACTGCACGGCCAGCGAGCAACTTATGTATCCGATAAATATTTGAATTATTGCGAGGCAGAAGGATACACGCGATCTTCGGTACAAGAAATTTGTGAAAGTTCTTTCAGTTGGGTTTAATGCGATATTTTTACGTTATTATTCAACCGGCCATTTAAATATAAAAAGTACAGTTCATTTGATGTGAACATAAACTAATTGATTTCAAATATTTAATTGCATACGAAAAACAACGTATTAACATCGTAAAACAATTCAGGTTAAACCAGATTTTTTTTAAATAAATATCCCATCGTGTCTAGACTCAGGTGTAAATTATTTTTTTATCCCATTTTACCAAATTTTTGTATACTCATTTCAAATATTTTCCGTGACAAGTGAATGATCATTTTTTTACATTGATTTTTTTTTGTATTGAATCATTGAAAATAAGAGTCATCTGGGTATACGAGTGGACTATTACAGGGCAAACACTTCATACGGAGCACCCCCGCGTGCGTTTCGGAGAGATTAACGTCCGTGTTGGCACATGCAGATTCGGCACTGACGGTCGGAGCGCGCACTTTATTTACATTCGCATCCCCGCGCGCGCATAAAAAAGCAGCGACAGCGAAACCGACGTGCGCAGAGGCTGCGAAATAAATCACCGGCGCGCAGGAACAGGGCGCATCACGATCTTAATTGCTTGTAGAAATATTTAACGGGGCCCCTAAATCTCGCGAGCCCCGAGGGGGGCGTCCCACACGCGCAATCCGAAGTACCACAATGGCGATTATTTGCAAAGCAAGGGATCCGGATAATACGCTTTTCTATTATCCGCGGGTTTGCGGCTCGGCGCCGTGCGCGCGTTGAACAATATTCTTTAACGAGTCGCAAAAAATTCCACGCTCGAAAATGATTTTTGTGCCACGATAAATCATTGTATTTTATTTGCTGCAATTAGAATGATATTCAGTATTTGTTATATTGAATATTTGGCATATTGTTGGCGAATAAGTTCAAGAGAGTTCAATGCCGCTATCCTCCAAAGCGCCATACTTTTCAATATGATCTCATATAGTATAAGGGGTCCATTAGAGTTTAGTCTTCATAAAAGGAATGCTCGGAGCGGACTCGATCACGAACAAGTTTTAATTGATTACTCGGATAGGAGAAGTGTTTAATTAGCGATTTCAAATTAATTATAGCCGAGAAAGGTTAACGTTGCACGGATTTATTGATTGTGTGAAGCTCGTGGTTTTACTGACAATTTTGTTGTTCGATGCTGTAATAAACACACTAAAAACAACGCATAATATTTAATCTTAGTTATTTATAAGCTTTGGTGTACATTTTATTATGTCGATCAATACTGTGGCAAAACCGGAAAAAATAAATATATAAAAAACAAACATATTCTGTTTGCAGTTTCGCTGGAGAATTTTACATAATTTCACTCTAATCAATTAAGCGGAACAGCGCAAGTAACAATTGTTCAATTGTGAGAATTAAATAACCAGGCAAGTAATGATTCCCAGTAAACACGAGTAAGTCACGTTATCTCTTCTTGGTAGTATCTTAATTAACTTTACGTTATGTCTCTCCGGCTGAACAGACGTCGTACGGCAGACATAATGACTGCAAAGGCCATCCGTATTATTCATATTATATTCTCAAATAGTCGTCTGCTTCACGCGTGTCTGGACGCGGATAAACCCCATCGCGCAGGGCTGATTTATGGCGCAATTATGGCTGCGGTGTCAGTACTGCTCGAACGAAACGAACGCAAACATGCTCTAAAATATTTAATTATACGTATCGATCGCCTCATTTTATGGAATCAAGTAGAGGAATTCGAATTAGATGAATATTGCATTAGTTAACTGCGCGTTTACTATTTTTGTTTATTTATTGCTAGACGTATTTAGAATTATTACTAATATGATTAGGCACATTAGTTCATACATAGGAGATGATTTAAAGAAACTCTCAGAAAAATATCATCGTGATTTGTGTGAGATTTGAAACCCACATCCCTTGGCTTACATGGTCGGTGTACTAACCCTTGTACTAACGAATCACTTCCGTTTATCGAGAATTTTTAACAATCACACTCTACATATGAACCAATGTGCCCAGGCCAACCAATATTACCCGTAACGGGTAATAAATACGCATCTGATTGACATTTAATCAAAAAATCGACATAATTATAATAATGATAAAAGTAACTTTGTATTTTGACTTCACTTTGAGTTTATTATATTTTTTGCATGACTAGTTTGATTGAGTTTAATTATGCATATGATGATGACTTAGTCTATTTGGCCGAAACTAGTCATGTAAACAATATAATAAACTCAAAGTGAATACAAAATACAAAGTTATTTTTATCATTATAATAATGGATCAATCAAATGCCTTGTTGAACTGATAATTATTTTTTGACTAATGTTTGAATTAATTAATATACTACGTAAATATATATATATATATATATATATATATATATATATATATATATGTATATTAGGGTGTCCCTTAAAATTCAAGTTCAATATTTTTTTACGCGTACCTTCTTAAAAGTTTAGTAATAACCCTATATTGTCTAGAAAAAAATATTAGTTCGATTTATAAACGGTAACCCGTGCCGACTTGCGATTTTAACTTGTCCATACAAGTTGCGTAAGTACTGCGCTGTGACTTGTAACTGCATGTTTTATTTGTCATTTCATACGTGATTTTTGAGATTAGTAGTGCTCCATTGTTTAGTGCGTTAACATGTCGGTGGAATTACGGAGTGTTAAACAAAATAATTTCCTTATCGGTTTGCCTAGATATCAAATAAATGGTGCAAAATTACCATCTAATCGACAAATTCCCTCGGTCCTATTTTACAATATTCGTGAGGTTAAACTGATTGTTAGTGAAAGTGCAAATCTTGTGATTAGGGAGTGCATCATATATTGGGAAAAAACAAGAATTCCAACAAGGGCATATCCTAACTGCGTGAAGAAACTTGTTGATTTATATCATGTTTGGAGAGAGTTGCAAAAAAAATTGTAAGAAAACTCAGGTTACGTTCAAGAGCCGTGAGAACAATTTCAAAATTGATCTTGATAATTTGTTTGATATTGCACATGCTGATGCTTTTGAGAGAATGAAAATAGAGTAAGATAAATTATTTTTAATGAAACAGAGAGAGCCAGATCGACCAGGATGCTTAGGTGGTGTTGATAAAAAATTGTCGGAAAAAGAAGATAGATCTAAACAACGACGATTGGAAGAAGAGGAAAGGGTTGTAAGACAAAGATAACCACTAGCTGCTGAAACTAGAAAATCAAGGGCAGAAGCAATAAAATCTGACTTCTTTGGAAGTAATGTACCCGACGTAGTCACAGTCCATTGGGATGGAAAACTATTACCCGGGTTAGATGTACGAAGTTCTAAAGAAGAACGCTTGCCAGTTATTGCTTCGTTTGACGATAAGGAACAGCTTCTTGCAGTGCCAAAACTAGAACATTCTTCTGAAAAACATCAAGCTAAGGCTGTCTCAACAGCTCTCTTTGACTAGAACCTTCACGATAAAGTACAAATAATGTGCTGCGACACAACAGCTTTCAATACTGGCCGTTTCAATGGAGCTTGTGCTATTTTGGAGAAACTTTAGGAAGAGAATTGCTGCTCGTCTGTCGTCATCATGTTTATGAATTGGTCCTAAAAGCTGTCTTTGAAAGCAAAATTAAGTAAATTACTAGTAGCCCAGATACTCCAATGTTTAAAAAGTTCAGAGATAATTGGAAAAACATCGACGCTAGTAACATTGAACCATCTCTTAATTTCGTAAAACAACGTGTTGCCGAGACAGACATTCAAGCCTTTTTAATATTTTATAAGGCAGAATTAGACAAAGGTTATGTAAGAGATGACTACCGCAAATTGGTCGAACTGTGCGTAATATTTTTGGGAGGAGACTCAGAGGAAAAATTAAAACTAAGCCCCCCCAAAGCCATGCATCAGGCACGCTGGATGGCGAGAGCGATCTATTCTTTAAAAATGTGTTTACTTCAGTCACAATGCAGAATAACTGCGAAGGACAAAAAGACTCTACAAGATGTTTGCTTATGTTTGTAAAACACTGGATGATTTCGTATCGGAAAAGAGCAAACAATTTTTATCACGACTGCAGATCGACGACAGTTTTCTAAAGGAAGATGTATCTTCTTGGAATAATAATAGTGCTTTTGTGGAAGCTAAAAGAAAAATAAGTTATTTGAGGGTTGTGAATGATACTGCTGAAAGGGCTGTTAAAATGATGCAAGATTTTAACGGACTTATCGCGGCTGAAGAAGAACAAAAACAGTTCTTGCTGCGCTGTGTCCAGGAACATAGAAAATTGTATCCGGACTGTAAAAAAACAACTCTATAAAAAAGTTACCCTGACTGATTGTTATTACTTTATGTTTTTGATTAAAGATTAATGTTCATCTAATTGAATTTTTACTATTATTTACTTAATTTATTGCATTTATAATGATTTTATACCAGACCGAAATATCAAGACAAAAAACGTTTTTTACTAAACTTTGAAGCTCGGTCGGCACTGGTTGCAATTATGCTAGAAAGATGAAATTTTATATTTAAGACTCTTATAGCATTACTAAAAAAAGTAGAGGGTACCCATTTCGAAATTTGAAAAAAAAATTTTTTTGGTCATATAAGGGACACCCTAATGTATATATATTGTCTGATTAGTTAATTTATCCAAGTGAACAAAAATAACGTTTAAAAAAAATGTCCGGATCGCCCCAGTACAGGCTATTAAGTACTGCATGTAAACAAAGGTAGAGATTTAAATCAAGCAAGTATCGAGCGGATAAGATCTCAATACCATCCCATATAAATATACGTGCTGACATGACGGATGAGTTACCGGTAGATAACATATATTAAGCAAAATAAAAGCCAGGCCCCCGCGGAGCCCGCTGGGCGATCCCTGACCCGAGACATATCTCAATACGGGCGCGCAGGGAGGCGACCGGCGGACACGCTGTATATTCTACTCAACTTTATTAAATTAGTTAATTTTTTATGTGCACATTGCGTAATGGTACTCATTTTGCATGTAAATTGGCCGTAAATATACATCGTTTTATTATTTTCAAGAGAACAATTATAAACGACACGTGCAATATACATTATGGGAAAAAAAATCAGTTGCACAATACGATACATGTTTTGATTCCACACTATGTAAAATAGTAACTAAAACAAAAAAAGTTACAATTTTCGTTAATATAATAGAACTGACCGACAAATTAGTATATTTATATATAAATATTTAGTTTTGATTGCTACCATTTCCATTATTTTTTCAAATAATATGCATGATAAATCCACATACATAACTCTAAAAAAACTTTATTTGCAGAAGTAGCATGATTTTTTCTTAACATTTCATGTTTTGAAATATGTATAAATCAAAAAAATGAATATTGCTTTTATTTGCTATAATAGATATAACTAGATTATAACGAAAAATTAGTTATTTGGAGTTTAACATTGATTTCTTCAAGCACATGCAGAGACTCGCGGCCACATGTTATATCATCTGTATAACAGAACAAAAATAAGACAATTAATGCAGCACCACCATGAAAAAAATTACATTAGTTATTTAAGTCTTTTATAGGTTCTACCGGCTTAGGTTTAATGTTAGCTTAAAATTGAATAAATATTATAACTATTTGATTAAATTAAGGTTTTTTGTCTGCTTATAGTTTTTCAAAATGCCAAATATTTTGCTTACATATTTTTATAGACTAATAAGTGTATATTGTATCTAATATTGAATACATTGAATAAAGAATGCAACCTGTTAAATCTTTTAAATGTATAACAAGTAGAAACATAACGACATACATTTTAAAAACGCCATTATTCCGGTAGCTTTCCTATTCGCAGGCGTTTACCTGCGGCAATAAATCAACAAAGCTCGCAACAGACAGCACAACTTCCGAAGCCAACAATTCAACAAATTTCACAATCAGCGCTAATTTGTGCCTTTATCCTCTCGCATAAAGAGGCTTCAGAGGCCCCCCACAGCCGTGACGTCATTACAATAAGCCATTTCACACTCGTATATTACAGAAGACGTACCTTCCTCCATACAGGCCTCGCCGGAACCAATCGCACCGCGAGAATAGAAGAACTCATGGCCTGAGCTTGTGCCCAACAGACGGAAAGTCGACCATCGACTTGCTACGCAAATCAATATTTAAAAAAATATATATATAAATATCAAATTTTCAACATGTCTACAGTGATATAAAATAACGCAACAAACTCTAAAACCCTATATATTTATTATAATATATCCCAATGATGTTGTTGGGTTGCCGAAATTTGAAACAACTACAATTATATTCAAGAAACTGAAAAATATAAAAAAAATAATTATACCATAAAATCAAGTTAAAATCATTTACACATCTAAATGAATCATTGAGCACTTAAAATTAAATCATATCCTTTTTGTTTTGACTACGTCGTAACGTCGCAAAATCATAAAATAAATGTTTATAAAACCGTGTGTTTATTTTACGCACGTGATATATTCCGCCGATTAATATTTTGCTCGTATATCAACATGAGAAAAAATTTAAAATAATCAAAACTAATGACGTTATTAAGGCAGCCATAAATAAAAAGACCCAGCGCTGGATATTTTAATTTGAAAGACAGGACCTGAGGTGATTTTGTTTCAATTAAAATCAATCGATGTGTGAGTGTCGGCAGGGAACAGGGTTGCTACTTTTGTTAATTCAAAGGATTCAAATAAATACAAGAAAATGCTAAAACTATTGAAAGAGGATCAAGGGAATTAAAAATAGCATCCAAATTTCATCCCCATTATAAATTTTTTTGGAATATAATTTTATTGAACATATATTAGTTTTTATTTTTTTATTATAGAGTAAAAATTGTCCTCCATTTACATCTTAGCCCATATGACCCTGGCAAGCCTCCAGCGCCGTAGGGGGTGCACGGGACTCCAGGTATTGTAGCCCAGCGGGGGGCGAACCCCGCGGCCCACCGGGTTGGGGGGCCCATTGAGTGACTCGGGACGGCCATAGAATTCTCATATTAAGAGGTGTCGAATGGTTTGACAAGCTTTGGGTAATTTATACACTTTATGAGACGTGGTGATGATGACTTCAAAACACAAAAAGTACCTGGGATTTTTTTCTCAAATATAGGGTAGATAGATAATAGCATTGTTTATAAAAGAACCATGTTTAAAGTTATAAATTATTTGAAAAAGCTGAAATCAGAAAATATACAGCATAAAAATGCAGGTCATATTTATAGATACAGAATTTTTTTTTTTTTTTTAAATACGTCAAATTCTAACTTTCGCATTAGGCGGTCGGTTGCCATAAATCAAAATTCACAACGAAAAAAAAAACCATTCGCACCAACTGCGGCACCATTCATTAGAACGGAACACCTCGAGCCGCGGCCGCCGACGCTCAACAGTCGGACAATGATGCCTACCAACGTGAGGAGATAAAAAAAAAATGGAGGCCCGCCCATCGTCCGTGTGGTCGGGCGCCGATCGAATAGACTCTCCACAATAGATACATCGGTGTTAACATGCTTCTTTATTCTGTGGCTTCGTTCTTTTTCCCTCTCCCCCCCCCCCCCTGTGTTAACATTGCCCCTTTATTCTGTGTGGATCGTTCGTATTCTCCGTGCCCCGACCTCCTCCCGGCTGCGGCCCGTGGAGATATTTTTTAATTTATTGACTGGCCGGATGACAGGCATGATTTGTGGCCCCCGAGTGACTTGTTGAAAATGAAATGATTATGTTGTTATGGGGGGCGATTCTTGTAGCTTTAAATAAACTTGTATTGAAATTAGGCGAGCACAAACCCTTAAATATAAACGATCAAAAATTAATAAGAAAATGAAATACTGTGCGAAAAAAGTATGCTTTCGTGTGTTTGTAGTAATTAAAAATTATACAGCTCCCAATCACTAATCTGACATCGCATAAATATATTCAAATATATACAACCACAATATCTTCAGTAAATAAATATTGGCAATAAAAAATATTGCCACCCAAACTGCGATATTCCCATTAAAACCGCTTAATTGTACAACTCTACAATAAAAATATATAAAAAAAACGACCTTTAAAATCGCGGTCATTTCACTAGATTTCGGGCTTCCTTGCAATATATCAATGGCCGGGCCGATAGAGAAGAGGCCTTCTAATGTGCGGATAAATATATCTCGGCTGTCAGCAAACTTGCCGTGGACAAAACGGTGGGCCCCCGCTGATGTCATCATCACCGAATATCCGATCCTATCTGCCCATCTCGACGTGTACCTTAATTTGAGGTTAAATGCTTTGAGACAACCCAACATTTCTCCGCGCAATCTACACGGAATCGCTAGAATTAGAGCCCAATACGTTTTAAAGAGACTGCAAAAAAAAAAAAACACGGCGATAACGAATGGCTTGTTTTGAAGCGAGCGTTTTTTTTTTTTTTTTTAATGAAAGATTTATTTGTTCTCTAATTTTTAACTTTGTACCTGTGATACCTGTACGGTGATTGATCCTGATAAATCGTTAACGAATTAAATGTCGTTAGATTATAGAATTACGGTTCGAGATAGAGGCAGAACTTTCGGAGTGATTTGTAGAAAACGCGTCGATTCTTTTGATAAGATTACACGATTTGATCAACCAGTTTTGTCACGTGGGACTGGTCTGGTTGGGAAGACTCTAGAATGAAAATTAATTTCAGATAATTGTAATTTATTATAACGTCTATATTATCATTCAATCGAAATATTACCGTGGAAATAAATAACTAATTTATGTATTGTATTTCAATACATGCCGTTAATGTTCTATAAATCTCTTTAATGGTAGCTTTTTTATGGTTTTTGTATAAGTATCGTGCTTTTACAGTCTATAATAATAAATACTAGCCATAAAAAGCGTAATATTATTGCAATGATTTAGCTTAAAATTCATTAGCCATCATACTAATAAATATCACACGTAAAGTTGTAGCAACTACATAAATAGAAATAGTGAAGTGATTTCATGCAAACTTTGAAAAATTATAATTTATCAACATTTTAAAAGCCTCGTCTGTATTATTATTTCAATGATTATCCTTAAAACTATTTAGCCACCTAATTAATAAATACTAAACGTAATAGAGAATCAAAAACATAAATTGATCTGTCAATTTCAGTTTGTTACAATTATAAAACTAATATGATGAAAAAATATTATACAAGTGAATTGGATTTATAATCGCAGTAGAATTTTAATCTGGTAACATGAAGCGTTTGAAAGCGTATCTAAATGTTTTTCTGTTTTTATTTGAAGAAATAAAAATTAATTAACGATTACATCTAATTACAATGTACCAACTTCCTAAATAATTACGTAATACACATTAGTATAAAACAAAATAAAACTTAGCCAGTAGATTTCGCACCAATGTAAGCTAATACAGGCCAGTCACATTGCCATTATTCAAAAATAATTATTCAATACCCTTCATAATAGATTTGCTCACCAATAAATAATCGATTAATCTAAGAATATAAAAAGTCTCCGAGATCATTTGAATCAATTTGTCTTTGACAAGGCCCACAAAAACCAGTTGACACTAAACATATCTGTCACAAATATATTCGAAATAAATTATAAAAAAAACTAGTCCTACTTGATGACCGGGTCTCTAATGACTGATGATTTTTGATCCCTGTAAAAACTACTGCCTAATATTGATTTGCTAGGGTAACTGATGCTATTGCCGGACAGACAATCAAATTGAATAATACATTTATTTAATTAAAAATTGTGGCTGGTAAACCTCGATGAGATAAATTTATTTCCGCGCAGTAAAAAAATCCATGAAATTCGGCATTTTTTAATTCAATCAAGCGATTGTAAGTATTCCGAGAAACGATACTGAAAAATAACAAAGCGGCTGGACATCGGCGTCCGTACAGAAGCAGGTGTCGAGAGGCCGGGGAGGCAGCTTAGATACAAATGACAAGCTTTATGTTCTCTTTACGAGGCGCTGGGCCCGGGCTGATGCTGCAGACGCAGATGAAGTGGTCGGAGATGATAGCCGGGGGCTTCACGCTGATGGAATTTTTATTGCTCTCCTCGGACACCCAAGTGCAAGAAAGCGATATCACACAACCAGTCCGGCGCGGCCGATTGAGAAAACGCAGAATTAACATATTTTTTAAATATTATTAACTCAGTCGATTTTAGCGTCGCATTAAAAATTACACTTCAAAATATGTATCAGCTATATTATTGATTTTTATGAAGACCGTCTCACAGGAAGTACGATTTTGCCTATACAGGTTTGAATGATTGAGTACATTTTTTCAAATATTGAAAATTGATCCAATAAACTCTTAGAAAAATATCATCGTGATTTGTGTGGGATTTGAACCCACATACCCAAGCTTACATGGCCGGTGCATTGCGTACTTAATATTTAATTGGCATAATAAGTACGTTGTTTCACTTATAGGATATGAGTGTTAAAAATTCATGCTTA
Source organism: Atopsyche davidsoni (assembly GCA_022113835.1). NCBI lineage: Eukaryota > Metazoa > Arthropoda > Insecta > Trichoptera > Hydrobiosidae > Atopsyche > Atopsyche davidsoni. The sequence continues at coordinate 2,105,884 of JAILWY010000012.1, read as the reverse complement.
GTACAAGTGATTCGTTTGTATAGTTTGTAATGCACCGGCCATGTATGCTCATTATCAATGTATCAGTTAGAGAATAATTTAAAAAAATATTTTAAGTTAACGTTAAATTATAATTAAATTTACAGTGATTTTATTTTCTTTCAAAAAGAATTGATAGCATTTATTTAAAGTCATGTACGCATGTACAATGCATATAATATAAATATATAGTATATTACACGTAAATATTATTCGTTCACTTGTACAGTATGAACAATGCATTTAAAAATCTAGTACTACGCATACGAAGTTTCTAAAATATAAAAGAGCCGATGGGTCTACTAGCACACGCTCAAAAGACCTACAAAAAGTTATTAATAATAATCCAGCGGGAGCTTTCGGTGTGAAGATGCTCTCGGAGGGCGGTCCCCAACACTTGGGCATACAATTATGATACTTCCACTCGGGAGGCAGCCTCCAAATAAAGCTCACGTCTAAATTATTCCCGAGATACGGTCCGCAGCCCCATTTGGGCCTAATTTTGTCTCTCGGGTGAGAGCTTTGATTTGTGGCGGGGAGCTTTTTATCCCTTTTTGTTTTTTATTGTTCTTAAACTGTTTGGATCTCGGGCTGGAATGCGTTATGAATGCTGTTTTTTATTTATTTTTTCGTTGAACAGCCGTGCGATTGTTTATTAAGTGTTTTTTTTTTTTTGTATTTTTATTAGGCTTTTGTTTGTAGGTGTATTTAATCACGACTATCTCACAATTTTCAGCATAAAATATTTATAAATCTCGTTCCTACTAATTAGTTCATTTGAACTCGTCTATTAAACACCGCGTTTTCATTAAAATTTAGTATAAGTAAAATTTATTTTACAATAATTGTAATTTCCAAAATAATAACGGATGACTAATTCTGTACATATTTTTTTAATGTACAAACTCAATCACCATTTTCTAGTCTGATTTTATCTAATTAAATTAATTTTATTATTAATATAAAAAGCTTTTAAAAAATGATTCGGATACGTTTATTTTTATAATGGTGTTTTTTACAATTGAGAAGTATTATGTGTAGAATATAGTGAAATTGGCTTTCCGCCCTAAACGACTATAGTAATTTTTTTTGGGAAAAAATTTTGTTTTAATTTGAGTCAGAATCAATTTAAAATTATTTTGCGTGTCCTTTCTTAAAATATATCTCATTTAAACTCTAGCAATAAATTGATGTTTTATTTAAGTATACCTATAAATAAATATGTATTAATAAAGAGCTTCTGCTGTTTTGATTTATAAGTTAACTAAAGAGGCGAAGTTGTCAGTTTTAATTTTAAATCTTGTGCTTGTTTTATCCTACACAGCAGAAGAGTTTATGACTTGACTTGCGACCTCTCTTAGGTTCTCTGAGTGCTCCAAGCAAACGCACTCATTAATAAGACGTATTCCAGAACGATATTGTGAAATAAACGTCGGACTAATGATAAATTTAAAACTAAGTTACTGTATCGTATTTGCCTGTAAATGAACAAGGTGAATTATAAATCCGCGTTCGCCTCTCGTGGGAATAATATGATACAACAGTTGGGTAGGTCTATTCAAGCTGCAACAATAATAAACATGCGTAATTTGATAGCATCGGACTTTTAGCACGTGTTATTTGTATAACAATTGCACAAAGGCCGGCACAATGCCGCACTCAGGCACGCATCTATTTGCGCGGGCGTAGCGCACATTTGGTAAAAATATTATAATTCAGCTTAATGGATTTTTTTTAACAATACGAGTGGGAGGCACTCAAACTCATATAAACTATGAAAATATTTGTATTAATAATAAACAAATAATTATCATGTGTTCAATTAAATTCAACTCAAACGTGTTGACCACCCTTAATTCATTGAGAAACATTGACGAAAAAGAAACACGCCCGGGGATCGCAGCCAATTATATTCAATTCCATTGTTTCATAATGTAACGACTTAAAAATTCTAGAAAGATAATGTTAGATGTTTCAACAAAATAACTGAAATCGATATCATTTATGTACTCTAGTATAATATATCAAATATACACGATTCGTAATTTTAAAATCACCGCTCAGTCAGCAATCAGTTTCTAAACCCACTCGTGCTGATGAAATATAAAAATCTTATTTCTTTGTTGTTTTTATGCAACTAATGGGTTTTTTCACTTATATTAGTCAACAACCTGCGCGCAGTATCAGGGAATATCCACACATTGTATAATACATTTTAATTTTTTTTTTTTTTAATATTTCTAGTAACCACACCTGTTTTTTCGTTGAAAATTCAAAAAAAATTATAAGTAAATAAAACCTATATAAAATGTATATATATATATTTATATACGCAGCATTAGAGCAATTCCGCCACTGGCATATGTATTAGCCCCCGAGTGATTCGCGTTAGATAGCATCTCGCGGTGCATCTGTCCGGTGCAACTGGACCCGCCCCCGAGGACTCAGCTGCAGGCTCCAGGGGTGCACAAAGCCGGGGGCACAATGCGCCGGAGCCTGTTGCGCCCGCCACCCCTGCCACCCCCGCCACCCCCGGCCACTCCCCGTGGGATCCATTGAGGCGAGTCGCTCGACTGAAAGGGCCGGGTAGTTGACGGCGTCGACACTTGAAAGATTATTTTTTTGTTAGTGTTATTATGAACACTGAGGATCGGAAGTGCCGCGTTATCGACGCTTGAGTGGCTCTGGAATTTTCAGCATTAAAACGAAATAAATACTCGTCGCGTTTTGGATTTCAGCGATCGTTTACTATATAAAAATTGAACAAAACAGTTTTGTTCTGCATCTGATGATGACCAAGTCTGTTGGTCGAAACTAGTCATGCTAAAACTGTAGAACGCGAAGAAAGTATAAAAAGTTACCCATATCATTAATAAAAAATGGAGCTTCACCAATCAAATGCCTTGTCCCTCAACAAGATTATATAAAAATTATTTCACGATAAACTTTGCGAATTTCGCGATTATTACATCACTTTACCTCACTCGCACAAGGCATCTGCTTCAATATCAAATAGCCAATGACTCGCTTGCGTAAGACAAAATAATGAAAGTGCCAAAACCGTTAGTAAAAATTATGGAATGCAATCGATGGGTGAATGAAATTTTACGCTAAAAATTATACATTCAACACAAGTAGGCCAATATAACATTCTGATTTTAGATTAACATAAAGAAAGCATTGGCATAAATAAATAAATAATCAAAAGCGGATGAATTGCGTAACAATTTTGTGAATCAAAACCGGAAATTATTGCGTATAATTATAAAAAAATGTATTTTCCCAAATTGACCTTCGAAGAGAGAAAGCAGATATTTTTTTCACTTAATCAATTAAATGAATATATCTAAAGACGTTCGTAAATTAGTATTACAAGCAGTTTTTTCAGTGTAGATTGTGACAAGCATGTTATCACGATTCTACTTAATTCACAACTGTATCATCGATGATGATATATTTTTATTGTTCCCAAGCAACGTTGCGCAAGCATTATCGACTCGTGCACGCCACACAAACCATAAAGGCCTCGCCCTAGAACAGCCGATATTCCACGGCTCGCTCGATTTACTCGATTACTGAAAATATCGACCGTAAAGCTCTGGGGGGATATTAATATACAGTGTAAATAAAAAAAATATCGTAATGGAGGATAATTGGTGACGTGTGCCGGAGCATGACGAATGGCTGATAAGCCAGTGCGCATTTTATGGCGGGATCATACTTTGTTGCTGCTCGAGGAGTGCACACCTTTTCACATTCTTGCAGGTTCTATATCGATCGCTCTGCAGCCTTACATTCTTCCGTAATTAACTGGCGCATTAATCGAATGCCAATTGTAATGAGACCAATTAATCTGATATTTATTTCATCAATACGAATGATTGCTTTCGTTTCTTTTGATATCAATGATGGTAATCATTGATGCGCAAATTTTACGCGCATTTTATATATATAATAAAAATTCAATAGAAAGTGCTTGTAACGACACATGTAATGCACCGGCCGTGTAAGCTTGGGGATGTGGGTTCAAATCCTACACTTATATTAATATTATCTTCTTTTATCAGTTTTCAATATTTGAAAAAATGTACTCAATCATTATCAATCAATAAAACTTTATACTATAGGCAAAATCGTACTTCCTGTGATACAATAATACACATGTAATGTTTTCCAATTTTATTGACTATTTGTAAAATTGGAAGACTTGCATAAAGCATCATAACTCACCTTTGTAGACATTCTTACAAAAAAGTCTTTTCCCTGAAGAAATTGACAATATTGCATCAAAATCAAAGCATTAAAAAAAATATTGTCTCCGTCGACTATCACGCAGGAGAGATCTGAAGAAACCGGCGGTATTGCATAAAAATCAAAGTGAGTGTAGATTCTTACCTCGGTCGACGATCTTGCCGAAGAGATTCTTCCCTCTGAGGAAGTTCCTGGTGGAGCAGTTCCAGCGGCAGTTGCGGAACTGGTGCTGGCACTCGGCCACGGCCTGGCCAGCGCCGCGGGCCACGGCCATGAGCACTCCGGGGTTTTCCCTCGCCAGCCGACGCTGCTTCCGGCGCAGAGTGGTGTGCGCCCCAGGGTCCATGTACGGCGCCCCCGGGGACAGGGGCGACAAGTTGTTGGGCTCGCCTGCCTTGGCTATTCCCCTGCAAGTTGAAAAATCATTTGATTAATTATCAATTCTTTGCTTTACCTGAAACATAGTTTCCCAAACTATTTTGTCCCGTCGACCCCATGTCGAGTTTTTCCTGTTTTTCGTCGACCCCCTGCCTTGCTAATATTGATTTTTTACAAATTCATCAACTTCAAACATATTTTTGACATCTTATATAGAACAACTCACTTTCATAGGGTTTACTGTACAGTGGGTTTAAAAATGAAAAGGTTAAAATACATGCAAATGTAAATATTCAGAAAATACTTCCTTGTAATTCCATTTTAAAATCTTAAATAGAATAAAATATATTGATTAAAAACATACAAACTATTTCTACGCTTCAGGGCTTCGATTCGTCACAAAGTACATCGGTACAATCTATGTTCGGTGCATTATGACATTTACGAAATGTCTAAATTTTGGTGATGACCTGCTTAAATGGGATCCACTCTCGTATCTCGATCCTCATTTACAGTTCATGGACCCCCAATTTTATTTTTCGCTGTCGTCGACCCCTTGCTGAGCGAAATCGACACCTGGGAGTCGATATTGACCACTTTGGGAACCTCTGACCTAAAACTTCGATGTTATATTATCGGTATACACCTTGGTAAGTGTCATGACGACATTAATGCATTCATTACTTTAATATTGTTAACCTGTCACTGTATACAGTAAACGTTATAAACAATCAATTTTTGACAGAAACTATTTGGTGGAATTTCATTTTAATATTTTTAATAATATACTTGAGTGGTGTGGAATCAATGGATTATGTTAATACTTAAAATATTATTATACGTCATGTTTAATAAGCCATCCGACTATTTAAGTGCGGAAAAACTTTGCTTTATTATTACGAATTCATTTTCCTTTTTTGAAGCCTGTATTAAATGCTATAGATTAGCATATCAAAGCTGATAAGTACAAACAACTTTGGTTGTCAAAGATTTACATTAAAAATATAATGTTAATAGACTTCGTCAAGTGCCTCTCAGAGAAGGTTGGCGACCATTTCACTGAGCATTGAGCCTGTGTTCATGGTTTTCTAAGGGGAAAATAATGTAGTAGGTCCTCGAGTCCTTCTACACCGCAGTTTTATAATAATATAGCCAAATGTAATGCACTATACGTCACTGTTCGACTCGTTTTTTCATCTTTTAGTCATCGATGATATAAAATGCCTTAATAGCTTCTTTTAATTTAAGAGTGCGCACAGGTATTGAATGATCGCATTTAAATGGAGGGTAAAGAAAGAGGACGGCCCCTTGTTTACACGACGTAAACTTGAGGCTGCTCGCGAATGAAAGGGTAAACGCTCTGACAGCCAGCCTGTGTGCTTAAAGATAAACTGGCCACTAAATCTGTCAAAATAACAAATATTGTCGATGGAGCTCAATATTGACCTGCCTTGTTGGACATGACACCTCCTCGCCAGACGCGGATAAAAACAACAAAGAAATGGGCAATATTTATATTTGCCCAGATCTGGATTTTTAACAGGGGTTGCTTTCAGACATTCGTATAACGGTACAGTGCGCAGTCATTCTCGTTTTTCTTAAGACATTGCGTAAGCGCATTTGTGAATTGAATGAAACATTCACTATTGCGGTAAGTATTTATTAAATATAACCTACTTATTAAGAACGCACAGTACGCGTATATCGCATCGTGTCACCTGTACATTGATGGGACACACCTTTCCAGTTTGCCCGAATTAGCCGCGCGGCTCACGTGCACGCCTGCCAACAAAGGCGGGTCTGACATAAAAAGCGTTCTTATTGACTCGTGCCTTTTGTTTTAGGAGAGGAAGTGATGGTTTAAGTCAGAATCTTGGCAAACAACCGGCCCAAAGCGACACCGGAATGCCGAGATACAGGCTGCCCGTGAGAACGTTATCTGTGGATCCTAGTCAACACAAATATGACAGCTTTTATTCCGTCTAAATGCGCTTAAAAATAAAACGAGAAATTAGTGACGTGGAAATCAAAGCGAAAGTCAAAATATAAACACAGTAATATATGCAAGATTCAATGAAACTGATATATATACTAAGACCTTGAGACAAGCTGATTTAATTTTGTTAACGTATTAATAAATGCATATTGAAGCTAAGAATAAAAACTATTCAAAGTATTTAACAAAAATAATCTCTTTATATAAAACGCATACGTACATGCATTAAATTCTTAAACGTGTATATTTCCATGCTGGAATACAAGTCGGAAATAACTTGATTTGTTAATGAAACTCGTATCACGAAATACCTCCTAAAACGTCACAAGCATTAAGGCTTAAAATAAATATTGGTCATAGTTTTTGAGACAAGAAATGTGTACTCAAGACCTCTCCGTGCAAACACAGGACACTACATACCTCGGTCGATATATCTGATACTTCCTTTTAAGGTTTACACACTTCAAATGCTTCTTCCTGAACAATATACATAATACCGAAGTAACACAAACTCAACCGCGTTGACTTTTAAACCGCTGATCTGATTGACGATTGATTGACAGACCGGGCCGTCTTTTATTATTAGTATTTATTTATTAGTTTTTAAAAATTTACTAATCAACTTTTAACCTGTGCTCGGCGGTATTTCGTTATTCCGGTTTATTTATATTTTTAGTTGGCATCTTCAGGCGGGGTGAAATTTTATATTTTTTTTACAGTGAGCATTTAAAAGTATATAAGATAGAGTGTAAAAAAGGTAATGAGTTAAATGTGATCTTTTTTTTTTTTATTGATGATGATGAATTATTGAATTATTAGTAGGTCCATATCGCCGATAGCAATATTCTCAGGGGAGTCACGGTACAGGTAGAGCTGATGATATCACGTTTGAGGCTGCGGATGAAGTTGAGCGTGGCGCGGGAGGGTGATGCGATGTGATGCAGTCGCCTCGCGGGTTCGACTCCCGGCGCAGTGGTGCCTCGTGTGCATAGATCCTCCCCGGATAAACCGATGCGCTCTGGCAGCCTGGGACACCGAGAACGCTCCCCGAAACACCAAAAAATAAACACCTGCGACTACTAATATCAGAACCAGATATCTCCATTTTGTCAAAAAATTCCTTTTACGATCATAATCTGTAAAGTCCCTAAACTCTATCCAATTAAAATTAGAAAATTGACATAACGTGATACAAGTAGAAAATGCTTTGTTTTAATAGCATAAAACTCAAATATACATTATTAAAATATATATATATATTAACACACTAAAGGCGGGGCGGGTACTAGTACCCGTTACTACTACTGCCTGAAGGCGGGGCGCATATCAATACGTTTTTGAACGTGTTTACTCTAAAAGCGGCAGAAGGTCATTTTATTCTTTAGGTTTACAGCTCGAAATGTTTGTTAAGGACTCGTCAACGTTACTTCTACCAATACTGTCCAGTGATTCTAAACAAAGTGGAGTGGTCAGAGAATGATAATCCTCCAATTATTGAGCAATTTTTAGGACAAAGTGGTGTTGTTGTGATGCCAAGTAATCCGCAAAGTGTGTATGAAGCGGTTCAACATTTTATAGGAAACGATTTATTTGACTACATGCAAATCAAAGAGTGTATAGACTAGATTTCACACAACGCACATCATTTTAGTCAATTTGGTACCCGCCTAAAGTGTGTTGATATATAACGCTTATAAAACTGCTGTGTAGAAGGACTCGCGGACCCACTACAAAATTTTAGCTCAGCATGGGTGTACGCTCAGTGAAATGGTCGCCAACCTCCTTTGAGGAGAGGCACTAGGTGAAGATAAAAGTACGAGTATGATAATTCAAATTTGAATTTGGAATAAACGTTCTCAATTCAAACTGTGTTCTTTTTTTTCAGATGAAGGGGAGCGCGCGCGCCACGGTCCGGCCCGAGGTCCAGCCGCTCTGTTCACATATCCCACCGGATTAGGTTCCACGCGCTGCCGATGCTATCGAGGCCCTCTCATTCCACTTTATTATTTGTGGAGATAAAAAATAAATGTAGCGGCGCAGACGGGAGCGCGCCGAGCGTGAGAACCGCCAGACTTTTACCGGGGGCTCATTTTCGTATTTAAATCATCGATTTAAAATTATTAAAAAAAAAATGCGTAAACAATGCTTATATGTACCCTCCGACACTATTACTTGCGACAAAACCATAAAAAAAACGCCAAAAAAAATAAACGCTATTGGCTGATTTCAAATCGGTCGCAAGTTGTGCCGCTCTTTCCTTATCCGGTTGTTTTATAATATTAGTGAATTTAATCTTACTAGTTCTTTCAGCCAAAATATGTGCACTTCTACTTTAACCACTTTGTAACAATTTACTAATAATATACAGCCTTTAATTTTTTTCTAATGCTTTTTGAATTGTGTAAATAATTTTGTATGTTCTCAATGCCGGCAGCTGTGGGCTTTCCTGTATTGCACAAGACGGTTCTATATGAGGGAAGTGCTGATGTTGATTTGTTGGTAATTATCGATACAGAATACCATTCTCACGGAAGTGAGTAAAGAGCCTCCATCTATCTGATCATACAGAACCTGACGCATGTCCGCGGTACCTCTAAGTGTACAGACTTGGTCGAGTCACTATGCACGTCAAATAACTGAGAATCTTTGAAGTCCCATAAAATTTTAGTATAAAATATGTGGCATACCGTTTCGAAAATGTGTCAAAACTACTCATTGTTATATATCGGTTACGTTAAAACGAAGGGAATCAATACGTAATTGCTACGAAAAATAAATATTTAAATTCATTGAAGTACCTTAACGCATTTAAATGTTGCAATTATTTTTTAATTATTTCTTATAAAGCTCCATTTAACGAAGAATTATAATCGCAGGTCCCAATATCGGCGCATTAAATCACCGCTGCGAGTACAGAGGATGCCGGTGGGCAGTTCTCTGAAGTACCGATTGATTTGCAAGAATACGCCAGCGTCCGTTCTCGGAGGCATTTATTTGTCACGTTGTAACAGGTGAATGGGAGCTAATGGAATCTTACCTGTCGGGCGACGAGGACGTCCGTAACTTACCTGGGGAGCGCTCGCTGCGTACCTCGGGGATAATTTGCATTCGGCTGATGAACAAACAATGTTGATTTATGAATCGTGGCAACACTGCAGCGCTGCTTGTTTGCTGTCGTTGACAGTGCCATCTTGGATATCCGCTCGTATTGCAGTTTGAAATTAGCAAACAAATTCATTTTAGAGACCCATATAAGGTATAGAAAAACCACGATAAGATAGACTGAAAACTATACAGAATTGAATTCTACTTGTGATCAGAACCCAAAACCTCACGATCTGTCACCAAGAGACGGGTAGTAATATATATTTTATTTAAATCTATGAATAAATATAAAAAAGAAATCCTGCGAAGACCCACATGATATTTTATATTAAAGATACTTTATTCACGCCCGCCATTATTTCTAAAGTGATTATCAGTGTAACAGATAAATTGAACGATAAAACAAAGTTCCCCGCGGACCTACCCTAATTAAAAATGACATCCTGAACGCTATCTCGTCTAACTAAAGGGTCATAATCGCTAGCAACCACCGTGCGAGTTACGTTACTCAACCGTGAAAAGGACAAATGAACAAAAACGTTGAGTTTTATTTCAAACCAACGGGTTAGCCTCGCATGTGGCTATTTTTAAAAAATTGAAAATCATTATCAACCAAAACAAAAGTTAATTGCTGTAATGATATTTTCAATCAATTATACAAAATAACTATGGTAAGATAAGCGCTACTATAAGTAAAGTTGAAATTATCAAAATTACGTTTTAACCGGAACTTTCTTAGCATTTTTTTATACCTATATCATTTTATAAACAAAATTAAAAATATATTGTTTTTTATTCGTAATTGAACTGTGTGTTAATCAGAGGTTATGCTTTTAATCACGTCTAAGTGTGCATCTTTTCAGTTATTCAAATTGGATTAGGTCCGGTTTATCGATCAATAACGCTCAGATCCGAAGCACCAATCTCCACATTATCTTATCTCCCCTGACATGTCAGGCTATTAGTACACTCTAATCGCTGGGGAAGGGCGACCCGCTCGGGCATCTCCAGAATCCGGAATGCCTATTCTACAGATGGATGAAGGTTCATTTATTAGATTACACACACACATATATATAAATTATATTTAAATATATACATATATACAAATAAACCTCAAAGGCTAGATACATGTTCATTTTGCATCAAAATGCACATTTTTGTAACGTTATACGACAGCAGCAATTAAGAGTACTCACAAAGAATTTAAAGTACTACGCCCTTATTAAAAATATTCTTTCTGCGAGTACGCTCCACATTCCTCGAAAATAAAAGCATTTTGCATTCGTTAAGGCGGTCCTCGCGGTTTTCTATGTCCAGAACGTGTTTTTGTTTCATAAGTGTTCACACGTCGCAGCGCAGATCTAGATTCTCCATTCACAGCGCAGAATGACGGAGACATCGCTATCTACCACGTGCATCTGCTTGTGGAGAAACTGGCGTGAAGATGATGCATCGCGAGCCCGGGGTCAAAAGGACCCGCACCATAAGCGAAACCATAAGATCTCGGGGGACGTTTGACCCCACGCATCACTCTCTGACGTCACGAGCAAACAATCCGTAGCACTGTTGCATACACAGGAGCAACAAAACCTCCATTACCTATATACATTATCATCTGAAAATTGTTCACATAAGAGTATGGGTTCAACAATACCATAGCGGTATCTAAAAATGATACGAATTGGCAAGACTATGATTACTTAGACCATGTCATATCTATTTGCTTCAGATGTAACCACGTTCTAGTCATTTGCTAAAATAGCTCCATGAAAATCACGCTCTAATGACGTCATGCATCGCTATTACATGAGCAGATTAATAAGTCTACATACTATAAAACTTAATGTACCATGGTGAAATTATGGTTTAACAAATTTTCGTACGCAAGTCTGGTTTACAGAGATATTTTTTAAGTCACGTCTACGAAAAATATGATTGGATATCATGTTAACCTGATTTGCAACTTAATCGCCTGAATACATGACTAATGTAATAAAAAATGGTTTTATCACTTCATAGCTTAGTCCTTTTATATTTTATAGGCATTAAGCTGTTTGATGACACCTTTGAGGTAAATCAACTGTACAATATTGAGTTCGAATTTAGAGAGCGAAACTATACGGATATGGATGAAAATACTTAGCGACAGCTGTGTATAAAACGTGGAAATGAAAATCTGATGATACTCTTCGAGCTATTAGCTTCCGGGGTCCAGGTGACCCGCACGTCACATGGCGTCGGGCCGCAGCCTCCCGTCGTGATGGCGCGGGAGATGTGAAGTCGTGACAGCGCATTTAGCGTCTCCCCTGCTGCAGACGATAGCGGCGTCTTTGCCAGCTGTTATTGACGCCGGCTACTCGCGAGATGCCAGGCCTCCGTACTACTTTCGCTACAAATTGAGTTGAGTACAATCGGATAGATGCGACCACTTACACGGAAACCTGATATCCACACTCCGACAATAGCTACTAAATCTGCATAATCCACGAATCATAACTTTTTTCTATCATTTGAAATGAACAGCTGAAACACTTGTTAAAGTAAAAAAATACATATTCAATAAAATATGGTTTGTAAATATTTAAAATTGCAACGATTACATTAGTCCGATACCGCACCCTCAGAATACCACCCCTTTTTATAATGTTCTGATAGTGACACGAATTCCGAGCATGCCTCGTGTATCTAGTAGTAATTTACTAATATAATTAGGCACATTAGTTCACACAAAGAAATTCTCAGAAAAATATCATCGTGATTTGTGTGGGATTACATGGCCGGTGTACTGAGCATTGTACTAACGAACCACATCCATTAAGCGAGAATTTTTAACAATCATACTCTACATATGAACCAATGTGCCCAGGCCAACCAATATTTATAAATGATATAAACCTGTAATAGGTAATAAATACGCATTTGATTGACGTTCAATCCAAAAATGGACATACATATCTGATAAATCGGCGAGCATCATATAAAACGCCTAATACTGTTATTACATAGAGTCAAGTGAGCTAGAAACGGTGTTTCCTAGAATATGCAGATAGTTTGTATCATCGAGTATGCAATTTGTCTAAATAAGGTAACGCCATCGATACCCGTCAGCCGATCGCGCGTCCACGCACACAACAGCGTGAAAATCCCTAAACATGCACGAGCGATTCGTCAAAACGGACGTCGATAAATTTCAAACACGTTCTGGTCGGGCCGTCTCCGCGGCTACGTTTTCATCGGATGGTTCCGTTTTCGTGCGGACGAGTCCAAACCGGGATGTAAATCGGGCGTCATAGATATCGGGGGACAGCTCGCCACACATGGAGGCGGCGCGGCGGACGCGCGTGCAGGCCGCAAAAACAAGCGGATCGATCACCTGGATCACCTGCATCACCTGCATCACCCGCCGATGGCCGCGGATCATCACGGGGGCGAAAAAATGCCGACCGCCGTCGGTGCCACCTCGCGTGTTTCACACGCAAGTATTCGGTTGATTTTATTTATGAATCGGGAATTTACGAGCTGGAACTGACGGTTTATTCGAACGCGTGTCTGATCCGATGGGGATTCTATGGGGGAGTTGCGATATATCTATTACTGCGAGCGTTGAAAACCAAATATTATACAATATCATGTTGCTAGCGGAGCAAATAATTTTATTATTTTGAAGTATGCGAAACACGTTACTACAGTAACATTTATAGAATGCATTGCCTTTAGGGTTCATTAAATTAAACCTGAAATTTAAGTAAAACCTTAAAAAATTGAATAATTTCGAATTAAAGTAGCAATTATTTCCTTTAATCCCTTAATTCAATATTCTAATACAATTGCAATTCCAGCTTAATATATTTCACTTACATAGCTTACATCACTATAATAGACTAATATTTCCAATTTCAATAAAGTAAGCATTAATGTAATCCTTCCAATTCGGCTTGCGCCCGACGGAAGCGACGCTAAGGGTTTTTTTTTATTGTGGTGTGTGTGCACAGCACATGCGTGACCTATCGAATCAAGCTAATGGCACAACCTTCAATCGGCTGTAAAGCTGCTGCTGTATGACAATGCTGTATGTCAACAGTTACAGGCTCATACTCAATGTAGTCAATGTAATTTTATAATACTTAAAATATCATAACGAATGACCTGCTTATCTTTGAAATAAGAAAAATCCGCCTGAAAAAAGGTCACATGAAAGGGCAAGCGCGAAACCTGTAGTTTGTGAAGTTTTTAAAAACATGCATCAAATATTGCGACACAATATCTTTGAATAGTTAAAAGTAATTTTATATTATCAGCTAAACATCCATCAAATAACTACGTGTGTATCATCACGTACGCACATAGTTTACTGCTTTAAAAAAATACTAAAGTGAGCACATTTTTATAGCGGTATTGTTCATTGTAATTTTCGGTTTTACTCGCTAAAGAGGCCAAAAGAAACAAGCAATATATTTTTCATACTTTAACCCAACTACTCTAAATATATAAATATTCCAGCCCTACTCATAGATACGACGATATTTACCTAAATCCATTGTGTACCGTTAAATACGCAAACAACCATAGAAATAATGGTTACTTTCCAATACCATAGTAGTGCTACGCAGACGTACTCGTAGTGGTACGCTCACCTTCTAAGAATGGTCTATTGATATTACCTATCACAAACCTGAAATGCAACTATACATTCTTCAGCAATTTAAAATACAGAAACTGTATACCGCACTTATTAATTTTAATTAAACATGTAGACCGTACGCCACCGATAAATTTAAAACGAAATTATTTTTAGATCAAAATTAAATGTCATTTTGAAAGCCACGCGTAAGTTATTCACTCGATTTAGTAACAGCATCCAGCAGTGGCGAACGACCGTACTGAGCTTTAAAAAGCCATACTTGAATTTTATTTATGCTATAAAGATTGCGATGGCAGTTATAATACTTGTCCGTAATTTAATAACAATACGGAAACCAGGACTTCGAAGACAACGCAGTCCTTAGCCTTAAGCAGGGTTGCCACACTATTAAGGCTTCCCTAGTTTTGCAAATAAACACGTTAAGAAAATTTAGGCATTACTGCTGAATATATTTTTAAAAAATTGCTATATAATACACCCGATAGTTAAGTCTACAACAAACGAAGGAAATAAAGTATTTACTGTTACAGAATAAGCACATTTGATGGTCACGTAAATGAAGCCCAACAGGTAATTGTTATCCACGCCACGTGGCAACCCTGTCTGAAACATTCTCATGCTCGCAGCAGTCTCCGTTTTTGAATGCGCATTGATAGCCTAAATTATTACCTATTATGATAATAAATACATTTCACCATAAAACCAACATTAGCGACCTTTAACTCGCGCCTAATGAACGCCGGCTGGGTGCGCCTTATTCGCTCTGCCTTATCTCCCGAGTAATATTTTTGTAACGAAACTTTTTAGGCATCAATTAGTCAGCGTGGTCTTTAATTGATCCCCACTACTCACGGACGCTCTCCTGGGCATGTTTTTAATTAATTTAGAATGTTTGTGGTTCACGAGATTAATAGACTGCATATATACAGAGTGACTTTATCTACATCCACGACAGTTGTCAATTTGTAATACTCCATACTCGAACAAGAAATGTGAATCGCTAAATTGTTACGAGATGTCGATATTTGTCAGTGCGAAATCCATTTGTATGTATATTCTGTGATTCTGTATCTTAATAAATGTCTCGAAAGCTCTGATTCTGCTGTTAAAAAGTTGAATTGTTTGCAATTTGTCTTTATATTATAAAGTATAATAAAGCATTGAGTAATCGCATATTTATTCAGAAAATAAATTTAAAACTCCAAATTTGGCCACCCGTGAGCAAATAAATCAATTGTTGGCCACATTTGAAAATCAAGACATTCACCGTGGTTTTCATATGCAAAACCAAGCCATTAATCGGACATCGTTCTGACTTACCCGGCGATTCCATTATACAGCCAGCGTCATAAAATTATCTGTCGAATCAGAGACAGTAATCTATAAAACGAATTAGATAATTTCGCAGGAATTCCATAATATAAAATGAAAATATAAAAAAAACACAAAATCCAACAAAGACGAATCTCTATTGACTTTATGGGCACGCCTTCGCAATACTCCCGAGATTAAAATTAAGCTTTCATATAAATAATTCGCATTAGTTTATATCAGATAGCTTTAATTGATGCGCCATGTTTGTGTGCCTAACCTCGAGGCGCGGATCATCGCGAGATCGTAAATGTTGCCATGTACGGAAAATGACGCCGATTAAGTTATATTTATAAATTCTACTAATTTAAAAATGCTATCTTATGTTAATTTTAATATCTCTTAACCCTTTTGTGTATAAATTATATTATTCATTTAGCTATTAACTTTGAATAAATCCAGAATTCTTAAACGCTTCAGCGCATAAAATCGCCATATGGTATATTCTATAATACTTTAATCAATCTCATCGTAATCAAAGCGAAAACTTATTTCTACAATTATACATTATATAATGCAACCTGATATATATGATATACCTACTATAACACGCTTCTGCGCAAACGGATCAATTTATCATTCGTGTTTACTTGATAACGTATTATATCAAACATCATCAAAATTATTATACACCTAGTCTCAAATTTCATTCAATTTAGCACGTGTTTTTTTTTTAATTTGAAATTCAATTCATGCGCTTTTACTGCAGTCGCGTTGAATTCAAAAGCCGAGACGTGCCTCAAGATTATATCTAATCCATAAAACGCCAGCGATTAAATGATATCATTAAAAAAACGATATAAGCTCGAATTCATTTATGTTGTATACTAATTTGTATTATTTTATTTTGATAGGCAAGCACGTCAGGTTCCCACCTGCGATGACGCGCCAGGGCGATGGTTGTTTGTGAAGATGCGACCGGCTATCTAGGCTGCAAGTTTCGCATTTACGCGTTTTCATCAAAACGCATTTCTGCATACATCAGCGAAATTCCCCGCCGCTCTTTGTTTCCCTCGGACCGCGTGTTTCGCGTGTTCCCACCACGGTGCAGTGTTTGAAATGTGAGACTCGGCGCGCAACAAACGAGGTTAAAACGCTGAACTCCCTACCTGTGGACGCAAATTACGGTCGAGCGAGATTTACCTGCACGTTTAATGGCTTAATGAGAAATTTATTTGTCAAACCTGTGCCACTTGCGAGGATTATGTCAAGCCGACACGCAATAAATAAACTGTGCTTCTGTACTATTTAGATTTTTTTTTATTTGGAATTATGAATGGAATTACCATTCTGCGATTTGCAGCTATTACTTTAACAATTGAATTATAAACGTAAACTTATGTGCAATTCGTTAATCCGGTAATGCACTGTAGGCTTAAATACAGACTAAATTTTAGTAGAATTTTTCCTCACAAATCACTAATGAAGTTGCAGGAATCTCGCACATTGATAATAAATATTCTCCATAATATTAATAATTTATTGCTAGTGCATTTTGTAAATTATTAAATAACTATAGATATTTTATTCTTCTTAATATTATAAATATGATAAATTCACAGCTTATATCGGTAGATTACTGTTTACACTTGGTAGCCTGTCATAACACGGCCGTGTATTAATTAGGTTGTTACGATCAAGTGGTGTTTCCTAACAAATCATCATTTCAAATTAAGTGGAGGAGATATGAGAATTAGCTGAGCTGCTGATGGAGGGAATACCGAAAGCCTCAAGTGAGGTCCCATCAATAGGCACGGCTATACATTGTAATCGACTTGAGCTGCCTACACATGCTGTGACACAACCGACATTAAATAAAATTTAATCAGTAGCGTCCTTATATTTTTGGCAGTTTAAATTGTTTTTCTTATGTACACAACGCAAAAGTGGACGCCGTTTTCCAGTTACCATTCGGATGCCGGTTTTATCGCAGCGTGTGTCTGGCTTTTCTTTACCTTCTTATAATAGTAAGAAGATATAAGTTTCTTATATGTATTTTAATTTAAAATGCTTTTTCTCAATTCTTAGCTTCAGGATATGCTTAAGTTATGTTATGTTACTCATCGAAAATAATAAATTTAGTAAAAGATTAATTAACATTTAAAAAAATATATATATTTTGTCTACTAGTGAGCATTATTAACATAATTAAATATGTTTCGTTAATTTATAAACACTTTTCAATGTATATGAATATAAACCTATTTATATTGAATAAATATATATATTTATTTGTATTAATATATTTATTTTCAGTTCTAAAGAACTGAAAAAATGATTATAACATAGATTCAAATTTATAAAAACGATAACATACTTTTTGATGGTGTTTAAAATATTTCGGTAATTTACTTTTAATACTTATTATACATTTGTTTTTGGGGTTGAAGCATCCCCTTAGTCATTTAAAACGCTGTGAGTGTAATAAATAAATATCAAAATGTTTTCTCACCACCACATGCTTCCGCGACCCTTCCTAGGCTTGGCATTTCCTCCCGCGACCTCCAGCACAGTCACGAGCACCACCAGCATCCACAACCACTTCATGTTCAGGCAGCGATAAATTCACAAGTCCAAAAGCACAAAAAAGAGTCACTCCGATCTGCTACCGCTCCTTCAGAAACAACAGTAGTCCTACGAAAACGCCTCCGGGCGGGCTATTCATTTCAACAAATCAACCGCAACGAAAACGCGATAAGTAACACACCCCACAGTTGCACAGAAATAACCACAAGCGGAACACTTCGAAAACGATACGATCGAGCCAAAGTATTTGTGTTTCAAGGAGCTGGTGTTTGTTGTGTAGTTTGCGGTGTTTCGGGGGCTCGGCGCGGAGGTTCCGCCGCACAGGTGTCTGGTGTATGGCTCGAGCTCGAGCCGGACGAGGACTGCGCGGCGTGGAGCCGGCCTGGTAATTGCGGGCCAGGTGGGCGGCGCGGAGTCGGGGCGGAGTCCGCGCCGGGGGAAGGGGCACTTTGAGCCCGATCCCTATTTCGATACCCGCTATTTGTGTTTTCTACGAGATTTTAAACTGTTTAGGCTGCACGTTAAAAAATCAGACTCAAAAATTAAAAAAAAAAATCATTTCTTATAACAAAATAATCGAATGAAGTTGAAGCGTACTATTAATATCAAAATTTGAATAAAATATTTTTATTAACTTATACTGAAAATGAAAACTGTGCGTATCTACCTTCCTGGACACATTGGTTCATGTATAGAGTATAATTGTTAAAAATTCTCGATTAATGCATGTGGTTCGTTAGTAGAATGAAGTTGAAGCGTACTATTAATATCATATTTGAATAAAATATTTTTATGCACTTATGTTTATATATAAATACCTTATATAAATACCATATATATACTTTCCTTAAATATGTGGCCTGGACACATTCGCTCATATGTAGAGTATAATTGTTAAAAATTCTCGATTAATGCACGTAGTTCGATAGTAGAATGAAGTTGAAGCGTACTATTAATATCTAAATTTGAATAAAATATTTTTGTTCACATATATACGAATATTTTTTAAAATAAAAACTATGCGTATCTACGTTCTTTAAATATGTGGCCTGGACACATTGGCTCATACAGAGTATAATTGTTAAAAATTCTCGATTAATGCATGCGGTTCGTTAGTAAAATGAAGTTGAAGCGTACTATTAATATCAAATTTGAATAAAATATTTTTATTCACATATATACGAATATTTTTTAAAATAAAAACTATGCGTATCTACTTTTCTTAAATATGTGGCCTGGATACATTGGCTCATATGTAGAGTATAATTGTTAAAAATTCTCGATTAATGGATGTGGTTCGTTAGTACAATGGTCAGTACATCGGCCACAAATCACGATGATATTTTTATGAGAATTTCTTTAAAAATCATCTTCTACATGTGAACTAGTGGGCCTAATTATATTAGTAAATATCTACTTTCCTTCATACAAAATTATTCCAATGTAGTACAATCTATGAATGAAATAATCAATATTTTTGACAGAGTTAGTGAAATTCCATTTTAATATTTTAAACAAAATACTTTAGTGATTTTCCACGTGCTAATTTGTATTATAGTTTGATAATGCCAACGTAAAAAATAGTGAAATGGATGATAATAAACGTGCGAGTATATTGCCAACGTATATTTTAATAAATATAAGCGCATAATCCAAAATAATTAAAAAAGGTTGTTTCTTACTTAGTAACTTACTATATTTGACTCTCCTTAAAAGTGATAAATATTATTTATTTTAAATTTGGCCAAGACGGCTGCATGCTTATGTATAAAATTGTTACATTATCACTGTTATATTATCGTGGGAAAAAATGAGTTAGCCAAGTCATCAAAATTAACTTAAGCATCACTGCATTTTACACCTTCGCTGCATCATTAAACCATTAAGTCTTCATGACAACATATTCCTATTAACTTAAATACCGGGCGCGTCAATTATCAATCCATATAAAAATCGACATCCTGCTTTGCTCGCGTGGGAAATCGATGGACGGTATACGATGGTATTTGACGCCATAGCATGCATCATAAAAAGTTGATTTGTAAATTAGAAATTCAATATAAAATAATGTATAAGTAACACTAAATAATAAGTGAAAGATTGGTATTGGCCTAGCCATTTAACGTAATTTTTTTGTTGTTGTTAAAATACACGTCACAGTATTTTTTTTTTTTTATCAAATTACATTTTAGCGATGATTTAAAAAAAAAAATAGATTACACAGCATGATCGCAGAAAATTTGCAACTCTTATTAATAATTAAATAAGGGCATCCCAAATTAATACCTGCGGCCGAGTGCTGACGAAGCAGATTCCTGTGGCGTTGCTCGCCGGCCGGTTCCCAGCCCGATACCTGGATGGGCGGGGCCAGCGGCGGCCAATCGCGTCCCGCCCACCCCCTCCGCCGCCACTGCCATTATCAGGTGATTAAAATACTGAATCCAAATTTCAGACGTAATAAGGCGGCGAAACCGAGGCGCTTTTTGTCAGGTCGCCCTCTCGGGGCCCGGTGGTCCCGCTCGACTAAATGGTGCTTTGAAATTAAAGGGTTTTTCTAAAACCCTCAAGAACCTTTCTTAATTATTACTTTATACGTATAAAATACTTATAAAAAATATTCAGTTCAACTAAGCTCTATTTTATGAATTGAAAGTTAAAAGTTATTATTAAATATGTTTTTTTTACAAAACCATCATTTTTATTCCGTCCAGAGATGCCTTGTTTAAGTAAATTTAAAAAAAAAAAAAACTCATATCATCGTGATTTGTGTGGGATTTGAACCCACATACATTACAAATTATACCAACGAATCACTAGTACTAAGCAAGAATTTTAAACAATCATATCCTATAAATGAAACAACGTACTTATTATTGATACTTTACTTGTACGTTTCAGCCTGGGTTGAAATCATTACCGGGGATTCGGGACCAGAAAAAATTGCCGAAGACGGTCCCGTGTCGAAAAACACGAAGCAGTTCAACACCCAAAACTTGCGAACATACCTAACAAAGAAGATAGGCATGATATCCAATTCTATGTATATATAAAATCATTTTTAAAGCAGTTCATTTGATGCGAAGAAGTATGTTTTGTTCTGAGAGAGCAATTGAATAGAATAGCGATTTTTAAGCCGATCAGTAAGTCGTATTAATTTTATTTATAAATCATAGGAGCAAACTCTTGAAAAATGTTGATTAAACATATGTTTTTGAACATATGCACAAAATGTTTATAAAATGGCATGACATTACATGCCTTGCTAATATTGAATTTTTTCAAATTCATCATCTTCAAACATATTTTTGACATCTGATATACAGGGTTTTTTTTTTTTTTTTTTGATATACAGGGTGCGCCATATTTTATGTCGGTATGTAAACATTGAATAACTATATCTTTTTTATTGTAAGAAGGTTGACAACTGCACTGGAACCTTTTTCCATGTAGTATGAAGATGGAAAAGCTATCAAAAACCTTCTTGCGATAGTCCATAATGCAGTATTAACAGCATTATTTTGTATGTACATAGGTTCAATTTGTGTTCAATTATGACATTTACGGAATGCCTAAATTATGGTGATGACCTGCTTAAATCGGATCCACTCTCGTAGACCCCAATTTAATTTTTCGCTATCATCGACCCTTTGCAGGGCAAAATCTACCTCTGGGGGTCGATATTGACCACTTTGGGAACCAGTGGTGTAGATGGACCCGGGGACCCACTACACTATTCTCCCTAAGAAAAATCATGAACACTGGCTCAGCTTAAGTATATACTATGTGAGATGGTTGCCAACCTCCTCTATGGAGAGACACCCGAAGAAGTATATATATATATGCATGTGTGTGTGTGTTTATACATTTAGCCTATATTTCGAGAGGTCTCGTGTTTTGAAAGTAAGCGACTGCACCCTAGGAAGGAGCGAGGCCCCCGCTAAGTGGAGATGCGTGTCGCGGAGCAGTCCACGTGCGCCGAGTGCCTCAGGAAGTCCCGTCGACTGCTTTTGTCAGCACGAACCTCATCCGTCATCTCGTTTCAGCGTCTCTAATAAATATATCACCCCGTTTACAGTAACGCACCCCCCCCCTCCCTCCCACCCCCAATTAAGCTGTTATATAAATTTATATCATATTCTGAGTGGGATTTCATTACACGTCTATTTTACATATATCCATAATGACTTTTTTTCAGGAGGGGATGGAGGGCCACGGCAACTCAAAAGGTATTAAGTAATAAATAATAAATTAAACATTGTTATAATATTTGTATCAAAATATTTTCTTGTAAATACAACAGAGAATGGTTTCCGACTCTACATAAATACGGGATTCTCAATCAAAAATATCATGGCGTATGTAAATGTTTTTCACGAGAAATCATTCCCCTTTTTCAATAAATTTTATTAGGGCTTCATGTTAGTTTAATAATTAATACTATCTTCATATTAACTAATCAAATTTGAATAGCCAAATAGCTAGGAGAATACGAGCATCAGTCCAGTCTGTCGTGGATGAGACAGTATTTGATGTGTGGCTAAATTTTGTTGGAACCGTTCGCAAATAAATCAAATTTATACCTACATTAAGATGATGTATATTTTTTTCAGATGTGAAAGGTGTGTGGCTTATTTCCGGATCCCGAGCGAGGCACTTTCAGTGTGTCACACGCCACCAGCCCGTCATATGGAACCATGTCGAGCCAACCACTTGAGATCCCTTCGTATTTGGCTTGAAACAAAACGGCTTATGAAATTATTGAGTTTATTTATTCGGATGTCAAAATATCAGGAGTCGAAGACTATTTAAATTTATATATGTTATGTAGATTATATTACTATAATTTATTTTCAATGCATAATGTTTAGTGCTTAGAACATGACAATCAAAAATAGATAAAAACATAGATGTTATTTGGTTTACATATTAAAAAAATTATGTACTGCTACTTTAGTTTATTAAATATTTAATTAGAGTAGATTATAAAAGAATTTTTAAATAATTGATCTATTTAGTAGCATTCTACGTTATTTATAAAAGTTCATTAAAGAAAATGAAAGCTAGAACTCTATTTTTTTTAAAAACAAACAGTTTTTAAATGTTATCTCTGTGATCGCTACCCTGACGTGACATTATATTTATTGTTATTTATTTTATATAATATATGAATAAGTCAAAATTTTGTTTTATTTACTTTAATAGCTTACTCTAGGGTTTTAAAAATAATATTTTTTTTATGTAGTTATTTCGTGGTTACAATATATTTGCGTATGGTGTTAATTAATTATAGTATAGATATTTTTTAAAGGTTAAATTAATGGCGATAAAGTCTTGATAAATACATATTTTAGCATTTTCTCGCGTTGCATAAAAAAACAAATAAACCTTTTATGTATATCATTTAATCGTCTCTTGCATCACGTAGCTTAAAATATTTTCGTGAATAGTGTTAAAATTATTACTTCGCAGCTCACAATCAAGGGATGAAGCTATTATATCAATGATTATTATAAAATATTTGACTATATATAAAGGGTATATTTTGTATACAACTTTTTAAACACATACAAAGCGTTGAAAGAAATCATCGATTTTTTACATTAAGTTCTTTTCTTACCATTGTCCACAAAAAAAACATTTCACGTGTAAATGTATTACATTAAATATTTTTTTATGGATTCAACTACCCCTGGCGTGCGTAAAGCTCCGCGTTTGTTTGGTTTCCTCATATTTCCGAGCAAACACATTTAAGCAAAGTGCAAATATAAATCCTGGGCCTCCGGGTCCGCGCCGTCTGCGCATGCATGCAACTGCATGCCGCCTGACAGCTGTCCCCGAGGAGCCAGCTGCCCGGCCACCACGGAGCAGGACAGGGAATGAATAAGTGCTTTCATTAAAAAAAAATTAACCGTGTTCCGCAGTTTTGATTGACGTTCTAATTCAAATAAGAAATGGTTGATATTTATACATAACATGAGCATATTCTCAGTTCTTATCTTTGAACGTGATATCTTGCTTCGCGGATATAAAAGACGGTGACTATTTAGGATATACTGGAACGCTGAGCTGTATGATTTTTATCAGGATATAAGCACAGCTAATTAGTAAATAAATTTACGTCTGCTCTAGTAGGGTCTGAACGGTATCAAAAAGTTCGTAGCCCGATAATGACGTATCTTAGCAGCTTAGTTATTGAACAGGCAAGCAAGTAAGCAGCGTTTAGCAAAACTCACTGATGCTTGAAGGAAACCAGTATCCACTACCAAAATCGAGATCATAAAATGTGTACCACATATATGTACAAACTTCTCAAGGTCAATCACAATAACTCTCAGTTGATAAGCTGTATTCAAAAATCTCATCTTACTATATAATAAAAAAACTTGGCAAACGCAATGTGGAGACCTGCTCTCATTCTCTGTTCTGTGATATTCAGTGCTTAATAGCTTTAGGTTTAACAGACACTAAAAATAGTGTTAAATAGTGAAGTATCTTATTTTATATAGAAAAAATGGGCAGGGGTAAATTTATGTGTTTGTTATTTGAACTGATTGACAAGGAAGCTGGTAAGACGAAAACAAAATAGTAGCTAAGGGGTGGTATTTGTGTAAACGTAAATCACTCTTATAGCAAAATTAATGTCATTATTTTAGATGCATAAACTTTTTACTTCTGAGATTATTAATTATGTTCACTAGAAAAAACTATTGATAAACTGTGAGACTCATTAATTATAGTTTTGTAAATTCTGGGTACAGATGTTGTCTGCCGTTTTATACCTACTATTTACCGTTTAACTGAATCTCATTGTATCTGTTTATTTGCGTAAAAAGACACCTGAAGCCCAGGAAACAATACGACGTAACAAAGCAACTAAATGTGACGACATTTAACTTGTCTTCTAAAGACAACTTACACCAGTGGCAATTGAAATTAACAAAACTGTCTTTGTCTTCAAGATTGTTGTTAAAAAATACATTGTTAGACGTCGGAGAACAATGGGTCTCGTCTTCACTAAATGAATGAGAGGGTGTCTGTACAGATTTTCAGGTAAAAGAGACTAGAGTTGCAGGTTATTAGTTATTATCATCAAAAGAAACAACAATAATCTATCTTAAGTACAATTTTTTTAAGCCCTCATGTTTTTTATGCGCTTGATAATACTCTTTTCTCTTTTGTGTAATATTTGGATAAGCTGTTTGTATGATGTTTCTTCATAAACGAGGTACTCTTGTATTTTTTTATTATAAATTTTAAAGACCCCATTCTTAATTTGTGAGTATGTATTACACCAGAGTACATTAAAATACATACCGAAGAAATTATTAAAATCGTTGGACTGCTGATATATATAATTAAAATATACCTCATTTAAATCATTATAATCATATTATCAATATAAATTTATTGAAATCTTTTAATGAGTATACATTTATATGGATAGAAAATAGGCGTTAATTTTAACGGGATTTTTCTTAGAATATTAATATAATACTTCGTATTAAGCTATCAAATTATTTGTATTATTAAAAGATACTTTTAGTCGTGTTTTACTTTATATATATTTTTGCATATTGCTCTAAATTAAGGCCTCAAAGCTCTATCAATAATTACAAGTATTCCAATTAATACGATTCAGGGCTTGGGAATGCGACATTTTGTGTATCATGTAAAACAGAAACGTGTACGATGATCATCATATTTTGAGTTTGTTATAGATTAATTCTTCTTAGATCATTTAAAATTTAAATCATCACTTTGATATTAATGATTTATTTACTAATAATTCTCAATTTTCATGTATGTTTTTATGTGATCTTTTGATATAAAATTGTTTTAGCTATAAATTGACCATCACGAATAAATATATAAAATCATCAAATAAAAAAGCACTTTGTAAAAATAAAAAAAATACAACGGTAGACACTTCTTGCGATGTGAACATATCTACTTACCAATACAAAAAAACTGGCCTGTCATTGTCTCAGCTTCAAGTCCAGGGATGCATCTCGTCACCTTTTCAGGTAGAGTAGTTACTCCATTATCTCAGGTGTCCCATAAAAGCCTCCATTAAATGTTTACAGCTCCTCTCGGCCTTTTTACTTTCACCCCCGGCAGGGTCTCCGTGACACAATAAACACCGCGCGGCGCTTGCCGACTCCTCACTTTATGGTGTATTTCCTTCTTAAGCACGGGGTTTTTTTTTATTTCGTCTGTAAAATAAGCTACAAATCTGTTTTACGATGTCTTACTTAGCAAACAACCAATATTTGTCAGTAATTTAACACTGATACCAGTTTTTCCGTAAACTTTTCGTATTTACCCGCAAAATATATTAACTCCATGGTAAACATAACTGTAAGTATGGGTAAGTGTATATATGTACATATAAATATATATAATATATGTTTCGTTTTCCTAAAACATCGGACGTGCGTGAGTTTAATTATGTAGATTTCGTAATTGTATAATAAAAGATGCCGAAAAAATGTTAGTGTTAATCAAAGTTTAAATATAAATAAATTTTAAAAAAAAAATAATAATGGCCTTGTATGTGGCGCTTACAGAGCTATAGCTTTTTTTCTATGGTGTAGGGTGGTACTGCTTTACAATGCACAGATATGTCATATTGTAATATAATAACTCAGGCTGTTGTCTCTTACAAACACGCACTTGTATTTCTTTATGGTTTTTTTAGGGTGGGTTTAGACCACCCCACGTAAGAGGCTGCGATTGCTTTGTATGCGTTCGCCGCCCTTTCTCCCATACAGTTCGGCTGAAAAGACGATGCCACAAAAACAACATTTATACTTACGTATAATATTTTTATATTTTTAAAAGTACACATCTTAACTAATATTTTGATTTATCAATATTCTCATAATTCAAAAAAACTCTTGCTATTCACGACATTAATATAATGAAATAAGTGTGTATGTATTTTCAACAACGAAAATCCAAAACACAATGATTAATTGTAATGCTTTAGGTTAGAAACTATATGCTATATGGATCTAAAATTCAGTAATTTTATAAAAAATATTTTCACCTGCTATTCACAAAATAATAAATGTAAGTCAATGCATTTAGAATAATACTTTGTATATACTTCCTTGCAAATATGTTGTCAGCTAGAGTCTCTAAAAATTGGCGTATTCATATAATTTAATTTAACGGTCAGTTGTGATGTTAGGGACAAACTTTTTAAAACTAAAATATTTACTTAAATTTTTTTAAAAAATACAAATACAACAAGAATAATAAAACAGGGATTTTACAGACAAGGTGCACAAAAGGAAGTGTTTTCATCTCCAAGGGTAGTTTTTATTGTGCCAGTAAACCTCCTCTTGATAAGCGCCTCAGCTGGCCGGCAACTTTCTTTGTGTCACCGCCCTGTGCAGCTCCGTGCCGCCTCGGGAACCTTCTCCTCTCTGAATGGTGACCCACCTGGGAGTTATTGCTTGAGTAAATAGTGAAAGCTCGCGGCCAATTAACGAACTGTTTAAAATTTAAGCTTAGCTCAATTATAAACAAGCAAAATAAAAGCACAACCAAAATGACATGAAAAACCACTAAAAGTATAGTCCTGGAAAACTGTACAAATTTAAACAGCAAACCTTTTTATATATTTTTTTATTAATTTTCAGTGATAATAAATGCTTTTCAAAGCATTATTGTAACAAGTAATCTAACCAAGTAAAACGACAGTCTAAAATTTCTATGATATTTATAAACTGTTCGTGGAGTCTTATGTAGTTTTTATGCTCATTTTGTAGACTTACAAAAAACATATATGCTTTGTGTTGTTTCAGTTTTTTTTAGGTATGTGTATCGGACGACAGCTGCTACGACATTTTGAATTTTCTATGTACTACTAATTATTTATGTGAATCGTTTGAGCCAGCGAAATACTGGCCAATTAAGGCAATAGGTGGTATTGAATTATCCCCATGTTCAAAACACTTTTAATCTCTTTACCATTTAACAAAACGCATTCAATTTACATTCTTTAAGACTTTAATGCAGGTCGTTGCACGTTCGCGATCTTCCTCCAGAGCTTTGTTTATAGTCCGAGTCGCTTTGCAAGTGAATGGCTGACCCAGTGAACGGAGATGTGCGCGAGATCACCTACTAGGAACACAGTTAAATCGTAAAGGTTATGGGTGTATTTAATGGTCACCCATAAGGTGACCATTAAATAGTAAACTTGCATCGTAGGACTGCAAACCTGCACAACGTTTCCAAGAACAAAACGTATTCTTAAATGTAATACAGTACCATTCATTCATGAAACTAAAAAATCTTTAAAAAATTCCCACTTTATACAATCAAGTCTAAAGTATGTAAGCCTTACATACTTTAGACTTGATGTAAGGCTTTTACTTACTTTTTACAAACTATTAAAACTACAAATATGCTTTCAAAATTTTCGTTCATTCATTTTTGTGCTTATTTTGTTTACATATTTAATCGCCAAAAAAATATGTGGAAACTCTAAATTTTACTGTCTTAAAAAAATTATTTTTAATTTATTTATGACTATGTATAATATTTAAATCCCAAACACCTTATATCAGGCCTTTACACATAGATGTTTTATTCAACAAAATACACTCAATATTTTTTCATCTACATGGGGAAGAATCCAAAGAGTTCGGATTCAATTCCCCTCATTAAAAAAAATTGGAAGACATTCTTATTTACTGTATGATTTTTTTTATCCAACACAGTAAACGCGCACATGTCATAAAAGTAGATTATATAATATTATTTGTAATCATTGCTAATCATTCATATATGTGAGAAAATTAAAAGCAACTGTTTATACTTTCATACTATCAAGAGTATCATAGCGATTGCGAAAATATTTGCTTACAAATAAATCTGCAGATTTCAACTATATAATTTCAGATTCAGATTTTAATCGATACTGGTACGAGTTTATGTATTTTCTACTTTCTTCGATTATAATTTTGCCAAATCTCACACATGAATCGAAATTTGTTTTGCTTAGAGTTTACTTTTCACAACATCAAACATATTTTTTTCTAATACCTCCTCAGGGACAGGAATTTTTAAATCTTTTACCCGAGCTTTACTAAGAAACATCTCAGTATAATTGCTACGCTAAGAAAGCAATAAACTTTATTACAACATGAAGGTATTTGGTTTTTTTTTTTGTTTGTTGGAACAATACAGTAAAATATTTTTAGCCACATCCTTACTTACCTGAGAATACTTCAAAGGTAAACTTGCGGACGATTTATCTGTAGATTGTTTAAATTTGCTAAACAAATATCTTATAATACCAAATATATTTTTTTTTGTAGTAATTCATAAGTTAACCTTAATTCTGTAGAATATGTGCGGCTGCCCTGGGAATGAACTGATTAGAGTTGCTGACTTTCACTCTTGAGGGCGAGGATTTAAATTACTGAAAAAAACTTATTCCCACTGTCAAATATATTGCTTTCTAATTTTATTATTAGTATTCAAATAGTAATATTAGATTTTAAACCCAAAAAAATTATTGGCTAACAAGAAAACGAAAAATCTAAAAAAAATACTATAGTTTCTCAGGGTAGCAATTTTTTTATTTTTAATGTTTATAGTAAGTAAGACATTTGATTATTTTAACAAATGTGCTTGAATTGGTTTGTAGAATATATCTCATTCATATTTCTTTATAGAAAATACATTAATTATCACGTACTGAAAATTATGCATTTTAGAAAAAAATATATAATAATATTAACATTATTACAAGATAATATATTAAATAATAATTAAATACTATACAAAAACAGTCGGAATTATTTTCATTATTATCAGTACATAAAATAATTATTTTTTCACTTAAGAAATTGAGGTCTTGAATAATCGATAATTCCTAATTTCAGATTTATTACAAACGCTCGCCGCAGTCAAACAGACAATCGATCTACTGACACGATTTTCTCACCGCTCGCCGGGGGTGTCCTTTCATAAGCTACCCCTAAAAAAAACGTGTAATATTATTTATTACGGCAAATTAGTGGTGCGAGCCGCACATGTCGGCGGAGGCTTTTGAGGTGGCAGAAAGGGCGCCAAGCCGCGGCGCCTGCGACGGACACAACCACACGTGTGTTTCACGCCACGTGGTCTGCCACAGATACCTTCGGGATATATTAATAATTTATTTACCTTCTCATAATTTTTACAAATTATATTTCATTTAAAAAAATTCTTGTACATTATATTTTTGATAACACGAAATAAAAGGGATTTATTGAATATGAAGGTAATATTTAAATGGAAATTTTAAATCATATAAATAATTCTAAAATATAATACTAAATATACGTCATTAGATTTTATATGTACATAATACAGCTATTAAATAATCATAGAGCAGAAAATACTTATCTTGATATAAAATTTTTGTTAGCTTTGCTAAAAACAAGTGTCTTCGTATAAAAAAAATTAAAGCACACAGTACTTTTTTTAAAAATAAAATGCATGCGAATGTTATCATTCAGGGTACAATAATAATTCTATTAAATAGATTAACATTTTTATCCATACAACAACAGCATTTATATTTTTATTAATCTATTTCACAAATCATTTCAATTTCTTTTCAGGAAACTCGTTGTTTCGACAATTTATCTAAAAAAGATATTCAAAGCCAGCTTTTTTGGGATATGCAATAAAATGGGTAAACGCATGAATTTGCGAATTTGAATTTAATGTTGTTTTTAGCGTTGAACCAACAAAATTATGGTATCACTAGAGACGTATTTGTAAATGATATTCTCATTCTTATTATTAAGACCTATCTATTTTCAATCAAATCGATTATCGTGGATGAAATAAGGCTTTGCCTACAACATGCATTCTACAGTGAGCGTCTTCCCCGCCGATGGTGTCAAGCAAGCGAGAAGCGCCCCCGGGTTACAGGAACACTTAACCCACGACTTCTTTGATTGTTTTTTCTTCCCACCAACTACTCCGTCGTTAATAACGCCACTAATTGATAATTAAACAATTACGATGCAGAGAAATTCCACACGGACTCTCAACAGAGATGACTGGCGTATTCCGCCGAGATCCAATACGCCACTTTATTTTTTTGTATTGTAATTGCCGCCGATATATTCCCACGGAGATGCAAGAAAGATATCACTATGCAGCCTGACACCTCGGCCGGCAATACGGCGCCAGCCGAAGGACGATTAAAACGAAGGATTCTCTCGAGCGGCACATTGTGATAAAAAGCTGAGGGCGGGTCGGGACCTCGGGCTCATTCACGGGGCACTAACGGCCACACAAAGGACGCTCCTCGGGAATGCGGAGAAAATTATTAAATGGGCTTTTAGGAAACAAACGCTAAACGATTGTGTGAACAAAACTCGCCGAAGAGGTAAGGAGCTTACGTGAATAAGAAAACTACCCCGGTTCATTCAGTCCGCGCCGGTCATCCTGTTTCGCGTTTTTTGCCGAGGAAAACAGTCGCCCGCCCGTGCTTTGTGCCGCGGCCAAATTGGGCATTGTTCCCCCCGGAGAGAGCTTCGTGTGAGGTTAGGAAGAGCGCATGATTAATTATTGTTTTTACGTATAATAAATAGTGATTTGCGGTCGAGAAAGATGTAAGGCCGGGTTTCTTTAAAGGTTTTTTTTTTTACAAGAAGTTAACACCCCACAGAAATGCGCCGACGGAGCCTGTTTGAACTCGTATATATTTCAACCGCATCCATGTCCAGTAGTTGGCACTCTTGGCTTTCGACAATAGGATCCTGATTTCAATCACTTTTTACGTCGCTTCAAGAAAACTTTTCATAAAAACATATTTGATTGGTATTTATAGTGATTCTATGACTTAAGGATCAACTTACAATCAAAGTGATTTGAATATATAACCCTTCGCTTTAGAGCTGACATTAAACATACATTTCTTGCATACTTCAATTTTCATGGAGTAGCGATTTCTATTGTTCTCTAAATGTTACAAACCTCTAACAAACAATATAGTCAAACCTCACTTTTATTACCCACCCTAGGCACTCAATTTCCTTGGCTCTATGAATGAACAGAGGACCGTGTAATTTCAGTACTTCTCCCCGAAGCTTTTTAAGGCTTCATTCATCCTGCCGGAGTTTATGGTCTCGGTTGTGCGTCTTCTTGGCTTTTCTGTTTCTGCAATAAAATGCTCGGCTCTCACTACAATCCGCATTCAGCACTAGGCTTTATGAGCTGCAGAGAACTTTTACAGCCCCGATAAGCGGGTTTGTCCAAATACCCGACGCTTTTATGTGGAATTTGCGCGACTTTTTATTTAAGCTGTCTACACACGCGGCAACACAACTTTTCATCTTAATAAATTGTATAAAAAAATTATCGCTATTCGGCTGAATAAAATAACAGTCATTTCTAGAAACATTATTTCATTTCAACAAAACATTCATTTCAAGAAATAAAAGGACTGAAAATATATATTTTGAATTTTATAGCTCTTTCAGGTTATTTCAAATTTATACCAGTATCGCAGGTATATAGCTGCCTTCCTACCCAATTCTCGCATTCACCTGAGTAGCTTTCAAATGGTTCTTAATCCCCCAATAAGCTTTCAATTAACAATAGCTAAGCCTGAAAATTCTTCATGTCCACAAATATTATGTTGCTCTAAATTTCGCTCAATTCCTCCATTGCTGTGATGCCTTCCAAGCGGAATGGGATTAAACAGGCCGGGAAAACCGTCGATTTAGAATGGTGATTATGTTTGTAATGGAGTAATGTATTTAGTTCAGAGAAGGGCAAACTAAAACCTTTGTGAATAACGTATAATGCTACTTATAGAATTTAACTAATAAATTAATGTAGCTTCGTACTCATTTCCAATAATCTACTTGTATAATCGGATTACTATATGGATAAATAATTTATCCTTCTTGCTACTTATTTGTAAAACTACCTGTCACGTCAATTTGCATATTTGACTGATGATTTTTACTGAATATTAAACTGGAATACAGGTAATTGATTCACACGTGAAAAGGTCGCGAAAACCATGCGGTGAGGGTTTGAATTCCACCTGTCGTAATATAAGTAACCAAAAATATTTTTCATTGCATAACATGTAAATCAATTATCATAATATTGTATTACTACAAAATATATTTTTATATTTTTTAACGCTAAGCAAGTCCGCTCACTTTGGTCACTTCTAAAATTAATATATGGAAATAACGGAACAAACCTTTTTACTATAAATATAAAAATAGTAGTTCTGATTTATACGTTTTACTTCATATACAAAATCAAAAACAAATATGTACTATATCCAACAGTAAAAATGGTACTTTTTGGGATATTTTTTGTTGTTGAAATTTTTAGTACATATTTGAATAATAGACATTGCCAATGTTTTTATTAATTATAACACATTGATACTATTATATTAAATAATCATACAATTTGTTTGTTAGAAAAAAAAATTGCTACAGATTTGGCATAGTACAAAGGTTTGACTGTACAGGGAAATCTTCATATAAATTTAAGCGGAATTGGAGCACAAGCAATGTTGTATATTACTCGAAAACTCCTGCTAATATCAAAATTTATATAAAATTCAAAAAATAATAAAAAGCACTCCACTTTTGGCAACCTGGCCACACATGCAGGTTATGAAGAGATGCGCCAGCCCCTTTGGTGTTTCACCGAACGTCCCTTCAGTCCGTCCTCGGCGCCGCTCAAAGGCCCGGACCCTCCGGCAGGCTCTATTGTTGCCGGATAAGATGTCCAATT
The DNA here is from genome assembly GCA_022113835.1 of Atopsyche davidsoni. Taxonomy (NCBI): domain Eukaryota; kingdom Metazoa; phylum Arthropoda; class Insecta; order Trichoptera; family Hydrobiosidae; genus Atopsyche; species Atopsyche davidsoni. Next base: position 2,071,811 of record JAILWY010000012.1, on the reverse strand, counting down.
GCAGGACGCTTAGCATTGTTGTCGAACACATCTATAAATAAATAAACTGCACTCGCTCGGAAGCTGGACGCGAAAAAACATGTATTCACTCGAGGACGCTTGAAATTTGTTTGAAGAGGTTTGCCTGATTTTCAAGAAGATCATTTCAGCCTAAAATATTTTTTAAATATAAATATATTTATTATATCATATAAATTACTCCTCTCTAACGCTAACCTGAACTTTTCTGTAAGCATAAGCAGCTGGCGTAAAGATATTAATTATAAACATAACAGAACTTGATTAAATATGAAAATATACCATCCGAGCATTGGTAATACGATAATAACGATTAATATTTTTGAGTAAAATATTTGAGTGATTTTCCACATATTCGTTTTTATTTGTGACCGGTTTCGCCAATATTTCACGTTGGCATTATCAAACAGAGCTCTACTCTTAAATATTAAAATAGAATTCCACCAAGTACTCTCTGTCAAAAATATTGAATTTCAAATTTGATCAATCAATTGATAATAATTAAGTACATTTTTGATGATGATGATGAAGATGATTTTTTATCCTTAAAATAATATTGTCAAACTTTTTTAAAAAACCTTAATGTAATTGCTTGTTTTTTTACAACGTAATCAAATTAACAAATTTTATCAATCAAATTTTCTCGTTTGATTAATTCGTCCTCCGACAACGCGATATATATATATATATATATATATATATATATATATATATATATATATATATATATATATATATATATATATATATATATATATATATATATATATATATATATATATCAAAATCAAAGCGAATGCTTACATATAAAATGTATGATCAACGATGCGAATTGATTTCTAAATCAATTTACACAGTATTTTTCTGCTTATTAACTTTGATTTCGTAACTTTTTCGTATGTGATATTTGATTCTATTCAGTCGTTTCATTTTTAACGGTTTAATATTAAATTAAAATCGTTTGCATCCGCCAGATCTCCATCTTGGATAAATTGTTTGAACGGAATCAGACATGAAAATATTGTGTGATTGATTCCCGTTAAAGATAATAATCGGCGTATCCGTCTGTTTGTAAACAAACTTAATTAAATTATATGCAAACAAAAAACGTATCCTGTGCAACAGAATTACAAAAAAGAGGTATGAATAATACGAATGTTAATGTTTCGCAAATACCAATTATTTGAATTATTCATGGAAACGGTATAATCCATTTTATTAATTAAAGTCAAATTATTTTCGCGTCGATTTACGGTATATTTTATTTGTTAAAATTAGATTGGCATACTATTTACATGAACGATATTTTCATGTGGCCTAAATTGACCTTGTACCGGTGCTGAAACGTCAGTTATATTACTCCATCTTTGTCGAGTAATTTAATATATTTAATAAATATTAAATTTTATAACTACGTTGTACAAGCAATGTAAAACTAGGATCAAAAATCAAATGATAAATATCTGATATTATTGCATAAAATATCATGTTTTCGCAAATAATTTATTACAAAGCAAAATAACCAGCGTGCTATCTGATAATGAGTTTTTCGCTTTAAAAAAATACGACCCACTGGATTTGTGGAAATTATGACTGATCGGATAACAAAAAGGTTTGGAGAGAATTTAAAAAGTTCAAAAAACATACTAATATCAGGTTTTAAAAGATAGTTTAATTTATATATAATTTGCATTGCAATATATCTGCCTACTAATTCATGATAAAGCGCAACTTCCACTTACCAATATTAAAAGTATATATAACGCAAAAAACCGGAATAAAAAGTAGTTTAACCACATACCCATTAGTGTCCATTCATGCTCCATTGAAATTGCCAATATACACATTTATTGCTACAAAAAACCAGCGCAAACATCCCATCACGGATTCAAACAGCTGTAATTTCCCGGTACAGAAACATCCTCTGCCATTTTTTTATCCGTTATTTCTTTCCTTCGATTAATTTTGACCGTGTTAGGGTTGCCACAAAAGAGCACAAAATAATTATGATCACATCCCTATGCCTCGTCTTGTTTATTCAATTTGATTGTCTCTCAAAGACCCTGATTATTTTTTTTATATGGATTCGATAAACGAGAGACATCTAAGTTAAGACAACCAATTAACGAGGAATTTGCAGAAAAGAATCAGTAAGATATATTTGAAAGAAAATATGACTGTATTCAGTCTTCATAGTATATGCATTTAAAAAAATGCTCATAATCATATGATGCATTTTCTGGGATGCAATTATGATGCAGCAGCCCTGTCTCCGCCGCCGCTGGAGGTGCCAAGTTAATTAAAGGATGTCAGGTAATAACTATATTAGTGATACTTTGCGGTCCCAGATTGGGAGTAAAATTGAGGCGTTTTTCCCCGAAGACCGGACCACACCAGACCACTCGCGACGAAAAAAACTAAGGTCGTATTTTTTTTATTAATATTAATATTATGACTAAGTCATGTTTTGAGTGAAACTGCATGATTTTTCCATATAATTGTGTGACTAACTCACATTGGGAATAGACCTTCATAATTATTAAAATATACAATTACAAAAAAAAACGCTATTTTTTTGATTGCCTCAACATTTCGTCGTTAATATAAATGTCCGGAAACACCAAACCAACTTTCTCCATCTCTGAAATTGTAAGTGACAGCAAAAATCGGTTATTTCAAGTAAAATGGTTATTTCCTTAATGCAATATTTCAGACACTCCATAAACGAATTCTTAGGATAAGTAATGAACTCTCCGTCCCAATCCCAATTTGTAGGAAGAATGATTATTATAAATTCTTTTGGGGCGCGTTATGTGACGAACACGCGGTCGTATAACGTGATGGGGAGGCTGCGCGGGGTCCGGGGGTGGGGGAGGGGGGAGAGAGGGGTAGTGGGGAGAGAGGGGGGGGGGGGAGGACCACACGCGGCACAGCAACACGCCGCGTGAAAACAAAACAAAATGGCGATTAGTATGCGCGTCGGAAACCGTCGTGGAAGCGCTGCGGCTCCCGCGGCCGCAAGACTGGCAAGTAGCCGGTGTGGCATCTTGTTTTGTATAATATTATTCAAAAAAAATAATTATATACTGTTGTCGATTTTTTTGTCCAGTGTGAAGACCGCTTTAATGTTCAAATAAATACATCACGCGATGCTCAAAGCGGTTTATACCCGCGACAGCGCAGCCGACCGACGAGAATTCTGTTGCTTTTGCATGGCTGCCGTTCTGTACTCTGATCGTGTGTAAAGGATCGGTAATGGATTTGAATGATTGTGGAGGTATGTGCTCTGGAAGTACCTTGTCATGGTGTGGGGGTGCTCGTGCTATTGTTTCTGTATCTTGCTGCAGAAGGAGTATCAGATCAAAACGCCCGAGCTTTGTAAGGGAACGATTTATAATAATGCTATTGGGCAGCAGAAATACGCAGACTGCGGTGTAAAAGAACCCGGGAACTATTTTCTCATTATAAAACTATGAACACTGGTTCAGGATGAGTATATGCTCAGTGAAATGATCGCCAACCTCCTCTTAGGAGAGGCACTTGATTAATAAGATCATCATCTTAGAAAAAAGTTTAGTTTGTTTATATTTCATTTATTTAATTCATCTCAGACAAATTTTTTGATTTCAATATAATATTTTAATAAAATTTCTACTGTAATTCAAAAAGGTTGCATCCTAGAGCTTTCTTATTATCTCACCCCAAAAACAAAACCCTCTTTAATAATGGCGCATTTTTTATTGGCAATAATGACTTACTCCGATGATTTGTTAGAGCACGTCTTCACGCCCGAAATAAAACCACCGCGCTCCTCACTATCGTTTCAGAATACCGTTCAAAGCCACCCCCGAATCCCAGTGCATCCCTTTCCCTCGTATACAAGGAATAACCACCTGGGCATCTGTCGCATTCGTCGTTTCAGGTAAGACAGGTGCGATTCGCTGGAGTGAAACAGAAGCGGCGCTTTTGTTGGCCACCTCGGAGCCGAGTTTCTTAAATAAGTTGTTAGGATTATTTCTAGACGGGTATCACACTTTTTTTAAGGTTTCTATCATAGATTTCTATAGAACTGAGCCAGCCCGCCTTATATAAAATGATTAAATAATAAACTAATCACCTTTCGAGATACGTTGTTAGATATTAGATTGTATATACATCTGATAGATTATTGTTTATTATTACCTAATAACCTAACATGATGCTGTGTTATTTGAAATTGATCTTCTTGGGTTAGTGATTTATTATTTTGAATCTTTTTATATCAGAATTATTGGCTGGAAAATTAAAAACCTCTTGAATAAAATGTTATGAATGAAGTGTTATCAATAAAAAAATATCCTGTGTGTCAAAGTTTAGAGTTTAAATTTGCTGATTTCATTTGTATTTATTCCCATATTTATTTTATGCCATCCAAAATATTGTGAAATTCGTCCTATCTACGAAAAACTTTGGTACTTTCGGAACCTTATCGACTTATAAAGTCGAATATTTGTCAATATGCATATAAAATATTTTATAAACTAGCAAAAAATTATGAATAAAATGTACTTAATTTCATTTTCGAATAACCACCCTATACAATTAAAGACGTCTTTTTATCGTGAAAAAAACTATGTTAAAACAGTAATTCACGTTGTTACTTTTTTCGGTGCATTTCCCCGTTTTGTTAAATTTAAAAAATCCGCAATCAAACTCCAATCGGTTCGAAATAATTATTGAAAAATAATCTGCCGGGCGTATCTCGCATGCTATCGAAATATCTGAATGTTGTCTGAATTCACTGACAATTAATTAAAAATAACTCTCGGCCGGTACTCGATCCTGCGCCTTATCGACTCGGCCACATTGCATGAAGGCCGCGAGCGTAAGCAGATGTAGAAATTGATTCTGCCAATAATGCCGTAATCAAGATGGCGTGCACCGGTTTTTTTTGCTTTTCAAAATTTAATGCACGGAATGAGCAATCGATACGATCTGTTGTGTAAACATTTGTATCAATGAATAACATTTTTCTTACAAAAAATTAAAGTTAAAATTTATTTAGAGTAATCAATATTTTTGGCAGAGGGTATTTGTTTGAATACCATTTTAATATTTTAAATAAAATACTTTTTATTGGTGACATTATCAAACTGACATTATCTAACTATACATGTGGGAAAATCACTCATGAATTTTATTTAAAATATTAAAACATTCATACAGCTTAAAATAAAGCTCTTACTGTTCACTTGAAGTGTTTGAAATTTAGGCAATCATTGAATAAAACTAATAAATCACGCATTTTACTTACTTATTCAAAAAATATTCAGTATAATCCTACCTAGGTATTTAGAAACCTTTATCAAATAATTTAATAATTTTTCCTTTTGAATTTTTACATATTCTGAGAGATTTTTAAAACATATTTCCACCCCTTATTCATCATTTATAGTATTATACAACATATTTATAAATGAAGCCCGTGCTTACGATCCCCTGAATCAGTATAAATACTAACGATTAAGTTTGTAAAACCCAACTTATCAGTAATATTAATATTTATAAAATCGAATTATCCCATCCACGAGCCATACTCAAAATCCTGTTCATACAGTATTAAAAAAAAAAACAATGTATCAAAAGTAGATTATACAATATATTTATAAATTGATAGCGTGCTTACGATCCCCTGAATCGGTATAAATACTTACGATTAAGATTGTTAAGCAGATCATTTAGGTAATATTATAAAAGGTGTCCCAAAATTAACGCAAGATTTGAATTTGTCGCCATTTTTGCAGTAAAGTTTTGGGAACACCAGCTGACAGTTTAGGGTTAGTAAAAATGATAGAACAACGTGTCTTTATTATTAAACCATATTTCAAAAATAATAAAAGCTTGGCTGCCTTTTAAAACTTTACTGCAAAAATGGCGACAAATTCAAACCTTGCGTTAATTTTGGAACACCCTATATTTATAAAATCGAAATCATACTAAAAATCCAGTTCATACAAATGCATCAAGAGTAATATATCAAAAGTAGATTCAACTATGTTTATAAAAAAATTGACAGCTCGTATTGAGTCAATAGCGAGCCACAAAAGGAGTAATAAATAATAAAAAAGATACGCGAGCCCCGTCGATAAATAACCGTACACACGCGCAGTTTACAACTTACTGCAAGTGGAGATGTTGCCAGATGCGAGGCACGCGATCTCCTCACGCTGAAGGTGGAATTCCGCGACGCGATCGCGAAAAAACGCGGCGTCCTATCGCGGGATCGCGGCGATAAGATCGCGCGGCCAGGGCTTAATTAGAGCGTCTCAAGCCCTCTGCGCACAGAGCTTGCGACCGATTTGCAATCAACCAATAGCCACTGTTTATTTTTGGGTATTTTTTTATAGTTTTGCTTTAGTAACGCAAAGTAATATTCTATTGGCTATTTAGATCTAAACGCTAGAGCATAGTTTCCCAAACTATTTTGTCCCGTCGACTCCTTGTAGAGTTTTCCTGTTTTTCGTCGACCCCCTGACAAATTCATCAACTTCGAACATATACTTGACATCTTATATAGAACAACTCACTTGCATAGGATTTACTGTACACTGGGTTTAAAAATGTTAATGTTAAAAATAAAAGTTTATTAATTAAAAACACACATAATGCAAACATTCAGAAAATCAATATTTTTAACAGAGAATACTTGGTGGAATTCCATTTTGATATCTTAAATAGAATAAAATACATTAATTAAAAACATACAAAATACTTCTACGCTTCAGGGCTTCGATTCGTCACAAAGTGCATTATGACATTTTGGAAATGTCTAAATTTATGACCTCCTTAAATGGGATCCACTCTCGTAGACCCCATTTACAGTTCATGGACCCCCAATTTTATTTTTCGCTGTCATCGACCCATTGCAGGGCGAAATCGATCCCTGGGGGACGATATTGACCACTTTGGGAACCTCTTCGCTAGAGTTTTGTATGGAAATGATTATATAATAAATGTGGAGAAGCGTAGAAGGATTTGAGGACCCACTACACTATTTTACCCTTAGAAAACCATGAACACCGGCTCAGCATGAGTAAATGCTCATTGAAATCTATCTATCACAAAAGTTTTTTTTATGGTATCAATGTAAATATAACCTCCCCGCTCTCCCCATTCTGTTTCTTGTGCATGACTGTCATTCTGTACCCTGAATTTGAAGATCGCTAGTGGTGGACTTGGAATGATTGTGGAGGAATGAATTGAGTTGGGGGGGTTCCTGGTATTGTTTCTGCAGCCTGCTACAGAAGGAGTATCAGATCTAAACGCCAGAGCTTTGGAAGGAAAGGATTTTATAATAATGCAGTAGCAATACGCATCATTTCTATTAACAAAGAACATATATGTATATCAGATTTAACTCAGATATATCTGACAAAAAACACTCACAAAAAAAATATTTCGTAATCTCCTAGCCATTTGGCCACTCATATTTTTTGCGTTAAACTAGTATATTGTGGACCAAATAAGTATTAAAAGTAATTTTACTACTGTTTGGTTAATTATAACAGTATTGTTTTTTATCACATTGAATGTTTATTATTTGTACCAATCCACAATTAAATTCCTGTTAAAATGTTTTCCGAGAAAATTTTAATTTATGGATTTTTAATAATAATTTGATCAAGGAAAACCGCAGACAAACGTACTAATTATTTTATTGTAATTTCTAGAACGTTTAATATGGTGTGATCAATTTTTTTATGTTTATATTTTTGACACCTTACTGATTCAAAGAAAAAAAATCATTCGTAGGAGGTTCTGGTATTTAAAAACACTTCGAGTTCATGCGAAATCAGTTTAAATGGCAGCTCGTGATATATGTTTAACCTTTTAAATACCTCCAGCGTGGTTTGAGAGAATAACTTTGATTGTTCTTAATAAATCGGTTTGTTATAGACGGCTAAAGAATCTCACTTTGACAATGAAGCAAACTCATTCATTAAACATGTTTTTACAGGTACAGGTAATTTGGTTTCCATGGGTGAAAGAATGCCATCACGGCACGCACTCATCATCACCGTGCTGGCATCCAGGTATCCCTTCATCTTCAGGTGACAGTCTGCTGCGACTCTTTGCATCCTTTATGGCAGAACAGCTTCCAATCTGCCGCACTTAGCGGCCGAGGTCTCTCACGCTAATTAAAAGCGATATCTGATCACTTACCTGGAGGAGCGCGATAACTCACTGACTTTTTCAATAAATTAAACACCTACAAACACAGATAAGCAAATCGTGTTTATTTAAATATATTTGATTAAGGTATAGTGTAGTGTTTTGATTATTTATTTTGTATCGCAAACGCATATGTTTTCATTTAGAATATATGATACCCAAAAGGAGTTAACTAGATTTTATTCTAGTAAACTATAGACGCATCGGTATTTATTGATTGAAACAAAAATAACTTGGCATGAGAATAATAAATGCATGCATATTTTTCCGTTGTTCTCGATTCCGAGAAGATAAATATTATAGCCGGTCACAAAAATATTTTGTGTTTACACAAAAGCTAGATCATCTTTTGTTAGGCAGGCTCATCGTGTATGCACCTGCAGATAGCTCAAGTCATTTAGACTAATTCTTTTTCCATTACTTAAATTACTGTAAGTTAACTGCTGGTTTTTCCAACATGAGGGTAAGAATACCTGCACCTTACTTTAATAATATAGTTTAACATTGTCGCAGTGGCGGCTCGAGAATCGCGTATTGATCAAAGCTTTTATAGAATATAAGAAACAAAAAAGAATTGGGATCCTATATTAATTAAAATATGTATACGTAGATTTTAAAATAATAGTCATGTGTTTTTTTTATATATATTGAATAAACGTGAAAAAATGACGAAACAAATATATCGATTCAGTGGCTTGCACACATTATTGACTACTTCATATAATAATTGCTAAATATTTATTATGAAATCCGCAATTTTCAACTTAACGAGTTGGATGTGTAAACAATATTTAAATAATCGATTCTCACGTGAAACGATGAGAGAAATTCTCGAACTATTTTTTCAAGGGATTCTCACTAATCTACGGATTTAACCGCGATGCCGCTACAATTGTTTTGCAACAATAAAAGTTATGTTGTTTAAAATTAATTATTTCACCAAGTTACAATTTAAAAAATAGCATTTTTTTAGAAGTACAGTTATTTTCATAGTTTTCTATTCTCGTCACGGACGCCACTGGGCAAAAGTCAGTAAAATTTTACGAGCCGACGCATTTCTGCAAGTGTTGTCGGGATTAGTGAGTTTATACAACAGGATTATTTGCAGTGACTACGGGGAAGTGCGCCTGCATCGGAGACTCGGTGCCTGTTGCTCTGCCCATCCCAGCCCAGCCCAGCCCAGCCCAGCCCAGCCCAGCCCAGCCCAGCCCAGTCTGCCAAAATACCCGGGTGATGAGTCGAGGACACACGCCCGCGGAGCTGGTTTATCTTATCTCCAAAATGCGTTCATTGATTTAGAAATAATGCAAAAGCAAATATTCACGCCCTCGTAATTTAAATCTTCACTATCCAAAACTCAAAACTCAGTTTTTTTTTAAACATAATGCCTTGCGTAATTAATTTTAAGCGCTTTCACCTTCACCGCCAAAACACTCACAATCAAAAAAGCTGTTTGGTTTTTAAATAAAATTGTTTTTAAATCTGAATAACACTTTCAATACAGTATTATATATTGTTATATACAATACGCACTTGTTTTAATGGTAATGGCTTGAAAAGATTTTAAAAAAATTCTATTAAAATTTCACTATAATGGTTAAGGCAGCCCATTACCTGGCGGCTTTATTTTTCTATGTCGAAAGTTCATTTTTTACAAAGTATTGAGAAAACTACAAATAATACTTATTTATTTTTTATTATTTAATTAACGTCCATTTTCAGGGAAAAATAAAATCTTGAAGATGTTGAAAAATTGGATACAATGACGACTTTTCAAAACAAAAGTTTGTTAAAAAAAAATTTTTTTTAATTTTTAAAATAATAAATCGCACAGGGTTTATATTTAATATTTTAATTCCAATTGAAAAAAAGAGTTTTAAATGTTTAGGACTCTTAGAACAGGGACATGCCGAATCTCCAAATTCCTACACTTCAATCGGAAAAACACATATTTATCATATTAATAGTAAATTTATAAGAAATATATTCTGTTCGGAAGAAGGGATGTATCAAATTTTTTTGATTGGTGTAGTCGGTTTTTCGCAAAACTGACTAGAAAATGATCAAAAAAACTCGATTGTGGGACCTAGGCCCTTAATTAATATACCAACATAAAATAACATATATTATATTATTAATACTCATATATGAAACAGTTTCAGTTTCTAAAAAAACACATCAGAATGTTCATTCTTAGTTTAGTTAATCTGGGTTATGGCATCTCGAGCATTTTGTTACATTTGAATATCGGATTCACACCAGTATCAAAATAAATAATAAAACAACATATTTCATGCCTCGGTGGTCATTCCGACGGGTGGCATTACTGAAAATGATTTTATTGTAAATCCTTCGCCGGGTCCTTCTGGGAAAGCAAATAAATGCGTCGGAGGCGTAGAAGCACCTAGAAGCCCTGTCATCGCGCTGATAGTTTATTTAGAGGAAATTAAAATTACGACTGTGTCCCTCTGCTGTCAAATTAAAAAGACACCGCGACCTCTAAATCAACATATAACTCCGGCCAGCCAGGGGCGCGCAAGTGCGGGCCGCGTATCGTAAACCTACCAAATAAGATATTTGACGAATACAATACTAATACCACTAATTCATCTGTTTATTCCCGTGCCTTCTACTCATATGGAGTAGTGTGATAATTGAATTCTAATTTAGGTTATTGTCTTGAGTTTTAACAGTTTTGAGCCAAACTGCTACAAATGCTTTTCAAAATTATTTATTTTTCAATTTAATATAGTTACAATACTTTTTACGGCTGTCTTACAATATATAATATTTTTATCCCCTGATCTTGCACGCAGGTTATGGTGGGGCTTACAAGAGTGTGGCTTAGGTGGTAGCGTTCATGTGTTGCTTACAAATGTGTCAATTTAAGGTTCTGTTGTGAAACACTCGACATAAAAAGTATTTTTATATCATTGAATAGAGGCATTTCTATTTGTTATTTGACATTTTTCAGAGCTAAAAGAAATAAAAGCAAGTGATGTAAACATCGAGATAAGCCGAGTGAGAGGTGTTGGTCTTGTTGTCAACGAGAAAGCTGACGAAAAGGCTAAAGAAGCCACCAAAAAGAAAATGAATTATGTATTTTCCGACTTTACTCTTAGTTTTGCAAAAAATCTCCAGAAGAAAATTACAATGGACACATGGAATGAAATAACAAAGATGTTCTTTGATTCTGTTACGGACGCCGCTGTATACAGGAATACCTGCGGAATTAGCTTTGAATCAACCAAGCTCCTAACGGGTCATGGAGTGATGAGAAGTTATCTCCGCAGGTTCCACTTGACGAGCGACGACACATGCCCTTGTGATGATATTACTCCACAAACAGTGATCCACCTTGTGGGTTCATGCCCCATCTTTGGCCTTCAGAGAGCCAATGCCGACAGGAGAATGACCTAAAGTCAGTGGCGAGACACCCACAGTTGATGAAGTCACTGGATGGCTTCTTGAAGCGTGTCATCGGAACTATACAGAAGATAAAACAGGGGGTGTAGCTTCAGTCACTCCCATATATAGCACAATTTCGATTGACTAGTTTGAAAAGTTTCCCCAAATTGTGATGACAAACCTTGTACATAACAAGCAAGGTACCAAACCTATAAAAAAAATAAAAAATAGAGGCATTTCAAAGAACCTGCCTTTGCGGTAATCTAACGTGGAACTCTATTCGTTGTGCGGTTATAGAAGCCTCCTGCATATTTTCTGAGCTTGGATGTTTCCTGCTCGTGAAGTCTGTAATATTAATAATGTTTCAGTTGGGGTGCCCTGGCAGCCGGCGGTTCCCATTCCCGATTCGCCACGCTTGGCTCCGGCTGGGCCCCACGCCGCGGTGGGTCTGCCAGGGGGGCGGAGGCTTCTTGGGGAGGCTCAGGCTGCCGGGGATCGAGGGTGTTCCTCGGGAGCCGGACGTGGTGCCTCCGATGTGATATCGAAGAGTAAAAAATTTCACTACAACCACGTGGGACGTGTTGAAATAAAATCTTCTGGAAAAAAAAAAAAACACCCTCAACAAAACAACCTCATTTCTGTGTTGTTTTTTATGTATACAATAAGGCGATTTCCAAAAATGTAATTATACCTAATAACCTTTCTTTACCAATGACTATAAATGCTGTACTCTTAGTCAGATTATCTGAGCATGTCTGAACTTAGATTAAAAATATAATCTGACCAAAATACCAATTATGGTTTCTGGCAATGAAGGCCCTACGCCCTTGGTATATTCGTAATAAATACATTGATAAACATTGTTTTCTTTTACAATACAATGTATTATTTAACAAATCAACAAAAGCAAAGAAATCGTTTGAAAAATATAATGAATATATTTTATTTATTTTTGTTAGCTGTATATGTTTTTTTACATTTCACAATTCTTTTTGTTCTAAAAAAAAGTTTCTTATTGATAATGATTAAGTACATTTTTTCAAATATTGAAAAATGATTAAAGAAACTCTCAGAAAAATATCATCGTGATTTGTGTGGGATTCGAACCCACATCCCCAAGCTTACATGGCCGGTGTATTACCAATTATACCAACGAATCACTAGTATTTGACAAGAATTTTTAACAGTAATATCCTATAAGTGAAACAACGTACTTATTATGCCATTTTTTCCAAGGCTCCTTGTGTTTTTCTTTTATATTGAGCATGCAGTAACATTCATTTAATTTTGAAAATACATCAAAACGAAATACCAGAGAGACACTCAAGCCACAAAAACCTACTATCGACTCGTTTTTTTTCCTTGTCGTATCGTTATCGTTTTGGACGATGTACGGCAGTGGAGTACAGAATAACCCCGCCTGTCCGAACTTCCAGCGTAAAACGTATGAAGTTATTAGCATTAGTCCCTGGGTTGTAACGGTTGTAAGACCTCCCGGTGTATAACTTATCACGTACGATATAAATACTGTAATTAGTACCGTAAATATATCCTCCCTTGTTGGGTGCGTCTCGATACGATGTACTCGTGACGAAGATCCGACGCACTGCTGAGTGAAAAAAAAATGCATTACAACCTCTGAAGATGGTCCCAGAACCGGGACCGAAACTTCGGAAGATTTTAAATATGACGCAGCACAATAGTCGAGACTTTGTATTTACTTCAATAGCAAAATATATTTTTATAGGAAGTAGGTATTGGCGGCCTATTAGCAAGACCCCTGTGTTGCTAGTATTGAATTTTTACAAACTCATCAACTATAAACATATTTTTGACATCTGATATACAGGGTGTGCCATATTTTATGTCGGTATGTAAACATTGAATAACTTTGACATTTATCAACCGATTGACTTAAGTAAACATGTTTTGAAACGTTAATTTAGTACAATTTTAATCATGCTTCTGTACATTGAAAATAGTCGTTCAGTTATGTTAACTCAGCGTGCATATCGTCGAAAATATCGTGACCAACATGGCCAATGGGATCCACTCTTGTAGACCCCCATTTACAGTTCGTGGACCCCCCTTGCAGGGCAGAATCGACCCCTGGGGGTCGATATTGACCACTTTGGCAACCTATGGTTTAGACGTTAAAATACAGGTATTGGGGCCAAGTTGATACCGAAACACTGGTCTTAATTAATACCGATAATAAAATATATTTTTTTCCATAATACAGTGTTTTTGGTGATTAAATAATTTCTAATGAATTGTCGTGCTGGTTTAGAGTTAATAAACTTGATTTAGGCTAAGCTTGCATAGACGAAATGTGACCCTCTGACTGCAGAATTGGTTGTGGGCACGCAACGCCTAGTAAGTGTGCCATTGACCCTGAGGTCTCCAATGGTGCCAAGTGCACTGCCCGTGTCTCACGTTATCGTCTCACAAATACAACGTGCCGGGTTGAAGAACCACGCGAACGATGACACTGAAATTGGAGATGTCACTACAAGTCATTGAAACACAGCTGACAGTTTTGTATAATATTTTGATGCGATTGCCATAATAATGGGATTCGAACCCACACTTCTCGTGGAGCCGAAAAAACGTTCAACGTTCGAAAAAACTTCACCTATGTGTGAAAAATAATGTGGAGCGATTTACTGTTTTTCAAAATTAAAAATCTGAAAACTCGAGACTCCATGGTCATGGACAAACCAACGAGCAAACCACTGAAACGTGAGGCAATTTAATGCGATATAAAATATTAGAACGGAAGCGAATGGAATACAGCGAAGTGATTTCAGCTGCGAATCGAATTACAGACTGTCCAAATAACTGCACGAAAAAACCTGACAGCGTTCAATTCATTTTCAAACCTTACAAATAAAAGTACGTCCGATTTGTGAATAATATGTCTGCATTGATAGGTAAGCGATTCATTTAGAACTAGTTTTTTTGGGGTATCTATTTAGTAACCGTCAGACTTGCTCGAGTGGGCTATCTCGTGTGTATCTGCCTCGTTTTGAACGATTCCATTCAACAAAGTGTGTTGCAATCCACGTCATTGTTGTCACATCCCTCGTAGTAAATATGCATCCAGAGGCTTCAAACGTGCATCTTAATTTTAATATTCAATTATTTAACATAATTTTATTAAAACATTCATTGCATGTGATAAAAAAATCCTGTGAATTCCTATTCAACGTATAAATTTAGGAACATAAAAATTACTTGTTATTTAATTATAATACAACATTGAGTGTCTTAAAATAAAAATTAAATAGTATTGAAACTTTTTAAAGTGAAATGTGTTATTAATATTTTTCAACATTTTGGTTACGGCACAAGGGAGAATGTCTCAGTATAAAAAAAGTAAAAACGAGGCATAGTACCCAATAATAATTTTTATTAAAAATAATATTTATTGAGACGCGATTAGTTTCGCCAACATGCTATTTCTTCAAGCAGAGTAATTTTTCTCACCAAATATTTTTTTTATGCAATGGAAGTACTTTCAATCAAAATGCATGTTTTGGGAATCTTTGGACTTGAACGCTGATAGGATCTGACAAAAACTGGTCAGATTAGAATTGAGATGACAAACACCTGTGCCGGAGAGCTGCTCCTCTGCAGCAGGCCCCGAGCTGCCAGCCCGCCGGCCCTCCTGTCCGATGCCACTTCAGATACTGCTGCTCTGGTTGACTTCTCCCGAGGAATGGGAGCTGCTCACTCGAGACAGAACCCAGTCTCTCGTTCTGATGATGATGGCGAAGTGAACCTGATACTTTCCCTATTTCCGTATCAATGTTTAACTGACGAAACATCGATCTTATAACTTAAACGTCGAATAATACCTGTGTACTGTAATACCCCGCTTTACGCGACCCCGTTATGCGCGGTTTCACTGTAACGCGAATTTCAAATTTCGCGTTAAAATGCCTCGCATTACGCGAATTTCTTATTTTAAGAATATGTATGAACATAATGTAGTCATTGATTTTTCTTTACAATTAAAAACAGTGTTATGAAAGTATTTTACAAGAACGTAAAAGAAACGCTACCCAAAAGACAATAGATGTATTTTTCAGTAAAAATAACATGTAATACTGCATAAAGTGTTCCTAGAATTAAAGTGATTGATTCAAATGATTCGTATTTTTTTGTAAACCCCGATATACGCGATTTTTTCCGGAACGTATCCCTCGCGTAAAACACATAAATAACTGTATTAATCAAATTAAAACAGTCGTAATATTGGATTCATTTCACGGGATTCTTTGAGTTTGTAAACACCATTTATTTTATATTATAAATACACTTAAGTGAACATCAAAATGTAATGTTTAAATAATTGTTCTGTGTGACAGGAAAATAAATGACCCAACAGCATTGTATACTCGTTTTTTAACAGGTAAATATGTTTTTAATACAAACGAAGTTCTCGTAGCTAGCGGAGCACGTAATGCTCAGAATCCGTGGCAAATCCATCGTCATTCTAAATATTACAGGACGTGTCGGACGGGTACTGTCTGCCAACTCATATGTAATAATATATTAAAAATAGTTATTCTTGAATTATATTGATACCTTAATAATGATGCAGCTAATGATTATATTAATAGTTGTCATAAATCATAGCTGAAAAACATTTCGACGGAGTTTCAGCGGAAATGGAAGAACGAGACGACGGAAGAGTGCCGTAAATTATATTTTGCGTATTTAATAACTCACCTCTCACTTTCTTCAGACCAAAAACCAAATCTAAACTACCGCTTTAAAAACAAAGTACGTTGAAAAGCCTTTCGAAAACTGTTATATCTTCACATTGAGTCAAGCAAGTCGTAAGCAACGATTTTTCAGTTATTATATTTTAGCTTAACCTGAACAAAAATGAAATCAGAACTATCGCGTTAAAATCAACACTGAATCAATTAACTGAAAGTTTTTAAACAACCGTAAGTATTTCATCATTATTCCTTATTAAACACGAGGATATATTTATTATTTGGAAGCGAAGAGGAATGTAACCTAAAAATATAAACATATTTATTTTTCGAGGATATTTTTCGTTTAGTGCTGTTATCGGATTAAAAGTTATTGCTTTCCTTCATAAATTGCGCTAAGTACATAATGATACATGTCATTGCATTTGAATACAATTGAACATAAACAAGCAATCCTTCAGGTGTGTTGTTGTCTTACAGGTGACACTAGCTCCTCGCGACTCCGCCCAGCTTGCCTGAAGCCATTGTCTACAACTGAGAATAATTGAACATAATACAAGCCGGAATCTCAATAAAATTATGCAAAACATATTTAACCACCGTCATTATGTGTATATGAAGCTGTATACTTAATATGAAGATAACAGGAGGAGGTTTGATTTTTTTTATGTGTTAAGTGCAATGATTCTGGTGATCATAAAAAAATATTCAAACATGTCAAAATAAAAATCCGCATTTGTAAATATATAACAACATACCTGCCTATACTGAAAAAAATTCAAAATGATTTTGCAACTCATGGGTCTACCTGAGCGTGAATAAATATATACTTGATTAAGTAATGTTGCATCGAGCGCTATAAATACACAATCTTAATACTTGTTTTATTATTTTTTTCAATTATCAGCCCACAAATTATAAAATATTAAAACCTATTAAAAACCTATCGGAGGCATTACATACATCGGAATATATTAAAACATAATATTCAATTTAAAAATCACTTACAACCATCGCCTCATCCGCCCACTTGTTTGGAAATTTAGGCAATTGAAATCCCTTGTCTGATGGCTGGAATAGGCAAATTAGGCAAATTGCACCTATCAATTTTCAATAAAATTACTACCTGAGTAATTAACGAAACCACACCGCGGTCGGGAGGCTGCCAGCCGATGGAGCACCACACGTGGGCAGGTGTGCTACCAAACCACCTGTGTGCCAGGCCGATAAACGATAAAAAGTCCGAAGCTACAACATTCAAAACCGATTTTCAAAAACCTCTACAAAATCATTTCCTTAGCAAACTTTTCTAAAAAATTAGTTTTCAATAGAATAATTATTAACTAGTACGTTTATTAGTATTCAAAAATCCACTCTGGAGTGTCTCCGGCTTTTTTTACAGGTGGTTCGGTACAGCTCACTCCTCGTGTAATAACCGGAATTAGGTGAGCATTGTGTAAACTGATTTGAATTTTAATTGACTTCTTAATTTAGAGCCTTACGGTATTTTAAATTTGGTAAAACACGATAAGATATGAAAAAAACAGTTTTTTTTTCATTTCTTCCGCGAATGGTAGACCTCTGAACTCAACAATTTTGAGAACTGGGAGGCTGTAATTGCACTTCCATGTGAGGATAGTGGGCAAACATTTGGAAACAATTTGAAACGGATTTATTCATGTTAATCTTTTGATGTTGTATTCGACGTTGTAGGGAATTCATTAAAAAGCTTTGATCGCAAAAAGTTTTTGATTTATTATTACTTGTATATTCACTTCTTACTAATAAAATGTTTGTATAAATCCACGTTGGTACATTACTGTAAGAATGATTGTCACAAATTCAAGATAAAAAAATGCCCGGAGCCACTCCTCTTTCCTCTGCAACATATTTCAGTAAATAATAAATAGAAACACACTGTCCATTCAAGGTCACAGATGCTAAATTAACTTCTCCAGGTGCCCTTCTGTCTCCTTGTGCATCATCAGACAGGGTCCCTTCGCCGCTTATCTCTCATCGTCCGCCCATCCGTGAACATCGGCTGGACGGGGCTGACTCTTCTGGCTTGTTTTGTATGGGACTTAGTCGATTGCTTTTTTGTTCCCAAATACTTCTTTTTACTGATTACCATAATTTAGTAGTTGGCATTGACGACTTTATATTTTTTTGCTGCTACTTATAAATCGATTATAGTTAATTGGTTGCTTAAATGTGTCATAATCGATACACCGAATTATAAAGAGATGCTTATATTAATTATGCACTGGATTGAATACAAGATTTTAGGTCATTTGCATACTGAACAAGCAAAACTGAATACAGCAAATTGATTTTCAAGCTTACGTCGTTTAACGACGTTTGTTTATTTATTTACTATTTTAGCCCCCTTTTTTGTTTCCATTTTAATTTCTTAAAAATGATATGCTATCTTCGAGTAGGAAAACAATACTTTAGCACAGTAGTTGGGTACATGTATCCGTCGTTCATATTAGCTTAGCTTGGTTGTCTTTCGTTCATGTAGCTAACATAAAAAAAGATTCTTAGTTGAATAATATTTGGTGGAGAAACAAAAAAACTAGTTATTTGTTCATATCACTGCATTAAAAGCTTATAACAATCACTTTGTAGTCATCAGTTCGAGATGTCTAGTCTTCTGACCCAGGAGTCGCAGACACCTCGGGGGCAGCCGTGTTTCCAGGACATGAATGGAGGACCAGGATCTTCCCACAGCCCCGAGGCGACAAAATTCCCTTTAGGGTCCAGACGTCTGGAGATAAAGTTTATTAACATTATAAGCATTTTTCATACCAACACATCAACAGAGCTGGAACGGTAACAGTTAAAAGTATCCAAAATATTGATAAATTATTTTTGAAATATTTATGCAGGCAGGTTGACAACAGTGACATCAATATTACAATTAATTCAGAATATTATTGATTTCCCATGCATTACATTGTGAATAAAATAAATGATTTAGAAATTTAAAAAAATACACCTCAACTATTACAAACTCGTACGGGTTGGTTTACAAGAATGACGAATTTATAAGAAAAAAATTTCAATTATAATAAGGTTGTATTACTACTTTGACCGGTCATTTTTATATTTTAATTATTACGTTGTTTAGATTTTTTCTCCCAGTTCGTTCCCAGGGAGCTATTTCTTACTACGGTTAGCTGTAATCGACAGGCCGTCACTTTCTGGTCCGTCTTTCCCACATGGGCGAGCGAATCCAAGGAATCCGCCCCGACTCACCCACACAACCTGAACACCTCACAGGACTTCCCCTCGCTTCAGACTTCTGTTCACATGCTGAAAACTGACGATGGCCCCAGTCGAACGACCACATTAATCGATTATTTACAATAATCGATTAATAATATTATTTATTTATGGATGAACGATTCATTAAAATGACATTCATGTTTTATTGAAAAACGTATTATATGCTACTTCACGAATCGAATTAAATTGAAAAATTGCGATTCATGTCAAAACTCATAAAAAGATTTGGTTCAAAATCGAATAAACGTTTTTTTTCTTCATATATAATTTTAAATTTTTATTTATCACTAAATTATTAATCGCGTATAGGTTTGTTATTTATGCAACTCGCAAACCTAATTTGACCATGATCATATTTTTAAATAATTATTCAAATAAAATACCTATTAAAAATCATAATAAAAGAGACATCTATGCTCCAAACACTAAAACAAATTAAGACTTATTATTCCCCTAGCGATGTTTACTAACACTACATATTTAATTTATTATGATTTATCTCTTCGTCACATATAAATATAATACTATTTTAAGAAAGTATTTGCCATCATTTAAATAATTAAATATTTTATTATTGTTTTTATACACCTACATATATCCATTCGAAATATTAACTCAATAATATTTATTTTTCTTAATAGCTGATAGGTAAGTTTTTATATCTGCCAACAGATGGCAGTACCTTATCAAATTAACATTTTAAAAAAGTGATATATAATATATACACACTTTTGGGTATTATTTAAAATAGCAGCAGAAAATATGCAAGCTTGTGTTTTTTCTATAATTAATTTATAATTTTTTTTTTGAGATTTATATATCTTGTCTAAGCTAACCACTGTACGAGTATGTAAAGCGTGTAGCCTGTATCTAGGCGCTTCAAGAAATATCGTTATTTTAGTTTGTTCCATAAACCGTCTGCGTCTCGAGAGCCCGAGAATGTATGAATATCATTTGTTTGGAGACAAACAAGTTTCTACCTAACAAGCTCACATGAGATTGCAAAATATGACCTTGGACTACACAGGTAGCAACAAAGAGCTTTAAGTTATTTTCCATTTATCCCACGTGTAGCTTTCTATTTACGTGTCCTTTTATTACATCTCCTTCTTCATAAAAACAAATAGGAATAGGCAATTAAACCAAAAGTTTGTGATCATTTTTGTTTGTGAGCGCTTTTACAGACTTGATATAAAGTATTACAAATCAAACTAGTCTGTCGTGGATACTTTTCATCTAAATTATTTTTTATTTAATTAACAGCAGTGATGCTCCATTCCTCTTGGGATATCACGAATAGTCGGATAATCCAACATAGCGAAACAATTTCCTTTTTTCGACGTCTCGTGTTTTGGGAAGTATCATAAAATTGTATATAAGTTAATTGATATATATATAATATTTAAGGGTTAAAAAAACTATTTATGACTCAACAAGGTAAATACAGGACATAGCAGTTATTATTTTACAGCTTACTTAAGCGGTCTTCTTTCACAGAGCAGTGCCGCCCTAAGCATCATTTTATTCTTCATGAAATTAAAACAAACCTATTTTTATGCTTTCAAATGCGCTCTACTTTCTTTCCGGCGCATTTGTCGACAGATTTGAATATAAATCTTTTACACTGTGTATTCGTAGACCTGGTCTCCTGAATACAACCCCCGCGGTGCGAGAAACGAGGTCAGCTGCGCAATCAAGTGCCGTGGGGGTGCGAGGAGTGTCTGCTTTGGTGACGGAAACACCCTGTATAAAATAAAAAAGGCGTCTGTGGTTTCACTACATCGCTCATCAGGTACAGCCTCGCCATAACTGATGCGATATGTATATCAGCGATAGACTGATATACACCTAACTAGGCAAATGGCTGGAAAAAACGCTTTTGTATTATAATTTAGAAATGAAGCATCCCTTGAAAAGCTAAAACACTCACAAGCAATATAATATCAATACGCTTGCCATTTTGATATTTATATATGTTAATGCGATTTGTGTTTTTTTTTTAATCAAATAATCAGCCGGATATATAATCTAATCTGACTTCTTGAAATTAATTTATTCCAGACTCGTCTAACTTAACCCTACTTTAGAATTACTTTTAATTTATGTAAAGTATAACATTATCCATCTTTTAAATATGTGTGTTCGTAGGTTTTGGGAGTAAATGATTTTGTGGTATCTTGGGTGCTTAAGGTTTTATATCCTCGGACGTTTCGGTCCCCGTGCTGGGACCATCTTCAGAGATAAATCCTAGAAGATGCCACAGACATTGATCCGGCGGAGAACAGAAAACTTCAAGCAGATCAGCATCTAGGATACCACAAAATCGTCGAATATTTGTTATAATTGGTATTCCAAAAACTTGAGACGTTCCTTTTGGTTTTGATAGAACTCTAAAAAAAAACGTTTTATTAGATTTTACATTGTCAGCGTAAATAAGTATAGAAACATTTTTAACAAATGATACCTGAAATAATAAATAAAGCAAAAAATATAAATCACAAACAGGAAGAGACTGTCTTATTTGACAGCCGCATAACTTTTAGTAAGAAAAGATTACGGAATAGGCAGCTATAAAGTTTTGTATAAATTGTGTATTTATTTCTGAAATGACGCTTATAATTAAACGATTAAAAGTATTTTTCAATTTAAACTGATCTTACCTAAAAGTGAGATTAAAAGGTCTCTCTAGGTTTATGAAAGGTCGATTCTAATACCCCAATTAATTTAGAAGTAAATTTATAATCGATTTGGATGGGTTCAATTGATTTAAGTACTTTAAAACTAGTTTAATTTGTAATATACATATTAAATGGTATTTTTATAACAAGTATTCATATAATTGTATCAGAAGTTATACAATGATAGAATTTGGTGTTCCATATTGCAATAACAACAATTTTTTTGAGATGGGTGCTTTTACCTTCAAAATTTTTGCATAGTTATTATTTTTTCGTATTGATAGCTTTTTAAAAAATAGCAAATACAACACAAAGCAATTTCCACTTAAAACCTCTTTGTAATATTTGTTGCATTAAAGAAACAGAGGTGCTATTTTACGTGCTACCGTAACACCGTTTCCGTGTACAGATAGTAATTTTCAGAAAAGCCAAGCAGCTACACCTGGGAAAAGTCTACCCCTAGAAATTTAACAACAACCCCAGCAACATTTCAGACTCGCTCTAAATCTAAACTAACCGAGCTTATATATAAAAATATATTGTAAAGTTAGTTTAAGGGGGCTGGATCGATTTTCGAGTTTTTTTTTTAATTTTTTGCGAAATATCTACTGCACCAATAGAAAATAAATTAATGAAAAAAGTTAGACACATTCCTTCTTCTATAAATAAGATTCATTTCATTGTCATTTGTCATTGAATTTATTTAACTGTCTTTATTAAAAATTGGTTATAAATTATATTTTATTTATTTTTTATTATTAAATTATCGCTATTTTTCAAGGTCAAATAAATTTAAAAAACCCTTAACTATGTTTTAAAATAGGATAAAAAACGTTTTTCAAAACCAATGTTTGTTCAAGTTTTTTAGTTTTTAATCATTCAATTCTAATTAAAAAAAGAGCTTCTAAATGCTGAGGATTCTAGGCATTTAGGTCAAACTTACCTCCAAATTCCTAAACTCCAATCGGGAAAACACATATTTATCATATTAAAAGTATGT
Source organism: Atopsyche davidsoni (assembly GCA_022113835.1). Lineage (NCBI taxonomy): Eukaryota > Metazoa > Arthropoda > Insecta > Trichoptera > Hydrobiosidae > Atopsyche > Atopsyche davidsoni. Next base: position 2,048,478 of record JAILWY010000012.1, on the reverse strand, counting down.
TTATAAGAAATATAAAAATTTTATCTTTAGAAAAAGGAATGCATCTAACTTTGTGCATTAAACTTTTTTCTATTGGTGCAGTAGATTTTTCTAAAAAAATTATCAAAAACCTCAAAAATTGACCCATCAGAGGAATCAGCCCCTTTTAGATATTTTGCTGATACATTCAGGAAGCATACTTAGCCACATGGTACTTTTAAATGCTTGTCTACCTGCTTCATGCTGTCTAGATTGTGGTATAATATTTGTGTCGTGTAGCCTCGTCAAACAATTAAAACGTTATATCCAAGCAGACATTTTAAAAGCATCTCAAAATAGATCAAATTTTTATCGCCCATCACTGAGGGTGTAAATTACGCAGAGCTCAGTAAGAATATAAAAATTATACGTCAAGTGCAAAAGGACTCAGGAAAATTTTATCTCCACGTGCCAACTGAAATACGTACGTAGGATGGTTGTTAACAAAAGTGGGTATTGTTAAAATACTTTTTATCACTTTGGGGGCAGCGTTGTAGTTTGGGGTGGAAACAATAGAGACTGACTGGGGAGGTTTATTGTGCGGATAAATAAAAACAGGAAATATTGTCAACGACCTGAAAGAAACTGACAAATGATTGGTGCTTTGATAAGCCAATTCCAAAATTTCTTATAAAGTGTATATAAATTATTTTTTTCTCCGTACGTAAATTATTGCTCTATTTAATATAATGATTCCGTTGTGGTTTTTGTTAAATTAACCAATTACCTCTGTATTACTTCATGTATAAAAAATATCTATTTATTCTTATTATATTCAACGAATATGATTTCAAAAGAAAACATTATTATTAGGGATACCTATTAACAGAGTGAAACCTCTATTTCGAATATATTATCCTCTTATTTCTTTTGTGTTCTTTTCATATATTGTGACTTTTCCTTATGGGAAGATTTCTATAAGCTCATGTAGTAAATAAGATAGTACAGCGCATTTAAGAGTTAACTTTATAAATAAAATTATGTTAGAAAACAAATGATAAGATACTCGACAAAGATTAACCAAAACACTAAAGACGAATTAATATATTTTCAACAATCTTCAATTGTAAGTTGTGACACTCTTTAGTTAAAATGATTTATATCTAAACTTCAACGAATTTATAACAATAATGAGATAATTTCAAAGCCTTTTCTTTTTCGCAATATCTTATTTTTCTTTCAAAGCACAAAGCCATTATGTCAGCGTTTATTCTTGAACAAACACCTCTGCACAGATAGAAGAAGGGAGGAATAATCCCTGGTCCAGTAGCTCAGTAGGCCACCCCATTGTTCTGAGGGAGCCGCATAATCGCACTCCAGAAACCGCAAAGCCTGCGTCTCAAGACAACTAAGCTCTATTCAACAAAGTATTAAATTAAAATGGTAATGTCATAGAGGTGATACCAAGGAAGTAAATTGTGAGCTTTCGAAATCAAAGCTCACCATACATGATAGAGAGGTGATGTAAAGGTAGTAGTATATGAGCTTCTGAAATCAGAGCTCAACATACATAACAGAGGAGTAATGTCAATCAAGTAAAATATGAGCTTTCGAAATCAAAGCTCACCATGAATGACAAAGAGGTAGTGTCAAGGAAGTAAAATGTGAGCTTTCGAAATCAAAACTTACCATACATTACAAAGAGGTGATGTCAAGTAAAATGTGAGCTTTCGAAATCAATGCTCACCATACATGACAGAGAAGTGATGTCAAGGTATGAGCTTTTGAAATCATTCTCATTTTTCACCCACAAGGAACTTTTGTGTATACAAAGTTATAATTGTTTTGATGGTATTTCTCATCGAGTGAATTGTGTTTATGTAAAATATTTTTTATACTCATAATGCAGATACTGTGATGTGGATTTGCAACATTTTAAATTGAAAAATAAAATTACTTTGCAATTGCAAGGTACTGAAAGTTCAGCTAATGCACCGCAACTATGAGGAGGTAACTCGGCGGGAGTGCTTTCAGAAGCAAGCATTTTTACAGAGAAGGATTTATTAAATTTTGAATGCATTGCACATCTCTCAAGGCAACGCATATTACACAGGAATGTTATAAAAACTGCAAGTTTTACGAAAAACGGAAACCTCTTCAATTTTTAATAGCCGTTGATAAAAATATATGGCTTCAGTCATCTAAATATTTCCATACTGTTATATAATATCTATCGGTGTTTATCGATGAAGCAAAATAAAATTGGACAAAACCATATATACTTATATGCATAAGTATATTATTGATTAAAAGATAAAATTTATAATTTATTGATGATATTTAAAACACCAATACATAATCAATATAAAAAGATTGCCTTAAGTTATTTTGATCAAGCAAAGTAATATTTTTTCAATATAATCATGCGAACATAGTTCAACAGATGCGAGAAAAACACTTAGAAATGTGATCTTTAATGCTATCTCAATACTTTTATTCACGTACAAAAAATGTGTGAGTGGTTTATTATAATAATATAGTAGTTAGTACAGTGGTTTAGGTCGGTTTTTTTTTTGGAAGACAAATGCTTTATTCGTAGAATTTTTTTATTTAATATACTACGGACAACAGCAATCGCCTTTAACAACTTTCAAACCAATTTATTTACATCTCTTCAGTTCTAGGCTCGACTTTCGGGTTATTTAAGCGAAAACGTAATCCACTCATGGAGTAATAAAAAAATATGACACATAAAAGTTATAGTGTTTTAAGTTTCATAAAATTACGGACCTCATAATACCTCATAGTAAATATATTTTATTATATGTCTCTTTCCATAAAACTTATATATACATATACAATTCTATACATAAATGTTTGGTTTGTTCAATACCTTGTGAATATAGTAACAGGGTCGTCAATCCCAGGGTCGCGGCCCTCTCGTGGCTCTCGTAATCTCTGTGAATAATCCGAAGCCACACAACTACGTCCCCCGATTTAGCAGTGCCCTATATAAAGTACCTTTATTTATTTATATACATATTTCATTACACCGCATATACACGTACGACAGAGCAACACTATTTCAAAAACAACTCCAAACATAACAAAACATTAGGCCACGGTTACACAAAACAAAACCCGGCCATTTTAAGAAAAAAATTGAAATGTACCCAACACCTTAAACGGAATTGTATATTTGTTTATTTAGTAATCGGTTCTGTTTATAATAAAATAATCGACTGTGCCTGAGTCGACTGTAACAGAGTGAGAATTTAATGCTATCTGTGTGGATCGATTAGCTTTAAATCTGTTTAAACAATAAACCTGTATGTTTGTATAGTATATACAATTGTTTATAGTGATAATAAACGTATGTATACTCCAAACATAACAAAACATTAGGCATTATAAGAAAAATATTAATTTATTATACATCGGCTGTATCTCTCAAAATATCTGTACTGTTGTTTTTCTACAAAAACTAAGGAGGGTTTTCATTATTTTAAATACACAAAAATATACTAAATATATACAAAGCATATTTTAAAGTCTCTTTAAAAAACTATGTGTAGTTTTCGACGTCCCTTACATTAGAAATCAATCAAAACAAATCATACATATAATCCCAAAGTTTGGCGATGCCTTTAAACAGCATAAAAGCTCGTGAGACACATTTTCGTAAAATATTAAAGGTTATTTATATATTTTTTTTAGGTTAAGTCGCAAAGTTTATATGAATTAAAGTTTTACGATTTTTCTTCATAGTAATAAAACTTACAAAAAAACATATTTATAAAAATACTTCGATGTTTTTTAAATTTAGTATACCGATCAACTATTACGAAATATATATTATTAAAAAAATTGCTAAGCCTTATATCGTATTCCAACAACCAGAAAGCTATTTACAACCTCAAAGTTTAGCAGGTGACTTAGATTATATAAGCATGAAATTTTTCAAAAAAAAGGTCTTTTTGGGAAAAAAAAAGTATTAGTAATATTTTTTTTAAAGAATTTTTTTTTATTACCATAATTATATTTGTTTCTAATTTATGTCTCGTAAGATATGATTTTGGTTTACTTTACACGTGAAGTGTTTGTTTTAAATGTTATCACACGGCACAGCATTAGTCTCCAGACGTATACAAATGGACCAACCCCGCTGTGTAACATGATACTGGCATTTATCTGTCTAACTTACTAACTTTGTATAAGAGAAACCTGAAGTTAATTCACATATGACATATATATTTCACTGAGGTCTTGAAATGTGGAAACTTGCATTATAATAATAAAATTGTAACAAGACAAGACAAACATCACTAATTCAGCAGAAATTTATGCTTAAAGCATAGGCACCCGATAAAGAATATATGTATACCAAAACGCATTTAAATAAATATGGGTTTTTGATAGTATCTATTTGCAAAGTAACTTTACGTCATTCCTTTATTTCATATCATCTTCATGATCCGGAAAGCAGGCCACTTAAGTGTCCCTTAAGAAACCCATTTAGCTTAAATTGTCTTAGAAGGATAAAGGACAGACCAGAACGGTTCACCGATTAATTAGATTTAGCGGGTTAACTAAACATTACCTAACAAATAAACGTAAAACAGTGTAATTAAAACACAATATTAAATGGACGTTTATATATATTATTTTCAACGAAATAAGCTTTTATTGCACGTATTATGAAAAAATGCATTTCATTGAAAACACAAATATGCCATGTGTTCTAATATTCTGATGGTTGTCTTATTACTTGAAAAGAGATTAATTATGGAAATGCTATTTAATAATTATGAAATCAAACCTTCAGAGATACATATTTTAAGTAATCGATTCTACAAGAAAAGACGAAATAAACCCTTGAATATTTTTGTGCTACAGAGACGCTGAAGCTAAAAAGGCAATAACCACTTAATATTTCAGGAATTCTCATCGTTCTTTTACAGCATTAATGAAGTCACGAATCTTGTTTTTTTTATATTATTTCTTTTTAAGTATTACTAGTTATATGTTATTTTACATTTATTATTTATATTGCAGAAATCAACTGAGTGTATTAATATCTGAAAGCCACGCTGCAACGGGCGCAATCAAAACGTATTCCAAAAGCCAATTGAAAAGTTGCCTTGATTAATACAGCTTTCAGCAGTAGTAAAGTGCATCGCAATCATCCCCAACTGCATCCGAATGCGAGGGGATGGCAAACACTCCTTCTCCCAGCGCATTTTCCATAGAGACGTCTGGTTGTCGACCCCCAAGTCTAGCCGGATGCTTGCGAGGGTCAATGGCAGGAAACGTTTTATACCATAAAAAAACCTCACAGGAATAACAGTTTATTCTCATATTATTGTAGAATTGATAAAACCTTCCAACAAATAATATTTTATCTTGAAATTCAAATATTAAAAAAAAACCTTTGTTTGCTAACTTAAAACAATGATATTTGAAACGAAGTTTTATGCCTGAAAATTCTTCTTTAACTATATTAAGAATGTGGCTGTTTCATTTAAAGTACCTAGATATTATCAAATAATAAAATAATCTCTTTAACTTCTTCTTTAATTATCTGAACAACTCAAAAGAGTAAAAACTTTCCAGCTGATGTTGAGACTTTCCAGTCGTAAGCTAATTTTTACACAAATGAAAAGCCTATTAACTGTTTTTTTAATGATTATGTTTATGGATAATTTAAAGCCATCACGCATGATATTAAAAATATCAGATATGCAAACAAATTTATTTATTAGTTTATACTTCAATTTATTTATCTCAAATGTATAAAAGCAAATTTTAATTATAAATATTATTTAATTAACCGCTATCATGGCCGAATTCTTTTATTAGAGCACCTTAATTAGTACTGGTTTCAAATTAACAAATTGGATCTAATAAATATCTGCGTAGACATGAAATCAAATTCTCAAAAGACCTTCTTATTTCCCCCAAAAGAAAACAAGGTTGTTAAAATTTCGCTTTGATTTCGTTATTACGATAATTACGTCCAAACAAGACGAAATCAAGACGCGATTCTCGAAGAGGGCGGTCACCTGTTCGAGGCCTCGTTAGGACAACCCTCTCTCATTTGCACGAGCACTTTAAAAATATGCAAAGGATTTTTTCCCAAATTACAAGTGGCCGGAGACGAATTATGGCTCTGGAGGGCGTCGCATCCACAGCCAGAAGGTCGCATCCCCTGGGAAAGGTCACGTTATATTAATACCCTCGGTGGATGAAGATATAATCAGAAAAGCCTTCCCCCAGCGGGGTTGGAAACTTGCGATTATTGCTAATACATGCTACACTCTGCATTGAGATACTATTGTTGGAGTACGCGTAAAATGTTTAAATGTTTGAAAAATATATACTCAATATTTTTGACAGAGAGTACTTGGTGGAATTCCATTTTAATATTTTTGAGCAAAATACTTGTACAGAGTCAAAGAGTCAAAAAAGTCTGTTTGATAATGCCAACAAATAAAAACGAACATGTGGAAAATCACTCAAGTATTTTACTCAAAAATATTAAAAATATATACCTTGAAATAAATTTTATCGATAATGACTCGTACTGCAAAAACGTATAAAGACGCATATTGAAAATAAAACTAATATTATACTATTTATTATACTACGAGACTGCTTTGATATGTAATGCTTTATAATTAATTTCTCTATTTATGGATAACATAGAACTATAAAACCTTGCTTTTAATTCAAAATATTAATTTATATATATAAATACTAATTTTTTTAACATGAATAGAATAGATGATCAGTGGGGAAGCTTTTAGATAAACTTCTTCAAAAAAAATTTCACGTGAAAGCTTTCTTTTATCCAATTTATAAAAAAAACGAAATACTTGTAGCACCGACGAGGCTGCTCACATTTACAAATTGTGTTTTTGATTGACGCTTCATATAAAACCCTCGAAGCCTACCGTTTATCATGTCAAACTCAAGGGGGAAAATGATGCTCTTTGTGTTGAAAAGTGTAATTAAATGAGATATTTAAATAAGCTTAAACTTTTTACTATACTATAGATATATTTATGCTTTCTGAAATATTCTAATATAATTACACTGGCACGTGTTTTTTAGTATTTATTTTTCTAAAAGTAGCTTTAAGAACGGAAATCGGAGACGTCGTCGCTTATTATTTGTTAGTGTCAACAGGATGAAGGCTCGTGCTACACAGCATCCGGAGTAGAAAACATCCTTGATTCTACAGAAAATTGCAAAAATATGCTTATTTACTGAGAGAACTTATATTCACGGCCATGAATATAATACATGTTTACTTTTATGAGTAATCAATGGATCGTAAACAATAAATTACACTTCTGGTTAATAGGCCTCGACTGCATATACGCAGTCGATTTACGTATACATATTGAATATTTGATAACTTGTAAGATCTCTTAATATTTTCTGACCGAAATATTAGATTTATGTTTGTTAAATTAATCTTGAAATCGAAGAGATGCACTCTAGTATTAATGAACAACGCCCAATCTGCCTAACAATCATGAAGATGTATCGATAAATTTTGACGGAATTTGTTAAAAAGAAGCACCAATCGAATATCCAACGAATTCATCGATTTACTAAAACAAATATACTTACCCTTGACAAAATACTCCAGGGAACTTTGATATTTATTTTTTATTTGTTTTCGTTATATGTACGTCTTCAGCTCGCATGAAGAGTATTTGCTTGTTTACGTATTGATGTATACGTCTAGTAAATCGTCTGAATTGCCTTTATCTCTTTACTAATGCAAAGCTAACCACTTCAAACGTAGAGAGAGAATTTTGATATTTGTTTGTGTCAACGAGATAAAGATTTTCTATTTATATGCAGACTCGAGGGTAGGGACTGAAGCTATAGTCAAGTTCGTATTGTTTTGGTATTATTTTTAGATCAAATAAACACTTTCATATACGGAAATATTATCTTAGACTAAGAACGTATTTGTTGGTCAATTATTGGAGTAAAACCAGTAAGCCATAAAGTATCGGTAATGGAGTAGTGGACTTGGAATGATTGTGGAAGGATGTGCTCTATAAATATCTTGTCAATGCTTCTGATATTGTTTCTATAGCCTGCTACAGAAGGAATGTCAGATCTAAACGCCTGACCTTTCTAAGAAAAGGATATGTAATAATGCCATTAGGGAGCAGCAATACGCAGAATTTTCCTTCTGCAAAGGACTGCAAAGGACCCGGGGACCCACTACACTATATTCCACATAGAAAACCATGAACACTGCCTCAATGCTCAGTGAAATGGTCGCCAACCTCCTCTGAGGATAGGCACTTCATGAAGAAGATATAATATTGATAAGTGACTTTTCATTTCTCAAAGTCAATCAATACAAACTCTGCTTTATTTAGACGATCACTGCAATAAATGCATGATTCAAGATTCACTGCACAAACGTTTTTGGAAGTATTACTAATATGATTAGGTACATTAGTTCACACATAGAAGATGATTAAAGAAACTCTCAGAAAAATATCATCGTGATTTGTGTGGGATTTGAACCCACATCCCCAGGCTTACATGGCCGGTGTACTGGCCCTTGTACTAACGAATCACATCCATTAATCGAGAATTTTTAACAATCATACTCTACATAGGAACCAATGTGCCCAGGCCAACCAATATTTACGGGTATTGACGTTCAATTCAAAAAATAGACATATGTTCTTGAAAGTAATTAAAAATACTAAGATTTGATTAACAATTTAAATACTTTTATTTATGTCAAGAAGATGAATGCTCACTGCATTGGAGCATTGCTCTCAGTATGTGTGTGTGTGTGTGCGACAGTGTGTAGAGTTAAAGAGATCCTTTAACACCACGTCCGTGGTTTTGTTTACTTTGGCTTACTTCATGAAGATGAAGAGCCACCGTCTGCAGAGAGGGGTCATCTGCTCAGAGCGATGCTCCCTGCGAGGCGGAGGCAAGTCGGCGAGAGGCCGGGGCTGGCGGAGTGCCAGCCCGGCGGTCACAACAAAGAGTACCAGCGCCTGGTCAATGCCGCCAGGGACTCCCCACTGCAACCACCACTGGACCACATGAATCTATTCATGATTTTTTACCAAGTTATTCAGCTTGTGGGCAGAATAAAACATGAAACCTACGCGTTTTTCAGTCACTGAGTCAAGAAAAAAAACCATTTAAATTTACCAACCCGAAAAAACATTTTTTCCCAATTTCCAAAAATTTAATTTTTTTTAAAGTTCGTATGGTTATGGTTATTATATGATGTGTGGTTATCCCCTGATCCTGCGCGCAGATTGCAGGGCTTGCAATGTGTGACTTGTAGTAAATGTGGTAGCGATTTTTGACATCTTATATAGAACAACTCACTTTCATAGAGTTTACTGTACAGTGGGTTTAAAATTGAAAAATTGAAAATACATGTAAATTTAATTATACCTTTATTAATTAAAAACACACAGAATGCAAATATAGTAACATTCAGAAAATCAATATTTTTCTATGGAATTCTATAGAATAAAATACATTAATTAAAAACATACAAAACACTTCTACGCTTCAGGGCTTCGATTCGTCACAAAGTACATAGATACAATCTGTGATCGGTGCATTATGACGCATTATATGTACACGTATTTCTTTATATACACATTTTGTTGAGCAGGAAAAATATGAAAAAAAAAACGTGTTTTCTGCATGAGTTTAAAGAATTTCACAAATATAAATTTAACGAATAAGCGTCACATGCGAAAATACAGGGTTCTGTGAAGTTGTGAAACGCAATACTAACTACTGATTTCACAAATGCATTACTACGTAATACGCCTCTAAAGGTATTCTACGCATAAATATTATGCGAATAGCATTTACAATGATTTCACGTGGATGTATGTTTTCTTGCTCCACGTTAACATTAGCACATTCTTAGTTCCTACCCACGTGTATCAAAATCACATTGCTTGGTTAATATTTCACAGTTGCTATAAAGCAGGCCGTTACTGTAAAAGTTTATGTAAATCGTCAATGCGGCTCGCTCGAAGTCGCTGTATGCCCATAAAATCTGAGGGTACGACGCCTCGGGGATGTTTCCACCCCGGAGAATATCAACCCCTGTAATTGCACGCAGGCTCTTGAAACAAGGCTGAGAAATATTGTATTAGACACAAAAAAGACGGCAACAGTTTGATACGGACAATACAAGAGGCTTATTTCAAATTGGAGATTACATTTTTGCGCAAAGGTATCTCACTTTTTTTTCATTGCTTTGCTTTTTTAAGATATATTAAATTTCTCGGAATAAATATAAATATAAAGTTATTATATTTAATTCTATTTTAATTTTAAAAATGACGCATTACTTATTTTCTAATTTATACCATGACAAAACCGTTTTCAAAAAAAGTAATATTTTAAATAATGTTTGTATACCAGATGAAATAAATATTAAGATATATTTTTACGTTTCAATGGATACCGTGGGTTTAGAGCATAGGTTCCCAAAGTGATCAATATCGACCCCCAGGGGTCGATTCTGCCCTGCAAGGGGTCGATGACAGTGAAAAATTAAATTGGGGGTCCACGAACTGTAAATGGGGTCTACAAGAGTGGATCCCATTGGCCATGTTGGCCACGATATTTTCGACGATATGCACATTGAGTTAACACAACTGAACGACTACTTTCAATGTACAGCGTCACTATTTCGGCGCGTTATTTCAGTGTGAAGCATGGTTAAAATTGTACTAAATTATTGTTTCAAAACATGTTTACTCAAGTCAATCAATTGATAAATGTCAAAGATATTCAATGTTTACATACCGACATAAAATATGGCGCACCCTATATATCAGATGTCAAAAATATGTTTGAAGTTGACGAATGTTATAAAAATGGGGTCTACGAAAAACAGGAAAACTCGACAAGGGATCGACGGGACAAAATAGTATGGGAACCTTTTTAAAAAACATCGTGTATAAGTCATTATCTCATATCCAGCGTCACCTCACTCGCTGTAAACCAGAATATCTGAGGTGACATTTTCAAATCTGCAAGTCAAACTTCGATAAATTACAAAACTCGCGGGGTATTCGCAAAGGTTTTTTTTTGCGTCACTTCCGCCGACGGGGCGACAGGCGCCCGCCGCCGAGGCTGCGCCGGACGGGGGTTAAGGGGGTTAAGGGGGGGGGGGGGGGCAGGAAGGGGTGCCATGGGGGAAGGGGATGGGGGGGGGAGGGGACTGCTCCCCGCGGCCGCCATTCCGAGCTCGCGGGATGTCTCATTAACCGCGGCTATATTTAAACTGCTCTAATTGGATGCTGAATTTTTTCACCTAATAAATACAATATTAAGGGTCTAAGTCCCATACTCGAGTTTTTTTGATCATTTACTGGTCCGTTTTGCGAAAAATCGTATGCACAAATCAAAAAAAAAATTTTAATGCAAAAAGTTAGATACATTCCTTCTTCCGATCAGAATATTTTTTTATTTCTTGTAAATTTACTTTTCATATAATAAATATGCGTTCTTCCGAATGAAGTGTAGGAATTTGGAGATTCGTCATGGTCTCTGTTCTAAAAGTCCCAAACTTTAAAAATAAAAATTTCAATATGAATTAAAAGAGTAAATATAAACCCAGTGCGATTTATTATTTCAAAATTAAAAAAAAAAATCTTTAACAAACTTTGGTTTTGAAAAGTCGTCATTTTATCCAATTTTTCAACATCTTCAAGATTTTATTATGCCCTAAAATTGGACGTTAATTTAATAATAAAAAATATATTAATATAATTTATAGTTTTTTCAATACTCTATAAAAAAATCAATTTTCGACATAGAAAAATAAAGTGACAATTAAATTAATTAAATGACACGATTTCGCCAGGTAAAACGGTCATTTTTTGTGACAGACACCAAGCAAGGTTAGGTAGCAAGACCCTTAACATTATTTTTTAAACACGCCTTTACGTCCAAGAACTAAGTTTATGTACGCTTAGTTATATTATTACTAAACATCATACTAACGACTTATTTTTAAATCGTTTTCAATCAATACGCTGGGCGCGTATGACACCAAAAAGTAAGCAGGCATACGTGCAAACGGATCGATGGACAATTTGAATTGATAAATCCAGACTAAGTGTCTTATACGACATGAAAAATTGACAAGTTTTTCAAACCCACCGTCTATGACACTCAAAAAATTATTTTAATAGTTAATGCCCTAATCTAACTAGTGATACTGTAATTGGGCAAGAATTTGAATATGTAAGTGAGACACTTATAAATAGTACCTATATATAAAAATTGATGTATGAAAATACATCAAACAACAGGAATGTTGTTTGATGATTAAATAAATTACTTGAAAAAAAATATTTTGGGTGCACATTAAAAATAAGGATTAATCATATACTCAATTATAATCATTGACCAAAATTACGTCGTTTTACTAACAAAGAACGTTTATGTATAAATAATAAATATAAGCCTTTTTAATATTAACAATAATTATACGAATGAAAAATGCAAATATTTCTACGTTCTTTATTTATTTTTCAATAAATAAATAGCACATAACAAGTATTCAGGAAAAACGTTAAAAAATAAAACACAATAAGGGACATCCAAAATTACATGAATACAAATCTATACAAAGGCTTGTTGATCAGATCTCGTTAAGAAATTCTACAGCACGGTTTTTTTCAATCCAACTTCCCTGGTGAAAATTTCTAAGGGTTTCTACAAAATGTAAGCAAATACAACCAAATTCGATCGGACTTCGGCCGATAACACCCGAACCTCCCAACTCAAATAAACATACAGCTTAGGGCTTAATTTTCGATAAATAAAATATTTCCTACATATTTACAACAAACGAATGAAAAGAACATTGTGTTTATATGTATATATATAATACAGTGCCTTTAAACAGCTTTCTTTTACAATATTTATTCTCATTGTATTCCCATGCAAACACTTTTTATTGCCAATTTTGTTTCATATGTGATTCCTTATTCTTCAAAAATTTTTTTGATACAGTATTTTGGCAAGGGAGTGAAATATTAAGAAATACAATATTAAAATGCTCTTGGTATAATTATTATATTATTTAATTATTTACCAGACGGAAAGATAATTTTTATTATGCATCTTTATAATTTACAGTATTGCTTGAAACAGCATAAAAAAATCCTTACACCCAAAATCACACAATTTTTATATATATACCCAAAAACTATTTCTTTTTATTAAATATGAGTAAATAATGAATTTTAAAAATATTTTTTACAAATGAAACTCCGTATCATATCGGCGCAAAATTAAAAATAACACAGCGTCATATTTTCATTCAAAACGCAAACCAAGCCAAAACCACACATTCTTGGCATTCCCTCCGCGTGTCCTTGATGAATAATTCTGGTCGGTGCGGGCATCGCGCGCTGCAGGAGAGAGGTCTCGCCGCGCTTTACCGATTTCAGAGTGAAAAAGCACTCGATGCAATTCTCAGCTGCAGTGCTCGAGAGACGCTTAAGCCAATTATAGAGGAAGACTTGCTCATATCCGGCGGGAGTGAATTGGCAATGATTGCGCGACGTCGGGATCTTCTCATGGACCTGACGTTAATTCCATTCATTCATTCAAGGTGATTTTAACAATGTTATCAGACTTATGATGATGAAGTCATGCGCTTGAATCATATCTTCATTCATTCATTCATTCATTCGAGGTAATTCCATTAGAATTGTCAAGTTTTAACGGTTGCATGACATTGGCAACACGTAGAAATTAAGCATTTAAATTATATGTTCATTTCATTCATATGTTTAATATTTTTTTTTTTTATTTCGTAAAAAATATTTTTAGGGATCTGGGATTATATCATGCATTCATTTAATAATTAACAGATGGCTAGATGATAAAATTAAATCATGTTAAGTATAAACCTCCCCACTCTCTCCATTCTGTTACTTGTGCATGGCTGCCATTCGGTAATGGAGTAGTGGACTTGGAATGTTTGTGGAGGAACATGCTCTGGAAGTACCTTGTAGGAGTGAGGGGACTCCTGCTATTATTTCTGCAGCCTACTTTGTAAGGAAAGGATTATAAAATAATGCTATTGGACAGCAGCAATGAGCAGACTTTGATTTCAAATAAAAAACTGCGGCGTAGAAGGACCTGGGAACTACACTATACTTCCTAAGAAAACCATGAAAACTGGTTCAGCATAAGTATATGCTCAGTGAGATGAAGGAGTGCCTCTCCTCTGAGGAGAGGCACTCGATGAAGAAAAAAATATAAACACCCTTAGCCAAACTAAAATCTTTAAAATAAATAAATAGATTCATCATAAACTAAATTTTAAATTTTAGGTACATTTTATAAATAATCTTGATTTTGTTACATAAATATTAGTTATACTAATCTTATACTTAATTTATTCAATCTAAGTACATTATTACGTTATCATTTGTGGTTGTGGTGACAGCTTGGAAATACTATAAAAAAATTAAAAATCCGATTTAGTAGGCCCTATGGGAGAGGTAAAACTCTCTCATTGATTCAATTCGTTAATGAATAAAGAGCAAAGACGACCTGTGGGCCACCCCCATCGTCGGCCTGTGAAGCCTCTCAGAGAGCCTCCCCCGCCCCTCCAACACCAACCCCCAGGCGTACAGCCTCGCTGGAATGACTCTTGAGTCACGTATACATTAATGGGGATGAAAACCTGCCTCAGTCATTCTTCCCTTATACACGAGACATCTAGAGAATTTCTACCTAAGCATTATATATTTCTAAAGCGGGGATTAATGATTTCAAATGTGATGTTAAAGATTACGGATATTAACTGATCTTTTTGAAACATTTAACATTACGGAAAATCAATTCTTCAAATCTAAAAATAATATTTTTAAAATAAGTTTTGTGTAAATATTTTAATTACGAAGAGGCATTTTTTTAATGTTACGAATAGGCAATGTTTTTTTTTTGTTTTTTAAGTTCATTAATTTTTTACCTTCTTCACAAAGTCGACTTTCATGACTTTAAGCGACCCGAGCCACGAGAGTTACTATTTATTTCGGAGCGGTCGCTTTCCACATTAACCCCTATAAAAAGCAACCCTTCGCCACAGGTTCCAAATTCCTATCGTTTAATGAGTTTGGGCAATCTGACAAAATAATAAAATACTCCTGGAAAATGATGACAAACTGCAATCATGATTTTTTTTTTTTATATTCTTACACGAAGACTTATGTGAATTTTAAGCTTAGATGATGTATATAAAATCATATTATGTTGTATGTTTAACTGTGCAAATACAAATAAAAGTAAATAACTTACTATGTTTAAAAATATAGCTGTGAAATGAAATAATGTAAGGTATTTTTTAAATATTATATTATGGGGTCATATTTATAGGTTAAATTAATACTTGAAACAAACGATTTTTCTATTAGTGCATCATATTTTTCTTATCAAAAATAACATATTTTTGTTAAGTAGATAGAATTTTTTTATCTTCTTTTGCAAGTTGGACTCTCCGCACTTTGAGGAATAAACGTAGTCGAAAATATCCATGTTTCTCAAGTTGTTGTTTACACGTAATTTGGTAAAAAATATTACATGTGAAGATTTGTTTTTATGCCCGACTCTTTTCTCAGCAAACTTGTGAAAAAACATTTTGAAAATCATAGCAAATATTATTTACCAGTCAAAAATTTGTTATTATGCTTAACAATATTATAAGCAGAATTAAATTGATGCAAATATATTAATTAAAAAGCATAGTTTTATTTTCACTACTATTATAAAATTTATTTATATACAAATTCTACTTAATATTATATTATTTATCCGTAATAAATATATTTACGCTACGCACCGTCCATTTTTACTATCCCCGTCATAAAAGCGTCTTACAAAATGGTAAAATGAAATTTGCGGTGTATTGAAATTAATTGGATTTTCATGCCTTTAAATACTCTCCGCGTACTTAAAATCCATTACCCAAAACCAACGGCTGTTTTGCACCCTGCCGGGTCAATTAATCATTTTATTTAAAATTACATAAAGTGCACCCTGTGAAAATGGCGGTACTTGTGCGCCGGAATGAATTGCATAATATTGCACTTGCTGCTGCACCGCGCCGGCTGAAAATGAATCGATTGTAAATTTTTCACATTATGTGCTTCCAAATAAAAAGCTCGTGGTAAAATTAAAAAACATCATTACTTTTTAAAATATAATAGTTGTCGCTTGAATGCACTGTCAGTATGCGTCAGTTCAATTTCTTCCACAGTCTTTTATTACTGCTTCGTTAGACAATTCATTCCCTCTTACACTTATTAATGTCAAAAGTCAAGATGCTGTTTAACACAAGATTTATCGTTCATCTTCTTCTGATGCCTCTCCTTATATAAAGTTGGTGACAATTTCCTATCCTTATCATGGGCCAGTCTCACCAATTCGGCCATACTTCCGACTTCCAATGCCTTTTTTTTCCTTCGATTTTTCTTTGGAAAATCAGCTAGAGGATGCTTAATTTACTACTACGAAAAATGTGGTCAAAATAGGGAACCATCCGCTTCTTTTCTTCGCGCATTATGTGCAAGACTCTCTCATTTGTGACGCGGTCTCTCGCTCTCTCTAACAACCTATACTTCTCACTTTAACAATTGCTTGTTATTTTATAAATTTTCATTCAGTTTGATAATGCCAACGTGAAAAATTGTCCACGCTTTAGGACCATCGAGCTTGGGACGGAGTCGTCTTCTTTGCTGAGAAGACCATGACCTGAAGGGAGGAGCTCGAGAAGCAACACCGACCTGAGGAGAAGCCCGCGGACACGAGAAGAATGGCACTGAAGAGGATCGAGAGCTGAGACGCTGTCTCCATAGATAGTCAAGGACGAATCTCAGAGATGAATAGAAGGGAGTGAAAAGTGTGCTCCCTGGAAAATCCTTTTTCACGAATTAATGAATCAAATTGTATTTATTTATATATATATATATATATATTTAAATTAAAGACCTTATGCCGGCATCCTAAAGTAGTATCGCAGCGCTAAAAATAACATGTGGAAAAATCACTCAAGTATTTTATTTAATACTAGCGGATTCCCGGCGTGTGCTACAACGCTGTTTTCATGCTGTTGAGGAGTTTCAGCAGCTTTTGCTGTAGTAGCTCTGATTCGAACTTGTTCTAGACGTGATTTATGTTGTTCTGGTGTTTCTACTGCTCTTGACTGTCGCTCTCTCAACCTTTTTGACTCCAAACGCACTTCATGTTGTCCGGCAGTTTCGGCTGCTCTTTCAGCTCTTTTTCGTTTCGCATCTGCTGTATTTCATCCAATTACAGCTCTTTTCAGTGCCATTTATTCATATATATATATATATATTTTTTATAACCTCAAATGATAAAACTCTCTGTTTTTAATGACAGATAGTGATTTTGTTTTGAGAGTCCGTATTACGCGCGATCTTCACAATATTCTTTTTTCAAATTTTTGCGAGGAACGATGTCAACTTTACAGATGTTGAAAATTTTTGTATGGAAAATGTCGAAAATCCACTCAATTAATTAACTAAATGTGTTTAATGCATTGTTTTAGTTGTCAAAAACTATCTTCGTATTATTGCCTTTCAAATGAGACCGGTTTGGGGCACATCGGTTCGATGGTTTTAATGCTTAGCGCGGCCAAATAACCGCCGGTTTTTGAGTTTGTGTTTTATATATATAGATAGATATCAATAATAATAATATCCATTGTGTGTACGTATGTTTCATTATTTTCATTTTTTGGTTCTCTATAGAATATCTTAAAAGATTTTTTGCATGTAGGTTCAGTAAGTTTTTCCGCAGTTATGTGCCGAATTTCAAGACGATATGCTTGAGCGAGTTTCAATATGTACGAATTATAGGATTCTGTTGTTCACCGCGAGAATTTCAAATTTAGAATTTTTACAAAAAAACAAATTTTAATGCTTCTTAGAAATTTCCCGTTTGTGTCAGCATGACACAAGTACCAATTTTATTTTTTCATTAAAATTGCAATGTGATTTCTAGTAGAAAAACCATCAGATGGAAAGTTCAACTATTGCTGTCACAAAGGTAAAGTGAAACTACCAGCGAGGCCTATTTTCCTAGTACTAGTAATATTTATGATCGAAATTTCAAAGGAAAAATAAGATCATACGGTAATAGTATATTTTTGCATCAATGGGAGCTAAATTAGCAGGTACAGTGGCAGGATCAGGGCCATTCTGCTTCAAAGTTCAAGGCCAAGTATATCACAGACCTTCATCCAACTGATATTCATCTAATTGTCAGATCATCGAATACGTCATTCTGTGACGGGCAACATTTCTAGTATAGATATATATCAAAATGGAATTGCACCAAGTCATGAATATTGATTATTTGAAATTTTTTTTGCAATAGAGATGTTTAATTTTCTACAAAACTGAGCACAGCCGGCGTCGTGGCGAGTTTCGGGGACACCCTCGGGGGCAGGGCGAGGCACTGCAGGCGGGACAATGCGCCGGGAGCCGGGCACAGGGCACAGGGCACGAGGCACAGGGCACGAGCCGGGCCCGCACGCCGCCGCCGCGCGCCGGTCGATATGCCCCGCGGGAGGGAGGCTCGGGGGGAGGTTCCAGGGGGAGGCTCGGGGGGGTCTCGGGCGGCGCGGCCCCCCCCCCCCGATAGTTTGTATTATTTAGGGGGACGCCGCCCGGAACGCCGATCCGCGCCTGAAAAATTACCCGCGCTATCTACGGCGGGTGGTTTCATTTTTAATTCGTATAAAAAATGTGATTAGCCAGAATTTTTTTTAACGTTCACCGTACAGATTTTCCATGTCCTGTTTTTATGATAATCTAAAGTTTTGATATTTTAGACTTGGCAATGTCCCCTGTGTCTTATGATTGTGATATACATAATCGGACAATTCATTAATAAACATTACTTTTCATAACCTGGATAGCCCACTCAAATTAATTGTTTCAATGAGTATGGCCCAACTACTTTTGTATTGTACAAAGGAAGGTCACGGCAAACATTTATAAGAGTGAATTTGCACTTAACGGGTTTTTCAATGCGAAAAATGTTTTGAACATGGAGACAATCCATTATAGAGAGGAAGCTGCATTTTGGGGCTCCTTTGAACCAACATATATGAAGATTTGTATATTATTGGATACTGCACAGTATAAATATGTAAAAAATAACCTTTAACATTTCAATAACTATGAAATATATTAAGATACATAGATTGTATTATTTACGGGAATGCTGATCCGCGCCTAAAAATACCCGCGCTATCTACGGCGGGTGGTTAAATTTTTAATTCTTATAAAAAATGTGATTATCCAGAATTTCTTTTAACGTTCACCGTACAGATTTTCCATGACCTTTTTTTTCTAACATGTCAATAACCTTGAAATATATTAAAGTCATGGTAAAGGGTCTCATATAGTTTGTATTATTTACGGGGATGCCGATCTGCGTCTAAATAATTACTTGTGTTAACACTAATTTATGCTTAGTGAGGTGGTCGCCAACCTTTTTCTGAGAGGCAGTCGATGAAGATGACAACTTTTCAGATCAATAAGCATGCAATGATTTTCCATGACCTTTTTTTTCTAACAATTTCAATAATCTTGAAATATATTCAAGCCCTATATTCGCTTAGCTTTCGTAGTGACATAATAAGGAGTATTTTTACCTGCAAGCTTATGTCACTTTTTTCCGAAATCATGTAATTTCATTTATTTCAATTGTTACTTTTTTTCTATATTGAGAAATGATTTTTTATAATTTTTGATAATTTCAAAAAATATATATATTAACCTTTTTTTAATTGTTTAATTAACGTTTTTTTCAGTGTCAAATAAAGTCTCAAAGATATCGAAAAATTGGATAAAATGACGACTTTTCAAAACCAAAGTTAGTTCCAGCTTTTTTTTCAATAACCTTGAAATTACTATAGGAAAAAGCCCGATGAGATTTACCACAGTTCTAAGCCTACAGTACTAGATTCTCTTTTCTAGCAATTAATGCCGAGCTTTGTTGTTATTTTACAGATCTTATCGCAGTGGGTGCGCGTGGATTTCGACATAATATTCCCCAAAATAAATATTTTCATAAGTACATAGAAACACAGCTTTCCTGCTATATAAATTGTTGATTTTTTAATTAAATAATGACATTGAACTTGAATAAAATTTTCTTGGATATATTACAACAAAAAAAAATTGGATATTTCAGTACCTGTGACAAAAAGAAAACATTAAGAGTTTTATATTTATTTTTCTTTAAGATGATTTTTCTTATACACTACGCCGCAATTATTAATGATATTTTTTTTTGTTAGTCTGTGAGTCGTGTATACATTTCTCATATAATTTCTTTATTTTTTACAAAACATTCTGCTGGCTCGTTTGTATAGCACCGTGACGTCAGCAAAACACATATATCATACCATATACCCAGAGCGCATACTAGCAGCTAACGCTATCTACTATTTGAATGCATAACACAAATCATGATAAAAACATCCCTGAATCTACTGTATATAATTAAAAAAACAATAAATCAATAAAGTGTTAGTTGACGTGTGAATCTCAATTTTATAAATTTATTTATAAGTATACATTGAAACGACGAAAAAAACATATTTATATCAGAGAACATTGAACGAAGGTAAGAATTGCTGTTACTTGAGAATTCCTTCATCTCACATTATCACGATCTTGATTTCTTATAATATTATTTTTTGTCAATTTTTTTTTATTTATCTAAAACCAAAAAAAAATTATTTATTTATATTTTTTCACAAATAGAAATAAATAATCTCATAACAAATTTTCATACAACATTTTGTGATAAAAATATAATTTATAAATTGCACTAGTTTATAATACATATTACATGTTAAGTTTTTAATTACAATAATTAATCATTCTTAATAGGTAAATTGATTGAAGCACTCTTAAAAGAATCCATTTTACGATTAGTTTCTAAGCTGTGAGCAAATGTGAAAAATGTGTTTTTTGTGGTCTAGATAATAAAATATTTTTATTCCTTTAATAATTTGTGTAGTAAAAAAAGTGTTTTGTTGATTACGACTTTAACCAAAAATAAGATTATTAGAAGTAATTATTTTTAATAAAATATTAGTTTCGTTGGATTATACTCGTAGTATACTCGCAACTAACTGTACTTGTATATTTGACAGCATTCAAAGACGCGCTATTTACCTTTAACATCACAAGTATATTGCCTACATTAATATTGTTTTTTTTTCAAAACTTTATACTACATACAGTTAAAAGTTGCCAAGGTGGATTTCAGATTCTTTTGGTCTTTTCCCAAAGTATGTGAACTTAACTATTCTCTTAGACTCGTGCATTTTAAAATGCTACGTTTTGAGCAAATTTCTTACAGAAGTGTGTCTAATGTGTTGGTCTATTTCAGCAACTGTAGCCAATTTGAAATATTCAAATATTTTTAATTATCCAAAATCAATTCAAACATTGTTTTTTTAAATATTGCTATCACATAACTAATTTTTACTTTGTTTAAAGTAATATATACATGTATCTATTTTTCTATAATATTGAATGACCAGAATACTTAAACACCTTCGCTTTTCTGAAATATTAAAAAAAAATATCAGAAATAAAAGCTTGCCCACACGTGTGTAAGTGATGTTGAATTCTCAGGATCGATCAGTGCCTCAGAACTCTTTGTGTCAATGACCGGGATATTGTCACACAAGAGCCGCACTTCCGAGCCCCTCAGCCGTACATAAAATACAGGAAGGCTGTATTTTTTTAAATTCCATAAAACCCAATAAAATAATTGGACTAGCCATTTTTTTTTTTTCGAATATATTTATTTTTATAGAACCTAAATAGTGTGCTGTTGGTGTACCCAGAACGGCTCAGTATTCCCGGAACACGAAGCGCTCGAGATTGAACGGGTCGCAAAGATTCGATCAGCGATTAGATGACTCGCGGGATTTCAAAGAGCGGATCGCTGCTTGTTTTGTTTGGTAATGCTGCGATCGGTTTCCAAAACCATGATGACCGGAAACAACATTTGATAAGTTTTTTTTATATACGTCATGCAGATAAATTAAAGGACTATTAATCTGATCACCATGACGCGTTTTCCTATTTTTGGAATACAGCGTTCTTGTGAAAAATATTAATCAAATCGCTTTCATCTATTCGTGTTGACAAATTAAGTGCTTTGAATGAAATGCTTTTCAACATAACAAATATTTTATTATAGTAGGTGTGATGGATTTGGAATGATTGTGGAAGGACGTGCTCTAGAAGTGCATTGTCGAGGTGGGCGGGCTTCTGCTGCTGTTTTTGTAGCTTGCTGCAGAATGAATATCAGATCGAAACGCCAGAGCTTTATAAGAAAATGATTTATAATACTGCTATTGGGCAGCAGCAATACGCATATTTTTCCTTCCAATATAAAACTGCGGTGTAGAAGGACCCGGGGACCCACTACACCAGAGGTTCCCAAAGTGGTCAATATCAATCCCCAGGGGTCGATGACAGCAAAAAATTAAATTGGGGGTCCATGAACTGTAAATGAGGGTCTACGAAAGTGGATCCCATTTAAGCAGGTCATCACCAAAATTAAGACATTTCGTAAATGTCATTATGCACCAAACACAGATTGTACCTATGTACTTTGTGACAAATCGAAGCCCTGAAGCGTAGAAGTAGTTTGTATGATTTTAATTAATGTATTTTATTCTATTTAAGATATTAAAATGGAATTCCACCAAGTATTCTCTGTCAAAAATATGAATTTTCTGAATGTTACTATATTTGCATTTTGTGTGTTTTTAATTAATAAAGGTATAATTAACTTTACATGTATTTTAAATTTTTCAATTTTAAACCCACTGTACAGTAAACCATATGAAAGTGAGTTGTTCTATATAATATGTCAAAAATATGTTTGAAGTTGGTGAATTTGTAAAAATTCAATATTAGCAAGGCAGGGGGTCGACGAAAAACAGGAAAACTCGACAAGGGGTCGACGGGTCAAAATAGTTTGGGAAGCTATGCACTACACTATGCATGAGGATACGCTCAGTGAAATGGTTGCCAACCTTCTCTGAGGTGAGGCACTTGATGAAGAAAAATAGTATGACATATTGAGCTAACAGTATGCTCACTATCTTTGGAGTCAATCGATCGAAATCTAGCAAATGCAAGTATATATATTTAACACGTTGACTGCCAATAGGATTTTCGTAAATTCTCCAAGAATGGTACTCACGTTTTTAGGTTTAATTTAATATAATGGGTCGAAATACAATTACTTCATTTGTTTTGGGATATTTTTATCGGCCATATCGAAGGAAGATAGAAGAGGGCCGTGTCGGCCATGTTCAATAGTAGTAATTAGATGAATATTTGATTTCATTTTGTACACATATATTTTGAATAACCGGATATTAATTTCGAAAGCAAAGTCATTTTAGGAAATATCACATTTCGTATCACAAACAACGAATCACTTTCACTGCACTGTTCTTTATTTGATGCAGTCTTTATCACATTCAATTGTGCAATTCTTTTTGAATTACGTTTGCTGTGCGTAGACGGTGTTATTTTTTTAAGAGGCATTTTGAGTTATTAATGATGTGATTAATAATTTCTAACGCAATTTCGATAAAAAAATTAAGATAGTACTTGTGTCAAACTGACATAAACTAGAAATTTCTAAGAAGCATCAAAATTTGTTTTTTTTTGTAAAAGTTCTAAATTTGAAATTCTCGCTGTGAACAACAGAATCATGTAATTCGTACATAAAGCATATTTGATAGTTTTATTCAATTAGTTTATGAATGAAAATATTATCTAATCGTCTTGAAATTCGGCACATAACTGCGGAAAAACTTACTGAACTTACGTGCAAAAAATCAGCGTTATATCTTTCAAGATATTCTATAGAGAACCAAAAAATGAAACATACATAGAATACATAGACTAGAAATGTTGCCCGTCACAGAATGACGTTTTAGGAGGCATTTTGAGTTATTAATGATGTGATTAATAATTTCTAACGCGATTTCGATAAAAAAATAAAATTGGTACATGTGTCAAGCTGACATAAACTGAAAATTTCTAAGAAGCATCAAAATTTGTTTTTTTGTAAAAGTTCTAAATTTGAAATTCTCGCGTTGAACAATAAAATCCTACAATTCGTACATATTGAAACTCGCTAAAGCATATTTTATAGTTTTATTAAATTAGTTTATAAAAAAAATATTATCCTATCGTCTTGAAATTCGGCACATAACTGCGAAAAAACGTACTAAACTTACGTGCAAAACTTACGAATGAAACATACACACACACAATGGATATTAGTATAGTAGATTTTTTAAATTTGATTCGATTTTTTTAAAACAAAAAACCACGCAGAGTCACCGCTACAGCGGCGTCGTTTCGCAAGCGTTCGGGATGTGGCTCTAAAGATTCGAATCACCGAGACCCGCTCTTTCCGGGAGTGACACGCTCCCCGGATCGCACGCGCGCCCCTCTCGCAGGGCCTCGCCAGTCAGTACGGCGCGGGCGATGCCGGCGGAACGACCTCACGCGGGGGCGCGCTCTTCAGGCCCTGAAACATCAGCTGACCGTGTTCATCCACCCTCCAACTAAAAAGGAACCTTCTCTTAACAAACACAACAAAAAAAAACCTAACCCGAACGATCAACTTGCGCTGAACGCAAGCTCGTACGCGTGGGAGACAAAGTGCATCGTTTTTTTCGGCTGCACTCGGTGCGGATCGCGTGTGTTTTTGTACGAGTTTTGATGAATCAAAAGATTATTGCATCAAATAGTTAATAATTGTGTGTTGATAACTGTGTTATATGTGAGAGGTATATCAGTGTGTCATTTGTATGCTGTTATGTTTTGACTTGATACAAGAGATTTTGCGCCGGAGAACCGATTTTACGTTTCTAGAACAGTGGATCTGAGGTAAGCTATAAGCCTTATCAGTAAATTCATAAAAAAAACACAATATGTATGAGATATAAACACATGTTTTATTCACAAAAAGGGCATATAAACAGTACAGACCATTGCAACGCACTTTGTGTGTTTGAAGCGCATATTACGGGACACTGCAGTTATTTGACATATTTTCATTAATATTTGAAATATTATCAATCACCTGCAAACTTGCATGCATATTCAGAGTATATTATGTATAAACTACCTAAGAGAAATAAAAAAAAAATTATGATTTACACAAAAATATTGACACAAAATCAAAATACAAAAATATTTTTAAGACTGCAGTAACAATACATACCTAATTTTTTTAACACAATTTTTATATAACTCACATAATTTTGTTTAAGGATTACTCAATTAAAAAATTTACTCATTTGTGCGTGATTTAAAAAAAAAAATTATTTACAATCATTGGTTTGCTGTAAATAGGGCAACGATAACTAATAAATAACATGAATTGATATTTTAAAGCATTTCTTCCACAGAGTTTGTAGGTATATTAATTTTTTTAATAATCGAGCTTATATCGCTCGAAAGATTTAATTCTAATCTCAAAAACAATTATCACAAAAAATGTATATTTTTTATATTATTTAAAAAAAAAATACATTTTTAGATATAAGTGAAATTTAATTCGTATGCAGCTATTTTTGTATTGCAAGATTAACCATTGTTCTGGAAATGGTGTGCAGAATGTATTGTACTCGTACATGTAAAAGAGTCTTGCCATAATCGATCGAACCATAAAAATAATATGAGATGTATGTGACCCTTTCAAATTAATATTTTATTTATTTAAAGAGTAAAAAGTTAGGTCTTTATTCATCAACGATCTTACTATAACGAGTATACCAAATTAGATAATTTTTCTTTTTGTTTTTGCATGACAGATATTTTTTATAATAGAATTCGCCCCTTTCCACCCTCGTATGAAAATAAAATATGTTGTTTGTAAGACTTCGCGGAATGCTTGCCTATTACATTCTTTAGTAGGAAAGACGAAGCCTGGAAACGTCACATCAACCAGCCTAAATAAAAGGCACTATTGCGAAAGCAACCCTAAGCACTTCCGCACCTTTAACCCCTATAAAGCAGAGGAAATTTCATCTCATACTTTTTTAACTGTGCTTTATTAGATTAAAAAACAAAAACACATATTGCTGCATACGAAATACTGTTTTTAATCTCACTAACCTCAGCTAAAAACGTGCTTGCCCATTGAAAAACTAAAATAAAATTTACGTGCTTTAATGTTTAAAAAAAAATATTTTCAATCAAGTTTTTTCGACTACATAGTTAGCAAGTATCAATTCGCATTGCATACACTTTTTATTTGAATTCACAGTATCAATTGAGCTTATCTATATGCTTATTTATATTTGTTAATTTGTTTTATTTTCAAGCTCTCTACGTTATCGCATATTTACTAAACGAACTATAATCACACTCAAATGATCAAACAACGCAGTTTACTCTGGTAGACGAGCGAATACCAAAACCATAGTCCGTTCAATGAATCAATTCAGGATTTGAATAGTAAATAAATAAATTACCTGATAAACAAACTCACAAATGCCTATTGGTTTTATGGTCACAACGTTGCTGGCTAATACGACTGAGGCCATAATTAAGTTTTATAAAAATTTTATATTATTTCTAGATCATAAATAATTAATTTAATCTCAGGAAAAGATATTCTGTAAGTTTCCTGCCTTTATATAGTAAAGCGAAATTCAATAGCCTGATCTGATACATTGACTTATTGCTTGCTCAACTGCTTCTTTGCTTCTGCTTAACATCGCTTGCTTAACCACTTGGTCAACTGCTTCTTCCGTGTCAACCTTCCACTCTAACTGTGTTTCGTGGCTTTTTCTTGAGTATCTGAGCGGATTTCTGGTCTACTCTGTATGCCTTATGCATTCATTTCTTTTTTCCCATCTTCTCGCGATTTATGTGTATTTATTTGTGTTTTAATTGTTCTTATTTTTTTAATGTTGGTATATCTTTAAAACTGTTACACAAGCAATACAACTGACAACCAAATAGTAACTAGCCATTTGCATCCTCTTTTGCGTTGTTCACAACAAAGCCATAAAAAAATCTCCAAAAAAGGGACGCCATTAGCTAATTACTGAGTTGTTTTCTGAAACGAAAAAAGGCTGCTTGTTTTTTGTTTTTTTTTGTTTTTAATGTACTCATAGAGGTATTTTATATCTACTACTACATAACTAATTTCTCTTTGAAAATTTTCAAAGCGCTCACAATGCAATATGAGACTTTTAAAAATAGATGATAACATTATATTCAACGATAGTAATTTTTTTAAAGAATAAAGTATAGTACAGTGTCATTTTGGTTTTGCTGTAAAAAAATTGACAAATTACAAATATACTCCCTGTTTTTCGTGATAAATAGTAGCAGCTTTACGAGCAAATTGTGGAACAAGCTGTTGATGCGAGCGGCGCGTCTTGTGAACCTCCCTGGAGACCAGCAGTGAGTGGAGATTTATTCGAGAACCAGGTTTATCTTTCTTTTCACGAAATACTGATATTTAATCTCAAGACCTCCGAATGGTGTCCTTAAAACTCCCTCACCATTAAAACTTTATAAACCCGCTGCGACACAACTGAAAACCAAGTGTTAACTAGCCAATAGCATCATTTTTTAAAGGGACGTTATTGGTTGCAAGTTTTGTTGGGTTAAATTGAATTGATACAGCATTTATGTCTTAATCAATTAAAAGTCAACAGAAACCAGGTTAAGTCAAAAGCACGTTTTGAAATAATGATTACGCTGTATAGATTTTTTTAATCATGTTTTTTTTAAAGAAGGGTATCTACTATATCTTCCCTTTGATCTGAAAGGCAATTCATATTTTTTTATTCGTAGTAATACTTCAAAGCACCGACCTGTATGTGTAAAGCTCTCTGGAGCACGGAGCTTAGTCAGATTGGTATATCGATTAAACAGATTTACAATTACTCTGCCTACACGGGCGCATTCACGGTGTATTCCAGTAAGAATTACTGGATATTTTAAAATAAAGGTAACATATTCGTAGGTTTTGGCGACCGTTTATATAAAGATGATCTCAGTACCGGAACTGAAACGTCAGAACATTAAAAAGAAAGAACATTACAAATGTAAAATCTTTGAAATTATCGTTTTATATGGATAAAATAATTTTTATATGAACAAGATTCATATATGGTTTCATATTCAAAGTAACTGTTTGAAATGACTGTCGACTAGCTCAAAGCGTAAAATTCTCATTTCCGTGATAATATAATGTATTTTTGACACATGGATATAAAATAATAATAAAAATGACATTAGATGAGTCACATTTAAATTGAACATTATAATTTCCTTGAGCAAATACGGAAAATTTACATTCGTATTCATAAGGGCGCGTCTAGACGAGGACGCTCCGGGAAGCAAAATATTCCCTGAATTATTCAGCAATGGCGGGTTGAAATATTCTCAGGTATTTTTAGTTCAAGCTCACTTCAGTTATATATAACGAAAATGCTTTCATCGAAAACAAAAGTCGTGCTAGTTGAATAAAACAAAAAAAATCTAGTTACTCCTTTTGGCTGCTAGTTAATTGGTTATCTTGATATTAATTTCTGGTCCTGAAGTTCTGATTTATGAATAAAATATAATCAAATATTCTACGACGTCACAAGAATTGTTGAAACCATTATTTTGTTCTCATTCAAAAAGGTGGTTAAACTTTTAAGGTCTTTAACTTTAAGGTAAATATTTTTGAGTTAAAAAATAGTGAACCTAGAAAAGAAGTGTTAAAAACTAATAATTTATAAAAAGATAAATCCTCAATAGAGTTTTTTCTTTTGCATTTATTTCAAATTGACTTTAATATAATATATATTAATTGCTATGCATGTTTTTAATAGACCTTTTTGCGTTACTATATTTATGGTGAATTATAGTAAAATATCATTGGATTTTATATCCCATTATAGCCCAGAGACTTCTTCAAAATTAAATACACTTATTGCCTAACTCGAACTCAAACCCTGGACCAATCGAAAAACCCCAAGGCGCTTAAAATATTTATAATGAAAATCAAAATATATGCAGACACACATTGCTAAAAATGGCGGTGTTTTAATAAAGTGTGGTGTGATAAAAATTATTATTGCTTTTTTATGAAGAATCAAGGTGGAAGGTAGCATCCTTTTCTTATCTAAAGGGTACAAAATTTTCTCGATTATTATTTCGTTTAACTATATCACCCATTTCCACTGTTTTGTTTGCTTCTCTCTTTCTTAGCTTCTGCCTCCCGGCGAGTCGTTAATCTAAAACAATATCTAAAACCTCCTACCCCATTAAACACTTTCCAAATCCCAAGTCAGATCACGTTTTTGAAAGTCCCATGAAGTGACATCAACAAATTTCAAAAGGACATCTTCATCTCTGGAAAAGCCTGAGAGCACGCGGTTATACAATCAATCGCTAAGTTTTGGCATTGTCCTTAATATAGCAAATATAAATATATAATTAATTTATTACTGTATTCGTTAATCACTATTTCAAAAGATTGGATTTGGTCATATTAAAAATGTATTATTATTTTATCGGTATCTAAACGTGGCATTTTAAATTACCAACCTGAGTATGTTTAAAATTCACACAGTACGTTTTGTTTCATTTCATTGCCTTATAAGTTATGAAACATTTTTTATTCAGTATGTTTCGGTTTATTCTTTAAACTTACGTTTTGTTTATACCATATAATTGGTACTCAAACACACCTATCTGAATTAGGGACCATTTATAACTTGTCTCTTGATGTGATGGCCTGAAATTGAGGATTTCTAAACCCTAACTGACGCTTTAGTCAACACATCAAATTCAAGCGGCTTCCAGTAGGAGAATTCATAATGAGTTTACCTTTTCAGTTGACTAAATAAATAGTACATCTGAATTAACATCATGTTTGTTATTTAACCTGAGTCTCACATAAGGAAAAGTCATTACATGATGTACATGATGTACCTGAAACAATACTTTGAATACATTCGAACAAAATGGAGTGTTAGAGAAGAAAACGATAAAAGATAAATAAAGAGATATAAACAATAATAATACTTGTAAATAAATATATATTTTTTAATAATTTTATAAAGAATATTCAAACCATCAATAGTTCCTTTAGTGAGCTTCAAGTACCTTCACTTCTGATAATTTAAGACCGTTATCCATAATTTCGATAACATTATGAATTAACGAGACGTTGGACTTTTGGAACTTTTCTTGACGAATTTGGGGAAATCAGATACAGATCTTAATCCATCATACTTCTACGAATTTCTGATATACCTTTCACAAATTATAGAGACGAATTTACTTAAACTAGTTTTGACTAAAATTTGAATTTGAAACTTTATTAATGTGAATCATGGCGGCGTATAATATAAAATTTACACACCTAGCTATTATACGGTCAATTTCTTTTGTGCCAAAGTTTTTGAATTAACCCATTTGTGATATTTGATGTATTTATGGTTCATGTGGGGTTGATTTGCTTAATAATTTTTATTTCCCAGCGTTAAGGTCCAGATACTTTAGGGTTGTTTAAATTTGTTTTTCATTTTCTACGTGAGTCATAATCCGTTAAATATTAAATAAACTTTATAAATTTATAAGAGGCTTTCAGCTAGCTTATTGTAGATAATAATATAATATCTTTATTAACCTAAATTAAGGTAGATTTACCATCTGCAAAATTGAATAATGATTAGTTAATTTATTGAATTTAACCGTTTAAATGAGCTTGTATTAACACACTTTAATATAAAATCTACACACTTTATTAAACTCATTCTAATATACGCTAAGATCAATTGAAGGTAACAATGTTATATTTTCGCAATAGTATTATGTTTAAACATAAATTTAAAAAAACAGGCGTGTTATTACAATACATACATTAAAATATAAAGTAAAGACTTTTTTCTTTTAAAATAAAACAAAGACTCAACTGGTTGCTGAAAAATATCAAAGTATTAAATTTAGTCTTAATGATCTATGAACATATAATATTAACAATCGCCACAATTGAACTTGCTCATTCTAATATTCCCTTATAAAGTCATGATTTAATGTGCCAATCGATTGTCGAACTTTCGATGCACTGCCTGTGGAACTTTGATAACCTTTCCTTTGCAACGGATGCCATTATTTGGAATTCCGCTAACTCTGAAAAGCCATTAAATCACAAATAGTACAACTAGTAGTCAAAGCAGTTCTACTCGGCAGTAAGCATTCATGTGGCCAATATTACTTTTCCTCTATTGGATACCAAACCCTGGGAGGTATTGGTTTCACAAAAGCGTTGAATTACATACTACGATCTTCTCTAACAGTTTCTACCCTATTTACAATCTGCTTTTGGGTAATCGATCCACACATTAAACATGTGTTTTTCAACTATCCCTTTGTTAATAGATTGATTAAATACGTATTGTAAAAACAAAAAAATCGTGTTTATAAAAATACGGACTTGTTACATATTCAATGAATCCGATTATCATAAAATAAAACTTTATTTCCTTGAAATAAATTTTTGATTATCACTTTTTTTAGCTTTTAAAAAATTACACACCTCTCACATCTTGACAATTGATTTATTTTTCCATCAAAACTTCGGGCGCCTTCCTTCAAAGTTTGAAACAAAAAAGTAAGTTACTTTTATACTCACGAGCACTATATTAAATAGGAGTGTATATTTACACTCACCTCTTAAGGTTAGGAAATTGTTACCCTTAGGTAACAATTTCTATGAATTTCTATGAAACTCTATGAATATAAAGTTTTTTTTTAAATGATAGTTATTTACGTCACTAAAAAATAATTCAGTAAATTATATCTAATAGTTATAGTAAAGATAAAATGTTTTCTGCTCTAAAATATTATTTTTTATCAAATGCCAAACGATATATGAAGGCATGTTATCAATCCATTTCCCTTCACTCAGCCTGTCTTCAGTCTGAGAGATTGAAGACACGCTGGAGTACTCGAATTCTGATTCTTTTGTATTGTTTATTTTCTCAAGTGTTTTAGTCTAACCCACTTCCCCCCATCTCCCAGGTCGTTAAGAGCAAGTGGATATGGAGATTTATTAGATACAAGATTTTCTATTCAATACAATTTTTTTTTATTACTGAGCTTTTTACGTAAGTAAATAAATATACATGTCAATAAAATTATCTTAAGTTTGGTATGAAAAACTTCATTAATAAATTTTGTACATTAACAAAAAGTGTGATAAAAACCATGCAGAATTATTTTATAAATAAAATAACATGGTGTTTTTATTGCGTGCACTGTTATTCAGCTCACAGAAACAAAAGCAATTTCTCATTTGCACAACACAATAATACAACAGAATGCATTTGATTTATTTAAATTGCAAATGCAATCTCCCAAGGGGTTAAAATTCTGAAATGCCACGAGGCAATTCCCGAGTTTAAATTATAAAATACCTGATGACGTTGATTTTCCACCTCTAGGGATGAGAGCGCAGAAGCCGTAGAGGTCAGGGTTGATCGAATTTGTTCCGAGTACACATGGCAAGCATATGCTTTGGTCCAAGTTTCAAAGGGTCGAGTTACTGAAATAGATACTTGACTAAGCTTATATTAAATCTGATAATAATGCACAATTCAGGCAAGTGTCGAACCAAATAATATGTTTAAACCGAATTTTTGAATTCATTAACTCGTGGCATGATTACTGATAGCAAGATGAAATTTAAAGTATACAAGTATTAACACATAAATATTCTTATTCAATTTTTTCACCGTGGCACAAATTATATAAATAAACATATGTCGTACTTCATGCTACTTAGTTATCATAACGGTTAATACCTAATTATTTTGATACCAAGTTTCAACGCTTCAAAAGCTCTTCGTTCAAAAGGTTTCATCGCTTTGTACACAGTTCGTCCCGATCAATTGGGAAAAAGAGCTCGTTTCATCTCAGCATTAATTGGAAGCTTCAGACAATATGGCGGATAGCGACAGTTCAAAACCCCCGGACTTCCGGCCGCAACATGCTAATGAGCGTCCAGTTTGTTAATTTCCGGCGGGGCGGCTTGCAAATGTCAACCCCGGCGCTGAAAGGTTTCTTCGGGGAGACATAAGGAATCGAGAGAAGCCTCGGCCTCGGACAGAGAATTAAGTCTAGATTGTAGCGCCATAGAACCGTAGAGAATAAACATATACCTTTCTTTCTCTGAGCTAAATCAATAGTTCCGTTTATGCTTGATTGCGACTTGAATGATTCAAAAGCTTTAAATTTTCGGTAGAGAAATAATCCAAATGATTAATTGAATTCTCGTTTTTTCAAGGCATAAAAATTTATTCTCGATGAAGTATTTTACAAGAAAATATTATTTAAGGCTGTTTGCAATGTTTTACTTTAGCTTTTTTATAGGATACCTGCTTCGCCGACTATAGAAAGCTTAAGAATATTATTGCGACTTACGACTGTCGCCTTCTTAAACAACCAGATAAAGCAAAAAAATAACATTGTCTAATAAAAATAAACACTTTTAACCCAGTACATTTTTGTTGTTATATTTTTATATTCGAGTATATAATAAATTTTACATTTACTAAAATTGAACAATGTGATTCGTAAAAAAATATCCTTTTGAACATATCTGAAGATCCATGTGTGCTCACTATTTTTTGCTAAAAATAAATATTCAATTGAAATTTAAAATAAGCTCTAATTTTACAGACGTATATAATACTTTAAAGGACAGTGTATAATAAAACATCCATTACTTCTTCTCAAAGACAGTTTACGCTACGACAATTACTGTTAATTTGCTTGATTCAGATCTCTCACAACTTCCTGTAAGTCATCACCAGGAGCATGTGTCTCTCCATCCATTTCAACACAAATACGCATCTTACATAATCAAGTCCAGGTCGTTTGTTTCATGATTATATCAACCCATCAATACTCGCAACCACGCCAAAACCACAGTGGTCCAATTATGCTTACTTAAACATGCAGAATTCCAACTTCCACGTTACATTGTAGATGCTTTTTAAACTTTTATTAAACGATTGGTTGAATTTAAATTTTTTTTTTGGCAGTAACCTATATTTTTTTTAATGACTTTGTGTAACATTTTAAGGACTCCAAGCCATAACTTTATAAATGCTAGTCACAAGAACATGAAGCAATTTTCTAAAGGCCTTAAAAATAATACATTTTTTATTGATTGTTTGTAATTCAAGTAAGAAATGGCGTAATATGTTAAAAGGCACATTTATTTTTTCAACTTTTATATTTTATCTAATCATAAATATTAATATAAGTACTACATCAAATACGCGGACCCTACTTGTATATTGCTAAAAAATAAATAATGTTATATAGCTGGAATACCTAAATATAACTGATGTATTTTTTTTTCAAAAGAAAACACAAACAAGCTTGAGTTACATCGATGGTCACAAATAAACTATAACTGTATTGATTTGTGTAACATGGTACATCAAGGGCGGTTTATCCTGGTAATCAATTTTGCAGATTACTATGAAATATACTTAAATAAATGATTTCATCAATTATATCTAAACTCAACAACAGAATTAGTTACTGTGAATTTTAGTTACGCGCTACAACGTTGCTCTGGTCGCTTTTGTGTAAAATTATCACAGTTTTCCTTTGTACGATATTTTTATTAAAGCCTTGTATGTTCAAAATTGATAAAAAAATTCACAAACATGACTATAGTATCCAGAAATTGGCACTTAAATAGAGTACTTAAAATAAAATTGTGATAATTAAATCCAAATAATTCATATTAATCAAAATAATAACAACTACTTTCCTAGAGTACATCTAAAATGCTTGAAGTACAAAAGTGTATGCCAACCCTGACCTAAGCGAAATTCTTTATATCTGCCTCCTCTAGAGAGTATTTACTATATAAGGTAGCAAAAGTATACGTGATTTGTAATCATCCCTTGTTTTTCTTACGCAACCCGCTATAAATTTGACAGTTAATACATTCGGCAAACATCCTACATTTCTTCTGTATTTTTTTTCGACGCACGGGGAAAAGTTTCACTATTTTCACCTTCGTTAACAGATTTTAGTTTCAATAATGCAACGTATTCAGTGAGGTATTAATAGCAATGAAGCAAGTAATTGTAAAAGCTGTCATTAGAGCTATATTCAGGGAGTTTCTGAGAACTTTTGAAGGTAGCCTCGGTTCCGTTCTATTTCCGGTTAAATTCTAATAAAATACCTTAAAAAGCTACTTCTTCTTCGCTTGCCTTTCCTCAGAGAAGGTTGGTGACCATTTCATTGAACACTCTCGTTTTCCAGCTACTAAAAGCATCAATAAGCTGGACATTTTGCTGGACAATAAGCTGTAGTAGTAATTTTGAAAAAGTATTGCCAAAAAAGGAGACCTCACGCTTTTTACATGTATAATTTCTCAAGGATGCACCGCTAGACCGATCTGTTGTAGCAATGAGTTTACGTACAACATTTCTGAAAATTTACGATAGTTCATATAATTAACTCGTCATGTGTACTCAGAAATGTAAGAATTTCGCTCCACGACCAGTATAAGGTCAAATACCAATTTGCGGGTCTCACAAGAACCGCTCGGATTTAACCGCAAGATCCTCGAAGATGACCGCTGCGCTGAAATTACCGACGCACTCGGCACAAGTGGCAGACAAACGACTTCCGGTCTGGCAATTTCCTCGCACTCGCAGTACAATCAGAAGCTTTTAACGGATATTAGAAAGTATATTCTAATATCCGGTAAAATAATATATATATATATATATATTTAAAAAATCTCAAGGTCAGGAGAGACCTCGTGAACTGCAGTACTTAAACAAAAACTATTGCACCCAGACGCGGTTAATAGTTGAGTCTGTAATATTTAGATATTTTAGTAGCGATATTGTGCGAGTTGATTTCAACGGATTATTTTGATAAAATTGTGTAACAAATATATTGTGTTACTTTTTAAAAAGCTTGTTATATTTTATATCTACACGTGTTATTGTTTTTTTTGCATAATTCTAATCGATCTAAACTTGACATTCCATGACTCTTAAAATAAAACATTTTAAATAAATTTATCTTGCAGTAAAATGCAGAATTCATTTGAATAAATAAATACTGAATTTTTTTTATTATGTTTTATTCAGTTAATTATAAAACAGAAGATTACATAAATGCTTACAATACTGGTAGTCTCCTTTGAAAGAAAAAAAGAATATATCAGTATAATTCTTATTACTTTCCTTTTTATCTCAGAAATTATTTTTGCTTTGCTTGTGTTCTGAGTATACGATTTCATGAACCCCCAGAAGTAAGATATCGGTATCAAATTGAGTAATCTCATTAGCATAAGATAACATAATCTTAATTTGTAATTGTATATACTATGTTATAGAACTGGCCACCGAGATTGTGTGTATTGACTGAAATGAATTTTTTGAACAGTTATTGTTTTGTCAATAGCAGTTTTATTGTAGAAAGTCGACTTGTAATTGGTGTAGTTTATTAATGCTAACATTGTACGGAAACATTAAAAAAAGTTTACTTTAAAAATTCATCGCTTAATTTATTCTTATAGCAACTAGATGCGTTATAAAAATGTCGGTAGCTTATTTTCAAAAAGACAATTTATTTATCATTTTTATTCTTATTGTTTTCAATGTAACACATCATTTAATTCTTCGTAGTTTAATAGTTTAAATGCATTGCAAACCGTGGGATTCTAAGTGGAATAATAAAATAATCTATTATACTCTATAAAAGAAAATATATTAGCATGTAAGCAAGCAATTACATATTCGATACAGATTATTTTTTTGTGTATAAAGAAATCAAAGGGGTTTTCTTCTGTTTATATCTGGAAACAGTTTTGTATTTTTTACAGAATTGATTTTCACCCAAATTTTAAACTTCAAGGCCAACAGAACAGGTTACTTGGTATGTATTTTATTACAGAAATAAATTAGTCCTCTTATTGAAACACTCATATTCAATAAACTCTAAGCTATTATATAAATTTATCGCAATAATGCAAGATAAATTACGCAATGAATATATTACCTAACGAATGAACTCGTTCGATATGACGAGCCTTGAAGCTTATTACGTGGAAGTCAGCTGATTGGGGAGAAGAGGTGAGGGGGACACAGAAACAAATTTTC
Source organism: Atopsyche davidsoni (assembly GCA_022113835.1). Taxonomy (NCBI): domain Eukaryota; kingdom Metazoa; phylum Arthropoda; class Insecta; order Trichoptera; family Hydrobiosidae; genus Atopsyche; species Atopsyche davidsoni. Next base: position 2,011,202 of record JAILWY010000012.1, on the reverse strand, counting down.
TTTTGCTTCATTAAATCCAGATAGCTTGTTATATTATCGAATGCTGGTTAATTTATAATTCATTCAGCGCTATAAATTATGATTCATTACTTTTACTTTATTTTATTTATTGAAATTTTTTTAAATTTATCATGATTGGTAGCTATACTACCAATATGAATCAACTGATTTTTTAAACGCACTACTGAGTAACCTAATATAATATGAGTATTATCTGTATAATTTCTTGTAAATGGAGCAGAAGTCGTTAACCGGATTCTGCAAGTACGTGTTATTTACATTAATTATAAGCGACATGTCGATAAAAGGTCCTTCGATTATTCAGTAGCAAGCACTCAGCAAACCAAGCAACACCATCCATCTTGTCTCCCGGGAGATATTACCGACTTTGTGGACATCGCCTCTGAGCCGAAACCGCCATATTGCATTGCGAGTTACTACAGTGACATATTTCTAATATTAAAAAAATTCAAATGTTGATAAAAAATACATGAATCGTTAAATTAGTATCCTATAGTAATACTTCATATGCTTCTGATTAAAAAAGTACATAGTCGAAATTTGCATAAAAATAGCAACGTTGTTTTTAAAATAAAATTTTTGATTACCATCGACGTGATTTTTCCGACAATTTCTGCGTACAATTTTTATAAAAAATTGGATTTTTTTAATTGCTTTTGTTTTACGTAGTTTTATAAAAAAGTGCCTCAATGAATCTCTGTGAAATGATTGTTATTCGCCGGAGAAGATCTACAAAAGAAAGGTTATATATTTTTAAAATATATATATATGTTAACAGCATGTTTTTAATACAAGTTTTGATTTAGCAACATGGTATGTCTATTTTTTTGATTGAACGTCAATCAAGTGCGTATTTATTACCCATTACGGGTTTATTATTCACACATAGAAGATGATTGGTTATTACTACAGGCCAAATATTGGTTGGCCTGGGCACATTGGTTCATATGTAGAGAATGATTGTTAAAAATTCTCGATTAATGGATGTGGTTCGTTAGTACAATGGTCAGTACACCGGCCATCTAAGCCTGGGGATGTGAGTTCAAATCCCACGCAAATCACGATGATATTTTTCTGAGAATTTCTTTAATCATCTTCTATGTGTGAACTAATGTGCCTAATCATATAAGTAATATTATCAATATGGAGCACGAAATAATTTCCTCAGAAACATACAATAGTCATAACTTATACCATAAAAATTATTTTTAATTAAGATTGATATGCATTTGCTCGGATCCAAATTGAAAGCTTACAAAATAAATGTTTGAACTACACTTGAAAGCAACGCCAACCACAAAGGCAATGCTTTATATTTATATCCACAATACGGCCGTTGAGGGCCATAAACCTCCTCAAATAAAACTAGGGTGTTTGAACCCCGCGCTCCGGTTTATGTGAAACTCCTGAGAACTTTCAAGAATTGGTTGCACTTTATTAAGAAAGTCGAAACCGATAAGATCGCCCAGAATGCAATCCGCCAAATTTAATAAACACGCGAGGTCGATGGTTCGAGGCCCAACAAGAACAAGTTTTCGGTATAATTTCAATGATTAAATTTGTTTTATCATGATTCTATGACGGCAACGCAATCAAATCATTAAAAACAAAAAAGCTTATATAAATATATTTTGAGTATTTTTAATGCGCTTTTTGCTGTTTTTTTTATATATATTTGTTTTTACAAAATATAAAGATAGTTACAGATATAAATTAAGTCCGAATTTAATACTTTGCTATTTATATAAATAATATATAGCTTTCCGTGCGTACATTATCTATTAATGTAAATCTGTCTATATTAGTGATAACTTTAATTAAATAACACCCTTATAATAATGGCTTTTACTTAATATTTATTCTGCGTTTTTGTCATATATAGATCAGGTCTATAATGATTAAAAAAATATTTTTATATAACTGATTCACATAATGAGAAAAATTCATGATTTTTTTTTATTGTACAGCAGCAAAGTTGTGGGTCTAAATACGGTGTGATTTTTTAACCTAAAACATATCTGAATTATTTGCCTTTTTAAGAGTTAACTAGGGTGATGACTATATTGCAATTCACAGAAAAAAAATTATAAAGCAGTTATATCTCATCTGAGTATTCCATAAATCTGTAACACAATGACCATGGAAAGGTCAACACCCTAATGAAATCCGATAGCCCCGCTATCGATATTGTTCTCTCGCTTCCATACAAACTACACTGGCGAACTGATGTCGCACAGTTAAAAGTACGCTGAACTGGTTGCATTTGAATCATCAGTATATCGACAATCGTATATTTTGATAATTCAAGAAATAAAGTGTATTCTAAAGTGCCACTGTATTGATATATTAGTTTTATTCCATGAAAAAGAGACGTCCAGTTTCAGATAATATAAGATCAAGGAGTACAGAATCACAATACGTTGTAACAATGGGAGACTAAAAGGCAAAAGTCAAGTGAGCTGCATAAATTGCTGCTTTATATCATATTACTTTTTCTCTTAATAGATTCTCCTTTTTTAAATCTGGATTATATTATAATTTAACAAACTTAAAATAACCCTGCGTGTCCTCAATGCTATGATACTATTGATACGATCTGAAGAGTTAAAGTAGTTGTGTGATCATAATTAGTATCGATAATTTTATCTGCAAAACTATTTTTATCCGCACGTAAAATTAATCAAAATTCAACAAATATGCTTGTGTGAGTTAATATAACATGCACATCTTCGTGCTCAAAAACAATATATTCCCGTATGTCCAACTCATGTGAATGTTACAAACTTTCCAAAGATTAAGTATTGTTTGAGCTAAGCCAAAGTTTTAACGAAGGTAAGCTTTGACGCGTTATTCTAACAAATTTTAATCAATCATACATTTCAGAAACACACCAATGCGCTATCGTAAAAGCAATATTTCATATCAAATCGCTACAAGCACTTTTGCCCAAGTTGAGTCCGTATAGATAGAAAATATTTTGATACTCAATAATTGTCCTTACTAGTTCAATAACCTTTGGACTCACCAAAAATAAATTACATGGAAAAATCACTTCGGAGGTTTTAGTAAGTCTTTTTTTTTGTAAGTGCATGTTAACTGCCGTCCATTAACTCACTCCTAAATTGCAAATAATTTGAGAAATAAGTAAGTTTAGTAAGTTTAGATTATCTAACTAATATTTATCACAAAATAATACCTTAACTTTCTATGTTTAATTTACTCCTTACTATCGATGCTTTATTTATTAATAAGTAGACTTATGTCCCGATTTGGACAGATATGATAATATATGCGATATACTATTACAATGCTTTTAAATTGGTATTTAAGTATGGCACAAAATATACTAATAAAAATATATTTTTAAGTGATGGACTGTGTAAATGTTTCTTAATTTTGAGTTCATGGTTTCGGTATTGATACTTCAGGATAAAGAATGCATAATCGTTTTAGAAAAAATCCAGATCATGCATAATATCATTAAGAGCGAAATAATCCCTGTTATCTGAATTTAACAAATTGAATAGGGGTTTGATATATTAGAAACTTTTATAATGGTCTAGTTATTTAAATTATCAGACATCAAAAGCATGCGTCAGTCACAAAGCCGAAAAAATTCATAGAGTTTAGAATTTTTCAACGTTATCAGCAACTTTTTAACTATCAATAAATTCCTCTCGAATAAATAAACTTTGCCCTAACGTTTTAACAACTCGGGTTATAAATTTTAGTTCATCTCTCCACGCAAACTTCACAGCACGTGGACACGCTATAGCAATGCCTAAAGGACACGCACGTGATGGGGTTGTTGCCTGCCTTTCAATGACACTCAATATAATACAATTGATAAGTGGAAACATTACACGTGTGAAAGATGGTCATTTTTCACTAACGAGGTCGGCACAGGTGACTGTAACCGATCTTGACACATACTGACAGTAATAGGTATTTGACTTTTATCATTAAAGACACCTTTTGATATTACGACATAACACATTGTTTGTTAAATGAACGATTATTTTATGTAGTTAATATAAATAAAACCAAATGTTTAAATGCTTAAATTGTAACTGAAAGAACACACATATTACATCAAGGATGTAATATGTGTGTTTTTTAATAACTCCCAAGCCTGCGCTTCTGTAAACGAAAGAAAAAGGAAACCAGTGTGTGAAATTGATGGAATGTGTAGCAAAACATTAAATGTAAAAAAAAAAAATTTAAGTAAATAAAATCAATTATGTTATATTTATTTATATATACGTTTCTTGCAAGTACATTTTTTTTATGCTAGGGATTCGATTGTACTAATTTTGGTACTATTGCTTCCAAATATACCAGTCACAAATAAAAACGAACATGTGGAAAATCACTCAAGTATTTTATTCAAAAATATCCAAACATACCAATGAAATATTAACGATCAAATAATAAATTAAAACGCAACGATTTTCAAAAAAAAAAATTATTAGTTGTTAAAGCATTGAAACGTCGGAAAAAATAAAGAATGGACTGAAAATATTAAGGTGAAATGAAAAGGTTACTGATTTTTAGCAATGATTTAATGTCATCTTTAATCTCCATATTTTATTACAACGTGAAAATAAATGTATTCACGTATGAAATATTATTATTTTTTTGTTAGTTTTGGTCAATTTTTTTTCCAGACAATTAACACATTTAAAGTTACCACAATTAATCCCGTGAGTAAAAAAATACTGCTGTACATAATGAAAAAAGTAACGAAATATTCATCTACATACCCACACGAAGGGGAACCTTCGCTCACACGGGAACGGAAAGCCCATAAAGTAGTTGACAATTCTGCTGAAACTAATAAATACAGATGAGGGTATTTTTCAGCGCCGGAGAACATTACAACTTTTGGCATTTTCACTTTTTGCCATTAAATACACGTCAAAAAACACTTTCAGCCAAAATGAATTTCCCCACAAATAGCCTCGGCGCTTGTCTCTGGATCGACTAAATACGACTTTACCCAATTTTTTTTATTTTATTTTGTATTCAATGGTGTAAACTAACATAAGTTTTTATCGTGTCTCATGTTAACTATAAATTTTAACATAGTTTATTTATATGGGTGCGTTTAAATTGATGAATTGCGAATGATGAATTTCATCGCTCTATATATATATATTGCAATGTATTGTTATTTAAATAAAATATTATGAACTGAATTATTACTATCAATTACTGAATAGTGTTGAATAGATTGATTTCATAATCAGTACCACATATGCGTTTGCGACCAGACACACCATGCACTTATCTCTCCGTGATAAATGGAGAGAGTCGCAGTCACATCAGCTGTTTTCTGGCAACAATGTGGAGAAGGCGATTTGCAATATCGATTGTAGGTCATGCTGTGAATGACAACTGTACATCAGCACATATTCAATTTTCATGATGCATGTGCTTTGATTCGACCTTCTCTGATATCGTCTAGGTCAACATTGGATCATTGTATTTAAGAATGAATATCATCACTAGAAAAGTGAAAACAATATTTCTTCTTCAGCATCAAAACATTTAATGTAACAAGTATCAATTAAATAAATAAATTATTAACCGAGCTAAAAAAATATTAGAATTGTTTTAATTTATAGATGATAAAACCGAATTCTAATAAACAAGAATCTTATCAACATGATTGTAAATTTCGTATATATATTTATCTAACTCCAATTATTCTGTGATTTGTTGTCATAGTGACAAAGCCAGTGAATATGTTTAGATTAGATCGGATTAGATTACACTGACGCTGAAAATCGTTTTGTATAATATTAGTTAGTAGGAACCTATTACAAAGCCCCTCTATAAAAACAACAACGAATAGCAAAATTATTCGTCCAAAACTAGAGTTTTAGGCCAAATATGTTATTTATGGATTTCATAATTTAAATTGCATAAGATTAATGCTCTTATTATTTTCTTGAAATAGGCTTGATTATCATATTGTCATAAGAAAATGAGGATTATTTAAATGCAATTATAGCTATAGTAGTATACTTTATAGCTGTCATCAAACAGTAAAACGCAGATAATAATATTGTAAGACATATATATATAATTATAACTAAATGTACTCACTCTACAGTGTTTATTAAATAAATAAATTGAGATGTGTTGGAAATAACATAGTCAGGTTATTTTAAAAACTGACTTATTCTGAGCGTAAAGAATTTTTTTTTTCAAAAACTTTTATTACGTTTATTTCTCTTAAAAGGGTATAAAGTAGGATATTAATGATTGTTTAATTTTGATTTTAGCATGCGCACAAGCAGAATCAATTTAACAAAAATTAATGGTTCATCATAATAATAATGTTAAAAATAATGACAGGGGGAAGCATGGTTAGGAGTTTCAGTCAGTCTGAAAAGACGATGCTTTTACCTGAGCATTCGCCGGATGCCTAAGTACAGGTAAAATTAATGATCGACAAAGAAAGAAGATTGTGGCTAAATTCAGGATCTTTAAAGCAACGGCGTGCGATTAATAAAATAAAAAAATACTGTTTATTTGATAGATTTTGAACCCCCTGCGCGCTTTTGGCATATAATGCAGTGATTAATATTTTTATTTTATTATAGTTCTTTGATTCTATACAAACTTATTTTTTGTTTTAAATGATTTTTTAATATGCAGATTGTATAGTAAAATCTACATTAAGACAGTTGATATCCAAATTATCATTCAGATTAATTGACACAAATCATATCAGTTGTTGGCTCAGTGGTCAGACGTGGACTCATGATTGAAAGATCTCCGTCCTAATAGGCGAATCTCATGCTGATTTAATTGGGCTCACGCCTGTTTCAGTTTGGTCGAGGACGACTTGTTAACATATTGCAAAATGTGTTGATAAAAACTATTAAAAATAAAATTATAAGCGTGACGCGCCATGCTTTCAGTTCACCCTCCCCTTCAATAAAACAGCTGGTTCAGCTCATTCAGGTCGTCTCTCACACCGTCCATATTCAGGCCATGGCCTTACAGTCTATTTGTGAACGACACTTTATAGACAGGATGATAAGATTTTTTACAGTCTTTCTGCTTAAATTGCGGAAATTATGTTAAAGACGCTTAAAATGATCCACGCAAATAATTCACACCTTCAACATAAAAATCTATGGCACTCAGTGCGAATCCTCAATTTCAGCTAAAAAATCATGACAAACAGTTATACAAATAATTAAAAAAATATTTATGTGTTAAATACATATAAATAATCAAACATTGCGAAGGCGTTAATCTACATAAAAAAACATTAAAGGAAATTATGGAAAAAAAACAAGAAAAAACTAGAAATTATTTTTACGATTTTTTATGACGTAAATATTTCAATGGATATTGAAAGTATGGATATTTCAATCTAAAGATTTGATTAATTAATCAAATAATTTTATTTATGTTTCCGTTAATGTAGATATTATAAATCAGAACATTAAAAACATCAGCCATTTGATCCAAAAAACAACATACACCCAATAATTACACTCAATAGCAGAATTGTGGCTGATTGTAAATAATAAATAATTAAACACGTCTTTACGATAGTACTATCACAATCTAGTTATTTATTCTCACGAATGCGATCTTTAATAGTTTTATCAATTAATAAATAATGATTACCATCGATTTTATAACTGATATCTAACAAGCGGTGATGTGATTCATCTAAAAAATATTTTAAACAAACAAGTAGTATTTTTCTTGGTGAATGTTGTGTACAACATTTTCGTAATTACACAATAATACTTTTTATAGTAGTTTCAATGTAAAATAATAATATTTTAATACGTTTTATCACTCTTTTATGAAATACAGATAATATTTTAAATAAAATACTTGAGTGATTTTTCCACATGTTAATTTTTATTGATGACCCGTTTCGGCAACATTTCACGTTAGCATTATCAAATTGAGTTTCAAACTGACTCAGTTTGATAATGCCAACGTAAAAGGTTGCCCAAACCGATCACCACTAAAAATTAATATGTGAAAAACTCACTCAAGTATTTGGAATTCCAGTAAGTACTCACTGTCAAAAATATTGATAATCAAAAAACAGATAAAATCTCGATTATTATCATTTTTATCGCATAATAATTCTGATAATCAACGCCTTTTATATTCGTCACAAACAATATAAAATAAACAAGTTTTGTTTACGTAACTGCTTTGGTTTTTCAGCCAAACTTCAGTGTCAATATCAAGATTAGAAAATCTGCTTAAATTTTATGCGCACGCCACTTTATTATTTTTTTATTACATTGAATTTATTGTATAAATCAATTTTTATTATTTTTGCATGCACGAGTAGTTTATTTTAAATTTAAATATGCATAGAGGCTATGCTGAGGGTGGACGACTGCGGCCGGAGACCAGAGGAATCTGCGCTCTGGAGCTTGGGCTGCAATGATAATTATCCGGTGCACGTGACGAGAGGCATTCCTGGGGACAAGTGCCCGCTTCCTCATGACGTGCATAGTCTATTACTTACCGCCTGCCGAGAGATTCGTGTATTTGTGTGCATGTGGAGTAAACTCTAGACTCTGATTGACAATCAGTCCGACTCTGACCGTCAAACGCGACACATCTCCGCCTGCATGGAAGAGTACGTCAGGCAGTATTGGAAGTGAGTTCAGTGATCAATTAAATATAACACGCGAGACTAACTGCGCTTTGATAAATTAATAAATAAAAAATTTCAAAATTATTTCGTGTTTCGTACATATTATATGCTGAAACCTTTTGTGAATTGGACGCGAGTGTTATTACAATAAATGTTTATTGCTGTAGACAGTTACATAATTTTCTGGACGTGGAAATCATAAGTAGCGTGTAGTTTTGAAATAAATTCAATAATGCCATTAAACAACAAAATCATAACATAATAAATAAATATTTATTCAAGTAATCAATATTTTTGACAGAGTGCTATATTTTAAATAAAAACAATGAAAACCTCTTCCTGTAACAATTGTTCTCTTGGTTGCTTGTTATTTTATAATTTTTCACTCAGTTTGATAATGCCAACGTGAAACGTAGAAAAATCACTCAAGTATTTTATTCAAAATTTAATTATTAATTCATCGAAATTGTTATTTGTTGAGTCTTCAGTTTAGATAAACACATACATAATGTATAAATAAATCCTTAGACAACGCTATATTTCAAATAAATCAATGACATTACGTAGTCAAAGAGTTCAAAATCACTTTACGTGATAATTACTTTTTAAATGTATTTAAAGACCGTGCAATGACTTGAAAAAGTTATTGAATAATAATAGTATTATAATAAAAAAATAATTTTAAAATGTTGTTAAATCAGCAGATGTGCAAATTGCAAGCAAATTCCACATAACATACCTTGTGATTAGCAATTGTATATAAAAACAAATTTATTAATTGGTAATCTTTTATTTTATCGCACTTAGACTAAAAAACGTTATAAACTCTCACATAAGAACTATATATGGTATGCCCAAGCCAAAAACCATTTTAACAACCAATCTAAACAAAACAATGAAAATCATCGTTTATTTGTCTTTTTATGCCCAAAACTTTATTAATAAACATTTTCTGGAGTAATTCTGACTTTTGCGCTTTTGGGAATATCTGGTAAGCCATTTTAATAAAAATAAAAATAAAAAGTTTTACTGCTACTTTTCTGTGGCTTAAAATATCTTCTATTTATTTAATGCTAAATATAATTTTACATTCATTGATACAAACCATTCATGATACAAACAACGAAAAATATCCTCGATTTACTTTTCGATTCCACATGTGCATGAAACGATTCAAATTTTCGCTCAGTAACAGCGTCTTAATGATAAAACTTACTAATATGCCGAGTTGTTAAAGCCTTAAGATATGGGATTGATGTCTTTCCTGTGTGGCGGAAAAAAAATTCAGATTTTTCTCGACATTATTTTAAATATTTATTTACCAAAAAATACTTTCGGGAAATACGTTTTCAAAGTGAATAAACTTGTCAATAAAATATTTAAGTGACGAAGTTAGCAATCTTAAGTTTATTATCTTTTTTCAGGCAACTTTTCCATGTAAGGCCCAATAAACTAGTTTTAGCAGAGCGCGTGGGCTTCTGTTATCTGATATATTTAGAAAAAAAATTGGATTTTATTTATTTCATACTTAAAGCATTCTCAAAAGGGCCACAGCTTTATATTATTTAAAAATAATCGATTTATGAAAAAAATCCATTAAAATTTTATTGTGATTGTTTTGACATTTTTTGAGCTACCATTAAAATATTAACAGATTTTATTATTTTATGAAATTATTATCATTATGTAAGCAGATTAAAATATTTATACAGTTTGATTTTTTTATCATCAACCATTTATTTAAATATATTCTTTGGGTATTGTGTTTTTTTTATGTAGTTTTGGGTGCATATATATTTTTAATAAACTGTTAAAAATAAAATACACTTAAAATCATTTTAAAAAAACGCACTGTTTAAATTAAAAGGCCTTTTTTAAATTCTATAAATTCGTTATTTTATGCAACAAATAACCTGCGGATAGAACCAATATATTTTACGTAAAATTTTATTTATTTTTGTTTTCATTTTATGAATCCAATTTCCAATCTGTAAAAGGTCTGTAAAAATCTGTAAATGACATGTTTTATATTTAACACTGCACAAGAGTTTTATAAATATATTTTTTTATAACTCTGTAAATATTTTCATTTTTTGTGTTAAAAGGTTTATGAACTGTAAAGTAAGTAGATAAAATCTTTTATTGTCATCATGTTTATGCCTTTTCTAATTATATATGCTATTATGTAGTTTTTTTATTTTTAACACGCTAACCTTCTGAGTATTTCTATTTTATTTTATATTATGTATTTGATACCAAAAAGTATTTTTTTAATTTGTATTTTAATTTTCATTAAGCATAAAACAACACATTAAGAAATAACTTCTTGCAAATATATTTTTTAAATATATAAATGAAAATATATAAATACACTAATACCTTAAATTTATTACCTAGCAAAAAGAAACATCAAATGATTTCAGCATGTTATAATTTTTAAGCAGTGACTAAACGACATAGTTTTATCGATGATGATTATCAAATATTTACATTATTCGCACATGCAGATTTATTTTATTTACAATATATCAGTGATCAGATTCACACATGAAACGACGAAAAAAATCCTAGAATTTTTTTGTTTTCACCTGTCCGTGAAAAAATCTCACTAGCGTGGCGCGGAATGAAAATTTCAGGATTTTTCAAGGTCGCCCAAATATTGTTAACTACATGGAAGATTTTGAATATTTTTGATAAAATTAAACATAAGCAAATGTAAGAAGAGTTGTAACTCAGTGTGGGACTCGCCCACGCTCGTCCTCCAGAACAGACTGCATTCAACCTTTTATAATTCCCGTTTTCCTGTTTGTCGGAATTCTGCATGTCATGAAAAGGTCCTGGCACATTATCCAATTTACCCGGCGACGTCTCGCTCCAGCCAGAGACGCAACTTTCTTTGACCAAGCTCGTGATTCGTTTGAAGGACAAAAAACAAATAGGACGTTACAAAGAAAGACAATTTTGAAGTTAATAATTTCATTCTCGCTTTCCTTGGAACTTCAAATTATTTATGCGCCCTTGAATATTAATTAGTTTGAGGGGAGCGCGAAAACTTGGGTTTAATATAAAAATTTATGCGACATGTCGATTTGGTTTGTAATACTACTGTTGTGAATGGATAATCAATGGAAAATAATTAAATAAATACAAACATTTTTGTTTGTGATTATGTATGCAATATAAGTTTTATGTTTTAATCCTTAAGCATGTATATGCCGTTTAAATGTTGTTTTTACTAGTCTGGAAAAGCAAACAAAAATAATTTAAATCTTCCAGCCTACTCATTATTGTTGTATAATCATAAAACAAAACAAATGTGGGAATTTGCATAAACATATATTTTAGACGTAGAATCTTTATCATGTCTGAACTGACACTCATTTGAATAAATGTATAAATTCACTAATTGAGCAGCCTCTTATATAGTAATATAACTGACACACTAATATTGTAGCCAACTGACACACTCTTGAAAAGTAATTTGACTGATACACTCCAATTTAGTGGTCAACTAGCAAATTCTGATATAGTAGTCAACTGAGACTCGGATATAATAAATAACCGGGACACTCAGGTATAGTAATGCAACTGGCTTTCTTTAAAATAGTAAATACACATTGAAACTACTGTATCTCTAAACTCTTACATTGGTTAAGTAATATCAGAATTTTCCAACTTCAATCTGTTAGAATTACAAAATAAAGCCCCAAATACAGCAGCCATTTCTACAAAGATAAATTTGCACAGCAGAAAACGTACTTTTCAAGTAAATTAAACTTACACAAATTCCCAGAAGCTTTACGCAAGACAGAGATATTAGTTGAACGATTTATGCAAACAGAAAACTTTCGGAAGTAACGACACCTCCTTGTAAATAAGTTACTGGCATTATCTTATTTACTCATAATAATATATATCAGTGTTATCTTTATTAAATATCTAGATTAAATACAATAATGGAGTAGAGACCTACTTAATAAATCTATCAATGTGACAAAGTGTTATTTACAATACATATTTTGTAGTGTTGAGTTTATCTATTATTCGTCTCGTAGTCAGTGTAGGAGACATTTGCAAACCAGATTTTAATTCCCAGGGAAGTAATAAGAGAAACAAGCAATGCTAAGTGTTTTAAAATACATAAAAATGACAAAAAATACTTTGATGTCCTCAAACAAGAAAGACTAATATAATCTTACGTAGCCTCTTCCTGCGAGAGTTATTTTGTTTTCCAATAAGAAAAATTCAGAATTTTTACAGCTCGGATATAGCCCCATTTTCTCTCATTGCTTATCTTACATGTCTACCTTTTATTTGCTGGCTGTAAGAAAGTAAATATCAAGTTATATCAAGATATTTTTACTTGATATCAATATGTTATATGAAAATTCTTTCCCCCTGAAATGAAAAGAAAAATCGCAGCAAAATGCCTGCGTTCTTTTAACAATCGTGGAATTTCAATATAATAAAAGTAAGGTTCTGTCTTGCCGTTTCATTTGTCAAAAGTTATTGATTTATATTTTATACCAGTCCCTGTAGTTGGCAAGGGCATGAGATAGCAAATAAATAGTTATTATTTATTTGAAATCTGTTTATACATTGAGTTAAAAACTTAAAATTGAATTAGTCTTCAATGCTAATGTAGAACTTTTTTTAATATTTCAGTATATTATTTTGTGTGAATGATAACAATTTTGTGGGACGTATTTGTATTGTCATGAGAGATGTGCGTTTATTTAACAATATTCAATTACATTGAACATCAATTCATTCAAAACATGTGCCATTTAGTAAACATCCGTTTCCAATATTATCAATTACTTATCGTGTTAATGAATCTCTAATATTATATATATATCGCAGTATGTTGTTCCTTGGAAGCGTTATACTTGGTTTATACAAAGTTGATATATTTGCCCTTAGTTGATATGACAAGTAATCGTAAAAATATTAAAGGGTTCATGAACATTCCCATGAACTCTTGAAGAGACATACATTATTAACCTTAAACTTATAACATAGAATAATACAAATATTTTTTTTTTAAACAAGGAGTATCATGCTTATGGGGGCACAATAAAATGCTTTGTTTTGTTTGATCAGACACCTTCAGTTTGAATAAAATTATTAAAAATGTTTTTAGAATACACTCAAAATTATATTCGTTTTTTGTGGGAATATATTTTAAGTTTTTTTCCCTATTTTTGTGTACTATTTTATGGAACCCCTGTGACTATACCTCTGCGGTCTTCTCTCTGCACACCCTTATCACAGTTGTATCTGTGCCATATGCAGAAACGTGGGGTTGCATAAATATCCATCTGAACAGGAAGCATTACGACGTCACGTTTTGAATATAAACCACATTGTAAATGATTTAGAGATTCATACGCCAGTATAAGGAAATAAACTGTCCGGTGCTGTAGTAAAAGCTTTATATCCATAAATGTTACAAAGTCAATTTAACAAGTAAATGTATATACAAGTGAAGATAGTATTGGAAGCATCCCTTGTAATACTCATACATTTTATTTTCTATGGAAATTAATAAGGTTTCTAACATAATATGTACACAATTAAACGTAAAAAGTTTTTTTTTATTTTCTCCATCAGTCACTTTCATCTTTGAAAAGCTTCGTTTATTAGAATTGAAGGGAAAAATATATACAAAAAGTGTTATTTTTAAACGCAGCCTGGTATTTTATTTCAGCCCGATATTACAAGTGAAAAATTAAAAGTAAATATATTTATCTAATATTAAAACACGTGTAGCAAAAAAACAACGTTTGTAGCAATCAATCCTAGAAAGTCTGTAAAAATTAATATTCGGGATATTATCTTATATGTATTATATTGTGTAACTAATTTCTATCAATATAATAAGACTAAAAATCTTTTGCTTTATAAGAAATTTTTTTTTTTTTGTTTTATAACACTTAAGATATTTAGAAAAATCATATTAAAGTAGACAAGGTTAGGTAACAAAATGTTTATTAAGAAATAAATTGTTTTATTATATTTTGAAGACAGCTCGTGTATTGGATTGAAAATATCAAAAATGCAAAAATACGTTTCAGAGTTCATACTAATTATTTTTACCATTGTAATCAAATCAATTTTATTCATAACATATAACGCAATAACAGTAACAAAACGTTATGAAAATAATGATTTTCACATAAAACATCAAAGCGACAAGCCACACTACCCGGGAGGCTGGATTTGAATCCCAACTTGAAAAAAAAATTATATAACTAAATTATATTGAATGAATGAATAAATAATTTATGTTGACAACGATGTGAATATATTAGGAATTCAAATGAAAATCAAAGACAAATTATGCCTGTGATTTTATAAATATACAGCAAGGGATTCGGGCATGTTAGTTAAAATGTAAATTTCTGCTTATATAGTGAGATACATTTGTTTATTAATTGCTTATCTTATGCATTGGTGTAGTTTGAGTAAGGTTAAGGATCAAGTAATATTGAGTTATATTTGTTATTATACGCAAACTTAATCACAATAAATTCATTTTATTAAAATATTAATTTACATTGACGGCTACAAAGATAGTTAAATCTCGAGTTTAATTTAGCTTTTTTTTAAGATATTAGATTCGATGTAATTAATATTTATAAGGTCTTTATTTCATTTGAAGAAATAAATTTTGGCTTGAGAAAATGTTTACTTCACTTCAAAAACGACTGCATATGAAGCTACAAATAACACAGTACACATTAAAGCAACCCTTTCAAATTGAAAGTCACTCCCACTCTAGAGTATTTGCAAACAATCTTCATATCAAGCTCATTCTAGCAGACATTGTCTATCATCAAGCAAGCGTCTTTTGTCACAGAATAAAAATCTCACGTTTTGTTGTGTTTGAAGCATTTTTAATATTTAATCTATCGGGTCTTTGTTGTCCAGGTAATGAAACCAAAACAGTTGAGTGTAATCTCATGAAAGGATCGACATAATCTTTAAATAGACTCTCTGCACGCAACACTGGCTGTGAGCGAGCTGGAACTCCCACACCCTCACTCCTCACCCCACACTCCACCCTCCACACTCCACACTCCACCCTCCACCCTCCACCCTCCACACTACACCCGCCACTTCCAGTCGCTTGTTGCTACCTGCGCAACTCTCAGTAGACAAGGCGGTATTAATTTTATACTATGTAATTAATGTTAATCAAGTTTATGTCTTTATTCTTTGGGTAATAAATAATGGATTCCTTTATAAATATAATTAAGGCTGCTAAATTTTCAAGGTAGCACATATTAAATTTTATACTAGGAAAATAGGGAAACAAATTTCAAAATTTAAATCTCCATACATTTTAAATTTTGATTGTATAAAACAATTTCTAATACAAATTCAAAAACGTTGATTTTCAGCTTTTATTCTCGTTAATTGACTATAAAATTTATTGAATGGCAATTTGACGAAATTAGACCTTTACATTCATGACTTTTGTGCAACATGCTTCAGATTAAATGTTGTATTTTTAAAAAGTGAATATACTTTAAATGTTATTTTTAAATAAATCTTATATGGCTGTTACGAACGTTTTTAGTATAGAATGTTCCAGAAATTTTAAGTAAAAATTGTACTTTAATTTTATCAAAAACATAGCAATTCACAATATAAATTTTACGTTAAAAACTTATTATCACATACTCATGATAAAAGTAATATTGAAGAAGTCTTAATGTTTGCAGTGTTTATAAATAGAAAACAAATCTAAAAATTATTGAAAGATTTCGATAGGAGCTCCTTTACGCGGTCGGTGGTCCGAAACAGCGAGCTCCGCAAAGAGAAGCTTGCTCCGCAGCTTGTTTAGGCCTTGCCCCTTAACGCCCCGAGCAGCCCTGACAAGTGGGGGAATACCACCCCCAAACCCCCATCCCACCCCATCACTTGCTGAAAGTTTTCAGGCACCCGTGAAGCACGCCAGCTACCTGTTAGGGAGAATCAATGCTACGTCAAGTGCTTCATCATTATTTCCCAATATCTACTTCAACCCTCTGTCGTATGTAATGATATGTAACGTAACACCTGTTAACAATTCTAGATGAGGTTTCGGCGGCATTGATATTGTGAATGATCGGTTCTTGGGTGTTACGGCGCGTATTCTACTTTAGTACCGAAACCAAAACATTGGAACGGTAAAAATATAAAAATGTTGCGTGACACACGAAAAAAATATATGCATTTTTATTTTACATAAAAAAAAAACAAAATGCGTGATAGTCAAGATGTTTGCCATTCAATTTGTTAAAGGATATACGTGTATGTATCAATTACAATTATTTATCTCACTATACGTAACAGTTTACTTTAAAAGTTGAATTTTAACACAGGAGGTAGGAAATACCCTGTATAATAACTTTCTAATGAACAAGCAGGTATTTAAGAAAAGTTACTTCAATATACCCTTAGGAATAATTAGAATGTTATATTATTTTAATACATTTCCAACGATCTACTTGCAAACTAAAGTATCCAAGACTAAGTTTGACTCAAACTGTTTATTATAACCACCACATATCCTATAACATTAACTTGATATGTAACAGCCACTTTGAGTAGTTGAATACGATTATTGAGGTCGCTCGAATCTATTATCCTCCCGTTTCAAGTTTCTCCAAACTACACGACCACCTTTCGCGAAAATATGACAACATTTATTACTACACATGATAACACCAACGTGCTACGGAAGCACTCTAGTACACTCTAGAGCACTTTAGTAACTCTAAAATAATATGTTAATATTATTTGGTGGAATTGTTTAATATTAGTGGTTAGACCGTTGATTTTTGATCAAAAACTCCCCAGACAAAAAAAAGTCTAAGTATAAAATATTATGTGATAAACTTGAGTGATAAAACTCCAATATTGGACGGCTTAATTTTTACAAAATTGTTCCCGAATCTTTGAACATCTAGATTTTTAGTCTAGTAAAGATCCGCAACTCGCGGTCTTGCCATGGACTTAACACCATAGATTTGACTAGTTTGAAGCATAGTTTGTTTGGCTCTAAGCCAGCATCGTTCTCCTGGGGCAGATACAACTTGGCCAGGGTGTCATTGAACTGGACCCCAACGCACAGCCGTTCATCAGCCTTCTTCTGTCATTATCCGGTACGTGACGGTCTTGCCCTGAACTTCGTCTGCCAGCTGATCTTTAGCGAGCGTCAAAATAAACACATCCCTGAGGCTTTGATCTTTACGAGCTTGCTCTCCAGGGAATCTAACTATTGACGTCAAAAGACACCCCAAGAAATACAGCGTCGCCTTATTACCGACCACAGTGAGTAAAAGCTGTATAAATAAAGGAGTATTTTTTTAAAGAAATAAATTTGTAGTATATATTTGTTTCATAGCATTTAATTTCAATCACATATTATATCGTTTTTCGGATTCACTGTGACTTTGTCAATTTTATGTAAAAAATAATAATTTAATAAATGACCTACATCCGATGTCTTGAAGATTACGAACATTTGTGAGAGTGCGTTTTTCAAGAGCTTTTTCAGGCTGAAGAAGCCTTTGAAAACCAAAAACGGACATAGAATAAATATTCGTAAATATTATTTTTGTTACTGTGCTTAAAAGTAAAATCAACTAAACCTATATATTATATATTAATATATGAATTTATTAATTTCGGGTCCTGAAAATTTATGATTTATATTTTTCTTTCACATAATGTTTTTATTTGGCTACGAAATACGCGTTTTTATTTTTAATGATATTTCTTTCAAGTAATGAAAAGAGTAATATTTTTCATTTCAAAACCGGAGATTGAAACCATAAATCATTTAATGTTTTACTTTTTCAATACTTTAGGATTTATCATTCAAGAAAATTGTTCTGGTTTAGGAAAATCAAAAGCGTTAAAATTTACTAAGAAATTAAAAATGTAGCTTGACAAATATATATATATATATATATATATATATATATATATATATATATATATATATATATATATATAAATATACAAAACGAAGCAAAGATCAAAAAATTGAGAAAAAAAGAAATGTATATCAACTTTAATAAAAACTGCGAGAAAGTTTTTTTCCTCAGAGTGCTCAGCGAGGGGAGGAAAGATCAAAGCCTTGGAATGAGGTTTTATTCGGAGATAAATTCGTTAAAGAATATAAATTTATTTTCAAAAATCCTTCAAAGAGAGAAATAAACTTGTGAAAGTCCACAGATGTGATCGCTGATTTCAATACTCAATGTTCGTCTCCAAATCAAATATGCAATTTAAAGATGGGAAAATTTCAATATGAAGCCATCAAAATACAATCCTGTTATATATTGACATGTTGGCAAATATTTCATTTTGATTTTTTCCATTTATTAGAAAACGTTTCATCGTTTTCATCTTACTCGACTAATGATTATTTGTCTGCTTCTTTTGAATTTTTAAAATGTACGTAATGAGAGACATAACATTTTTCTTTCAAAACATTACATATTTCAATGATTTAAGCAGGTTTTAACGAACTCTAGATTTCATGTTCTGAAATAATATTAGCTAAAAATGTATTCCTATAAATTTTTTTTTTTTTTTCATAAAATTGTATAATTTTATCTGAAGAGGAAAATAAAAAGGTTCCCAAATACATAATAAGAGTTTCATAAAACACAAGTTTACTAAAAATGATATATTCTCATATACCCTGGGTAAGTCTGTTTGTTTGTTTGCTGTACAATTAACTTAAAGACATTGTCATATTGGTTTTTTTTTTTTTTTTAACATTTGTTGTGAGTACTTCTAAAATATAAACCCTACTTATTGAAATCGAATTGCTGTTACGATGCATCATGATAATGAGAAAATATCGATTTGCTCTAATCTCATTAGTCACGGATTCGACCAGACAGAACCAAAGTTATAGATATACTTATAGAAGTATGTCTATAACTTTAAAAAAAAAAACTTGCCATGAAGCAAGCATCATTTAAATTTTGAAATCACCTTCGTAAAGTATATTTTTTTTGCAATTACATTTATACTTTATAAAAAGTTTTATAAACACAAATAAAATCAAACTATTTAAAAATAGCATAGCGCTTTGAAACTGTGTTTCTTTTCTTCTTTGAAAACGTAGAATTCATTGATATAATGACATTTATGGGTTTTCTTTCGTGTATAAAGAATAAAAGGAAAAAACAAATAAATTCAACCATTATTCTCTATTTCCATACCGAAGTTGCAATAAAAAAAAATTAACTGAGAGCCAATGACAAACGTGTCAATATTTTACCCGAAGTCGGCAATACTTTCTTCGGAAGGCAGCAATTCAAGTCGTATCAAACAGTCTATCGACTCGGAATATGATTTATTTCCCATATCTTTGCTTTAATATCCAGAAAACCCGAGTCTTCCAGAAACTTCGGTCTAATGCTTCCAGGACGTGTGAGGCCCATGAAGAAATATTTGATACACGTTGACGTATAAGTTTTCTTGGATGGGTTCACATATGTATGGAGACATATACGGACTATATTTTAGTAATATAATATTTTTTTAAAACCGGCTAATTTTGTGTGCCCTAGAGATATTTTTTTTGTAACATCACATGAAACATTTCAAATGGTTTTTTTGTTTTTTTCAATTACAGAACAAAAAATGTCTATGTTTTGTCTTTTTTTAAAAAAATATACTTGTAGACACTTGAAAATAAAATTCCTTGTAAAAATTAAATTAAATTATTTTATTATTATCTTGATTCTACGCTCGGGTTATGGTGGCTTACAACATGTGGCTTAGGCGTTAATTTATTTTCGTTTTAGAATGAGTTAAATAAATTTATAAAGACCTAATAACAAGCAAAAATATTTAAGAGATAGAACAAAATAAAAAAAAGGCAGTAAATATCTTGTTATTACAGAGGAATAGGATTTATCGTATACTTTATATACATATTGTATTTTGGTGCTTTTTTCTTTCAGGTTTCAGGTTAATTTAAAATCTTCACATGACTTTCCAGAGCTGTCATCTCCAGTGCATTTGATCATAAATTAAATGCTGTGTTTAATTTTTTTTCTATTTTAAATATTACGTTACGTTGGTAAATATTTAGAAATAAAAAAAACTATTCAATGCAAACTTCTCGACGAGCGCTGATTTAAAAGCCTCGTAATAGTTCGTGTCTTTTCAGAGCTGTCATTTTCAGTGCACATTCTCCTAATGGCAACGCCATTGTCCTCCATTGTAACTGTCAAAGTGACGTTTGAATAACTTCTACTGCACCATTGTCACATAAACTGAATAAAGCGAATGAAACAAGGTAGAGACTCTTATTATAAATATAAGCATTACGATACGTTTAACAAGTATGTACTATATAATATGTACAATTTAATTTTTTTTAATGCATGTTTAATTCCCTTAAAAAGACATAATTTTTAAGAGTCATAAAGGATACATTATATAAAATTTATGATATGTAAGTATTAAAAACATTTTTTGAATTTTATTGTATAACAGCGTGAAAAAGCTTTATAGAGCCTGTATATTGATTTTGTAGCTTTAAGATTCTACAATCATAATGATTGCAGCCTGTTGTTTTTTTATATTGGTCAGTTAACTCACCCCTCTTAATGATTTGCGCGTGAGTGAGATGACCATCATTTGTGCTACTCGCACTCATTTCGCGGATGCTGACACGTACACTGCTACCTGCGTATGAGATCAATATTGCCTCCAACGTTCAGACTATTTTGGTATCCAGGAACCAGCGTACGTCTTCGAGTTAACTGCAACTCATTATTAGTATATGTAGTGTAGTTTTATGACATAATAATTTAACTTGTTTTAAAAGTATCTGAAATGAAAACAACAATATTACATCCGAGTACCTATCATATAAACCTTACTTTGCGCGGTATTTTAATTGAGTTAGTAATTTTTAATTTACATACTACAGTGTGTACTTTATCTATCAAATCATATCAAATCAAAAATTTTGAATAATTTAATATCATATAACATTTCGACCTATCTTAACAATTATGAATCCTATACTACAGACACCCACTGAACTTAATTTCTCTCGACTACAACACACTGCTTGATTTCAGTATCAGAGTTTATTCTAAGAACTCTAGTTACTTTTAAGCTATTGGATAGTATTTGTTTAGCTGGTTTCTAAGTTTAATGTTTTTTTTTTTTTTTTCTTATTTACAACTTTACTTACATGGTATATATTAAGAAACACTGACTCAAGAACAAGTCATTACCAATCATGGTAATAAATACAATTGAAATTCTCGCTCAGATACAAGGCAAAGAGCCATACAAACCTCACTTTTTTTGCTTCATGTGTGAATCGAATATTATAAAATATATTTCACGAGAGAGATATGTTGAACTGGCTTTTTAATTAATTATTATTCAGTTTTTTAGTATTGTGACAATTTCTTTGCTTTGTGGACTCTACGACAATTTTCTAAAGATAAATATTATCAAAGAGTGCCTCGATATTTTTTATGTCATTTAAGAATAAATTGATTGAAAAAATAAAAAACAATAACAATAAAGAGTTTATTTTCTGCTTCGGCAATAAAGTGCTTATTTTTTTATAAAATAAATCTCAAAAGGATACAAACCCATGATTGTACTTAGCCGTTGATAAAACAGAGTTTAATTTTAGATTTTTTTACAAAGTCCCGTCACGTCTCGTTTCTTTTTGTAAAAAAAAATAAAAACTTCTATCGCTCGTGTTTTCTACAAAAAATGTTACTAACTCTGTTTTCTTCCAGATGCTGAAGTAAAAACCAGCGATAAAATACTATACCGTTTTGTTAATTAAGAATTTTCTTTGTTATAATACCATATTTTTGTGTTTATATTATTCCGAATACAACAAAATGAATCTCTATTCTTCGGTATAGCCTTTTATCTTCCTAAAGACCTGAATACAAAAGAAAACGGAGTAAATTTACTATAACTTTTAATACAAATACAAGGTTTAGATATATAGTTGATAATACTTGTTTATCCTTTCGTTGCTATTTAATTAAGCTCCATGCCTTTAACTTTTTTGCTTCGAAATAATTTATTAAATAAGTAAAACGAGATTTTTAACGTTTATTTACTTTATAGTAGTCGTAATTAAATAAAACTTTCACACATAGCATTATCATATTATATTTATAAGTCAAACAAAAAAATAAAGCAAGCAAAAATATCTAAATTGTAAAATACTTTCATTTTGACTAGAAAGGTTTTTTTATACTTGTATATAAAGGCTTTTTTAACACTCCCATGAGTTTTTGGAATTATGTGTTATATAATAATAAAAACTTAAAAGCCTCTTATATTCTTATGAAATTTTCCACACAAACTGACAAGTTTGTTAATTTCATAAACAACAATGGGGTAAGTTTCCACACTTGTTACTGGAGCTATCAGTTAACTTGTGTAAGGAAGCTTTGGGTTTAGTTTAAGTGCTTTTTAAATTGTATACGTTGTAGAAACCTCTTTGAAGTCCAATAGTTAGCACGTTTACTTACAGACTGTGACGCTTTTCCAATTTAATCCTTCAAAGTGTAGGAGTTTTCATATCAAAGTCAATCGAACTGTTCGCGCTTGGCAACTCATATTAATATTGCTGTGAAATCTTGTATTTTATTTTAAATAAATAATATCTCAAAATATATTTGATAGTAATAAATTTAAGATATTTACAAAAATATTCTGCAAATTATTTTACATATATAAAAAAATAATCACTTTGTTATATACTTTTAAAAAAACTATTTCAGACCTACATAAAATATAAGCGTTGATATCTGGTTTTGTTTTTAAGAAACACGAATGCACGCATTCTTTGTGAAATGGAAAATCCCAAAAAGATACACATACAAAGTGTTTATCATGAATGTCGAGTAATTAATCTCAATTGACTTAATAATCGCCATTATTTGTCATGGCTTGAGTTTAAGCCCTGCATTATCTGAATGTTATTAATGTAATCGATTCGTTTTTAAAATCGTCATGGGATATTAGTTTTTTTTTACTTCACGTAGCACTGCTGTCTTATCAACTTCAGTATATTTTTTAAATTTTTAAGTTCAAAGCCAATCTTGACAGTGTCTGTACAATCAGTGTCAATCACAATTATTTTTTACAGATAAAAAGTAGTTATTGAATTATCATTCACATCTGAAGAGGACAATCAACAATGGTAGTGATTGATTTATTAAC
Organism: Atopsyche davidsoni; assembly: GCA_022113835.1. NCBI lineage: Eukaryota > Metazoa > Arthropoda > Insecta > Trichoptera > Hydrobiosidae > Atopsyche > Atopsyche davidsoni. The sequence continues at coordinate 1,987,285 of JAILWY010000012.1, read as the reverse complement.
CTAAAATTCTTAATCACTGACTTTGTTATCCTCTCTTCGATGTATTGTACTTAATATTGTAAAAGTACTCAAAAAATAATTGTTTAGTATGTTATTAATTATAGGCATTTAACAACAAAAAGGTGTATGGAATATATTTCGAAATATAATAATTATACATTTTCATCCTTGTGAATTTATATTCAACAGGTAAAATGTACTGAAATTATAATACGTATGTTCAAAATTTGTATGTATGCTCACGTGCCAGATGATAGCGAAATGAGGTTGCGTTGAAATTCCACAAATGTAAACAATAAAAAAAGAATTATCATTAAAAAATATCTTTAAGTTTAATTAAATGTAAAAATATATCTACTTTGTCTCGTATATTTTAAAATTCAGATAATATATCTCAGCGTGCAATTATAATAATTTTATCACAAATCTATAGATATCAGACGTTGCCCTCGCGCTTATTTTATTTGTAGGCACAATGAAGTATTATTAACAATTTATATTTTTAAAAAATCTAGTTCAAAATGCGAAGAGAGGCAGTAATTATGATCCAAAGTCAAAAGATAAAATGTACTTTTTCAAATCTATAATAATAATATTCATTGTGTGTGTGTGTATGTATTTTTCAATTTTTGGTTCTCTATAGAATATCTTAAAAGATACAACGCTGATTTTTTGCATGTAAGTTCAATAAGTTTTTCCGCAGCTATGTGCCGAATTTCAAGACGATAGGATAATATTTTCATTCATAAACTAATTGAATAAAACTATACAATATGCTTTAGCGAGTTTCAATATGTACGAATTATAGGATTCAGTTGTTCAACGCGAGAATTTCAAATTTAGAATTTTTCAAATAAAGAACAGTGATGCGTTGTTTGTGACACGAAATGTGACAGAAATGTCAATGCATTGAAAGGAAAACGTGAACAGCGTCTTCTTAAAATTCGAGTACCCGACTATTTGAGTTTTCAGCCAAACATATGTTCAAACACTATTGCATCGTTCATCGAATACGTCATTCTGTGACGGGCTACATTTCTAGTATTATACCATTATGCAATCAGCTGATTTACAGAGTATTTTTTTTATTTTCAGGAAGGGGTCCATGGACCCTCCCAAGGCGGGAGACGATGAGGCTCCCAAGGACCCGGCCGCCCACCAGCCGCTGCACCAGGGCTTCACAGAGCAGGACTTCGAAGGTAGACCCCTTAACTCCTCAATGCCTTCTCATCCCTTATCAACATACTCATTGTCTGGGTTCTCTCTCACCACGGGTTATGTGTCCATGCTTTCCATTATATTTATAATAACGTCGCTGTTCATTTTGTACTGTCATTTTTGTGATACTGGAGCGACAACTGCGGAACAGCTGGTGATAAACGAAGAGAGGCGATTAACACTTTGTTTACAATCATTTGTAATCTCACGGCCCTTGGTAAAAAATACTCGGTCTATATATTTTATGAATCAAACAAATATATTAAAAAATACAGTATAATTAATAATGATTAAGTACATTTTTTCAAATATCATCGTGATTTGTGTGGGATTTAAATCCACATCCCCAAAGCTTACATGGCCGGTGCATTATCAATTATACCAACGAATCACTGGTACTTAGCATGAATTTTTAGCAATCATATCCTATAAGTGAAACAACGTACTTATTATGCCAATTAAATATTGTGTGACTTGCAATACTAGACTTTTAAACCAAAGTACTAAGTGAAGCATTTAAATCCGATCTAGATATTATTATTTTTTAAGTCTATTTAATTTAGCCAATAAAACCTGTATTGGCAAAATACAGTATAATTATTTTTAATTACTTTTAAAAGAATTTTCACTCTGACATTGTTTTATTTTTATATTTACGTTAAGTTGAATATCGTACTACATTTATTTATTTCCTATTATTAAATGGAACAGTCAATTTTCAGAACATTCATGTAAAGAAACATCGCAATCTGCATTCGACAAAGAACTGTTTACTTCCCTGAGGCTCCAGGGAAATACGGCCTCAAACAATTTATGATTTTGTATTGAAGAAAGAAAATGTGTATTTTAGGTTCCCTTCAGTTTTTTTACGTTTTCTCTGAACCCATTATATTTTTTTTGCCTTGATAATTTTTTTAAAATTAATATCTTATAAACAGTACAAACACTTTATAAATTTCATGAAAAATGGAGTAAATCAATTATTGAAATTTACGCCTAGGTGTATTATTAATACTAAAAAAAACACGTTTTAAAAAGTATTGATAGGTTACATACACCATCTTCAGAAAAAAAATACATCTTTAAGAAAATTCATTTAACGCTAAATATAGTATGTTAGTAACACACAATTTAGCAAATATACTATGACTTATCGATACTGGTATTAATAGTTATTATTAACACCATTCCGGACTTTGGTATTAACATCGCAATCTATAATGATGTAATAGTATTCTTTATATTGGCAATGACATAGTTTGCGCGATTATATTATTGAAATTATTCGATAATTCCCAACTACATTATTTAACTCCAATGGAATCAAAATCGTTAATCGCTCGATCGCATTAGATCTTTCTAGATTACCAATGCTTTAATTAAAATTTGAACAATTCAAGAGCTAATGGAAATATTGCTTTTATCGTTATCGGGTTCGAATGATATTTATCTTATTTTTTTGAAATTTCTATATAAAAAACACAACTATTGATCCATATTATTTGTTCACGAGGAATTCCCATGTTTAGTGATAGTATTATTTATCTTACCATAAATCGTACAGTAACAATTCGCTTTCGTATATTCACCATGCACACTTCGTTTTTATCATCAGAATTCGTTTTGGTGATGATAAAATATAATATATTGAATTATACTACCATTTTTATTTTCAAATGCGTGTTTTGGTCGTTTTGAATTGATGACTTAATACTACACATAATTTTTTTTTGCATTACTAGTTTCGACAAATAGACTAGGCCATCATCAGATGCATAACTAAACTCATATTTATTTTACTTGTATATCACTGATATTGAATATTTTACTTCAAATATATTTAGAATATTTCTTGAGGTTATGTTAGGTAGATCTGTGCGCATAAATCCGTAAAAATTCAACCATGTAAAGGTAAATCGTCTGCCGCCGCCGACGGCCATTTTCTTTTGATCGCAGCATAAAGCTCCCCCCCCCCCCCCCCAGTCCACCCTCGAAGCCTTCTCTTCTCATTCTGTGTTTCTTTTCGTCTTTATGTTTATTGGACTTTGCGAAATGCTCAAAGTGAGTCCATTAACCAAAAATGACATTGATAAAGGACAGCTTATCGAAAAACTTTTTTTAATGAACCTCAAGTTCGTTACGGTTATGAAAACTCCTTGAATTAAATAATAACTACAAAAAAAATCTATTCATATTTTACAATCGATTAAATTTATAAATCTTATCGATTAGTAAATGACAGCGTGTTTCAATATTCAACAGTTTGAATCAAATTCGTTACGGTGGAGCGTTACAAGTGGTTTCGCTACAAATGATATAACCTTATAATATATTTTTTTTCTATTCGTATCTGTACACTTATAATAAAACTTTCGTTTCAGATATTATAAATTGCTTTTAAATTTTAATTAAAAACAGTTTTTACGTCTTGAATCGCTATGACTGTATTTCGCTGGCCAGGTACAAGGTCAAGTGCCTCTCCTCAAAGAAGGTTGGCGACCATTTCACTGAGCATATACTCATGCTGTGCCAGTGTTCATGGTTTTCTAAGAGGAAAATAGTGTAGTGGGTCCTTCTACACCGCAGTCTACCTATTTCTGCTGCCCATTAACATTATTATATAATCCTTTACTTACAAAGCTCTGGCGTTTAGATCTGATCCTCCTATCTGATCAGAAGCCCCCACGAACACGTTTCTCCACAATCATTTCAAGTCTACTACTCCATTACCGATCCTTTACACACGCTCAGGGTACAGAATGGCAGCCATCCACAAGCAACAGAATGAGGAGAGCGGGGAGATACAGGAGACCGTACTGTACACACTATCAATTATAAATTAACTATAGTTAAATGATATTACATAAATATATTTTAACCACAGTTTATATCATCAAATTTAGTATACTCCTGACATATATAGTCACTTTTCACTTTGGATTAATTGTTTTTTTTGCTTTATTTCTGCGTGTTTTTTCTCTTTATTTTATAGAATAAACACTTTTATTAACAATAATACAAGCGACAGCCAAATAAATTTCGTATAATAAATCTCGCAATCAACAGTATCATTGACGGGTATTCGCATTCAAAATTTGCAAAATAAAACAACCGGCCGTGTCTGTGATTCAAACTCCAGATTCATTCAATTCGGAGTGAAATTTCCTTTCATTATTTTTTTAGCGTTTTGTCGGATCGACCTTGGCAGGTGCTGTTGAGGAGCTTCCCCCCCCCCCCCTCTCCCCCACGCGGGTGGATCCACCCACCGAGCGGTCACGTGTCCCGCGCGGGTGGCCGATAATTGCGCGAGAAACTGAACCGGGTTAAGGGCGCGGCAGTCTTCTCTGGCCGCCAGCGGAGGGCTGACGAAGGTCAAACCGAAGGTCATCGAAAGGTTGGACCACGAGGAAAGCGAACCTGTGCGAAACAATAAATCCCCGATATAATATAATTCATCGACCTCGGTTTTTTTTTAAACTTTTATATAGGTTTGGTACCTTGCTTGTTATGTACAAGGTTTGTCATCACAATTTGGGGAAACTTTCCAAACTAGTCGATCGAAATTGTGCTATATATGGGAGTGACTGAAGCTACACCCCCAGGTTTATCTTCTTTTTGGTTCCGATGACACGCTTCAAGAAGCCATCCAGTGACTTCATCAACTGTGGGTGTCTCGCCACTGACTTCAGGTCATCCAGACACAGGCCCTCTGTCGGCATTGGCTCTACAGTTGGTGTCTCTGAAGACCAAAGATGTGGCATGAACCCACAAGGTGGATCACTGTTTGTGAAGTAATATCATCACAAGGGCATGTGTCGTCGCTCGTCAAGTGGAACCTGCGGAGATAACTTCTCATCGCTCCATGACCCGTTAGGAGCTGGGTTGATTCAAAGCTAATCCCGCAGGTATTCCTGTATACAGCGGCGTTCGTAATAGAATCAAAGAACATCTTTGTTACGTTCTCTTGCGGAAAAACATTCACTTAAATTAAAACAGTACGCTGAACTATGATTTGTGTGGGATTTGAACCCACATCCCCAAGCTTACATGGCCGGTGCATTACCAATTATACCAACGAATCACTGGTACTAAGCAAGAATTTTTAACAATCATATCCTATAAATGAAACAACGTACTTATTATGCCAATCAAATATTGTGCACCGGCCACGAAAGCTTGGGGATGTTGGTTCAAATCCCACACAAATCACGATGATATTTTTCTAAGAGTTTCTTTAATCAATTTTCAATATTTGAAAAAATGTACTTAATCATTATCAATCAATCAAACCTGTATAGGCAAAATCGTACTTCGTGTGAGACGGTCTTCACAAAAATCAATAATATATCTTTGATATCAGTTTCGTTATAAAAAAAATCATAATATTATAAATCCGTATATTATATCATTGTGTCGTTACTTTTCTGAAAAAAAAATCTCATTCTTTTTTTTTGTATTCACGTCCAGTCATCTTTTCTGCGGGAAACCAATTTCTTATCTATTTCGGTTTCCCACTTGAGTCCGGTCGCACAGTATTTTTTTTTACTACAGCAATATTACAGATGGCTGAGAAATCACAATCACAATCTTTTAACCATATTTTTTTCGATTAAATTTTACGTAAAGATTATTTACGATATATTTTTATTTCATCGCACCAATTTGTTTATAAACGATCAAGTGTTTTTTTCTTTTTTATTTTTCGTATAAACTGGAGTATCGGTGTTTTACTAAGTGTTGAAATATACACGTCCCAGATAAATGAAACTTAATTAATGTGATATCTGTCGGCTTTTAATCTAAGTGGAATGCATCTCGAGCAGTCGATGTTATCATAAACCTTGATGAGAATTTAAATTCATCATTATCACTTTAATCTTCTGATAAGATTAATCGATTACGTCAATCGAATCAAAATCGCCTGCCTTACGAGACATGTAAATTCTATTGTACTGGGCATTAATATTTATTATAATACAATATGATAACATTTAAATACTTAATTGTACAATATAATAACTTGGGCAAACGTTTCTTTTACTAATTGATTCTCAACTGCTTATTGAGGCCTTCTACTCTTCAAAATAGGTTTGTAATATAAAATTAGACTTTTTCTATTAAATATTTCCGTGCAAAAAAAACAATCCAAAAACATTATTATCTAATCAATTATACGCATTATCATGTGATATAAACGGCGGAAACTAATCAGTTTCTAATACAAGTCCAGATTCATCTAGGTTCTAGGAGATAATATTGGAAGAGAAATCTAAAAATCGTTCGCATAGAAAATCCAATCAACTTCCTACAGATTCATACTAGAATATAATGCGGTACGCAAATAGATTTACAAATTCTATTATAATTAAAATTCAGATGAAGTATACAAAAAAATTATTCAATCAAAAAGGGTCTGCGGTCTGCGAGCTTATTAAAAAAGTTAATTTCATTTGCAAACATCATCATGTTAATATAAGAAATGAAGGAGAAAATTCTTTCAGCCTGAAAAAACATCACTTGTAATCACCGATAAGGAAAACAAATGGGTGTTAATTTAAAAAAAATTAGAACGAAAACAAAAGCTATGCTGTGTTCCAAATTTGAATAAATAAACATTCAAAAAGCAAATGCTTTAGTATTCAATTGAATAGTTAAATAAAAGGTCGATGTTTAAATATTTATCATTGTTTTAATTGAATGGGATATAAAATTAGTGAATAATTTAGTCATTATCGTTAGCAAAAAATATTCCTGAAATTTTTGCGGAAGGCTTCGCCAGAATTCCTTCATTCTTGGGTGAACTTTGCTAACGAATGCGGAAACGGTCAGGGTCGCACATCTATATTTAATAAACTGCAAGCCACAGGTAAAAGGTATTTAATTTTCTATGTAAATGAAGAACTCCTGGTTTTATACATATATTGTTTTATTCATAAAGTGATTAAAAACCCAAGGAAAAATTATTAGTGAGATTTTTGATGTTTTACATTATTTGAATAATATTGTATAAAGTAACGAATATTTAACATAAAGTTTTTATTCACGTGTTACTTAATCTAAATTTATCGTTTGAGAGATATAGATTAATAAATTTACGAATATAATGTTCATTTTTATTGGTGTCAGGTGTAATTGATAATGCCAACGTGAAAGGTTGGCGAAACCGATCACCAATAAAAATTAACATGTAGAAAAATCACTCGAATGTTTTATTTTATTTTAAAATATTAAAATGGAATTCCACTATGGATCACTTAATTTTTTTATAATTATTTTTTATACAATTTAATACAATCATTAAAATATTGATGAGTAGCAATTTAAGGTTTATTTCGTGATTACTTCAATTTAGCAAAGTCTTGAAGTATATGGTTTTATGGTTTTTTTTATATATAATAATTAATTGATTGAGACATCAGACATTTTTAATCAGCGCTATTGTAGTTTTTCTTATGATTAAAAAAAATCGCGCCTCGCTTTGTCACGTAGATTTTAAATTTAAAATTCTCCCAGGGCTGAAGTAATGCCGCCATTAATCATCCCCTTTTCAACCCAGTGAGCTCCTCTAGCCGAGCCGAGCTTGCCAGGGAGCTCACCTGGAAGCATTCGGGACTCCCACCTGGCCGCCCCTCGGGGACATCTGATTCCATCAGTTATCTGTCAGTTCCTTCTCATGATATATTTACGTAAGCATCCGGAAATACATCTTCAAGTACGCCTCTAACGTAAGAGAATAGTATACATGTATATATGTGTGTGTGGCTCCATAGGAATAGCTTCAAATTCCATGGGTTGAGATCGTCACAAATGAGTCCGCGAAGAAAGAGAACTCTTGACGATGGTAAGAAACTATTTTGGCCATCCAAATATAGCATCCTACAAGGAAAAATCGCCGGAAATAGAGGTCACTGAAAGGAAAGGAAATTTTTATTGTAAAATTAGGAAGACTGGCCCAGGATAGGTATATATTTGATGAAATGATATATACTCGTATATTTCAAAAGAAATATAAATATATACATAGTGATTCAAAGTTAATCAAATTATTTTTCACAGTATATTTACGATATTTTGGGTATAAGTATTGAGTAATAAAAATTACTGTGACTGGTGGCATGATATATTTTTATTTTCGTATATACGAGGGCGGTCCGATAAGTACTTAGCCTCACCGCCCGATGGTGCTAGTATCGCAAGAGAGATTTACTATCGTGTAGTACATTATCGTAGACGGCTACTGTCAGCGAGGGTACAACACATTAATAAGTATCTTCAACCTGCTGGTTGATGCTTCATTTTAAGATATATTTTAGAGATTATACCAAGGGTAGACTTTACCAATATACTTACATTGAGTGTGTAAATATGCCATATATTAAAAGCTTCTAGTACCACAATTGTTATTAAACGGATTACAATACACTGAGATGTCATGATTTACTAGATTTTCTACTTTTAAATAACCAGCCTCGATTTCTAACTCGGAAAATCATGAGATGTTTTATTTTCCGCTTAGTTGTCATGCATTTTATATAAAATATATTTATGTCAATTTGCTTGTTTTATTATATAATTAAATTCTTGGTGACAGTAGAAACTGAGTGATTTCTTTAATATTTGATGTCTGATAATTAAGCTGATGTTGTGTTTGCAAGGAAGTAAGCTTAGTAATATCAACGTAAATCAGAAGTTCCTTCACGATATAGACTGATAAGTAAAATAATATGGAATATGCTCGGGTGGGCTCATATATAATATTATACGAGAAAAAATAAAATGCTCCTCTAGGCACTCAATGCCCCGAGGTTCATCCAAACAGAAACACCAACACGAGGTCGTCATCGACCTCGCACACTCCTTCCAAATCTCCACCCACTTAGTTCCAAACCCCTCAATCAACACCTTCTTCGAGTTCAACCCTAGGACTGCCTCCACAAAAAAGGCCAAAAGCCAACCCCACGGTGACACAAGTCACCCTGTCATTTTGAAGGCGCTGAAGGAAAATCTTCCTGTTTCGCCGATAAAACCAAATACACAAGACACTAGACAGCGCGTCTCAAGCCTGCCCTTCTGAGAAACACAAGCCTCTCCAAAATAAAATCCTCCGCCAGGCACTCAGTGCCCCAAGGTTTATTCAAATGCCCAGCTCCACAGAGACACCAACACCAAACACCCAAGGTGACACAAGTCACCCAGTCATTTTGAAGGCGCTGAAGGAAAATCTTCCTGTTTCGCCGATAAAGCCAAATACGACTAGACGTACCATAGTCCCCTTGACTGTCCCTGTTCAATCGTGTCTGGCAACTCTGCCGCCCGTGTCCGCCCGTGTCCGTCCGTGTCCGTCCGTGTCCTGAGCGTGTGGCGTGTTGCAGGGCACCGGGCACACACGGTGTTCGTGGGGGTGCACCTGCCGGGCGAGAGACGCCACTCGCACCGCCGCCACAAGCACCACAACCGCGCGGACGGCGAGAAGGGAGACAGCGACGACGCCGACATCCCCCGTGAGTATACACCGCTTGCCGCTTTTGCTTTGTGTGCTTACAAACTATATTCGCTACATGTGCGCGCCACCCTATCTAACGCAAAGCCGGCTACACCCGCTGCGACACAACCGATCTGCAATCGGCCGATAGCGTCTCGATAATTGCACGCACTCTTCTCGTCTGCATTGCTCCAACATTGAATATCATTATCTCAGCTTGATAATGCCAACGGTCACCAATAAAAATTAACCCTTTCCACTCCGTTGGCGACAATGTGTCGACATGGCAAATTCCGTTGGCGACTATAGGTCGCCATAGTGCACCTTTTATTGTTTACCCTATAAGAAATCTAGGTGCCCTTAAACCCTTTTTGTCAGTTTTGCAAAGTAATTGCTGCCATTCGGACGTATTCACATTGTTAAATAAAAAAAAAACAAAAAAAAGTCCGGAGTTCAAAGGGTTAACATCTGGAAAAATCACTTAATTAAATTATTGCTGGCTTACTTTGGACGACTGATTACTTTGAGATGCAACTTGTGTGACACCCGTGTAAAAAGTAATTCGCGGATTATATCAAGATTAAGTAACATTTATAAAATTATTATTTTCCATCACAACCCTTCGGTTGCGTTGATCGACTCTCCATTAACGAAGACTAGATTTACAAGCAGAATAGCGCTACACATAATGCAATTTGTCGGTCGGTCGCATGTATTGACGTGACGTGTGTAGTGGGCTTAATAAGGACGCTATTGGCTAGTAACCAGTTTTTGTCGCAGCGTGTGTAACCGGCATGACGAAGCTCAAGACATTTGTTCGCAGGTTCTGCGATCGTATTTCATAATTGACGATTCATGGCTATAAAGGCGCGTCTTTATTACGCGTGAAAATGAAATGTTTCAATAGAAATAAGTAATAGCTCCGGCTTTTATCAACAAAACAAATTATCTGGGTAAATCAATTTGAGGATTGAATGAGCGATCAAAATTTCTGTTGGAATAAATTACGACTAATTCCGATAATCTCATAAAAGTTTCATTGAATTCAGTTAAGGTTGGTCGCGTTGTGTTTCATAGGTTTTCCAAATTAAAATGTGTTTTCCGCCTCCCTCTGAAATTACTGAAAGCGTGCGCTTCCCGCCCAATAAACAGAAAACTGTCAACAAAATTGCTGCCGAGAGAGGTTGGCCAATTCAATTCGGTACGTAATTAATGCCGTAGACATTTTACGATAAAATACTCTATTTCAACTGATTCTGTTCAATTGTATTTATATTGAAAAAATCATTAAATTCCTGATGTTTTTGAGGTTGAAGCCTATCGCAATGTAGGTTTTATTATAAGATCGCCTGTCGTCTCTTTCCATTTTGTAATAGCACTCTGTTTAAGAGCACTCTCTCAATTAAAAATGGCGAACAAACATCGTCCATCAGTTGACTGGTCGGGTAATTAGTATGACCGATCGCTTTGCAGGCGTTTGCAAACAATGTCTGTTTGAACTTTTCATTGTAAAACACATCGATCGTGCATTTTCTTAGAAGTTATACACTTCAAACGAATCAAACAAAAAATACCATTTTATCATGAATAAAGTGTTTGACTAAGCACATTACAACGAAGCTTTAGTAAACTTGATCTAATTTATTTCTAAATATGATGGAATTTTCAAAAAAAAAATTTTATCTTTTTGTTAATATACAGTTGTAAAAAAATATATTTACTCGAGGCTTTCCAGGAGTTTGTTTACTAGCAAAGTAGAACAAACGATCAAGGGACCTCATCAAGAAAAGCAACGTCCGACAAGCCTCTGGGGCTTTAAATTAAATAAGTTTTATAGGTCAGTCGGAAGCGTGGTAGAAATGTCCATCCTCTATCAGGAAATTAAGTCTCCCGGGAATAGTTTGTCTCTAGCCTTTCTCAATCATTAACTACTGTCTCTGAGAACTCTTAAAATACCAATCAAGAGAGGCGGGGTTAATCTTTAACGATACAATCTGCCGAGTGCCTCTTAATCCAGATATTTACCCTAAATAGATAAACGCAGCATTTTCCTTATGTGTACCCTTAACCCAAACGTCACACCTTTATTTTAAACGACTGCCACCGATGGGTCACGGTGATACAATTTAAATTTTTTTATATCTACTACATTACACTGACCGTTTTTTCTTGGTTTTTAGATAAAAAAATGTCTTGCAAGATACAAAAATAAAATAAAAAAACTTATTAAAGAAATTGTTAAAATTAAAAGAAAGCAATCTGGACAATTTTCTAGCTTACTTGGACATCAACACTAATTACAATAGAATAAGCTCAACTATATAAATCAGATTGTGAACAAATATATATTTGATTCGTCATTTATATTTTTTAAAACAGTGCTTACAATAATAATCAATCTGGATGATTTAATGATAATGATAATTTTTATATTGACTTAATATAAAAGACCGATTAAACGGGCTCGGACAATCGCACCTGTTAATGTCAATGAATATTTTCGTTTCAGAAAGGATTAAAATTAGCTTAAAAGATTTTCGCCATGTAATATAAAAACAATATGGTGTAGACATCCTCAAAATGCAAAGAAAACGTTTTTTTTTCTTTCTAGATTTAATCAAACTACATTGTGATGAAACTGTTGAACATTTTTACATTGATAATTATGCTTTTATTGTTTACCTTATATTTAAATATGTACTTGTTTATCTGCGATGAGCGTAATCGAATATTTTTTGGATTTACAATAGTTACATTAATATTTTTACAATCAATTGTAAAAACCAAGAATCGATACTTCAATTAATCATATTATATAAAGCTCCATGAAAAGAAGAATTTATTTAGATATGGTAATAATTTTTCTACAGTTGAGAACATTTCAGTGACGATTCAGTGGCGCAAGCATGAAGCATTTGTCGACTGTACGACCACCCAAGTTTAGGCGCGCCTACTGATCGATATGTCGCTTTATCCATACCATAAGTTCTTTAAAAAAAAATCACTGAAAATGTCCTAGTTAAAAAATGAAAGCATATAAAAATAATGGTAATATTACCTGGAAACTTTTTCAGTAGTACAGCCGTAATAAGCAACTGGCGTCTCCTAAGACAGAACATACAAATTAATATCTTGTATCAACGGTTAATTTGTTAACTTGTAGTCCCTGAAAAATCCTTTTTTTTTCGGAACCGGTTATTCGATTACGGCCATCATCAATGTGTACTCTCCGCAGCCTGTTCACCCTCATCCCCTCACCAGGCTCCGATCTCCAATCATGCCGATGTTGTTGATCCTCATCACCATGTCGCAGTGGCCTGTGGACATTTCATTTCCATGCGATGTTTTCGGATCATCCCACACGATGTTGTTTTCAAGGTCCCGTGATTGTGACCCGCCGGCGGAGAGTTAGCATATCAGAGGACGGGGAGATCTGTAAGATATGCCGTCAATTCAAATAGATATTTTTTTTATACTCTCTTCATCTCTTAGACTAGGGTCTTTTACGATAGCAGCTGCTTCGAACCGAACAACGTGTTTAATATTTCCACAATTTTACTACTGCTTTTTTTTTTTTTTTTACAAAGAATTAATACAAAGATAACGACCGTTTTTAATAATGAGTGCTTTTGCTTACAGAGTCAGATTCGAACTAAGATGTCCTAATCTCCATGCCGTTCATGTTTTTTTTTTTAATATCCCTTGTTAGATTTATATCAAGCAGAGTCAAAATTACCAGCAAAATCTTAAAATAATAATCATATTACCATTACTATCAGCTATCTACTACTGGATGTTGTTTTCTTATTTTACTGCTTTTTGCAACTCTCTGCCAAGTAAAATCCTCTGAAAAAAATAGCCTGTCCATATCCACTTAGATGTCTATAATGTATATACACAGTATAATTGGTTGTTTGAAATATTGATACTATAATGTTTTAAAAAGTTACATTCAATTTATTTTTCAATGTAACAACTTTAAATGACTTTAATTAAAATACACCATAAAATTTAATAAAAATGTGATCTCAGCTTTTTTTAGATCGTATTACGATTTTTGAAGTACCGTGTATAAAGCAATAAACTTATAAACACGTCGTCTTGGCTTTTTAATTAAAATTGTATTTGAAGCTTGTAAAAGACCCTACGGAGCAAAAAATATTGTGGAAAAGTAGCTGACATAGAAGTTAATAATTATTTTATGTGTATACTAAAATTAGATGTCTACACATTTTGACATATCACCTCCTAATCATAAGGTTCTATCATCGCAATATCACATTTTCTTCTTTAGCTGCTTTATATCTTCTATATTTTTAATATTGTGTAAGTATATGTCAATATTTTCTGTAGACTGTTCTTTCTGTTTCCTTTTAGTAGAAAAAAACTTCGCTTTGTAGATTTTTTAATTTTTGTATTTATTTTATTTTATTAATGTGTTATTTATTTAGAAAAGTATTTGGTTATAACACCAGTAGACAAGGAATAATTTTTCATATAATATTTCAATGTATACAAATTTATAGGTATATCATGAAAGGTAAGTTGTTTTCTAAATAGTTCGTTTGTTGGTCGTATACATAATTTTTAAAAACTGTGGTATCACTAAAATAAACAACAATATAATTTAATCCAGTTTCACTTTCTAGGAGATCAATTCAATTTCTCCTTTTCTCCTCGTTTTTATGTGTGCTGTTTACCTATAAGCATTTGTTTATTTGAATAGTCGTGCATGTGTGTTTGTAAAAAAAAATATATTTATGAACCATGGATTTTAAAAGTCGTGTTTTTTTTTATTTCTTTTTACATATAAAATTATTCAATTGCATTTTTTTTAATCCCCAGTCACACCACCAGCTCAGCGTGTCCAATTCATCTTGGGCGAAGAAGTCGACGATGGCACTCACGAGTCTCACCCCCTCTTCTCCGAGATGGAGGAGCTGGTCAAGGAGGGCGACGAGCTGGAATGGAAGGAGACGGCCAGGTGGATAAAGTTCGAGGAGGACGTGGAGGAGGGAGGAAACCGCTGGTCCAAGCCCCACGTGGCCACACTCTCGCTGCACTCGCTGTTCGAGCTGCGAAGCCTGCTGCTGAACGGTACCGTCATGCTGGACATGGAAGCTGCATCTCTGGAGCAGGTTGCGGATCTGTTCTTGGACAATATGGTGAACGCCAACACTCTGAACATGGATAAGAGAGACATGGTCAGAGATGCCCTGCTAAGGAGGCATAGGCACCAGCATGAGCGACGCAAGGATAACAATATGTCCAGGCTTCCGATCATCAGATCTTTGGCAGATATTGGGAGGAACCATTCATCATCCAAAAGTAAGAAAAACTTATAAATACCATTTTAAAACCATCATTGCACATGTTTGTAAAATATTTTTTTCATGATCTACAGGCATCAAACTATGAAGCCGTATGATTATGGTTATCATAACGAATATTTAAAAAAAAAAAAAAAAAGAAAGGTTTAAGCAGCCGTTATAATTAGATTTTATTAATTCATGGTTGTTTTGCTGCAGACAATCCAAAATAATACGCACCATATCACCCAAGAACTAAGTAAATCTTTTAAGAAAATACACGTGTTTACAGTCTGATATATGTATATTATAATATTGATACACGCTCAAATTAATTAATGAGGATAGTAATTAATCTCATATATGAAACAACAATAAATATAACACGTTGATCAAAGATATTATCTTTTCGTAATATACTATATACAAATGAATGAAATCTCCATTTATCACAATTTATAATTTTAAGAAAAATTTACACCGGTAAGTGTTGAAATATTTACTGTCGGGTATTTGAAATTTATGGCGGGTCTTTTAGACCCGTCAGCGGAAGTTGCGGGTTTATCATTTTACATTTTACTTCTTATACAATAAATATTATTTTAATAATGTATCTAACTCCAGACCTAAATATATTATATGTTTGTATAAAAAATTATTTTCTAACGAAATTTCAAGAAACTTATGTTTTGATTTAATTTTTTTTTTAATGTCAATTAAAACGTTGTTAGTTTTTGTGGTACATTTTTTTATAACTAATCAGATATTAGAGAAAATTGCCTACAACTACCGAAATATTATACATCCAAAATATTTAATTCAGGCGGTATTGATATTTCGTGCTATTTTCAGTAACATTCCATTAGAAATTGTCAATAGCACTAGATTAGTTAAAACTACTATCTATTAAAACTATCGATAGCACTGCTATACTGTTGCTTTTGAAAAGTCAACAAAGTCCATTCATAGTTATAAAGTTTGAATACTCATTATTGAAATAATTTTGTCACAAGTCCTGAAGAAATTTCATGAAAATCATACCATAAAAAAAATCATAATATTCGAATCCAATTTTTATGATCTACAACAATTTTTTTATACAAATACACTGACAATCTATTTTAAGCAAAACTTTGATTCCGTTAATGTAATATATGTATAATAATATGTATAATATGAAGATATGTACACTTACTAAATAGAAAATGCGTCGCATATTCATCCACCTCTGATTATCACTGAATGCAGTTGTGTTTCAAACTATTTTAATTAATATTCAACAATGTAATAATCACGATCATTTCGCATGCAGTCATGAATTTAAGTTTGAAACGTTTTGAATGAGTAAATAGGCCATTTACGAGTATTATGGAAATTTAATTGAATGTTGAAACGGGAAATATTTCCCGCTGTATGACATAAATTAGAGGATTGCTGAGATTAACCCTCTATTCAAATATTCCACGTTATAAATGTGTAATGGAGGATAAAAACACGGATAGGTGTAAATATTTAATGCCACCTAAATATATTGATTTTACCATCTACTAAATACACATTCTGTATATTTATATGTAAATGTACTTGCAGTGAGATCAATCGATAGCTGCTAACTTTTTATTATAGTTCATTGCTCAGCATTTTTTTAATATCAAATACATTCCTCTAGTT
Source organism: Atopsyche davidsoni (assembly GCA_022113835.1). NCBI lineage: Eukaryota > Metazoa > Arthropoda > Insecta > Trichoptera > Hydrobiosidae > Atopsyche > Atopsyche davidsoni. The sequence goes on along the minus strand of JAILWY010000012.1, from coordinate 1,970,605 downwards.
GAGATCAAGTCTACAAATAGTATGCTTAAATATTTTTGCGAAGAAAAGCTCTAAAAAAGGATACGCTATTTTTTTTGGGTTATAGTAGCACGATATAAATCATTGAATGAATCAAAAATATACATAAGATCGTAAGCTCGGTTTCTAATACTACCCTATAATATGAATACTAATTCTACATAATATTTAAGATACTTTTCTATTTAATTGTATTATATGAAAGAAAAATATTATTAGGCGTTAAACCTCTAAGTAAAAAATAATATTCAATGATTATCTAGGTATATTATAATATCTCCATTTTCATGTGATTACATGTTACAGTTGTATTTACAGTGTGTGCCTAAAGTAACTATTCCATTTATTTAAGCTGGTTTAATTAAAACATGTAAAACTCTCAGTGAGCCATTATATAACGCGCAATACCATTAATACATATTTTATTCGTGAATATTAAATGGCAGAATAATACGAGAGTACAGAGAATTTTTCCGTTCGTATAAACTTCATGAATTATGAATTAAGTTTTTAATTGAGTTTTGCGGTTGGGATTTTCCGACTTGGTTGCTCTTGTATTTTAATGTTTTCAGCTTTGAATGTCAGAAACTTTTTCAGAAAAAAAGATTCCAAGAAAAAATGGGGCCGATACAATGAAATATAAATGGAGAGGATCGAATAAAAATACTAAAATAAATACCCTCAAAGCCAACAATATGTTGACTTACATAACATGCCTTTGGTGAAATTTCATGGAAATTGTTATATTCTTGAAAGATTTCTATTATTTTTTACGAAAGAGATTTTTGCAGTTATTTGTATTGTAAGGCAGCATAGAGATATTATTTTCTAATGTTATGACCATAAAACCAGGGCTGTTCCCATAGAAATTAGTTTACATGTTGTGTATTGTTTGATCGGGCGCATCTCTCTCTACGTCCATCGACAGATTCGATGTAGCACTCTCGAAAAGGTGCGCCCAGTTGTTATGTCCATTTTAATATAATTCTATGTTTTAATTGTTTACTTATATTAAGTTTACCGATTAGTATATAGTAAAATATGTATACAATATTAAGGTAATCGATTCATAAATGAAATTATATGAATAATCCTCTGTTAGGATTTAAACCTACACCTTGAGTAAGATATTGACCAATTATATCATAGGTTCCCAAACTATTTTGTCCCGTCGACCCCTTGTCGAGTTTTCCTTTTTTTCGTAGACCCCTGCCTTGCTAATATTGATTTTTTACAAATTCATCAACTTCGAACATATTTTTGACATCTGAGTAAAAACTGTGCAGTGGATTTAAAAATATAAAAGTTAAAGTACATGTTAAGTTAATTATACCTTTTAAATCAATTAAAAACACACAAAATGCAAATATAGTAACATTCACTAAAAAATCAATACTTTTAATGGGAGGGATGGGTCTGATGCTTTGATAGCAAATTTTCAATATTTGGATTCAAATAAGTCAGATTTAACATTTAATCTCCTCGCCCAGTGATTTCCAATCTATTTATTTTTTTTGTAAGAAGATTGACAACCGCACTGAAACTTTTTTCCATGTAGTAACCTTCTTGCGATAGTCCATAATGCAGGATTAACAGCATTATTATCTAAGTACATAGGTACAATCTGTGTTCGGTGCATTATGACATTTACGAAATGTCTAAACTTTGGTGATGACCTGCTTAAATGGGATCCACTCTCGTAGACCCCCAATTTAATTTTTCGCTGTCATCGACCCATTGCAGGGCGGAATCGACCACTTTGGGAACATCTGGGCTATATGCACGAAACAATGTTTGATGACTTCCGTATTTTCATTCTTGTAAGATTAACTTCATATTGTATACATGTTTTAATAAAAAATATCGGTATTAAGTTGGATTAATGTCAATCAGAATGCGTTTTTATTTACCCATGCAGGTATTAGTATGTTTATGTGATTAAGCACATTTTTTCACACATTGAAAACGATTAAAGAAAACTCTCAGAAAATATTGATTAGCCCGGGCATATTGGTTCATATGTAGAATATGATTATTAAAAATTCTCACTAAATTGCAGTGGCTCGTTAGCATAGTTGGATAAATGCACCGGCCATGAAAGCTTGGGGATGTGGGTTCGAATCCCACACAAGTCACGATGATATTTTCTGAGAGTTTTCTTTAATCGTTTTCAATGTGTGAAAAAATGTGCTTAATCACATAAAAAATATCGGTGTAAAATGCATTCTTAGGAATATGCTCGATGACAGCAGCGGGGTGTCATTTTGAAGCGTGCCGACCGCTGCAGAGTGTGATTTTAAAAGTGCGTACCGCGCGTCGTTTCAGATGGCCAGGGATGTTATTGTGGTATGTTTGGGTCAGACTTACAGGAGCCCTCGAGGGCCGCGCGGCCAGACCAGCCCCGGTCGGGCCGCGCGTCCGCCCACACGGCGCTGCTCGCCGCCCACGACCGCCGCGGCTCCTACCTCGCCGTCCCAGGTATCGACTCGGCCAGCCCCGGATGTACTGCTATCGTGTGGTCGTATCATCGTCATTCTTCAGGTGGCTCGAACTCGATTTGCACGCCAGACACTCCACGCGCGGACATACCAATAACCGCAATCCATGGACGCGAGTAAAGCGCCCCACACACGTACCAACAAATTGCACAAGGATGTGTGTTTTTTGTGAGATTTCGCTGATATTCACAACATCACTCTAGACCAGTGGCTCTCAAACTCTTTTGGCCCACGGACCCCCTTTCATAGTCAAACTTGCCCATGGACCCCCTTTCATAGTCAAAACTTGCCTACGGACTCTCTTTCATAGTCAAAACTTGCCTACGGACCTTGGGTGAAAAACTACATAAACTCATATTATAGACTAGTTGGTGCAAGTATGCGTTCCTGTATTAACCTACCTGACTCACCGCGATGCCTGTTATTACTTGTATTTTATGCACCTGTCTATATTTATATTTTACTTAGGACGCAAAAATCGCTAATAATGTATTCACTGTGTCACATTTTTTTTAATTTTATATTAAACCTTGCGCGGACCCCCTGGCGTTGTTCAGAGACCCCCAAATAGAAGGATCCCCTGAATGTTCCCAGGGACCCCCTGGGGTCCGTAGAAACTACTTTGAGAAGCACTGCTCTAGACAACACACCAATACCCTGGAGAAAAACTCTCCTGGACCCCACACATCAAGGTTACCGCCAGCAAAGCAAGAGCGACAATCGGAATTTTCTCCCCACTCCTTTGCAACAAGAGCAAACTCCCTCCAATAAAATCCTCCTCCTGAAAACCACGATCCATCCAACTAACCTACGCCTGCCCCATCTGGGGATACATCCCACCAGAGAGGCACAAGCCTCTCCAGGTCATCCAAAGCAAGATACTACGCTGGGCACTCAATGCCCCGTGGTTCGTCACAGAGATACAAAAATGAAGACGATCCACGAGGTCATCATTGACCTCGCCCACACCTTCCAAATTTTCACCCCCTAAGTCCCAAACCCATCGATCAGTTCCCCCGTCGAGTATAACCTCGAGGACTGCCTCATCAAAAAAAACCCAAAAGCCATTCCACACATGTCACCTAGTAAAGTTGAAGACGTTTAAGGAGATATACACTTCTCCAAGGCTGATATTCACTGGTGCACCCTTGTGCAATTTGTTGAACGCGACAGCAATTTGTCGGCAGTTGTTTTTGTTCGAATTTTTAGATTTCCGGTATTGCATATTGAGAAACTAGAAAGCAGGAGTCAATATAAATCTTTATATAATTTATTGCATAGAACGATTAAAACTTTACTTCAATCAGAATGACAAGACAGGCAGACGACTCGAAGCTGTTGTTTGAAAGCAATTTCGCAAAAAATTTCGACAAAAGCTTTCTGATAAAAATACACCTTTTTTGTCAGTAAAGAGCTGACTCGGAAATCATAATTTTTATGTGCCCATTTTTTATTATTTAATTAACGTCCTTTTTCAAGATCAAATAAAGTCTTGAAGGTGTTGAAAAATTGGATAAAATGACGACTTTTCAAAACCAAAGGTTTATATGTAATCTTTAAATTTCAATTTAAAAAAAGACACCTCAAAGCTAAGGGTTCTAAATCCGTCAGTGATAATAATCTCCAAATGCCTAAATTTCAATCGAGAAAGCACATATTTATCATATTAAAAGTAAATTTATAAAAAATAAAAATTATATATCCGTAGGAAAAGAAATGTATCTAACTTTTGGCATTTAAATTTTGGAGTGAGCCCCCTTAAACCAGGACTCAATATATATCTTTATATAATTTATTACATAGAAATATTAAAACATCACGGGGAACCCCATTGACAAAGCATAGAAGTTTTTTTTTATTTGATCAAATCCAAGTAGGGGGAAGTCATGGTAACTATATAAATAAACTGCTTAAGCAACTCTAATAGATTTTTCGTATATTTTAGGGGAGCAATTTGTTTTTCAATTTCAAAGCAGATTCGGTCCAATTGTCAAATGTGATTATTAAATAAAAAAAGGTTCAAAGCCTTCATTTTGGAAAGGTTTTATTTTGTAGTATATTACTTTACCCTTGATTTTTTCCTTGCTATATTTTTATTGACCAGACCCAATCTGACTGATTATGAATCACTTTTTATAGGATCGCACTACTGTAATCCGAGAAAGTGTATTTAATGTTTTAACAATTTTTGAAGCCCAACGAATAAAATACATAATTCTTACATACATTAAAAATTATTACTATTATCAATGCCGTCTTATATTGAGCGTCTGTCGTCAAATCGAGTTCAAGTAACCCCTTCTTCATCGTGAAGATCCATGGTGGTTGATGTTGCTTTGAGAAGCATGGAAGAGGTCGGAAGAACCGGTAACGGGGTCTGTTTCAGTGGAGGTAGCTTTGTAGATCCGCCAGTTGGAGTCCTGTGCTAACCTCCTTCGTTGATTCACCTGGTTTTTTTAGTTTCCAGCTACACAACTAACAAACTGGCTTATAAAAGGATTGTAAACTAACTGAACTAACTAAAAAATTTACTTGAAAAGACTTTTTTTACAACCGACAGCAAATTTGAATAATAATCATATTTCATTTTTTTTTTTTTAATTTTTAGCTGTAACTTTTTAATGGCGATTTGCTCAACGTATATTTTTTTCTGGAGGTTCTAGTAAGTTTATAATCCTACAAAAGACCACATAAAAACTATTGTAAGCTTGCATATGTCCGGTGGACCCAGGGCGGTGGAGGAATTGACAACTCACCGTCTGCACTGTACCAATTGTATGTTAACCTGTTTAGACCTGTAGTGCAATTAAAATGCAACATTAGCGACGATATGTTAAAGATAATCGATTCACTCATGAAACGACGAGAAAATTAACATACATGGGATGAGACATATGTCCCCCCGACAATGCTCTGTACCAATTGAGCTACTGTGTCGCTGTAACTGAGCAAAAATTTTAATCGTTATATGCAAGTGCGAAACTTAGATATATGAAAATTGAAGCTAATAGTCATGCTCACCAAAAAATATGGTTATTTAAAATTATTATTGATGAAAAAAATCGATTCATTTTTTGTCAAATAAATCATTATTTTAACCGATAATCAAATATTTATTAATTTTTAATTCATAGTTTCTTTTCAACAGTAAATTTTACCTATAATATATATTATTCGGATTATTAAGTAATTTTCGGGCGTATTTACTTTGGTTAGAAGTTTTTCATGATTTAAAAAAATATTATTTATTACTGTCGGATTTATACTTTTAACATTGTACAAACATTTGAGTATTTATCTTAAAATAATTAACAAACAACTTTTATAGACTTGTACACTGTATACACTGCTATTATTTTTTAGCAATAATATCAGTCACCTTGTATTTTTCATCGATCGATCTCGCATTCGTCAAATGATTGTAGTAAAAGCAAATTAATAAGTGTAACAGTTCTAAAAAGGTTAATATAATAATGACAAATGTATTAATGTATTTATATTCACAGCTAGGTACTTATTAATATATGCAAACTAACTCCTTAACATATCCATGTATTATGTATAAGTATTCATCCATCTATGTACAATGTAACACCAGCTTTATATGAATCAGTGACGCAACATCAAGTTGGATAAATGACGCAACAAAACACAATGCAGGACTGAAAACTTTTTGGATGCCTGGCCAAAACACACAAAACATATTTCGGTTAAGGTGAAATGTATCTGTATCTATATGTAATAAGAGATTTTGCTTTGTTAAAAACCAATCTATATCAGCTCCGACCTGCAGAGATTCAAGCGTATTTTCAATCGCGAAGTAACGTAATGACGTCATTCATATACTAATTTTACAAATTGTATTTTATATAAAATTGTATATAAAATTTTAAATGACGTGGTTTATAAGATATCATGTGTTATTCGTATCTTTCATAAGTCATCGGTAGTTTTGTCGTTTTGGTCTGGTATCCGGAATATCACAGTGTGCGATAGTTTCCCCGATGACGATGATGCTTCACTGATAACTGTGTGGTCGTTCCTATTGACTTATTGAGTGTATTTCCTGGTTCCGCAGCTGACGTCACGACCCACGTGGTAGGCTTCACCACGTGGCTGACCACGTGTCCCTCGCAGAAAGGTGCGCTAGCGTCCAAGCGACCAGCCTTACCTACCGAGCTGTGCACGCACTTCCTGTTATTCCAACACTCTCTAACTTCATCACAACTATTGTTCCACTAACCTTCACACTTTACACAGATTTTATAATAATTTTTTCGAGATTATTGAGAAAATCGTTTCGAGCAAGCACAAAAATGTATCAATACTATTATGAAAGTGTGAATAATCTTACTGTTGAGAAGAGAATGAAAATCGCCAAACTCCTTCTTTCGGAAAACACAAACACATTTTAAATTAAAAAATAAAGATTTTTTTTACCCCCAGCGCTTCGTAATTTTGCTCGAAATAATCTCCAAAATAATATATTTCTATTTTTAGTCATGAAAACACTTACACACGCTTCTCTACTTAGATAACTAGCTTTATACAACTATCAATAATTATATATATTTTTATAAATTACTCAAATATGTTACGGTACTTTAGTTATCACTAGGTACACTAGTTACCATTGATTTTTTTTTCACTTGACTGAGTGCACAATATCTATTAATTACATTCAGCTTAGGCAACATATCTGTGTATCTCTCAACTTGTCTACTTATTGTGGAAGTCATCTTATCGCATGGCGTTTGACCCCGGATTAAAGTCCAACCGGATTGCTTGATCGCCTACTCTTGCGCGATACGACACCTCCCCATAGTCCCTCATGTGCCGGTGTTTGCAGTGGACGACCACCCTCAGCAGGGAGGCGCTCCCCCGCCCGCCGCCAAGGCCGGAGACTTCGGTCGCTACCTTTCCATCCCCGGAGCGGGTAATCCGCCTTTCGTATTCCTTTATCTTTATTTTCGCGTATCCAATTTCATTGCCTCCTTCTTTCATATAATCCTTCTAGTCTACACGCATGCTTTGGGTATCATCATTTACTCGTGAATTACAATATGTATTTGATTGTTCCTATCTGTGTTGTTTCCGGTAGTGTTCCTGTATATTAGATAGTTTGATTTTAAACCTGCGCTTCTTAGCATTATTTTTTTGTGTTGTACATATTACTAGATACACCAGTTTATGGAAATGACAAATATTGCAGCGTTTTTGTGTTGTGCCTGCAGGAAATGGAAACGATGAGAACATGGTTAAGAGTCCTAGTAACCTGTCGATGCATCGCATCAACAGCTCGGGAGACCTACCCAACGGGGACACTAATCACCGTGGGAATACTCACTTCATGAGGAAGATTCCTCCCGGGGCCGAAGCTTCCAATATTCTAGTCGGGGAGGTGGACTTTCTGGAGAAGACGCTCTCGGCTTTCATAAGACTGAACACGGCGACGATGATGGGTAACCTGACGGAAGTTCCGGTGCCCACGAGATTCATGTTCGTCCTGCTGGGGCCTTCGTCAGCGAATTCGAGCTTTCACGAGATCGGCCGCGCCATGGCCACGCTGATGTCCGACGAGGTGTTTCACGAGGTAGCCTACAGAGCTCGCAAGAGAGATCACCTCCTGGCGGGGATAGACGAGTTTCTGGATGCCGTCACTGTGCTGCCTCCGGGGGAGTGGGACCCCGCCATTCGAATCGAACCTCCCGCGGCCATCCCCTCGCAGGACCCGCGCAAACGACCGCAGGAAAAGTGCAAGGAGGAACACGACGAGGAGGAGGAAGAGCAGAAGCAAAGAGAGGAATCGGGCCTATCGAGATCCGGAAGACTCTTCGGAGGCTTAATAAACGACTTTAAGAGAAAGTCTCCGTTTTACTGGTCAGACTTTAAGGACGCCCTCGCCTTACAATGCATTGCCTCGTGGATATTTTTATATTTCGCTTGTTTATCTCCAATCATCACTTTCGGGGGTCTCCTCGGAGAGGCTACCGGAAAGAACATGGCCGCCATGGAATCCCTCGTCTCGGGGTTCCTGTGCGGGTTGGTCTACGGATTTTTCTCCGGCCAACCCCTGACGATCTTGGGTTCAACCGGACCGGTGCTAGTTTTTGAGACGATCGTTTTTGAGTTTTGTAAGCAAGCAAACTGGGATTACATGTCGTTCCGATTCTGTATTGGAATTTGGATCACTATAATTTTGGTCATATTAGTGGCAGTGGATGCGAGTGCTTTGGTTTGCTACATCACCAGATTTACGGAGGAGAACTTTGCTACACTGATAGCGTTCATTTTTATTTACAAGGTAAAAAAATATGACTACTTAAAAATACAATGACTTCAGAATTAATATTTACTTCCATCGGATATTTTTTTTTTTATTTACATTTGATTTTTTAGGCTGTGGAAAATGTTATTTCAATTGGAAGGAAATTCCCTGTAAATACTCATCCAAATGATATCCTTAACTATGAATGTTATTGCTACCCGTCTAACTATTCAGACACCCCAGAGGACTTCAACTGGACATCCACCAGTAGGATCACTTGCCTGGTATGGAGCTTATACACCTGCTCAAAGTAACGACTACCTACTTCAAGTGAAGTCGATCATGTATTTACGTTTCTTTTTTTACAGGAAAATAACGGAACACTAGAGGGTGTTGGCTGTGATACTAAAGTATATGTACCTGATGTATTTTTGATGTCAATTATTTTATTCTTGGGCACCTTTATTATTTCAGTGCAATTAAAAGATTTCAAAAACTCGCTTTTCTTCCCTTCAAAGGTAAACTTTTATTTTTATGACACTTTCTAAATACTCGATAGTGGTTATTAATATTTTGAATTTATATGATTTTAAAATGTCGTATTCTAGGTTCGTCAGATAATTAGCGACTTTTCCGTAATTATTGCAATTCTCTCAATGTCATTTCTGGATTACTATGTGGGTATCAACACTCCCAAGCTTGAAGTCCCCGGGGAGTTCAAGCCTACCCTCACTGGCCGCGGTTGGATTATTTACCCCTTCAACAGAAACCCATACTGGTCTGCCTTAGTCGCCATTCCTCCCGCACTCCTGGGAACAATCCTGATCTTCATGGACCAACAGATAACTGCCGTTATCGTCAACCGAAAAGAAAACAAACTAAAGAAAGGCTGCGGTTACCATTTGGATCTGTTTATTCTCGCTATTCTCATCATGGTCTGCTCTGCTATGGGACTGCCTTGGTTTGTCGCTGCGACAGTACTGTCTATAAACCATGTGAATTCCTTAAAACTGGAATCTGAATGCGCAGCACCAGGAGAGAAGCCGCAATTTTTGGGGGTCAGGGAACAGCGTATCACACACATTTTGATATTCTTGATGATTGGCTGCTCTGTGCTCCTAACACCCATGTTGAAACACATTCCGATGCCTGTGCTGTTTGGAGTTTTCCTCTACATGGGCGCCGCTTCTCTAAAGGGACTGCAGTTCTTCGATAGGATCCTAATCATGTTTATGCCTCCCAAGTATCAACCGGATTATATGTTCCTGAGACAGGTACCTATGTAAATTTTGTATAGATCTTTACATTCGCAACAAATTACATTTGAAATATTTATCTATCTCTCCAAATTATTTGACAAAATTCTCTATTAAGTACAGGTACACTAAAATGCTTATCAACTTATTCTAATGACTTCAGGTGCCGATCAAGCGAGTGCATATGTTTACCATCATTCAGTTGGCCTGTCTGATTTGCCTGTGGTCCATTAAATCATTTACTTCTACGTCTATTCTGTTCCCGTTGATGCTGGTGGTTATGATTGGCATCCGGAAGTCTCTGGACTTGATGTTCACCAGGAGGGAGTTGAAGATTTTGGATGACGTCATGCCAGAGATTACCAAGCGCAGCGAAGACGACATGAGGCATCTGGGAGACGTTGAGGTGGGCTGGGGTGCCAGGTTACTTGGATATTTCAAAGGGAAATAGACAGAACCAAATGTTCAGCTTGCATTTTGAGTGAAAATTTACCAAGTAGTGGTGTCATCAACAGTTTTTTTTTAGATTTCGGTACAAAGTCTTTTGTCAAAACTAATTAGAGATAGCTTATGTGGACTCCGTACTTCTATGACAATGATTTTAAAGTTATGTCCACTGCCGTTAACTGTTGATACACCTAAATTAAAACTGTGTTGTTTCATACAGCAGTGTCTTCATAAATCATAGTTCCAATGTTTTATACTAAATTATGGAAGAGATATTCAGTATTTTTTTTAAACAAGGTTTTTATATATGTATTATAAAACCAATTATAGAGACTCAAATATTTAAGGCTGTAATAAGAAGACATTCACCTAACCTAACTACCGTAATATAAAATTTGAGGATTAACATTTCAATGTAAATAACAATAGGATTAACAAAAATTTTATATTTCAAACTTTAATTTTAAATACAATACCTAAAGGAGAATGCACATTGACCATCTCAAATATGTAAAATCTCATTACTACAACTAATGGATGTATTTCAGCAACTGAAACCAAAAGCTTACAATAATGGCAATGTGTCGCCAACCTAAAGCACATATTAAAAATACCACACTTACATTCATCGTCACATTGATTTTATTTAATTACTTGGGTGTGTTTCTACCGAAAACAATTTTTTAACAAAACTAATACACCCATTAACCAAAAAATAATGTTAATTAATTGATAAAAATATCCACTATTTTCATGGACACCAGTTTAAAATTAATCTTAGGATGGATAGCTTAATCTTAAAAAATACTTTATTGGAGTTTGAAAACATTGAAATTTGATCTATACATTCTGTATTTCTTAAATCAAGTAAAAAGTTATTTAGATAATAATGTGATGTATACCTAATCATATTCTTAATTACCATAGAACTCATAATCAATCCCATGAGTGAGTCAATTTAAGTGAATATAAAAAAAATAGTGTACGGAAGTAGTTTTATAGATATAGAATCCGTTAAGTGCCATATTTCTAGGATCATATATACATACATACACTAGTTGAATAAAATAGCACAAAAATAGTGACGTTTTATACCTGCAGCATGCTGCGAGATTGTCAGCGCTGCTACTAAAGCAGAGAGTTTAAATTTCACAGCAGTAATATAACTTAACGTCTCTCTATCAGCTGATATGATAAGCAATAAAAAATAAGAGCCCTTAAAAAAGATTAAAACATTAGGCAAATCTTAAATTAAAGTCTAAATCGAAAGATTTTTTTTTACTTTTTAAGAGATTTATTTAAAATTTTATATGATCGTATATGTGACAAAGGCCACTGTAAGATAGCTGTGCAAATTATACAGTATGGCTCTTGACACTCACAAATCACCATATTCACTATCAGTTCCTGGTGGGAAAGTACTTCGTCTGGTTAATGCTGTACTTTTTAAATTGTTTGTGAAAGAGATCCAATGTTTGTGCCTTGGCCACTCCTACCCAGAGATAATTGTAATTATTTAAGAAAATAGATGCAATAATTTAAAAAAACATGAGTGCAAAAGTAAAAAACAATTCATTTAAAGAAATTTTGTAACTGCAAATTTACATAAAAACGTAAAAGTTATACTTACAGCTACAACGTTGAAATTTATCAGATGATCCAATAAACGTGGGGGCCACTTATGTTATAATCGCTTTGAATTATATGTCAAATTTAATACAACCCAACCAAATCAAGCGTCAATTACATTCCATACAACAGTTATAAAAATTTTATTAAGCCAAAAATGCCTTTGATGGACAAAAAATGCCTTTGACGAAGAAAATATGATTGCCAATAACACACAACTAGTGTCTTAGAACTGCAATTTCTATTTGATAATGTATTTTGGCATTACATTTTTGTATGTCTAAAATGACTTTGAATTTTTAGGTAGGTAAGTAAGAAACCACGTAATAACATTATGATAACAAGTAACTTGTTATTTTACGTTAAATTTTCAATGCCACCCATGATACAATTTAAATAAATGTGCATGCACCTCTCCACATGTAGCGAGCATGCTGTGTAAGATCATTTTTAATGTTAGCAAACAAAATGTTATTATTTATTTTATGTCTTATGTGAGCTTTTATTGTTTATGCCATATATATATATATATATATATATATATATATATATATATATTTTAAATAATGAAACTGAATTAACACCAATTTTAGTTATCTGTCTGAATAACATTTATGTTTTACATGCCTGGTATTTTCATAATGTAACCTAACCATCGTAATTTATTGGGACTACTTTTCACTAAAAAATATTTGTGAAATTATACTTTATAATTAATTAAATTTATTTACAACATATTGTATTCTTTGTAAAAATTTGGATAATTATGTCAGAAAAAAAATTGTATGCAAAGCCATGCTACAAAAAAACTTTTCCTTAATATATTTTTTTAACCAAAACCTTTTATGCTGGTTTATTGTGTACTAGCAAGAACAATCAACCTTAAATGTATTTTGTTGCAAAACATTTTGTCACATTATTATTTTCATATCATTCATAAAGTAGAATTTATGTTGTCGATATTGTCTTAGAAAGCAAACAAAATGTGATGAGCTAGTCATTGTGTGTCTATCTTAAGATTTACTGCTTTATACAATACTTAAACATACTAACCTAATTAACAAATAAAAATTGTCTCAGAATAACACACCGCTTAATAGTATACAAACAATACTAATATTTGGCCAAAGTAAATTCAACATGATATGCCTTTGATTGCCTTAAATGTGGCACGACCACAAATTTTTGATCCTTTTTTACACCATTACCATTAGTATTATTCATTTTCCTTACGAAAATGAGAAATTATTATAGTATTTATTTAAACCTTAATTAAACATAACTTTAAAAATTATACATGCATTATTTAAGAGTAATAAATTATCAATCCAACCGACCCTAAATTTGAAAAAAAACTCAACTTTAAATAAAACAATGAAGATTGAAATTTTACAATGTGTGCCATGTGATCTACATTACATACAATATTTTTACCAAAGAAAAGTTATTGATACCATTTTTTAAAATGTAATACATAACGGCCATAAAAACTTTTATATGAAACTAAAAATGTAAAAACTACTAGCATATTTTTTTTTTAGTCTTTGATTGAATACATTTATATTAAACTAACCTAATGTTTATACATGTACTATAAAAATATTAATATGATAGCTTTTATGAATTTGATTATTTTTTATGTGCCAACATTTTGTTTCACCGAGCTATAGTAGAGTATGTAATTCATGATTTAGTTATGTGTTTTGTGCCAAATAAACTTATGTTGATTACTGTTGAATTGTTTTGATTTTATTTTTATTTTTCCTCACCTTCATTTAACCTACAGTTACCCATTGGAAAAAGCTACATGAACATTTGAATTTTTTTTTTTACATTACCATCTTTTAAATATAATTTTTAAGAGACTCTAAATTATTATTGAATAATTTTTTTTACCGTGAATATATGTTAGCAACATATACTATATAGTATATGTTGACATAACATGACTTTTAACAAATATTCATGGAATGAGAATGGCTTTGAGAATAAAACTTTTTTTTAATATGCATATAATTTAGAGTCTTTTACACTATAATTTATGTTTTTTTCTGCATGTCCTATTAATTATGCATGTAATGGAGCAAAAAAATACCATGCTTGCTTAACTATTTGATTTTGTTTTTCGTAAATATTGACCCTCTAACCATAATATAATAGTTAAGCAATTACTATCAATACTATAAGTCTCACAAACTTCTACGACATACCTATCGTTCCACAAAAACTTCATGCTTGGATTCATCTTTTCCCATTTATGGTCTGATCAAAACCACTATTTTTAAGACAGAAATGCAAGCAACAATGTCAAACTTCTCACAAAAGAGGTAGCTTAAGAGTCCAATATCACGAGTAGATGGCTAAGAATTATGAAGTGTATGAATATCCCTACAAGCCTGGAATGGAGAGTTAATGGTAAATAGGTAACCATTTAAAATGTGGACAGCTCATGAATTTATTAAATATTTTAGGACTTACTTACTTACTTGTGAAGGTTGCAGAGGAAACCTAAAAGTAATTCCACCCAATAAAATTTCATGATATTTCTAGATTTCTAAAAAAGTTTGCTATACCTTTGTAACTGCAGTTTCAAAAATTTTAAAAACGTGCAAATTTAACTAAAAAGTGACAATTCTCAATAAGCTTCCAATGGGAAAAAAAACATTTGCTGAAATTATCCAGATGTTTATAACAAAATCATATAGTGATTTTCTACCAACTACTATATAGTATTTTAATTTACTCTATCCATGTACTAAAACACACACAATAAAATGAATGGTTTGCTATTATCTGCTCTTTTAGATATCTGCAACCTCTCTGAAACCAATTATATTTCACTTTAAAATTTTTACTTATAATTAAAATAATGTTTATAATTTCAATTTTTTTATTTTATAGGAGGGACCATGCGGAAATCCTCCTCCTTACCCAGGGAACTTACAGATTCCTCTCACCAACGGAGATATTTTAAAGATACCCATAAACCCTATAAATATATCAGAAGAGGTTAATAAAACAGCTATTTGGAAACAAGTCAATAATACTAACCTTAAGAAACCACCAACTTCAAAAAATGATGACAAAAAAGAAAAATCAGAGAAGAAGAGTCCAAAAATAAACAGGTATTTTAACTACATTAATACCTCAAAAAAAATAATTAAATATGTAAATACTGTAGTAATGCTTTGTCTATGGTACTTACCCTGAAATACTACTGTCAAATTTTTGAGATTCAAAAGTCTGACCTACCAAATCAGAACAAATCAAGAATTGGTTCAACGAATTAGTAAAGTAGCAGTGCACATTTTACTATTTTACAAATAATTCACCAAGTCAACAAATCACTCGAATTCATCTCTGAAAGAGGGATAATCGTTTTTCTTTTACTGAAAAAAGAAAATCATGTGCGAAAAGAGTTAAATTGTAGATCTTTAATTTAAATTCACATTTATGATCTTTTTTATTGTCTAATAGTAAATAGTGCAAGATGATCAAATTATCTATTATTTTAGTTCAAAACACAAGAAACTGACCAAGGAAGTTCAATCCGAGGTGGACAAGCGTCTGTCAACAATGCCCGAGGAGGACGAAGATGACTTCCCCATCACGGTGAAGGTGGGAGTGTATACATGTGATTCCAGATTTTAAGTGTGATTTATAAGTTCACAAGTAACTAACTACCCACTGACAATGTTACCAATCCTGCACCTGTGGTACAGCTAAAGCACTTTCAAAATCCAGAAAACCCATTTTTACATTACGTGTGCACTTTGATGTTGCATAGAAAATTTAATGTGAGTAGAATTATTAATTGGATGTAGAAATATATAGCAAAAACACATAGTTGTCTCAACGAAGGAATATAAATTCTTTATAGACTACTGATACAATGTTAGATATGTATAGATATTGTTGAATATTTCGTGATATTAAAAAAAACTTCTTAATAATTTATTTTTGAGAATGAAAATATTAAAAGAATACTTCAAAAAGGTATAATTGTATTTATAGTAAATGTGATCCTGCATGTTTATTTTGTGTTATCAATGGTTATATTATGTTAGCTATCTGTGTGATAATCTATTTATTATTATATGTACTATATATTGCTTGAAAATACATTATACTTAACCTCAAATTCAACACAGCAAATAAGTAGTTATTATGTAGTACCTACAATTTAGAGAAGAGACATTTATTTTGTAATACAGTCTTATTATATAAATAGAATGAAACTCATAACAAATCTCTTTCTCTAAAATAGGTTTGTTAACTAGTAAGTATTATTGAAGTTTTATCTTAAAATGGGTAATTCAATTGTATTAATAAAAATTAAGAAATTAATTGCCTTATAATACTGTTTACCTGGAAATAGCTATAATATTGTGTAAAAAAAAAACAGGCAACTCTCAATTCATGAATGAAGTCTTGATTTGTATTATTTTTTGTTTATATGTGCTTCTTGCATTTTTGATTTTGATACACACTATTTTATATATTTAATTATATGTTATTGCAATTTCACTGCAATCATCACATCTTTCATATTCTTTACTTCGTATTGAGAATTCTTCTCTCACTTTCTCATTTGTGAATATTAAATTGGCAAATGTGTCATGATTAATGTGCATTTTCACAGAAATAAAAATAAGTTGCCTTTGATTCAAATAAGTTAAATAAAAAAATTTTTTCATTGAAAAATAAATTGTTATTAAAAAATAAATAATTATGAAAACTGTTGATAATAACAAGCAGGTGAAGACTTTGAGACAGTACATAGCAGCAATGAAGACAGTGCTTTCTATCACTACTCTTACAATTAAATTTATATGCACTGTATTATTTTTTTCAGAATGATTCTAAACGGCCAAAAGAGTTCTGGAGTGACACAAGTAAAAATTATTCCAAAAAATGCAGTTCTGCTGAAACATCTGTGTAATGCTTAAACTAACACAGGCCACTGCGTATGACAACCCTATCAATTTAAAAACTCTATTTTAATTAACAGACACATATATAGTAAAGAAATATAACACATATTTGTTATGAAATAGTGTTATCAAATTTATTTTTATAATAATCAAAATATATGTGTAAGCTCGGTATTATTTATTTTATTTCATACGGTAACTGTTTAACTTTTTGATCCTTTTGGACCCTTTTATAAAATTCCCTAGCCTTATTAAAACACCATTCAATCAAATTAACAATGTGATTACTACATCTTCAACAGTTTTTAAACGAGGTTTAGTAAATGGATAAGATTGCAACAAATGTTACTATGGAAGTGATAAAATGAAGGACTGATAATAGCATCTTTTATGTCAACTTTAGTCTTCTATACTTCGATTCATGGATTGTATAAGTAACAATAATCATCATTATGTTTTCCGGTTCAAGCCTTATTTTCAGAGTTGAATCCCACAATAATTTAATAAAGCTTTCGGTTTTAGCATAGTCAAAAATGGCATTACGTGTATCAGTGCAAATTATCTTTTTTAAATGATTTCATTACAATTATTGCAATAAATTACTATAAGCAAAGAACTTATCTGATTCAATCCATAAAGAAATATTTTATTACCTAAATTGATTGAAATGTTAGCATATAGTCCCTTTGTATTGCCAAAAAAGTATATTTTATTATTTAGATAATGTTTAAGTTCTTTATATAGTACTATAATGTAATTTCCATGTTAGTAAAACAAGTAAACGTTACGTGTTTGGTGTTAGAATTCAGATGCATTTGCAAAATTTTAGTGTCAAAAAGTGAGTCTTAAACAAATAGAGCGTAAAATTAGAATACCTCCAACCTATTGAAAATATCTGTAAACTGTTCTAAAGATAGGTTTATTAAATAGAAAACCAATTTATCAATTCAATTTTAAATAAATCAATAAATCAATTAGACATAGTAAAGTTACATAAAGACATAGTTTTCAGAAATTAAACAAAACATTAAACATTTGCAAGGTTGGACATGAAACTTGTAATCTAATAGTTAGCTTGATGATGTCGAAGTTAACTCCTAACGTAATGATGGAAAAATCCACTAGCTGGTGTATTTGGACTGCTTCAATTTGGTTGGATTACATGTGGTAAAACAAATTATATATTAAAACATAGCCTCATTTGACGCATGAAATGAAAATTTAACAAACGTTAGAAATTCCATAACTCAAAAATAAATTTTATATATAAATGCTACTTCGGCATCTTTTAAAATATTAATTAATATTAAGACGCTAAAATATTAGTAGAGGCAAGATAATTTTTGAATAGCAAGATTAAATTGACTTTACTTCACAAACATGGTAGAAAATGTATTATTCCATCTCAAATGAAACCTGGTCTGAATACATTTAAAAATTGTAAAATCTATAGTGTTACAATTTTAAATGTGTACTATTTGTGTTATGTATCCTATGATTTTTAATAAATGAATTGTATGAAAAATATGTCCTTTATCTAACACATTCCTCAACATAAACTTAAACATTTTTTATATTAAAAGACTGACTTGAAAACAAAATATTTTATTTAAAATGTACACAGAAAAGTATTATTATATTAATTAATATAAAAATCAAAGAACTTTCCACATTACAATATACATGTTGAACTGTCTGTTAATGTGAAAACAACCTAAGAAAATAATACCATTGTATTAAAAAATACACATTTAATTTAATAACATTGCCGTAAGAATGATAGACTATTATCAATATCAAAAAATACAAACTGAACCTGATAAAATACTTTATCCATATGGTTTAATATTTTTTGAACCTGTAATTATGGCAACCATATTAATTATTTCATTAATTTGAAGTTAGCGTTCCTTCATCCTCATATTTTATACCTCGAAGAATCAGCAGATGGAGCTGGACTAGGAGTATTGTAATTTAAAGCTATTGCACATGATGGTTTAGGAGTGGATGGCAAATCAGACAACTCCAAGGTCTCGTTGTCCTTGGCTGTTTCGCTACAACTTGGCAAGCTGGCGGCTTCGGCAAGGTTTGCCCTCCTTTCTGATATACATTTCAGTAATGATTTTCCTTCCTCCTTGGTCTAAAATAAAAACAGAGCAAATCACAAATGGCGGTTACAAAATAAGTATAAATCATTTCAGAAGTAAAATTTTGAGAAAATACCTCTTCATGATCAAGACATTTATAAGCATAATGAGCTGCGTGGTCCAAGCGACTGTTGTTGAGGTGGTAATGTGCCAAGTATCGGTGTGCTTCTTGCAACCCTTTATCTGCATCCACATCTCCGTCGAGGCATGCTGCGCTGTATGCAGCTGCTGCACTATCACGCATCAATAGCTTATCATACAACCTGTAAACGCAATCAATTTATATTCTCTTCCGTTTTAACTCCTCAGGTTGATTTGGCTTATTTACTCAATGTAATTGTAAATAAACAAAGTGATATCAATATGGAAGATTTTCTTCCGTATTGATATCACTTTATAGTATAACTTATCTTAATCTAATCCAAAAAGTTGATAAAAACGTTGAGACAAAAGTTATTTAAAAAAAGGATTCAAAAAACAATTTAATTGAATCATTGATACATACAACGGGATACATACAGCAATTTATTAATATTTGGTTAAAAACAATCAGTACTTAGCCAATTTAAGGAGAGCCATTCCCTCAATATCTCCAACACTGTGTGCTCTGTGGTAACATTTTAATGCATTTGGTATTTTGTCTAATTTTTCAAATGCTTCTCCAAGAGCCACAAGCATCCGGGAGTCACCAGGACACTGCTGGGCAGCTCTCGCATAGTAATACACACAGTAGCCATTCAATCCCAAAATCTCATAAGCCTGTCCCAACCCATTCCATGCTCGATAATCATGACGATTCACTTCTAAAATTTTAATATAATAATTAGCATTTGGTCCCACAACTATAAATGTCAAAGTTTAAACCATAAAATAATTATGTTACATAAGGTCCTAAATACATTTAATATTCATTTGTTCAATCACTAAACGAAAGTCACCTACAGAATCATCTAGAGCAGTCATGTCAAAGATACGGCCCGCGGGCCGCATCCGGCCCTCGGGCCGTATCAATACGGCCCGCGATCGCAATGTGTCACAGAAAGAAGAATCATGTTTTTTAGAGTTTTTAGACATATTTTATTTGAATCTGGCCCGCCTACACATACTAAATTGAATATATGGCCCTCTGCAAAATTGAGTTTGACACCTCTGATCTAGAGTCTGTAATCTGTATTTGAATTCAACTACTAACCCAATTTTTACTCTTCAAGTAATATTTTCACTTATGTTTTTCATGATTTGAATTAGCACAAACTTAACACAAAAAAGAAACAATTTACGACAATTACCGATTGCTTGTCGATACGATTGAATTGCAGCATTAGTGTTTTGCAATTCAACAAATTCATGACCCATCAGAATCCAGGCAGAAAGATAATTTGGATTCAACCGAAGCGCTCTTTGGAAGTAAACAACAGCTTTCTGGTGCTCGCTACGAAGACTGTAGTAGTTTCCTATAATGAATAACCATTATTGATAGTTAGTATGATTGATAAACTATTTTAATAATAAAATCATTTGCAGTAAGAAGGTTAGTTCAACAATGCCCTCATAAGGATCATTTTTTTTCTGTTTAGAGCTCTGTTTAAATTAAAATTAATTGGTCATTGAATATAATTACAAAATGTTGGTATATTGAGGCACCTACTGAATAATTTTTATTTCCTTACCAATAACACAGCATGTTTCTACTTTGTATTTATCTATTTCGACAGCTTTATGGGCAAGGTTGGCCAATTCTGTTTTCATTTCCTTAACATACAAAAGATGAGAGTACACATCTAAATTATCAAGGCGAAACGGGTCTGCTTGCTGAACCGTCTTAAATGTAGCAATTGCATTATCGACATCTAAAAATTTGAAAAAACATAACTGATTTTAAAATAATTTCATTGCCAGAAATTACAGAAAATCTACGTAATTTGTTCATACGGTCACCGGGTACAGAAAAATTTTAAGTGTCAAATGACATGTATAGTCAAAAATAAATAAAAAGCCAGTTAAGAAAACTTTTCTATTCAAAGATTATAAATTATTTTAATTATAACTAAAACTATATTTCACTGGGACAAGCAGTTCCAGTTTGCAAGTCAAATTTACATGACAGCACTTTTATCCTATTCCGAAGACGAAATCTGCATAAACAAAGAATCAAAACACTTACTGACTTTTTAGTAGTATACTAAAATTTAAATAAAAGTTTTATAAAACATACCTCTATTATCATGGTAAGCAATAGCCATCTGAGCACTGAGATAAGTAAACTTATCAAAACCATTATTTCTAAGTAGTTCGTAGATATCGATAGCTTCATCCAAGAACTTCTGCTCCATATAAATATGGCCTAAAAATAACTGCGCCATCCAGTGGCTTGGCAACATTAGAGCTTCTAGACTCTCTCGGTCTTGTAGGAGAGATGCTAGCTCCAACCAGGCCGCCCACAGCCACGGAACAGCATTAACTGATTCTTCTAAAATCTCAACAGCCTGACTACATAGATCTAGTTTCTTTAACACTACACCGTACAGATATAACCCATAACCATCTAATGTTTTTGATGCATAGTCAATTTTGAGTATATTCAAGAGCTCCTTTAATGTTTTACTTTTAGAGGCATCTGGTGAGCATCCTGCTTCAGTCATATTGTCTAATCTCTTTTTTTCGCTTGATAAATATTTAGAATATAAATGAAGAAAACGTATCCTCGGTACAGTACAATTTTCAGAAAAATATGCAGCTCTGTCATATTCTTGGCAATCAAAAAAACTTTTCGTAAGTAAGTATGTATCGTGTTCAGCATCATTAGTGTAATCTGGTAACGAAACAGGATCAATTTTTACACTTTTTAAAGAATAATTGCACTCAGAAAGCCACTTGACAGTTTGAATTAAGCCTCGTTGAGAGCATTCATATATCGATAGCCGCAGCTCCCTTTTAATTTCATTTAAATCAAACTGAGCTTCTAACGTATCCATCATGTTAGATATGTTCTGACTTTCTATTAAAATATTTTACTAACTGTTCAAATGGCTAAAATATTCAAACATCAAACCACAAACGATCACCAACCATCTGTCACAACACACCATAAACTATATTCGTAATGAAATCTACGATTTTTGGCATTCAAGTACAAAATGAAATGAATTTATCTATTCATATGCCATGAGTCAAATTTAAATGGGCATAAAAATATAAACTTTGTATTTCATGTTTCATTATATCAAGCATGTGGGGTTTATAACCATAAACAAAAATTAAAACACAAACCCTATTGTCAAAAACATAGACAACTATAATAGTCGAAAATGAGCCTTGTGACAAAAAGTGACAGCAAAGCAAATACAGGAAAAATATCTCTCTAGTTAACTCTAATGAAGAGAGTATGTGTTATTATTTAAAATATTCACATTGTCTGTGGCCTCTTAATCTATCACTTATAAGCAAATATAAAAACTTTTTTATCAAGAAAATCTGAAATATTTACTCATAAAAAAAAATAGCCAAAGTTTAATAACAAACATAATATCAATTTAGTCTAAAATGTCTTGGATAAGGGACAATACTCTAACATGGATCCAAATGTTCTGTGTCAAAGTAGTTAAAACAGGTAAAGTCCCTCGCCATGTAGCATTCATTATGGATGGTAACAGAAGATTTGCAAAAAAAAATAAAGTAGATAAAGGTGAAGGACATTCCAAGGGATTTGATAAGTTAGCTGAAACATTACAGGTAACATTTAATTTGGTATCAAAACAACTTCAAAGAGTTGAGACATTGGATTTTTAATATTATTAATGATTGCATGTATGAACTCATTTATCTTTCAGTGGTGCCTTGATTTAGGAATACCTGAAGTGACTGTATATGCCTTCAGCATAGAAAATTTTAAAAGAAGCCAAGAAGAAGTAGATACTCTTATGTCACTAGCAAGAGAAAAATTTAGAAGATTACTTGAAGAAAAGTATGTCCGATATTCAATACATGTTTATTACAATTATCCACATTGTGGTTGCTTAATTAATTTTTTCAACGCAGAGATCGACTTATGGAGAAAGAAGTATGTGTCCGTGTTGTTGGCAGACTATCATTATTACCAGCTGATATTAGAGCACTAATCGCAGAGGCTATGCTTCTTACAAAAGATAACACCAAAGCACGACTCAATGTTGCATTCGCTTATACTGGTAAATATTATGCAGTTTATCAAAATATGCTATAGAAAGAATCTCTAATGCACCTGTTTCATATATATTTATGGACTGTGTCAATACAAATACTTATATATATTATTTTGAAGTTGTCGGGTCTTATTTCATCTAAAAATTTGTTGTACCGACATGTTTAATACATACAGACCTGTTGAGATAGCCCCCATATAAACAATTTCCAAATTTTGTGGTATGCACACTCGCAGAGACTACTCATTGTTTATGAAAAATGGAACCACCTGTAATACATCATTCTGAGTTTCACATTGAAAGAAATCAGTATTATCATTAATTTTCGCAAACTTGTTTTATGATAAATTAAACATTTTATTAAAGTAAATAATTTTTTTAGGAGACTTTACATGCATTTTTCTATAAAAACCTATTCAATGCATAAAAAAAGACATTACAGTACATAACAATTATAAATTAGTATAGATGTAGAAAAAAAAATAACACAATTACAAATTGCTATTAGTGCATCACGTAATATGTTCTATATTATATTATAGGCCGCGATGAAATAGCTGGAGTTGTTCAAGACTTAATCAACGGAGCACAATCAGGAATAATTGAATCAGAAGATATCACCGAAGCTCTCATGAACGAATCTATGCAGCTATCTGCACCGGATCTTCTAGTGCGGACTTCTGGAGAAGTCAGGTTATCAGATTTCATGCTATGGCAGGTATGAGTCTGACTATATATAAAACTACATTTATATTATAAATGACTTGTCCTAAAATAATGTTTATTTCATTATATTGTAGCTCACCGATACATGTTTATATTTCACGGACGTGTTGTGGCCAGATTTTAAAATCTGGCATCTCCTCTCCTCGATAATTCACTATCAGAGAACGTCGAGCGATGAAAAGAAAGAAAATCTCACTGTAAATGGAAAGGGAAGGACCTTCCTTAATCATATAAAAGAACAAAGAGTGCACACACTAGAAACCTATGTACAAGTGACACAGGCCTCATAATAAAATATCTTGTTACTTAATTATTAAGGGAAAAAAATATATTTATATTTTGAAATAAATACATATAATACTTGTTACTTAATATTGTTTTGTTTTATTAAAACTTTTGGCAGGGCAATATATATATCGACTGCAAATTGACACAACCAGAAAATTATGTAGTCGTTTTATTTTTGCATAGATCCTTTTTTTCTAGAATGTAAAAAAATAAGTAAGATGATTGGATTTGGATTGGGAATAATATTATTAACACACTATAGGCGGGTAACCATATTGACTAAACTGATGTGCGTAGCGGGCAAAATTTGCGTAAAATTTCGCATGCGGAATCTAGTCTATACATTAACCCTTTGCACTCTTTGATTTTTATTTTCCGTTTAGCAACTCCGAGTTAATTAGTCTATCAATAATTTATTTTGCATACAATTCAAATTTTGAAATTTATTTTAAAACAGGGGTGGCCAACCCAAATGATCTCGCACTTTGGAAATACAGCATAACTCCGCATGCCGCATATAAAATTATATATCCCCATATAAGATTTATATACACTATAGTAAAGCCTCGCTATAACGGACCCGTGTTTAACGGACTTCGGATATAACGGACAAAAATCCGGTCAAATGTAAAAAAATTAAAAACATTTTAAATGCGAAAAATGTAAAAAAAATATATATATAGTATCTACTATAATAATAGCCATTGTGTGTTTGTATGTTTGTATGTATGTATGTATGTTTCATTTTTCCGTTCTGTATAGAATATCTTAAAAGATACAACGCTGATTTTTTGCACATAAGTTAAGTAAATTTTTCCGCAGCTATGTGCCGAATTTCAAGACGATAGGATAATATTTTCATTCATAAACTTTAAAATATGCTCATCAAATACGTCATTTTATGACGGGCTACATTGCTAGTATAATATAAAATCCAAAACACAAACAAAATTCTATTGAATTGTCTTCGGACACTAGTCGTGAAGTGCCGTTGTTGTTTGATATCGACGCGCTTTGCTTTTGGTAATCCTACTAAAGGGGAATCAAGTTTTGTTTGCACTTTTGAAGTTTGGTGTTTTTGTATAATCAACTCGAAAATTAATAAAATATTAAAAAATATTAAAAAAATATTTTTTTACATTGCATTTAAAACGTTTTTAATTTTTTTCACATTTGACCGGATTTTTGTCTGTTATGTCCGAAGTCCGTTAAACAGGGGTCCGTTATAGCGAGGCTTTACTGTAGTGTATATAAATCTTTTATGGGGATATATAATTTTATATGCGGCATGCGGAGTTATGCTGCATTTCCAAAGTAGCCCGCGAGACCATTTGGGTTGGCCACCCTCTGCATATACATTTAAATTATGAGTGATCGGCATGAAAACATTAACAAGACGAAATTTATTGTTCCTTATCTTTATTTTATAAACAAATATTAAAGAAGTAAGTTGAGGAGTCTAAACAAACATTACGAGCTGTAAACCTAAAGAGTAAATTGACCTTATGCCGCTTTTAGTGTAAACACATTCAAACGGGTATTTCTGTACCCGTCCCGCCTTTAGACAGCAGTCAGCGAAGCGGGTATTAATACCCGCCCCGCCTTTAGTGTGTTAACACTACTTTTTATACAGCTCAACTTCAATTTTTTTTTTAATAAAATCAAATTTTCTTTCTGTTGTCAATATTTTGTTCAATAAAAACTACAATTTTTTTAAAAAATGGTGTAAAAATTTATTTGAGTACTGTTACAAAGTTTAAAAAGTATAATATAACTTATAATATTTATCTCAATAATGTATTGCTGTGTTGTAGAAAGTTTTTTTTAAAACAGACTTTTCCAAGGCACAATTTTATCACTTATCTATTATCTTGTTCTAGGAACTCAGTACTTTTGGTTTAATAAATAACAATTATAGTTTACAGAGTACCAAAAATAAATAGTGAGTAATATAGCATCATATATTTTTTATTAAAATCAGTCTAAGCTGGATAAATTAAATTATTAATCATAAATATTTGATTTACCTATTTTAAAATATTCTTATAAATAACAACTGAATGATAATATCTAATACTGAAATATAAAAACAATCTTAGATGCCCAAAAAACACAAACCAAGCCTTCTTACTAGTTTTCATGCATGATAAGCAGTTAAGTTACAATAAACTTTAGAACTTAGAAGAAAGACGAAGGCATCTCAAAGCGTCCAGCAAAAACCATTTTGAATCCAGGTTTTGCATTATGAAGCAGCAAATCAATTATCTGAGTGTAACATGCATCGTGTTCGAGACGATCTGGCATCAGCTCTAGAGCCAAAAGACGACATTGAGTGGATGGTTCATTCCTCAGCAAGCCTGCCAAAAATCTCAATTTCCAAGAATAACAATCCATGCAGTATACAGCCAGCTTCATAACAAACTTTTCAAGAGCTCTGCAATACAACTGATGAATTTCTAAGCCATAATTATCTACAACTCCATCCATGTGAGCCGCAACCTTCTCCCCGAATATCTCTGTCAACTGACAAAAGAGAGGAGGTAATTTTATTTCCTGACAGTCAAAAGTTCTTTCGTTGGGTAAATCAATAAAGTCAGGCAAATCTAGGACATTTAGGTAAATCAAGGTCACCTGTAACATCACATGCAATGAAAACGTAGCCTCAAATGGAAGCACAGCCTTCAACATATCAGAGATACTGATAATGATGTATTGTGGGTTCACTTCTGGCTTATAATTGAGAACTTGAGAGCAACACTCATAAGTAAAGGATTTAATAATTTCCCGAGTTTTATACTTTCCCTCTATTTGCATGTTCCAATTGTCCAGAATGAACTGCTTGAATATAGAGCAAACGTGCTCAACTCGCCGGTTCTGTACTTCAAGTGAGTTAGCCTTTACAAGGTAATACACAAGTAGTATTTGCAAATATGCAGCATTAGTTGATTCAAGATCTAGATTATTTAAATACTCATGTATTATGGAGTCACAGAATTCGCTGCTAAGCAAATGAACAGAAAAGCTCATACTCCATAATAAATATGAAATTTCTCGTGAAACATCTAGCCTGGCCACTTTTAGGGTGCTCAAACTTTTCCAGCAGGTCTCCAAATAATCACTCACAATTTCAGGGTAAACACAATCATATTTTACTAGATATTGGAATAAATTCTTATCCTTCTCCTCAAAACTCAAAATGAAAAACTTTAATAACTGCCATACATCTCTGGCCCTGTTGACATTTCTCTCAGATTGAAATACGCTAAAAGTTCTCTGGAAGATAGCATCTCTCACCGAGCTGTTTGTCTCAGCAGCCCACATGGTCTTGAAAAATTTCAACAATTCATTTCGAGGGTACAAAAAATAAGCCAACCTTGCAGAGTGTTTCCTCAAAGATACCTGTTTCTTTGCTAGATTATCAATAAAGTTTATTGTTTCAACTGTTGACCTTTTGTAGCACAACGAAAGTAAAGACTTTAGAGCGAATTTCAAGTAATCATCTTCACCATACATCAACAATGCATCATAAGATATTGGAGGATTTATAAATTTCAATGAATTCGCAATCACTTCAGCCATCTGATATTCAAATACATTTTCCGACCTTGTTACAATCTTAGTAGGATTAGGAGCATATTTTACCACCATCAGTTCAGCTTCAGTCTTATCTAAAACCATAAATAAAGTACTGATGATAGCCGCTATTGTTTTTCCATCACTCTTTTCAAGACCGAGCCGTTCAATGAGTTTTTCCTTAAATAAATCTCCGAAAGGTTTCTGCATGTAGGCTCTCGTCTGTTGAAACAACCTTTTATTATCATCAACCGTGTAATTTTTTATGACATGCTCCACAAGTATGTGAGAATTATCCGTGATGATGGTTGCATCGTGTTTGAAAAGGTCCCTTATAAGTTCAGATGAACCTTCATACTTGAAAAGCTCATTAGCAAACATACTTCTAGATCGTCTGTCCCTCTTAAGAAACTCTAAGATAGGACTTGAGCGTTTATCGTCTTCGCTTGCCACAACCATCCATTTTTTTATTTGATCCAAGAGCCAAATATTATCAGTAAAATTTCTGTATCGATTTTTATATCGTTCATTCCAACTAAAATAACTTTTCAATAGAGATATGATCATTCCTTCAGATCTTTTATCATTGGGAGGACGAGACTCAATAAGAACTCTGTATCGTTCTAAGTAAATGTTAAGAATCTTGAGTTCATATTTAGAATTATTTTTTAATAAATTTAGAGTATTTATATTATATGCTTGCATTATCTCAAGTACAGAATCAATCTCTTCGTTATGATCTAATCGGTAATGGATATACTCCTGAAGGTAGCTTGACAAAAAATGAGAACGGTAATTTTTTTCAATATCGTTATTAATATACATTATTTGCAACATTTCATTGATAACCTCCCAATGCTTAGCAGATAGCTTATGAAGTACAAAGGACTCTTTTAAGTAAAACATAAATCTGTAGCGGATAAACTCGACAGCATTACGATATCGCTCAGCAACAAAAATCATCACATTGAGTAAAGCCGCCTCATCAGCATTATGCTTGCAACTATCTAGCATAGTTTCCATTAACTTAACTATCTCCTCCATTTTAGACGTAGAAGCTAGCAAATTCTTGATTCGCGGCACAGTAATTTCTGTACTAGTAAACTTTAAATAATAATCTTCTTTCAAGGAATCTTCCGATAGTAAATTATCAATTTTTTTCATGGCCCAAGCGTTCATTTCCTCTCTGGGCAAGTATCTCACTAAATCCAAATTGATAAACTTATCATCATCGAGTAACGAAGCTCTATCATATAATTCAGAATATATTCTGATCAAATACCTCACGCGAAAGGTTGGCTTCATACGCTTCAAATATTTCAAAACTGATTGATCAAGGTTAAAGTTTTTACACTGGGAAGGGAGCATACTCTTAATCAGCATATCAAATCGTTCCTTTTTCACATTGTCTAGTACAGCCTCTACGCACAGAATATCTATGTACATTTTAAAATTACTAAGAATAATTTCTAAGCCTGCATTCAAAATAATAACCGTGGTTCTATACCCGAGGGATACTCTCATTTTGTATTCATTATACAAACGCAAAAATGTTTTAGGATGCTCGCAAGCCAACAAAATATAGAGGGGCTCATACTTGGTATGGTCAAATTTCAACATAGAATGCTGCTTCTCTGAGTTTTGCCTTTTAAAACATTTATCTAGATACTCAATGGACAACGTGGGAAACTTTTTATAAAGATGCAGCAACTGTGAGACTTTAACTTCATAAAATTCTTCCATTATGATTTTACGGACAAACTCCTCAGGGCACGCTTTCAACATTCTCTCTGCTACATTGCTTCCATAGATTGCTAACAGTCTGATATAAAATCTTTCAGCTTCCTCGGGATTTTTCAGGTGTGTAGAAAGAGCTACAATAATTTTGATTACATTCTGATAACAAGTATCTGGAAAAATGTAAGTAAAAAAGTATTCTACGTTAACAAATTTCTCTGTTGTCTCACCACTGAAAAACCAATCAGCTTTGAGTGCGTTCTTGAACACCATACGATTGTCAGATTTAAGTAGTGAGCAGAGGTGTTCTTTGTTTAGAAACTTGCGAGCGACAGCCACATTAAACAGTTGGTTTGCTGAAGAGGTCTGATTTCCCTGTTCTCCATTCACTAGCTGTTCAGAAGTAGCTTGAGCAATCAGTTTGTTGAAGCTCCTGTGGCGTTCATTCAGTGAGTGACCCAGTAACTGCTCATCGATCATTATGGAAGTCTACTGAAAAGTTTACCCAATAACTGAAATATGAAAAACAAACTGTTACAAAAACATAATACAATAGAAATTAATTAAATTTGTGATAATCAGGAATAGAAACATATCTTCAACATTAGAGAAATAATTCATAAATGGATTCACGAGAAAAATCATTATATACTTAATTGTAAATATTTAAACGTACATAGTATCAATCATAGATTCATAAAGAAGCCACACCACGAATCACAGAATTTTAAATGTCTTTCTATAATAGCATTACTATGGTGCCTTGTGTATTACTATGAATTTACAGCTAAACATTATTATTTGTATAGACTAAATCATAAATATCAGGATGTCAATCATAGATAATTTATGTCAACTGTCAACTGTATAAATAAATGCCGAAGCCGGCCGAAGCAATATAGGGTACGGACTGGGGTAATTGACATTGCTGCCAATCTCGAGTGAAAAATTATCAAGCCTACTAATATACACGCAATAAGCACAACTGATCAAAAATACATTGTAAGAAATGACCGTCCTACCAAA
The DNA here is from genome assembly GCA_022113835.1 of Atopsyche davidsoni. Classification (NCBI taxonomy): domain Eukaryota; kingdom Metazoa; phylum Arthropoda; class Insecta; order Trichoptera; family Hydrobiosidae; genus Atopsyche; species Atopsyche davidsoni. The sequence continues at coordinate 1,939,877 of JAILWY010000012.1, read as the reverse complement.
AAACATGCGTTGCAAATATTATAACAGATCTCCGTTTATGGAAGTATGTCGAATGTTTCATAATTTGATTAGCTGTGATTTTTCTTGCGAAGACTCGAAGACAAATGAAAACAAATTTACATTTTCTCTAAAGCCCTACACACACGTCACGACACAATTTGCAACCGACTAGCAATTAATCAATGGCGTCCTACTTTGCGTATTTAGACTAAACCACAAAAAAACACCCAAATTAAGGGACGCTCTTGGCTGATTGCAAATTGGTCGCAAGTTGTGTCATTGCGTGTGTAGCCGGTTTTAGCGCTTTTCAATTATTATTTTTTAGATTTTTATCTTTCTGAGTTGGTAGCACTGTCACTCAGCATTTGTTTAGCTGTCTGCTTTTCATGTTTCCATTTTCTGTTTGTTAAGTGCTTTTCCCGCGTCTGGGGTGCGAGTGTTTCTCCGCCTTTCTCACTTATAATGGTTTTTTACATTACTGATTTTGTCTCAAAAATTCATTCAAATAATACTTTGTATGTATTCAACAAGTTAAAATAAATTATTTAAAAAGCCCAGTAAAGCGCAGCTATAACGGTACGTCATCACATTAAAAGACATTATTTTATTACTATTAGCGTCAGTTCTTAAAAATATATAAAGCGTTAATTATTGAACAATATCGATGAAATATTATATCATAATATTAACAAATGATTATTTGTGGCTTAAGATTTCTCAGTGTTTTTACTATGTATTATTATACTCGCATTAATTAAAAACGTTCGTATGTAGTGTTATATTAATTATGTTTTCTTTACATATTCAGCATTATAAGAAACATATAAATTGTACAATCGCTTAACGCTTAAAATTGATTTAAGTACATTTTTTAAGGTTAGGAATTTTATACTGTTTTGACATTTCACGTAACATTCGACTTTATTTATACATATAATCCTTCAATGTAAAACACATACGCATATTATTATAAGGTGTATGTGTTTTTATTGTTTAAAGCGTAAATATTTTCTTATTAAATGATTTTATGTTTTAGCTCTCATTGAATTATTTTTAGCCCTTATTATATTACCTTTTAATTTTTCAGTCAAAATGTCTCAAACCAGGAAGGGTTACTCCATGAAAGAAAAGTTAGCTATATTGCATTTTATAAATGAAAGAAATGCTCATTTTGATGTAAAGGGTCGTGCAATGTGGATGGAATGCGCCCTTACACTTGTAAGTTTTTTTTAACAACCAAAATAATTTCACATTTTTGAAAGATACCTTTGTTTAATACTAAATTTAGGTTTCATAGAAACACTGCATTCTATAAAACATAAACATGGAAAATGGAGAATTTATTTTCAATATATTTTCGTCCTAAACAACATGATATTGAATAATTATTTAATTTATACATGCTAAATCTAGAAAACTATAAATGTATACACTTTTAAAGTAAAATTATAAATTTTACACAAACTTCTACTAATTTTATATTCTATTTGTTATAATTGTACAAAAAAATAATCCATTTAAATAAAAAGATTAAGTGGTTTGTGTCTACTTTTCAATTGATATAAGGTAAAGACTTTTCATGTTTGCCCCTGATTCAATACTATGGCACCCTACTCTAACCCAAAGTTTTATTTCAAGGCCAAATTTCTGATCTATTGTAGAAAATATTTTTCAGTAAAATGGATTGGGTTTACATGTTTCACCAGTGATATTCAGTTTTAATTGGCCAATTGATATTGATTACTTTATTTGATGTTTTCTAACCTTTTATTATAACTTTTTTCAGGGTTTGAAAAGAACATGGCAAAGCCTTAAAGAAGTTTTCCTGAAGAGGATATTTCCAGACTTACACAATTCATACTACAGATTAACCGATAAACAGATTTCATTATTTAGAAAGGGGTAAGAAATCCAAACACATTCAAATTGTGACTGAAAATTGTATTTTCATATAGAGCTATTTATAAAAACATTTATTGCCATGTAAAATATTTAAATCCAATCAAACTACAAATAGTATTTTTTTTTTTTTTACTGTCGGCCCCGGGCTGCGCTTTGGTACTACTTCCGGGTGCCGACAGCTGGTCTTTTAATATATAATATACAATATAATCTTTCACAATTCATTCATTCGTGAGGGGGAGTGCACTTTTCGCCGTTCCCCAGTCTGCCTCCCCTCCCTTCTATTCGTCTCTGACATTCGTTCCTTACTATCTATGGAGACAGCGTCTCCGTTAGTTGATGCGCTGAAAAACATGAAAGCTGAAAAGCATGAAAATGGTGTCTCGTGCTCTTCAGCTCTCGATCCTCTTCAGCGCCGTTCTTGAGGCTATTTGGCGTTGCCTCTCGAGCTCCTCCCTTCGGGTCATGGTCTTCTCGGCAAAGGAGACGACTCCGTCCCAAGCTCGCTAGTCCTTGAGCATGGACGGTATCTAATTATAATAGTCAATTTCAGATTTCAGAGTCAGCAAAGCAATGGAAAAGAATTTTCAAAATTAAATCTTAGGAGCTCCCGGACAAGTTTCCCGACTAGTGGTAAAGATAGCAATTGTTTCTGTTTAAAATTTAAACCTAGTCATTATCTTATACAGCTTAGCTTTACAATTTATCTTAAAACAAGTATTGTTTAGATTTTGCCATTTTAAAAACTGCACAATTATACATATATAATTAGTAAAATTCAGAATATTTGTACATACAAATTAATGAATACAGCTGTATGTACACATTGTAAACATCAATACAATAATCACTAATACTACATCAATAATATAATAATACCTAAATACACAAAAGTACTAAGCTATGAATTATTAAAGGTTTTTTAAAAAAATATATATATATTTATAAACTGAATTAATAAAAATTGGAAACCAATATAACAGTAGAGTTAATTATGATTGAACTTTTTTGTGAGATTTAATAAAAAGGTACAAATAATTGTAGTTATGGAGATTTGACAATTAAAAGACTTGACTAATTAGAGACCACTGTATCTATAAAGTGCAGTCACACGCTCAAAGACATGTACAGCATCACTGTTTGCTTCAAATTAAGGCATTTTAGCAGCATGTTTCTACAGCCTTATTAGTTTTCAACACTTAAGTTGTTTTAGTTACAAGTGTTTTGCATGCTTATGTTATGCGCTTTAATAAGATATATTCAAATCTTTCTTACAGCGTGTGCCTGCAATCATTATTCTGTACAGTAAGAGTGTGTAATTGTGATGTTTTCAAAATTATGTGCCATTAGATGTGTATGTGTATATATATATATATATTTGATAGGCCCGTCATTTATAAAATTATTTTATTTATTTATTACATATTTTTCATAGGCCAATCAAAGAGTTCTGATTCATGTAAACAATCTTCTGAACTCTTTGGGTCAGACAGTGCAAGCGACACACTAAGGGAACTCAATCCTGGTACAAATCTCAGAAGTACTCACTCAGAGCCGAGTATCACTCATAAAGTCTGTCAAAATTCTGGTGAGATTACTCATGAATCTTCTGATGAAGGTAGGAAAGGTGAAAACTCTGATCTACCTCGGCCGTCTGAAATAGTTGGCTACTCCAGCACACCGGTAAAAACGGCCCAATCTAGTCCGTCTAAATCGCATTATTTACAATCACCCGAGAAATCTCTCGTCTGTGAAGATGCAGAGAGTATTCAGAATGAGGAAATCTCTAATCGTGATGATAAAATAAATTTCCAATCGTTAGTGATCGCCCCGAATTTAAAGAACAGTATTCTATTGCTATCTTCATCAGACGATTCAGTAGATAAACTAAACCCAATCCAGGATAAAAAGCAAATTAATCATGACTTGTTTGGATTTCAAAATGGTAAGTTTTTGTATTTTTTCTATTATATTATGTGTGTTGTTATTTGGGACTTGATATCTTATTTGATTTCTTATATTAATTTTTTCTGTTAATCTAACAGACGTGCAATTATTACATAAATCTATATTTATACTATAAAATTTTATTTATTATAGTTAAAATGATAATTGTAATTTTATGTTCCTTCGGGTATTTTTAAATTACAATTCATTCAGTTAAACAAATTTTAATTTGATGTTTGGCAAGCAGTTAAAATTAATTGGGATTTTAAATGAAACAGTCTTCGAATTCGTAGTTGGACGCAACATCTTCAAGTAGATTGTGGAGCTTTTATTTACTACATTTTGTGCTTGTTTATTTTTTACCCACTTTGCTTTTTATACTTTGCGACACAAATCCCAACTTGACTTTTGAACAGTAACCATTAGAAATATTTCTTTCAGGAGAAAAAAAAGTGCAAAAAAAAAGTTTTCCCAGAGAAAATGGTGACAGCAAAAGGAAGGACTGCAGTATTGACTTTCCTGATAGCAATTTTAGGTCATTATTTATTTCAATAATTATTTTTAAATATGTTTTCTTTTATAGTGTATTTTCACAGTAACAAATTTTGCAGAATTAGTCCTGGACCCTCCACTAAGAAGATCAAAATACATCCAGTTTACTTATCTAATTCCTCGAGTGATTCCTCATTGCTATCTAACTCTGACAATTCAAGTGATAGCGACTGCTCCAGGCATAGATATGGAAGTAGAAGGTAACGTAATCTACTTATATGTTCACATTGTTTTGATTTTTCATATTACATATTTATCAAAACTATTGTTGTATTTATAATTTCACCACTTAGTTTCACTATGTTGAATTTTTAACTATACCGCTCATTAGAATTGGTTGTTTTGGGAATAAAGTCATCACAGAACCTATTTGCGGGATTTCGGGTGTAAAGCTATTTTGCTAAGGAAAAACTCATTCCTTGCAAATGACAGGTATTGTTAGCAGGTAGAATATAATAAGTACTCTTTGCTTTACCAGATCTCTTGAAAACCACTTTGGACATTTACCGAAGCACGGGCTCTTAAACGGAGAACTTGTCTCCTTGTATTACAAAAAACCGCTACGTAAGCGCCACTCTTCCTGCAGACGTCGATATCACCGTTCATCGAGGACCCCTTCATATGAACGTATGCTGATTATTTATCCAATAGCACTATTAACACTTAGCCATAAATTAGACAGCCAGATTTGATTGAAACTTAAAATATTATCTTACGCTGTTATTATCACCATTTGTCTGAGAAACGGTGATCATAATGTGTCTTGAAAACACAACATTTCTTTACTTAAGTTCAGGGCTGAAACGTACAATGCTACACATCATTATCGACAATTTAATAATTTTTAATTGGTTGTGTCTTGAGTTATATTTAACTTGCATTTATTTTACAGGAGAAAGGAAACTGAAAATGGCTAGTAAAAGTCAGAAATATGGAACCGTTCTGTCTAAAGAAAACCAGTGGCTATTCAGCAGAGATCTTCGAAGGTAAACTTTACTTATGTATTTAATCTGTAACTACAATATAGTAATCAAGGATACATGTTTTAATATTTCAATCACAAAAGCACTCCAGTAGAATGCTTGAAAATCTCATTTCTTAAAGAATTTTACTTCTACTATATGTAAATAGGATGAGTAGAAATAAATGCTAGCTTCACAATTTTCTAATAGCGAGTTCCTAACCTTGTGGGATTAGGAAGAATCACTGCATATTAAAATTAATCATTTAGCAATTCAAATAAATGCAAATGTATTTGAAAATTAATTGGATTTTTTTGTAGATACTATGATAATCACCGAATAGGACCAAAGCCCAAAATCTATAACTACTGTACAGAAACACCTCCTGAAACGAAACCTCAAGTGAGTTGACAAAGAACGATTTCAGTTTATGAAAATGACTAATCCCTAATTGCCTAAGCATAAATTCACTAATTTATGTGGTTATATATAAATAAATTAAAGATACATCTTAACTCTCGGGCTGGTGGGTTCATCCTTTCAGCTGCAATGAAGTATCACGTGTATACCATTTATCCATTTTTTTTTTTAAATCAAAAGGTCTGTAGGAGTTGAATATAAGTCTGACAAATAAGTCTTTGTTTTTTTTTTAGCAAAAGACTACAAACCCAGCCTTAGATTTTCCCAATAAAACTATAATGCAGAGATACTATGAAGATTTAGAGAGGTGAGTAAAATTATTACTTATTGAAAATGGTAACATGCAATAAAATATCTCAGTCAAGTGAAGATTTGAACTTTCAACTGATAATATTTAATTTTTGCATATGCGCTTTTGCACCACAATAGTATGCGCAACTTCATTATCATATCGATATGCCTGATACGCCAGTTAACGTATCAAACACAAGATTTTAAAAAATCAACTTTAAGAATATGAATGTACCTTTAACTTTGATTTTAGATATTATGACGGTGGTCAAATTGGACAGAAGCCCTTAAAACAAAACTATCAACGCATATTAACAGTAGCAGAGAAAAAAAGTCGTAGTAAGTATCTATGTATAGCCACCCAATGACATGAATCTTGGACTGGTTGATATTTCAATAATTTACTTGAACATTTTTTATAAAATGTACATTGAAAAATCTTTGTTATAGTACCGGTCGTTAATTACATAGATGATGAAATATCAGAGTTAGTACCAACAGTTGCAGGTGAACCTTCCATATATTTTATCTTTACTTTTTTATCAAAATTCAACAATAAATTAATTGATGTATTTAAATTTTGATATATATACATATTGTTACATAATATTTAAGTAATTCCATTTACCTTTTATATAAGAGCTTGTACTCCTTGCCCGTTCAAGTGCTATGAAATATTTTTGTTATTTGTTATGCATAATGAAAATCATGACTTATATTGCAGCCACAAAGAGCCTTGTTGATACAAAAATTAATGGTGAAACATTTTGGAAAATGAAATATCTTTTAGAAAAGAATCGCAGGTAATACTATTTTATTTATTCTTAATAGTGTATTTTTTATATTATTTTTAAATGTTGACAAAAATACTTATTTTTTTAGATTTGAGGATAATGACGATATCCTCTCTGTAAAACAAGATTCTGGAAGCACTGCGAAAAGTATATCTTCAGATAAATGTGTCCAAGTATCAGAAAACATTATTGAAGTTAATTCAATGAAAACAGACAAACCTACGTAAGAATATGATTTTTTATTATATAAACTTTTTTATACCACACTATATTATATGCTATATAAATGTACATTTTTAGGTGACTTGATTTGTCTATTATAAAATTTTAAAAATATTTGTGTTTTTTAAAGACACAATTTATGAAAAAAATTTATGGATAATATTTCTGTGTGTATAATCTATTAAATGTTATTGCATTTTTTAACAGAATGACTATTTTTTCCTTAGAATTGTTTCTCCTAAAAAGCAAGAATCTAAAAGTAATGTGAACAATGTGTCTTCAGAAAAAAGGATACAAGTATCAGAAAATATATCTAAAGATCCAAAAACAACATGCAAACCTGTGTAAGTTATAATTTACAAGTTAATATAAATTTCTCAGTATAATACCTTGCGTTTATGTACTTTAATTTTGTTTAATGAGAGTGAAATTATCCCTGTTTATTGAGCGGTTACAATGGTAACTAAAAACTCATTAATCAATCGTCAAACCAACAGACCTGATTATGGTCAAAGGCTTCCACGGCACTGAACTCTGAATTGCTCTTCAAAAAAACTTGTGGAAAACTTATATCAAATTGGCTTAGGTTAACCGTCATTATTTGGCCTATTGAAAACTGTCATTTAAATGGCATAATAAATCCTTGTATATCAATTATTTTATAAAAAATAAGGCTCAGCACTCAAATACTTGAAATCATCAATTTCCTTTTGTTTTGAAATGATATGACATAATATTTTTTTCTCTTGTTTATTTATTATGTTAACGGGCTAGGTCTACTCAATTAAAATAAATAGATTTAATATATATATATATATATATATATATCTCTCTGTTATACTGGAAGAAATGTTCATTGCAATCTCCCTAAAAATATACATGTTTAAAACACTATCTCATCAAGAAATTTGTTGAATTTTGAAATACTATTTGCTATTAACTATGTACTATGTTGTTCTGATTATCTTATTCGTTTTAGGCTAAAAAATATCTCAATCGATTTAACTACTGAAAGTGAGGGTAAGTTTTGCTTATACAATATTAAAACTAAACAATAGACTGGAAGTTGTTCTATAATCTCTCAGCATGATTTGATCATTTGTATGCATTAGTCTATTTTATTGATTATATTCATAAGGTTTTTTTTACATTATTAATTTATAGATAAAGATGTATTGGCAAGTAAAAAAATTAATGCTGAAACTACCAGCTTTGCGAAGACAAACAAGATCGAAATAGCCATCACACGACGTGGAGAGGTATGTATTATAATGTGCTTAAAGACTTGGATTTATCTTCAATACAAAGATTACAGTCAGTTATGTAAGATTTAGTAAATGTTGTGGTGTTGATTCTGTCATGCAGCAAAATGAGAGGGTCTGGTTTGTGAGTGTTATCATTGTTTCTTTATTTTCTTCAAACATATATTGAACTTTAGATGTTGTCTGTATGTATTTAGATCAAAAGAATCGCTCCAAAATATAAACAGCACAGTGCTGCTTTAACATAATTTTACTCTTTTATCAAAATTTGCATATTCTAGTGAACTACTAAACAAAATAATGTGCCTATATCCTGTATGTCAATAACACTTTGTCAGACTGTGACAAATAGTATGGAATATTCTGGGTTATACTAATACATCTATCCATATATGCACAACATGTGTTAATATCGTTTCTTATTCTGCAGAATCCTGTGAATGGTTTTGGGTTGATTGATACACAATGTGCAGAGAGTTTCCTGGAAATACTTCAAACATTTCAAAAGGACAACAATCCAAAGACTGCGCTTGAAAACAAAAGTACTCTTAAAAAATCAAATGTGCCCACAAATACATTGAAAAGTGAAAAACATAGTAAAATGGAATGTAAGAAAATAGGTTGGTTTTTTCCTTTTAAATAGAATAAAACAGATTTATTAATTGATATGCTTTGTTAGGGCACCTTTACAAGGTCAGAATGGTTAAACGTAAATTACCTGCAGTACGGTCCGTAATCTATTAATACGTATTATGAAAAAAATACACCACTTTGGATTATTATTATAATTCCTTTAACGCGTTAATTATTTATTACAACCTATTATCTCTGTATATCACAGAATGTACAAAAATATTGTAGTTCACAATAGGCAACTTTAATTAAACAGCATCGAATAGCTCTCAAGTTAAATAAAACTCGTGAATTGCCAACCAAATGCAGACTTACTGTATGTATGATGGTGCCGGCATGATAACGAGTCAAGGATCTAGTAATGCAAGTCTATTCTTAAATTAACTAACAACACTTATTTATTTTCTTATACTTCAGAAAGTGACAATTTATCAGAAAAAAGTGACAATCTGCCAGAAAAAGAAAAACTTATATTCAAGGCCATTAGTGCCGAGAAGTATGATGAAAATGCAGAGATTTCAACACAGAGAAATATCTTCAATTCTCAAGAATGTAAACGCTTGCTTGGTAAAGATGTCGACTTGAAGGAAAAGGATAGCAGAGCGGAGAAATCCACATCCCTGGAAAAACCTACTGAGCCCATGCTGGGAACTACTAGAGAGATTCCTAAAGCCAAGAAAATGATGTTAGAAAGAAAAATACTTCCCGACAGAGCATTAAAAAGGTAGAAAATTAACAATATACATTGATCCGAAAATTCTATCATGCTGAAATTAGAGGACTCTAATTGTGTATGCTTAACATTCAACAGAAAATTCAATTTGTCTCCGGAGAAACAACCCAAGGAGAAAAATATGCCGGCTTTGAAGAAATCAAAACTTGAAATTGATACGTCATCAATGAGTGACCACCGAAGTCTTCGCTCCAGCTCAGTTAAGAAAGACAACCCGAATAAGGTGCTACTATCATAAAATCTTAGATAATTTGCAATTTTGTGGATAAGTTTCTTAACAGTAGAAACTCTATTATTTTATTTAGATGAAGACAGAATATTTTTTGTTTTTAATTAAATTATATGAGATTTATTGTTCACGGCTGTGGGATAGCAGTTTTTTAATGTTTGTTTAATATAACAGCCTTTCATTAATTAAATCTTGATTTATACCTATTTCCCTACTTACTGAGTGATAATGTTTAATTGTTATAGATCTCTCCAAAACCCTCTCCAAGACCGTCGACTTCAGAGAAACCTGAAAACACCTTGAAGTCTATCCTAATCGAAAGCAACAGTGGTAAAATATTCATAAAATTATTCAGCATACTTGCATGCCATCACTTGTACTAAAAGCCATGAAGACAGTGTCAAATTAGTCACATTTTTACCTGTGAATAATTGTGATTAAAGCGATAATATTTAAAACATTTATTCAGAGATAAACCCACAATATTTTAAATATATTTTGATGAAACAGAATCTGTTTGTTTGTAAATGTTAAGACAATTATATCCCTATTTATTGATATGAAGATATTTTTAGATTTTTGATAGCAGCGGATTCATTAGACTGGCACTTGTGGACATCCCTTGATACTAATTTGCTCTATTGATGTACATAATCATTTTATTTTGATAACCAACTTGTTTCAAATAATTCAAGAAAATAATTAATTTATATTTAATTGAATTTGCTTTTTTTTTTTCATAAAAGCTGGATTGAAAACTTTAGACATCCAATTTGGGTATCGGATTTTTAAATTAAAACTTACTTTTTTTGTTACATAAAATTTCTCCGCTACAATTTCAATAAGTATTGTTTTGAAAATAAATTCAATATCTTCACCAGATTATCAATAGTTTTTTTTTTTTTTTTTTCAATCACTTAATTTCTTTGAATTGGTTATCTATCATAAGTTTACACCCAAAACATAACTCTATTAAATATTTATGTTTCAATTTTTCAGAAAGTGAAATCATTGACATATTAGGGGTCCCAGCGGAATCATCACCGAACATCTCAGTATCGGACATTGACGAGAACACTAAATTCAAACTCAATCCGATGTACAAAGAGATAGTCGAGAATGTAAATAAGAAAGTGAAGATACTGAAAAAGAAACGGGGCAGACCGCCAAAGAGATCATCTTCTTCAGAAAACGAAGTACAAAACAAACTGATTTATGTAAAAATCAAAAGGCCGTCCAAACTCAAACTGATGGGAGAAGGCAATGCTTCCAAATTGTCAGATGCTCAAGAACCCACGTAAGTAGCAGTTTTCATTCATTGTCGATGTCTGTTGTGGGATTTTTTTTAAATACTTAGTGTTGTTAATTCTGTCAGTATAAAAATCACAATAAGTGAAATTCAAAATGGTGCCTTTACAAATGATATTTTAGTGTTAGCACATGATAGCAATATCATGAAATGAAAACTTTGTTATTTACCCCTCAAGTAGAAGACATTTTTCCAACAGTGATATCTTTTATTTAAAATACATTGAAGCCACTGGGTTCAAAAATCATTTTTCTAAAAAATTTAGACCTGATTAAAAAAAGGACACTTTTTGATATTTTTTATGCCTAGTTTTTACATGTCCTCGGGGACTTGTTTACTGTGTTGTAAAAGTATAAAAGACCTTTATTCAAATATATTTTAAACCTAATGCACGACACGGGCAAATCGAGAAGTTGGCCAATATTTAATTTTTTAGAAACTATTATTCATGTTAAAAATCAAAAGATCAATTATCCTGTTTTTTCTTGGGGGCTTAAAATGTTTTATATTTTAAAATTGTTAATAAGTAGTTATTAAATCGGATTAAATAATTTGTTACATAATAAACAAAATGGCATTATCGAAAAATATGCAGTAGGAATATGCCCAAAATGGCACCATTAAATGTACTACCACAGTCCAAAATAAATTAGATTTATCTTAATATAAAGGTTTTATGAGATTAACAAAATTATAATCTTAAAATTATTTATAAAAAACCTATACATAAAATTTATTTAAGTGGATGGTTCTGAAAATTATTAAGTTTTTAAATATTTCATTACAAATTATTGATCTCTAATAAGTTATTTATATGATAGTTTTTGTGTAACTTGAAACAATGATGTTAATTATAGTAAATCTCAAATATAATTTTGAGAAATACATCTTCAAATCTCTCACTTGTTCAGAAGAAAGGAGCGTGTGCATATTATTTCAAAGGGTGAAATCTCTTCAATATTTCCAGTTTCTCTTCCCACATTTTTATCTACATAAGGCGAAGACTTGCGGTCTAGTAAAAATTTACTAAGAATATAATTTGCTTCTATTATTAAGAGTTTTGTTTCCCATCTCTTGATAACAGAACGATCAAATTCTTAATTAACCATTATTAAACTGCACACCTCACCATACTCTACTTCATGACTTGTTCATATATCATATTAAATTTATTTACAATACCAACTCTTCCCTTGAGAAGGTGTGCTTTTAGGTAAAAATAGATTTTTCATTGGTGCAATATAATTTTTTTTTTTTTTTTCGTTATTGTCCATTTATACATGTATGGTGTTGTGCCAAATATTTGGAAAGAATTTACACTTTTGCCAAGCCACGAGATAGTGAATACAAAAAATGTATAACCTAATATATCCAAAACTGGAAATTAGTGTCTATCTCAAAATTTTAAAATAACCCTGACGACATTTAAACAGTCAAGCTGTACACATTACATTCGTTTCAAACATAAAACAGATATTGCAACACGAGTTAATAAGCACTCGGGTTGGAAGTTTTGTGTGAGCCCTGATCAAGGAGAATCCGTTAGCACTTTATGTTTTACGTTATTTATCCAATAATTTATTATTTCAAGCACGCCAACTCAGGGGTATAATATTATTTTTGATATAATATAACTCTTCATTATTATAATTTTTATTTACAAATCTTACACCCTAGTTTTATATTTTGTCATAATGTATTTAATATTTATAAGTATTGTTTTGGAAATGAAATTTTGTTGTGTTGAAGTATATAATAGGTGATTCAATATGAATCCCAACTCCTAGCCTATTGGCTAATCTTTTTTGCTGTCGTGATGTCAGTAATTTTTTTTTTTTAACCCAATTATTTTTTTACTTATATATTTAAGATTATTGTTATTCTCCGCTTATATTCAATCATTTTCTTTTTAAATATCAAGTACAAAATATCAGTTAGGCTTTTGTAAAAATATTTTTTTTTTTAATATTTTTGATTGCATACTTGATAAAATTATGTTGATTATTAAAAACAAATCAATTTGATTTTTTTTTTTATTAACTTTTAAAAGGTGCAAAAATACCTAAACATGTTGAATACTACAAAATAAGTATTTTTAATTAAGTAAATTGATTGTGAAACTTTTTGACGAAGATAGAGTAATCATGTTCCTTTTTGAAATTTGGTTTAATAAAAAGACTCAAAATTATATTGTTGTTATTTATCTTGTCATGTATCCATTTCCTCAAGATGTAAAAATGTCCTCTTTTCAATATACCTCCAGGCGGAAGCTGACGATGCCTCTCGCAGAACCTATGACATACATAAACCCAGTTACTTTTGTCCTTTTGTTTTTACATATTTTTGTCCTAACCTGTCAACACTGACACTAAACACCACAGCATGTATCGCACTCCCCTTTTGGCCGTTTGATGTACACAACAAGTTAGACCTTTGGGTAGAATGGTTGTAATGACACCCGTGTGAAGTTGGACTCAACGCGGAATCGGTGATAAATGGCTCCCCATACCTTTCAGGTATGAATGTCAGGTGCAATAATTGCTATACAAAAATGCAGCTACCTCCGTTTACACTACTTATTACTACTAATTCTTTCAACTGATTACTAAACACTTAAACGATCCTGTCTTCTGTCACGTAACCAGTCTTCTCTCTCTCCCCATCATTACAGCCAATCTACTATATACTTCAGTCGTTTTAATCAGTCTACTCTATCTTTAACCTGTATACTAATTCTATTATATTTTTAGTGATTATAATCATTAATTTTATTGTTTATTCTCCTTATTAAATAATAATAAACTAACAATGGGGTGTAATAAAATTAATTTGGTCTTTGTGGTTTTCTACTGTGTTAATTTTGAATTAAATATAGTATGTAAATAATAACTAAGCACATTATTAGTAAATATATTTTTCTCAACTAAATATCAAAATCTAGCCATATTATTCAATCTCCCGCATTTTTATTTGATAATTCAATATCTAAACAGTTATAACCAACTGGCAAAATTGTTTTGTTAAATCAGGTCTCAAGTAAACTGTAATTTTGTAATGTGACTGACAATTTTTTTATTTTGTGTACTTGATTGCATAAAATCGTTAAATAAAAAGTAGGTTATGGTTGAACTCGCTTACTTAAGGCCTATTTTAACAAATTTATTTATCAAAGCAAATAATATTTTATGTTAATTATATCATAGCCTGCTTTTTATTTTATGCTAACACAATACAGTTGTAATTTAGTTTGCCTAGATTTGTATCGATTAACAAATAATGATAAATTAAAGTACTATGGTATTGGTTTAAATATAATTGGTTGGCTTGCTATTATTTGATTAAATACAATAACTTTTTGCCAAAAGTTTTCCCGTTTTATATCCTTTCTACCGGGAGAATCCCACAAAGTTAAATTTAATTTTTGTATGTTTTGATGTGATTGAAAATCCTTTAGCTTTTATGATGTTAAATTTCACACATTTGCATACAAATAAAATTATGTAAGTTGGTGTCAATTCAATTTTAAATTAATTGTAAAACTATTTTCACAAATCAAAATAATTGTACATTCTAAAAATCAGTTCTATAAATTATTGCTTTTGGAAAATCATTGAACTTTTAAAAATAAATTTGTTCACGCAGACTGATATATTAATTAAATAATATTATAAATGCATATTTCAATATCATATTACACCCTTGAAATGTGATCACCGATTGTAAATATATCTATAGATGTAATCCATCCATCCAGTCCAAAATCAGTAGAAAAGCTTTTTGGTTTTTATATTTCAAATTGTTATTTTATTTGCACTATTTAGTATCTGAGCAATTCAAACATTTTCAGTGTAGATTTTTGGATGTTTTTAAATTCATCTTTGAGAGACAGAAAATTAAAACAAAGTAGCTCAATATTCTGAAACACACTTTAAGTATAAACACCCTCAAAGCCTTTGCCATAATATAATTGTATTTATGAGATAGCATTGAACCAAATAATAAATATTTACAATATTATTTTTGTAGGACATGTTTAACATTAACCATTAATAATTTCAGCTCAACACTTGATAATATTATCAATAAAAAAACAGAAATATCTCCGAATCCAGCCTGCATAGAAACGGAAACAAGTCTACTTCACAAGCCCATCTTTGAAAGCAACACCATAAATTTCCTAAAGAAATGCTTCGAAGAAGGCAAAACTCTGGCGACTCTCAACAATACTTTCTTGGAAACGGAAAATAAGGACAAACATAACGGCAAACACCCCGTCCCCCTCTTGCAAAGAAATCTGAAGATTGTCAAATCAACACACCAAAATGGAAGCATGCAAATATATGACACTGACAAAGATATATCTTTTAATAACACATTTGATCTCCCACTCTCTGAAAACATTGATACTTCACAAGTGAACTCTTCCCTGACTCAGCGTGATGATAAGAATAACTCAACGTCCAAATCCTGCTCTGAATTGCAAATCTTACTACAAAATGATGGTAAGCGTTCTGTCTTAGTCTGCAACTGCTTCATTTGTTAATTTCAAGTGTCACAGCCTTAAGTTCTTGCATGTTTTTCAATTTCACGTTGATTTTAATACAGTAATGTTAAAAACACTTCTCAACTTTACTTTTTATGATATTTAAGATCCATTTTGTTCGATTTGTTAATGTCTCGTTTATCAAATTGTGCATTAAATTTATTGTGGCTATTTTTTAATTCATTTTTACATTAAACTTATTGTCCCTAATATTTCTCGTTTTTTTAGAATCAGTAAAAGATCCAGCATTTCAGACAGAACCTGAAAACTCGCAGAAGAATGATGCATCACCAGAACCTGCTCTATCTTCTCTTCTAACCGGCTTCCATACTGAGGAACACCACTGTCAGCAGCTTCTCGGTGAAACCCCCACTTCGGAATTATCTCAGCCATCTGCCTCAAAGCACTTGAACGATGAGGAACCTGCTGACAATAACACTGAAGAAATAGCTGTAATAACTAATCTTGATTACATAAAATCATTAGAAACACTGGATAAAAAAATCGATGATGATTTGGATGATTCTCCAATCGAAGGAAGCTTGTCACTCAATGATATAATGACTTCGGACCCATGGGCAGATCTTATGACTGAAGAAACTGATTGATTTATAACTCTAATTTCGTGTCTTCGTAACCTGCTGCACTATAATCTGATTATCATCGTTTGTATTTATATTTTAGAAATTTAGAATTTCACTGCCTCGTTGTCCATTTCATGAATGAATTTCATTCTAACTTTTTTTATTTAAGAGATGAATTTTGAAAATATCAATCGGTTGTAAACAATAACAAATAAAATTTATATTTTTTAACTATTTCTGTATTAGTATACCATACAAGGCAGTATAGTATTTTATATTGTACCTGTGCTCGCTGTCTGGCTTGCAAAAATTGTTGAGATTTAATAATTTTTATAAGCCTTTTTGTAATATGGGCAAAACAATGCAAACTAAAAATATTATAATATATTATTTATATCCAGTTTTGAAAAATAGGGTCAACAAACTATCAAAATACCTCAGTCAGTTCACTGATTAACAATCTACAATTTAATATTTTTGAATAAAATACTTGAGTGATTTTCCACATTTTTATTTTTATTAGTGACCGGTTTCGCCAACCTTTCACGTTGGCATTATCAAACAGAGTGGAAAACCACTCAAGTATTTTATTCAAAAATATTAAAATGGAATTCCACCAAGTACTCTCTGTCAAAAATATTGAATTTAATCTACAATTTAATTGACATATTAAAAATCATACTTATCACAGTATGATTTTCATCTAGATAGATTATCGAAAATATCACGTCATAGATCATGTGTGGTGTTGATTGCTTGTTGACCACATTTTTCCTCGACTCAATCTGGACTTTAAACATTGACCACTATGTCCTCTAAAAGTAGAATATATTCGTAAAGAAATGAAAAATTTGACTCATGTCTTGTTAATTTTATAAGTACCACCTTTCTTAGTTCTTCTAACCTTCCCTCTTTTTCTTCTTTTTTTCCACTCCACATCTAGTGAGATCAAAATTAAAATTTAATTTTTTTTTTTTTTATTCACTAATAAAATTCAATTTTTATTAGTGAATAAAAATTGAATTTTATTTCAAATGGTAATCCTTAATTAGACTCCAACTATAAGTTTTGATTAACACGTGAATGCAAATGGGTGTCTATTAAAAAAAAAAAATAATAACCGGCACCTTGAAATTTCAGCATCAAAAAGATGGCCTTTTATTTGCAAGCTGTATAAATTAAAAAATAATGATATATATTACATTTCAAGATTTTCTAAAATATTCTTAAATTTGAAGTATCATACATTACGAATATTCCTCCTATAGAATAACGTTAAATGAAAACTAATTATTAATAAAATTATTATTGACTTTAAATAAAATACTTATATAAATCAACAAAATTCATGATTTTAAAAAAAATAATTTAAAAATCCTAACTATTCAATATCTCGAGACATAAAAATCATACTTCATTTTATTCTTTGAAATAATCTTAACTAAGATTATCCACATTTTGCATGTCACATTTAAAAGTTGTTATATCATCAATCTACGGTTTAGATTTCTTTTTGTAGACTCGAAGCCGATTTGCCATGGCCGGAGTTTGAAATATTAAAGGACTACCTGGTGATGATTCTTTATCAGAACTACTCGAGGTAGCCGAAGCCGCTGTTTTGCCAACCGCCCGTGTCCTTACCCCGACTTTATTCTCTGAAAGAGGCAATAATTTACTTCTCGTGCTCTTCAGCTTAGGAGCGGGCGTTTTCAAAACCTTCATTTCATCTGGAAAGATCTCGATGTTTAAAGTTTGTTTTGTTCTGTTTAAAGGTGGTTTCTTTATATTTTCAATATCATCATCGTCATCATCTAGATTGAGCTTTATAGCAGGTCGAGTAATCTCGGGAACTTCTCTTTTTCTCGTAAAGAGACTCGACGATTTCACTGCACTCTTCTTAGCATCCTTCATGCTGTTTATATTTCTGTTGCTCGGTGTTTTTAGTAGGCTCGGATCAATCGGATTTTTTTCCGGTGTTAACACCATCTTTAGACTGAAATCTTTCTGTAGATCGTTAAAGGCATCCAAGTCTGATCGATTATCCCAGTCTTTTTCAAATATTTTCGATTGCTTTAGATACATATTCTGTTCATGTGCAAATTGTACCAGAAACGAATCGGCCTGGTATTCCTGTAGCTTTTCTAGAACATGCAAATTATGCGTTAAGGCTTTTTTTTCATCTTTGGCACTTATCAATTGAAATCCGACATCTATTAAAAACTGACATTCGGTGGTCAATAATATTTTACGCTGCAGATGTTCGATAACACTTTTACAACAACAATTTATAAATAAAACGTTTTCCGATATGTATTTTAATCTACAGTGAAGATATTTCAGTAGCTTGATGCCTCCATTGAAGTAATTCTGAGCTGTAGTTATTTGGCCAGACTTAAAATGAAGCTGCGCTTCCATATGGATAACACTCACTAGCGAGGAGTAGAAGCTGACGCTCATGCACTTGCAACAATCACACGTGCCTGAGTGATCAATAAATTCAGGCATGACGAATGGGGAAGCTTGAAATATAGGAGAACCTGGCTTGTTGTAGTATTTCTCTGTGGGCACATCCAATACCATCTCATACTGTTTTTCGGTAATTCGAATATTTTTTTCTTTAGGTCGCGTAGCTTTTAGTTCACTATTTTTTGCAGGTTTTTTTACTTTTTCAGAAACAGTTCTGTCAGAAACTTTTGAATTATTTGCTTCATCAATAATGTAACGTATTCCATCAAGCTTCACCTAAAAATAAAATTAAGTTTTATTCAATATTAACATACATTTCACACATTTAATGTATAACAAATTAAATATAGTCATTTAATTTTTTGTTTTGTAATTTGGATACCGCCTAGACAGGCAGTGAGGATCTCGTATACTCTTTTCCAGTTTTCATTTAAAAATCAAGCCTAAACAAAGAAAATGCATAATTACCTTGCAGTCATCATGACGCTCAGCGACCAGATCTGCCTGAGCCAAGAGCAAAAGAATGTGTGCAGAGCGGCGCGACAGGAGCAGGCGCTGCGCCATGGCCAGGGGACTACGCAAGAGAGCTCGAGCTCGACGGGGCAGCCCCAAGCTTAGGGAAGTGCGCCCCGCCTCCACGCTGGCCTCTAGCCAAAGGCGCAGAGTTGCTATATACACTCTACCCTGGTTCTTGTCAACTGCAATTGCAATGTTCAATAAAATAAATTATCTTTTTAGCAAATTTTGTGGTTCAGCATCACTGCTTTGAAACAGAATGCAATTAATATTTAAAATTTATTACCAACCTGTCTTCAGCCACTCGGAGCATTCAACATGAGTGTTCACTAGAGTAGATAAAATGCTGACAGACTCCTCTGACCTCAGCGTAGTTCCAGAGAAGTCAGAAGCAAAGAGAATTTCAACCGTCAAGAGTTTGAGATACGAACATTTTATATCCTCAAACTTTCTTTTGCTGTCTTTTGAATTTGACAAATATTCACATCTAATTCTATTATGAACAAACGTAGATATAATAATTCCATTTTCTCGCAAGTTGCAATGGAAATAGTAGGTCTGAAAAAATATTATACTAGAAAATATCAGGGTTGAATTTTAATGTGTAGAACTTTTAACACTTTCACTCTGGGTGACGTAATGGTTAATGAATTAACTAAACTTACGGCTACGCTTAGCAAATAGTAGAAAACAGCATCCATCTTGCTGGCATCTACTGGACTTTCATCATCTTCAATAAGAACAGAACGGATGATCTCATCTGTTTTTAAAATCAGTGGCTCTAGTAAAGGATTTTGAGCTTTCGTTTGGCCGATAATAAACCCAATAGAACGAATAATACTATATCTAAAATAAAACATGAGAGCAAATAGTTAGAAGCGATTCAAAGCAATGGGGGTTTTTTTCATACTGTTACTGTTCCAGCAATGCCTTGCATACAAGGAAAACAGAAAAGGTTTTTTTCTAAGGTTTTTTCTTAATTTTGAATCTGACATAGTGCAGCATAGTGTTTAACGGAATTGAAGAAACTTCATGGTCAGTAAACAACTGTGCTAACCATTCAACTGCGGGGAGTTTATACACATACTAACCTATTATCGGTGATGCTAGCAATAGTGTAAGCCACATCAGCCGCTTGGAGGGACTGAACTTCAAGGTCGTGAAGAGCCAGGGTTTCCGTGACTAAGTGTATAAGTTCAACCGTTTTATCCAGATACAACTTGAATTCTACATCTTCCTTCAAAATATCAATAGAATCTGAAATTCATAATAAGCATTGACCTATTTAAAAAAATATTTCATTGCAACAAATTTATTCTTTTTAAGATCTACATAAGCTTCCAAAAAAATTTTAACTTGCTGTAGCTGTAAACTAAGCTCTTTACTATGGTACTGTAGTAACAAAAGGTAAGACTTCTTTTTTTCTTTATACCATGAGCGGGAGATATCCAAGTTGAGATAATCTGAAAATGAGACGTCTACAACACTGCTTTGAGAAGTAACACAATTTCAAAGTAGAAAAAATTATATACCTTTAACTTGAGCTACTTCTCTCCAGAGCTGCACAGAGTGTAACAACGATTTCAGGATATCATTTTCAACAGCGAGCAGAAGATACTGCTGTGTGGGTATAACGTCGCAGGCATCATCGGGATGAGGCACCGGCTCGTGGGCCGCTCGAGGAGTGTTGAACACACTTGTCGTTACAGTCAGCTTCTGGGCTTCCCGTTTCTCTAATATCTCACACTCGTATAGTGCTTGCAGAGTATTTGCCATTAAAATTTTAACAATGCCTATATGAATTAATGGTTTTGATTTGGTTTGGTATTCCTGAAATTTGTTTATACATTGAGTAAGTCACAATATTGCTAATATTAGTGTTAGGTTAGGTTATTTTAGGTAAGTCAAAAGCAGTTAATTTGATAAAAAAATTTATTCTTCAATCAAAAGCAGCCGGTCTGTGCAAACCATTTGTAAGGCTACAAGTAATCATAATACCAACCTCCAACAAACTCTCCAAAAGCTTTGCTGTATACTTTATAAACATCTTCAAATCAGGATTGTTAAATTTGTTAGCATGATAACTTATTAAGGTGATGGCCTTTCCGGCAAGCACGGTGAGTTCATCTAATGGTTTTTTTTCTTTTTTTGTAAACTCGCACAGTTTTTGTATTGATTTACAGATTCCCCCCAAATGACAACTGGAGAGCCAGTTCCTAGTAAAAACTTCAATTTCGCCAAGCAACAGCTTCCTAAAAAAAATACAAAATTGTAACATCAATCGGCATTATCTAATTTTAAATTTAAAAAACACTACAATTTTATTATACTCACGCGTAATTTACATTCGAAAAAATATCCACGTAACTTTTGTATTCCTCATCTGTCTCTAACTGACGACACACAGTCCAAATTGTAAGATTATGAAATTGTTTAAAGATATTTCGATCACTTATTGATTTTTCTTCCTGATTGTATTCGTTAGTAAAACATTTACTTTTAGATGGTTTGTCACCATCGGCAGACTCTTCGGAAGTACACAAAGATGTGACTTTGGCTTTAACCCTCAAAATGAAATTGAAGTGAGGGACTTCTTCCGTACATTTCAATTTATACATTGTACTTATTGCCATACTTAAATAGCAACTTTTAAGGGCACTAAAATATTCAGTTAGATCAAATTGACAAATAGCCAAGTTATAATAAACGCGGCTCAAGTGATTCATATCCAGCACACTTGGACTCCAGGCCAAAATTTCACTGGCATGTGACGTGTATAACTTAAAAAATGATTGAGAATGTTCATATTGATTCAGAGAATAGAGTGAAATAGCATCATTATGCAGATCAGTCTCTATTTTGGTCCAGAATGTGCCCCAATTCGGACATTGGTTGGTAAATAACTCACGGAGATACTCCAGCTGATCTCTCGCTATATTAGATGTGATATCGACCAAATTTGATATATTCATATTATTTTTGGATGAATTAACTGTGAATTGCCTAGCGAAGCAAGCGAGTTGAAAAGAATCGTGGATACCACTTTTGAAATTACAATTAGCGCATTTTGCACTCTGAATATCAGATTGGCTCAGAACTTTAGCAATGAGTTTTGTTAAGCTCAATACCTGTATCTGAAACTTAATAGGCATGTTTTTCTTCCAACATTCATCAGAAACCTTTACCCAGTTGGAAATGCTCAGAGTGAGAATCTTTTTGAAGATAAGACAAAACTCCTGTAGAGGCTTCGTGTATTTTAGATTGATTGACAGATTTAACTTCTCGATGAAATCAGATATAAAGCTGTGAGAATAAGGTGGAAGGCTATCAATGCTAGTAGTTAATGTGGGAAACACTATCCATAGTGCTTGCATGTGATGAAAATAACTAGGTATGCTTTCAAAGAGATTCATGGAAAATTTCAAAACTGCTGCAAAAGAATCGTTAGAATGATATTCACAATTAGCTATATTTTGATTAATAAAAATAAAACAAAATAGCAACTTTTTATATGTTTCCTCGGATAAAACATGTCCTTCACATATTGATTCTTGGCTTCTCTGATTCTCAGAGAGAGCTTTAAATATTTTTTCAAATGTCGCATCTAATTCTTTCGGTATTGTGGGGTTAAAAATTAAAAACAGTCTGCGAATAAGCCATGGTAGCTTTTCTTGGCAGAAATCGACTATAGCGTAGAATTTCAAAATTAGGACAATATTTTCTAATATATTAGGTATATAATCAATGTATTTATCTTG
This sequence comes from Atopsyche davidsoni, assembly GCA_022113835.1. NCBI lineage: Eukaryota > Metazoa > Arthropoda > Insecta > Trichoptera > Hydrobiosidae > Atopsyche > Atopsyche davidsoni. Next base: position 1,916,754 of record JAILWY010000012.1, on the reverse strand, counting down.
ACATTTACTTGATTCAATTAATGTTAGTTTATCAACTAGTAAGAGCCAGTATACATTTGTTTGTTCACGTGTAAGCTCAAGAGAAGGATTTTTGAGGACATATTCAGACAGTTGGAAGCAAGCATTCACTGGTACACTCTAAAAAAAATAATTTCAAAATTTGTTATATATTATCATGTTCAAGTTTGATTAAGAAAATATATTACTGGTATTATCACTCAAGCACAAACCTTTTTAGAAATATATCGGTGAATATTACACACAACAGCTAAATACTTCGGGACTTCTGTAGATTGAAGTTCTTTGATATATCGACAGAGGTGTGATGTGTACAAACAAAGTAACACAGGATCTGCAGCTTCTTTCCATTTTGGATTTTCTAGCAACCTATTTAAATTAAATTTGTATAAACAGATAAATTTAAAAATCCATAATTCAAAAGATAGAAAAATATTCATTCTGATACCTGTATGCATCACAAATATACTTGAAAGCTGTCTCTGACTTTTGTTTTGTGCTTAATTTCACAACTACATTCTCAAAATCCTGACAAGCAGTTTTTAAGCACTGTGGGTCTTGCAGGATCATTTTACCGCTCTGTTATACTTTATATAACAGCTCCTGAAATTTGAATTGAACTCAATAAGTATAACCTCTTTAAAAAAAAACTTTATTTACAAAATTATAATATATTTTAAAACAGTGCGATCTTATTTAGAAATACAATTAATTAAATTATACGCACAAAATATTTTAGCACTACCTTCTTTGATGCGAGAATATTGATATTTGCTCTGGATGTCAATATATCGCCAACGGCTATTTTGCCATCTATTAAACACTTTCAACCGGCCATAGAGCATAACACCGACACAACGACAACACGAGCTCGAACAATGGCTATATTTTGTTTGCCGACCTAAATAAATTATAAACAAACATAGAAAACGCTGCAATAGCTATCAAAAATACACCTTTTGCATTTTACTAATCCTTTCACAATCTTCTAATTTTTTTTTCTTTTGCACTCTCAAATATATTATGTTTTATAAAACACGTATTAAATATGGTAGAATATATAACGTTTCCATGATTAATAAAAACTAACCCTAAACTGTCAGCTGTCGAATAGGGATGACGACAGTATCAAAGAATCAAAGAAATAATTATTTTAAGGGAAAATACATATTAAAAGGATTTAAAAAAGTGATTTAGTTTTATTTAAAAATCTAAGATTAATACGATTTTCAATAAATTAAAAGATTAAAATACTGCAATCGGCCATTTTGACTGAAACACCAATCACAGCGCATGACGTCATACTGACGTCAACAACTCTATGGTATTCAAATTGGTCTATGGTCTTCAATGCAAACACAATGGCACGCCCGTTACAAATATAGTTAATGACGTCAGAGCGTCTAAAAAATGCTGCGATGACGTCACGCCTCGCGATGTCGCGTTTTCGCGCACTTTTGAAAAAATATTATAAAAATGGCTTTAAACATCGTTAAACTCTAGTTTTTTACCGAAATAAAGTTTTTTTCGTAAATAGTAAATGGGTACCCCCATTATGGAAGAGGATTTGAAAATCTTTCGTCATGCCTATTGTTTTTTTTAAGTGTTCCCAAAACTTAACTGCAAAAATGGTGACAAATTCAAATCTCGCGTTAATTTTGGGACACTGTGCAATAAAACAGAACGGAATGGTTTAGGAGAGATGTAGACAATTGGAGTCAGAAGGCAATGGTGGTCACCCCGTTTTAACGGAAACCAAACCACCAGAGGGCAAGGTATTTGAACTCAATCACTACCTGTGCATTGGTACGGCACTCTGACGACGGCTCACTCAGTTTGCGCCACGCGATGAGTTATATTAAAACGATTTTGCGTCCTTCTGATCTAATTATTTGAGTGAACAAATCCAAAGGCTTATACAACTTGGTATTTCATACTATGCTTTTTAAAAAATATATTATAGCTCTTGAATAATTATGCCAAAACGATAAAAGGTAATCTCGATTGTTAGTGAGATTAGTAAAGTTTATAATAGGCTTAAATCAATAGCGAATTAATCTATAGATTTGCTTTTATTTCAATTCATACAAAAGTGACCCCCATTACCATTATCTCACCTACTCTCTGTCAAAAATATTTATTATTTATATAAATAAAGCAGTCTTGCAATAAGAGACTTTCTCTTCAGCGACTTCGAAATCCCAAGTGGCAGTGGTTTTATTCAGAGGCATTGCAATTAAATGGAGAGTCGTGTTGACTTCCGGGTTCGAGGTGCGTCGAGCCACTGGTGACTTGTTGGTATCCTTGATAGATAAGCTTGAAGAAGTGCGTGTCAGCACAGGCTCCTGAGAGATGGTTTACTTAATTTATTATGGAGGGTAGCATCTTGAATTTTTCATTTCATTGTGCAATACATGTGAAAAGGCGGGTTGGATATGAGATATATTTAGGCATAGCAGGATGCAAGTTGTCTGGATGCACCCACATCAGTACAACTTGCTCCTCAGGGTATGAAATAAACATAACTCACATGAGCTCCGTGCCAATGACCTGCATTGTGATGGGAATTTCGCAGTGAAAGATTTAAAATAACAGCCCACCAGAAGCCAGAATCTATCATACGCAGAGCTGTGTTGGAATATTTTCACCGTTCTAACGCTCCTAAATGAGGGTTGCAAGTGACAGAATTCACTCTACTCTTGACTTCAGGCCATGAAGCTTACAAAAGACCTGACTCAGGTCTGAGATCTCCAAAACAACTTACCTTCCAGTCTCTAAGCTGATGTGCTCATGGAAGGACAAAGAATCAGCAAATGGATGTGGGTAACATTTCAATTTAAAGTGTTTTACTAATATGATTAGGCACATTAGTTCATATATAGAAGATGATTTAAAAGAAACTCTCAGAAAAATATCATCGTGATTTGTGTGGGATTTGAACCCACATCCCCTGGCTTACATGGCCGGTGTACGAACCTTTGTACTAACGAATCACTTCCACTTATCGAGAATTTTTAACAATCATACTCTACATATGAACCAATGTGCATTGATACGCAAAAATTCTCGATAAGTGGAAGTGATTCGTTAGTACAAAGGTTCGTACACCAGCCATGTAAGCCAGAGGATGTGGGTTCAAATCCCACACAAATCACGATGATATTTTTCTGAGAGTTTATTTAAATCATCTTCTATATATGAACTAATGTGCCTAATCATATTAGTAAATATAATAAGCCCGTAATGGGTAATAAATACTCATCTGATTGACTTATCAGTAATAGACATTAAAGTGTTTTATAAAATAACAATTTTAGTGAGAATCAATGTGTCAAATAAAATTGAGAAACCAAAATATATGAAAAAATAAAACAATTTTTATTTGAAAATACAAAATTGATGTATGTGTCTTAATAGAGAGCACTTGTGTCTACTTGAACATGACCATTGACCACAAGCAAATGCCTTCTCACCAGTATGTATGAGATTGTGTTGTTTTAACTTTCACTTCAGATTACATGAATACGAGCATTGATCACAATAAGTCTGTGTCGTTTTAAACTTTGAACGTTTTAAGCATTGATCACAAGCAAATGGCTTACCGACTGTATGTATAAATTTGTGTCATTTTAAATGGCCCTTCCAATTACTTGAATATGAGCATTGATCACAAGCAAATGGCTTCCCGCCGGTATGTATGATTTTGTGTTGTTTTAAACTTACCATCCAATTACAAGAATATGAGCATTGATCACAAGCAAATAGCTTCTCGACGGTATGTTTAAGTTTGTGTAGTTTTAAATTGACCTTCCGATTACATGAATATGAGCATTAATGACAAGCAAATGGCTTCTCGCAGGTACGTATAAGTTTGTGTCGTATTAAATATGCCTTCCGATTACATGAGTATGAGCATTGACCATAAGCAAATGGCTTCTCGCCGGTATGTGTAAGTTTGTGTTTTATTAAACTTGTCTTCTGATGACATGAATATGAGCATTGATCACAAGCAAATGGCTTCTTGCTGGTATGTATGAGTTTGTGTTGTTTTAAACTTGCTTTTAAATAACAAGAATATGAGCATTGATCACAAGCAAATAGCTTATCGCCGATATGTTTAAGTTTGTGTAGTTTTAGACTCGTCTTGTGATTACATGAATATGAGCATTGATCACAAGCAAATGGCTTCTCGCCGGTATGTGTAAGTTTGTGTTGTATTAAACTTGTCTTATGATGACATGAATATGAGCATTGATCACAAGCAAAATTCTTGTCAGTATGTACAACCTTGTGCTTTACCAAGAGACTTTTCTGGCTACAGGAGTATGAACATTTTCCACAGGTAAAGAGCGCCTCGCCAGTATGAATTTGAAGGGCTTTATTCTGCAGATCTGCACCGTGTGATTGCAGTTTCTCCTGAAACAAACACAAATATTGTTAAATTTTGTATTACAGCAGAAATCACATACAATAGTTACTGTATAAACAATGCTAACTTGTAATAAGCGCAGGACTTCAAGGCAAGTTGGTTTCTTGTAAATCGAAAAACGTTTTTACTAATGATACTTATAACACATGAACACAACATAACCTTTATGTATGTGAAACGTGCTCGCAACACAATGACACACTATAATCACTGTTAAATAAAATTAAGAGTTGAATTGCATTGAAATTTATGAATTCCCGTAATCATAATCGTGATTTTTTAAATTTACTGTAAAATATTTAATTATGACATGATTAAAATCATAATTTAATGAATCCCAGTCCTCCTGAAGGTTAAGGAAGGGAATAAAATATTAACCAAATAAAGAACGACACATGACATAGAAGAGTATATGGCAGTATTTATTATCGAAGATGGTGGAATTTCTCAGATGACAAGCTGAGAAGAACACCCAAGAAATCCTATGAACCTCACGAACACATTTACATACCATGGAATACAAGTACCAGAGTGGATGTGCCAACTGTGCAGGTGGCTATTGACTATTTATGCCATTATTTTAATCTTACTACTTGTGGGTCGCGTGTGTTGTTGAACACCTCTGCATCTGCTGCCGGTGTAGTGAGGTACAGAGATCGGCATATTACCTGCTCACGCCCGACAGGTGCTCGGGAAAGCGCAGTCTTATGCTCCAGCAATGCTCTTTCAATATCGAATTCTTCAATTTTGATATCATCCAGCCCGGGAGCCGAGGGGGCAGCTCTTTCGACCTCGAGCTCTTCTACTTGGACTTCGCCGTACTGCGGGGAGCCGGGGAAGGACGTCTCGGGCGGCTCACCCTCGCGCTTCACGGAGAATAACTCGCTAATGACAGACTCGCCGCCGGCTTCAAGATCAGGGATTTCCTGCTTTACACGAGTGTTCACATTAAGGTAACTCTCAGAGATATCATTCAGTAATACGTAGCACTGGGACATTCTGTTGGGTAAAGAAGCAGCTCTTTCGTGTTCCGGCAGATATCTCTCAACGTCGAACTCTTCTACTTGGACCTCGGCGTTCTGCAGGGAGCCGGGGAAGGACGTCTCGGGCGGCTCACCCTCGCGCTTCACGGAGAATAACTCGCTAATGACAGACTCGCCGCCGTCTTCAAGATCAGGGATTTCCTGCTTTACACGAGTGTTCACATTAAGGTAACTCTCAGAGATATCATTCAGTAATACGTAGCACTGGGACATTCTGTTGGGTAAAGAAGCAGCTCTTTCGTGTTCCGGCAGATATCTCTCAACGTCGAACTCTTCTACTTGGACCTCGGCGTTCTGCGGGGAGCCGGGGAAGGACGTCTCGGGCGGCTCACCCTCGCGCTTCACGGAGAATAACTCGCTAATGACAGACTCGCCGCCGTCTTCAAGATCAGGGATTTCCTGCTTTACACGAGTGTTCACATTAAGGTAACTCTCAGAGATATCATTCAGTAATACGTAGCACTGGGACATTCTGTTGGGTAAAGAAGCAGCTCTTTCGTGTTCCGGCAGATATCTCTCAACGTCGAGCTCTTCTACTTGGACCTCGGCGTTCTGCGGGGCGCCGGAGAAGGACGCCTCGGGCGGCGCATCCTCGCGCTTCACGAAGAATATCTCGCTAGTGACAGTCTCGCCGCCGTCTTCAAAATCAGGAATTTCCTGCTTTACACGAGTGTTCACATTAAGGTAACTCTCAGAGATATCATTCAGTAATACGTAGCACTGGGACATTCTGTTGGGTAAAGAAGCAGCTCTTTCGTGTTCCGGCAGATATCTCTCAACGTCGAGCTCTTCTACTTGGACCTCGGCGTTCTGCGGGGCGCCGGAGAAGGACGCCTCGGGCGGCGCATCCTCGCGCTTCACGGAGAATATCTCGCTAATGGCAGACTCGCCGCCGTCTTCATGATCAGGGATTTCCTGCTTTACACAAGCGTTTATTTTAATGCAACTCTCAGAGATATTCAGTAATGCGTAGCACTGCGCATACGACATCCTGTTGAGTAAAGCCGACGGCCAGGACCTTTACTTTACGATAGCGCATTCGGATAGTGACTGCAATGGCGCGGAGGGCCATAGACTAGACGCTTTCTGTTCAAATAACATAATTGCAATGTGAATAAATATTTAAATATTTTTTTGTGATTTTATAATTTTTTCCGTCGTACTTAAATACATTGGACCTTTTTAACGCGGCCAAGCATCGTATAACACCCGCACCGAGCAGCCACAGCTACTGGTGAGAATCTTCATGGCTTTAAAAGCGGCGCTTTGATAATACCATTCGACACAATTTTTTTTAAATCTCAATAACCAAATGCAAAGACCTGTTTCGCAAATCTTTCACGGTTGGTGAACCGGTCGCATATAAAAATTAACACACGGAAAAATCACTCAAGTATTTGATTAAAAATGTTAAATCGAAATCCACTAAGTACCGACTGACTCTTTGTCAAAAGTATTGATTACTGAAATTTATAATCTGAAAAACAACCTAATAGTCTATTGAAATAGAGTTTATTATTATTTATAAAATATGCTAAATAAATTAAATTTACTTCATTCAATTTAAAATAAAAATACAATTTCAATTTCTTCAACTTCATTCAATTTAAAATCATGTTATGAAATACTTTATTTTACCGTTGTTTTCCATATTTATTTTAATTAATTGTTTTTAGCGGTTTTCTTTCATTACCATAGACAACATAACCAGTTGTCATGGTAACACCAATAAACAAAAACATTATTTTGAAACGTGAAAATGTGATATCATCTAATTCATAGGTTCTCAACGGGGGCGGTACCGCCCCCCAGTGGGCGCTGGAGCTTTCCAAGGGGGCGGTGGCGGGTCCATGGGAAAATGGGGGGCGTTTTAAAGTTTTATTCGAAAGTGTCATCGACATGATCAAAGAACGCAACATACTGCGACACGAATGGCAAAAAACTCGCGACAGATCCACCAAATCCATGGTGAAATCCCTCTCCAACTACATCACCCGCGAAGCCAAAATCGAGGCGGCCTGTGCCTGGCAGAGAAAACTAGCCTCGCTAGAATTCACTGACGGTACCCTGTGGCATATGGTTTTCGCCGATGAATAAGATGTCACCAATTCGCCGCAGGTTGAGTGATTGTTGTTGAAGATTCAGATGTGATTGCAGGATTGATGTAAGGTTGGAAATCAGAAGGCTGGCGAAATATTTGCGTATTCGTAGTTTATTTAGTATAACTACACTGGTTAGAAATGTACGTGGTTACTAGTTCGATGCCGCGAGGTCTCTCTGGAGAGGCGCGGGGAAGCCGCTTATATAGGGTCTCGCTGCCTTTGTGGCTGGCGTAAACAGGAAGATTCCCACGTATCGGGGGGTGTCTCATTGCGAGGACATCTCGCCTGAATACGATCGCCTTTGACTGACCGCTAATTACTAAGGGATTATGTTCTACTTTAATGGCAGTCTAATAAAATATTTAATGGATTATGGGTCGAATGTCACATTCCAACAGGCCATAAGACACGTGTTCCGATGTAGGTACTAACCCCTACACACCCTACCTGAGTAGGAGTAGGTGCCTGAGCACCTACCGAAAAAGGCTATAGTCATGCTGACCAAAATTTTCAACGCCTGCCTTCTGCAAGGCTACTTTCCCACACAGTGGAAATGTCCCAACGTGATCCCCATTCACAAGCCCGGAAAGGACAAAGTCCTTCCGGTGAGCTACAGGCCAATAAGTCTCCTTTGCGGCTTAAGCAAAATACTCGAGAGAATAATTCTCAAGAGATACCTTCCCTTCAACCAGAAGGCCATTCAGGACCAACAGTTTGGCTTCAGGGCAGACCACTCGACCTCTATGCAGCTCATCCGACTGACAGACCACGTGACGAAAGGCTTCAACATGCACAAGAGGACCTGCATGGTCTTCATGGACATAGAGAAAGCCTTCGACACGGTCTGACACGACGGTCTGCTGCACAAGTTGTTCGTGTCGGGAGTCCCTCTCTACATTATTGATGTTCTCGCATCTTTCCTGAGTGACAGACAATTTGCCGTCTCACTCCCGGGAGCCTCCTCCAGCCGGAGACCGGTCCCGGCGGGGGTCCCCCAGGGCTCAGTCCTAGCCCCACTCCTATTTTCCCACTTCATCAGCGACCTGCCCACGCCCAAGGGATGCGATCTAGCGCTCTATGCAGACGACACTGCCTGCTACTCCACCTCAAATCGCACTGACACCATTGTCAAAAGACTCCAAAACGGACTCGACTCAATCAGTGCCTTCTACAAAAAATGGAGGATCAAAGTCAACCAGGGGAAGACTGAGGCAATCATCTTCACCTGGAAACATCCTGGTAACGATCGCACCGACCCCCTACGAGCTGACGGCAAGCCGATCCAATGGAACAAAAAGGTGAAATACCTCGGAGTCCATCTGGATCAGAGCCTCGCATGGCATCCCCACATCGCAGCCGCCCGAATAAAAGGCCACACAGGCAAAAACAGCCTCTACCCACTGCTGTGCGCTAGAAGCCCCCTCCCCCTCGAGTCCAAGCTCAGGCTCTACACCTCCATCATCAGGCCGTACATGATGTACGCCGAATCTGTCTGGTCAAACGCCAGCCAACACCTCATCGCGAGTATCCAAGCCGCCCAAAACTCTTGCCTACGCCTCATCCTAGGTGCCTACTACCGTACATCGACAACCACCCTCTGTGCCCAGACCAAAATCCCACCGATTCAGACGCTTCACGTCACCGAAAGACTATACCAGTCCATAAGGAAATCAAAAAACCCCCTCCTCAAAGGGATCGGAGACGATACCCCAGACTCACTGCCTTTCCACTATAGACACAAATTCCCCCATCACATCCTACTCGGTGAAAATATAACAGTCTCCGACGGCTCCCGGGGCACCTTATACAAGAAGGAGCGCCAAGTTCCCAAAAAACCTACCCAGGAGTGAACTTTGCATCCTCCTGCCCTACCTATTATTATTATTGTTATAAATTTTTATCTTTGTTATTTAGTTCGTAGATATTTATTACACATAAACACATGCGAATAAAGGGTTTTTCCCACTCATTTTCCCTGCCTAACACAATATCACAACCACAGTAAATCATGTACGCTACCACCTAAGTCACACATCGAGAGCCCCGAAACCTGCGCGCAGGACGGGGATAGCCAAACACTCCACCAAAACATTAGTTATAAGATCTATTGTAACAAACCTGATGAAAAATAAAAGAATTTTGAAATTTCAATTTTTTTTTTTCCTTGGAAGGGCAGTGTTAGTTCAGAGACGGGCGTGGAGGCCACGCTCGCCCACTGAATATTCGGCCGCGAGTCGGCGTTATTTTGGCGGCATATTTGTCGTGTAGTATCGCTCCGGTGGATTAAACATCCGTCGTTAATAAAGTAGAGATCTTACAAATCTCAGTGAACATACAGCCGCGAGTTGTACGTATATTGTGACATATGGTCACATGTGAAAGTTTTAAATTACCGACCCGTGTCGGCTCAAAAGTGAAGTCAAAGTGTTAAGTGTAACATCTTTGGAAGCATATATTATAACGAAATTTGTAATAAAGTTGAAATAAAAGTTTACACATACAAAGTGTTTGAATTTACCTAATATACAGTCCATTGATAGCTTATGAACCTTGGCGAATTCATATGCTAAAGCCGAAGAAGATAAACGACTGCCAGCGTCTCCTCGCGAGAATAAATCTGGTAGCCGTCGCCAATAACTGTAATGTACCTACCTAATCACCCTATGCTTACTAGTACTTCTTATCATAAATTAAAGGTCCTTGTTAGTTCAAACTAATATTGTACTGAGGAGTGGACCTTATTCCGCCCCACAATCTCAAGTAACTTTCCATTCAATTACTTAAATATCTTATATTATTAAATCAACACAAACATGCCTAACATACAACATGCTTGTCCTTTATCTGATTGTGTATATATGTACTCTTTCTGGACTATGTCCATTATATTTCATATATAAGACTGTATCATTTCTCGACTCAATATAACTAGTCTGACCATCGACGACACACTGTCAGTGTTATAAATTCCATAACAAGTATTGAAAGTGTTATTTTCATATGTTCAACTGAAGTCCGGTGTGTGTACCTAACGGGCACATAACAGTACGTGGGATCAGGCATTCGCTTCCAATAAAGCACTGTTTCGTCTATGTTAAACACTTGTTCAGGTTTATAACCACCTCTTTCAAATGTTGGGATATTCCTTAGATGCGGCATCATCGGCACTAGCTGCTTCACCTTTCATTTTCAAATTATGCAAATTAAATCTATTTTTTTATTTTTCAAACCATCTTCGGCTTGCTTGGAATGTGACATCTTCAGCAGATTCATCTCCATTCTTCAAATTTTAGAAAATACTTAAAGCTTTTTCCTGGATAGTCATTTGACTCATTGGCATTCTCCGTTTGTTATTGTCCTCAATCCATATAATCAATAGTTAAAATAAGTTTGATAAAAAAAAATAATTTGTACATACATACATATGTACTTACGTACCAAAAATGTCCCTAATTATTTCCAATTTTTCCAGTTAATGTGTAACAATCAGTAATAAATATGTACATAAAACACTCACAGACAAGTCTAAACCAGCCGCTCTATGAGCACACACTGAATAATGCACGAAAACAAAATAACATTGAAAAAAAGTTTTTTTGGATGTTATAGCGAAACATTTTAGGTAGTATATCGAAAACGTGCCTTAATTGAAAAGGGCCGTTATAGCGAAAGGCCGTATAAAGAGCGGCCGTATAGCGAGGTATGGGTGTATTTACTTAACAAAAATATCTAACTTTAGTTTTATCTTAATTCTAAAGTCAATACAACACTTGTATGCACTAACAAATCGTTCAAAAGATCCTTGCAGGCACCCATTACCCTGTGAATCCTGAATCCATGAGTGGAAATGTCACATAATTATTTGTATTAATTATTATTATTATTATTAATCACATAAGCTTGAAGAAGTGTTCCTGAGAATTGGTTATAATTTAATTTATAACGGAGGGTAGCATCATGAATTTTTCATTGCATTGTGCAATACATGTAAAAAGGCCAGTTGGATATAATGAGATATATTTAGGCATAGCGGGATACAAGTTGTCTGGATGCACCCACTTCAGTACAACTTGCTCCTCAGGGTATGAAATAAACATAACTCGCGTGAGCTCCTTGCCAATGACCTGCATTGTGATGAGTATTTTGCAGTGAAAGATTTAAAATAACAGCCTGACTCAGGTCAGAGATCTCCAAAACAGCTTACCTTCCAGTTTCTAAGCTGATGTGCTCGTGGAAGAACAAAGAATCAGCAAATGGATGTAGGTAACATTTAAATTTTATGTGTTTTATAAAATAGCAATTTTAGTGAGAATCAATGTGTCAAATAAAATTGAGAAACCAAAATATATGAAACAATAAAAGAATTTTTATTTGAAAATACATTTAAGTATGTTGATGTATGTGTCTTAATAGAGACCACTTGTGTCTACATGAACATGACCATTGATCACAAGCAAATGCCTTTTCACCAGTATGTATGAGTTAGTGTTGTTTTAAATGGACCTTCCAATTAGATGAATATGAGCATTGATCACAAGCAAATGGCTTTCCGCCGGTATATATAAGTTTGTGTTGTTTTAAACATGCCTTCAAATTAAAAGAATATGAGCATTGATCAATTTATTGATTTATCGCCGATATGTTTAAGTGTGTGTAGTTTTAGACTCGTCTTGTGATTACATGAATATGAGCATTGATCACAAGCAAATAACTTCTCGCCGGTATGTTTAAGTTTGTGTAGTTATAGACTCGACTTGTGAATTTGTCTTGCCGGTATGTATAAGTTTGTGTCGTATTAAATTTCTCTTCTGATTACATAAATATGAGCATTGATCACAAGCAAATGGCTTCTCGCCGGTATGTTTAAGTTTGTGTCGTATTAAATTTCTCTTATGATTACATGAATATGAGCATTGATCACAAGCAAATGGCTTCCCGTCTATATGTATAGGTTTGTGTTGTTTTAAACTTGCCTTCCGATTACAAGAATATGAGCATTGATCACAAGCAAATACCTTCTCGCCGGTATGTATAGGTTTGTGTTGTTTTAAACTTGCCTTCAAATTACAAGAATATGAGCATTGATCACAAGCAAATAGCTTATCGCCGGTATGTTTAAGTTTGTGTAGTTTTAGGCTCGTCTTGTGATTGCATGAATATGAGCATTGATCACAAGCAAATGGCTTCCCGCCGGTATGTATAAGTTTGTGTTGTTTTAAATTTACCATCTGATTACAAGAATATGAGCATTGATCACAAGCAAATAGCTTCTCGCCGGTATGTATAATTTTGTGTAGTTTTAGACATACCTTCTGATTACATGAATATGAGCATTGATCACAAGTAAATAGCTTCTCGCCGGTATGTTTATGTTTGTGTCGTATTAAATTACTCGTCTGATTACATGAATATGAGCATTGATCACAGGCAAATGGTTTCTCGCCGGTATGTATAAGTTTGTGTTGTTTTAGACTCGCCTTCTGATTACACGAATATGAGCATTGATCACAAGCAAATAGCTTCTCGCCGGTATGTTTACGTTTGTGTTGTATTAAACTTCTCGTCTGATTACATGAATATGAGCATTGATCACAAGCAAATGGCTTCCCGCTGGTATGTATAAGTTTGTGTTGTTTTAAATTTGCCTTCAAATTACAAGAATATGAGCATTGATCACAAGCAAATAGCTTCTCGCCGGTATGTTTAAGTTTGTGTAGTTTTAGACTCATCTTCTGATTACATGAATATGAGCATTGATCACAAGCAAATGGCTTCCCGCCGGTATGTATAAGTTTGTGTCGTATTAAACTTACCTTTCGATTACAAGAATATGAGCATTGATCACAAGCAAATGGCTTCCCGCCCGTATGTTTAAGTTTGTGTTGTTTTAAACTCGTCTTTAAATTACAAGAATATGAGCATTGATCACAAGCAAATAGCTTCTCACCGGTATGTATAAGTTTGTGTCGTATTAAATATGCCTTCCGATTATATGAGTATGAGCATTGATCACAAGCAAATGGCTTCTCGCCGGTATGTTTAAGTTTGTGTAGTTTTAGACTCATCTTCTGATTACATGAATATGAGCATTGATCACAAGCAAATGGCTTCCCGCTGGTATGTATAAGTTTGTGTTGTTTTAAATTTGCCTTCAAATTACAAGAATATGAGCATTGATCACAATCAAATAGCTTCTCGCCGGTATGTTTAAGTTTGTGTAGTTTTAGACTCATCTTCTGATTACATGAATATGAACATTGATCACAAGCAAATGGCTTCCCGCTCGTATGTATAAGTTTGTGTTGTTTTAAACTCGTCTTTAAATTACAAGAATATGAGCATTGATCACAAGCAAATAGCTTCTCACCGGTATGTATAAGTTTGTGTCGTATTAAATATGCCTTCCGATTATATGAGTATGAGCATTGATCACAAGCAAATGGCTTCTCGCCGGTATGTATAAGTTTGTGTTTTTTTAAACTTGTCTTATGATGACATGAATATGAGCATTGATCACAAGCAAAATTCTTGTCAGTATGTACAACCTTGTGCTTTACCAAGAGACTTTTCTGGCTACAGGAGTATGAACATTTTCCACAGGTAAAGAGCGCCTCGCCAGTATGAATTTGAAGGGCTTTTTTCTGCAGATCTGCACCGTGTGATTGCAGTTTCTCCTGAAACAAACACAAATATTGTTAAATTTTGTATTACAGCAGAAATCACATACAATAGTTACTGTATAAACAATGCTAACTTGTAATACGCGCAGGACTTCAAGGCAAGTTGGTTTCTTGTAAATCGAAAAGCGTTTTTACTAATGATACTTATAACACATGAACACAACATAACCTTTATGTATGTGAAACGTGCTCGCAACACAATGACACACTATAATCACTGTTAAATAAAATTAAGAGTTGAATTGCATTGAAATTTATGAATTCCCGTAATCATAATCGTGATTTTTTAAATTTACTGTAAAATATTTAATTATGACATGATTAAAATCATAATTTAATGAATCCCAGTCCTCCTGAAGGTTAAGGAAGGGAATAAAATATTAACCAAATAAAGAACGACACATGACATAGAAGAGTATATGGCAGTATTTATTATCGAAGATGGTGGAATTTCTCAGATGACAAGCTGAGAAGAACACCCAAGAAATCCTATGAACCTCACGAACACATTTACATACCATGGAATACAAGTACCAGAGTGGATGTGCCAACTGTGCAGGTGGCTATTGACTATTTATGCCATTATTTTAATCTTACTACTTGTGGGTCGCGTGTGTTGTTGAACACCTCTGCATCTGCTGCCGGTGTAGTGAGGTACAGAGATCGGCATATTACCTGCTCACGCCCGACAGGTGCTCGGGAAAGCGCAGTCTTATGCTCCAGCAATGCTCTTTCAATATCGAATTCTTCAATTTTGATATCATCTAGCCCGGGAGCCGAGGGGGCAGCTCTCTCGGTCTCGAGCTCTTCTACTTGGACTTCGCTGTACTGCGGGGAGCCGGGGAAGGACGTCTCGGGCGCCTCACCCTCGCGCTTCACGGAGAATAACTCGCTAATGGCAGACTCGCCGCCGTCTTCAAGATCAGGGATTTCCTGCTTTACACAAGCGTTTACTTTAATGCAACTCTCAGAGATATTCAGTAATGCGTAGCACTGCGCATACGACATCCTGTTGAGTAAAGCCGACGGACAGGACCTTTACTTTACGATAGCACATCGGATAGTGACAGCAATGTCGCGGAGGGTCATAGACTAGACGCTTTCTGTTCAAATAACATAATTTCAATGTAAATTAATATTTAAATATTTTTTGGTGACACTATAAAAAAATTAATAATTTTTTCCGTCTTACTTAAATACATTGGATCTTTTTACCGCGGCCATCGTAAAACTACCGCACCAAGCAGCCACAGCTAGTGAACCAGTCACATAAAAAAAATAACACGGAAAAATCACTAAAGTATTTTATTGAAAATATAAAATCGAAATTCCACTAAGTACCGACTGACTCGCTGTTGAATGTATTGATTACTGAAATTATCAGTTAATTATTTAATAAATCATTTATAAAATACGCTAAACAAATTAAATTTACTTCAAACAATTTATCATGTTTTGAAATACTTTATTTTACCGTTATTTTCCATATTTATTTTAATTAATTGTTTTTTAGCGGTTTTCATTCATTACCATAGACATCATAACCAGTTGTCATGGTAACATCGATAAACAAAAACATTATTTTGAAACGTGAAAAAGTGATATCATCTAATTGATTTAAATTATCAAAATTGATACAATAAATCTGTACAATGTTTCAAAATTCACGTAATCTCAACAATATTACTTACGAGAAACAAACAAGATTCATTCAGGATCGAATCACTTCTGTTGAAAAAAACTTTTCAGAACTGTGCAGCGCATTTGCGGCTTTTGCGAGAAAAATAGCTAGGTATTTATTTACCACATAAATGCGAATTGAACCCTTTTTTTTTAACATACAAAAATAAATGCCATTTCTAAAAGACCGTCTTTCATAATTCGAAAATTACGAAAGCTTATGATTATTTCACAAATTCAGTTTTGTTTTATCCATGTATATTAAAATAATCAAAATGTAAATAAATTTATGCCTATCAATAAATTTGCTGTCAACAAGACAGGTGAATAATTCTAAATGCATGGGAAAATAAAATTGGACAGGAATAATGAGGGGAAAAGAAAAATATGTACATTTCGCTCCATTTTATTGTGTGTACTTTTTCTACTGATGTAATTGTTATTCATTTCAGGCTTCGAGATACAGGGGATGAAGTGTCCAAGGCATTACAGCAATATTCTGACAATGAAACAGTAAATAAGACATTAAGTAGTGCATTGGGAGAGTTATCAACAACTTTTTCTGCAATTGAGGATTACCGCGATGCTTATGTTCTACGTTTAGAAACAAAGGTTCATTTTTGTAGACATCGAAAATAGATTATTTTAAAATGAATAATTATGAATGAATAATTGTGTTTATGCTTCAAGGTCATTGGTGAACTTTCACAGTATGAAGGAATCTGTAAACATGCTCGTGGTGAAGTAAAACATACATTATCAGTAAGAGATAGTGAGGTGGCTCGAAAACGTGTTCTAGACAGAGTAAAAGAGAGAAATCCTCTGAGTAGACAACAAATCGTATGTATCGTTGAATTTACAAAATAAAAAAAATGTTATATTGTAAAGTCAACAAAAACGGCAGTATCATCATGCAATTACATTTTACAAAATTATGTTATATTTAAAATAATGAATTGAAAAAATTCCGGTATTGATTAGCGTTCCTAAATAATCAGGTCTATATCTTCTAAAACATGCATGAATTAAAAAATGAAAGAAAATCTATTGAATGTAATTAAATAGTTGTATTGTTTTATTTAATCATAAATCTTCACAAAGTGATAGATATGCTGCATTCTCGACAATGTATTAATAAATATTGTAACTTACTAAAATATATCATTTTGCATAGACTATATTGAAGCCTAGTGGGAATTGAGTATTTGAATGAGTATTATTGAAATATGTGCAGAATGCATGTTTTTAAAGAATTGATGATGCATGCATTTACTTTTGAGGCCTAAGCAGCTTTCTGGAGTTGGTTAAGTGTATAAGATAAGATGCCTTTAAATCATTATAATTTAGTATTATTTCAGATGCATGCAGAAGCAGAACTTCTTAAAGCATCAGCTGATATGAGTCGCACCAGCAAAGAGCTGGAGGAACAGACAGATTTATTTGAAAAACAAAAAATTCAAGACATTAAAACCATTATTAGGAATTTCATCGAAATGGGGATGGTATTTCATTCAAAAGCTCTTGAACTGCTCACCATGGCCCACCATCAAGTCAGTAACATCGATGATGCAGCAGATTTACAGGTATATACTTTCAAATCTTTAGACTCATTCTACTCCAGTGCTATGAAACTTTACTCTTTGGAGAATATCACAGCCTATACCTAGAAGTATGTCTACATAAAATAAAAATATATTTAATATCAAAAATACAATTTTCACATTAACAATTTGCTCAACATGTTTAATATACTTGCCTCAGTACCCTTTAAAACACTTTGAAATAATAAACTGGTACATTTATGATCTAACCGATAATGCCTTCACCGAGTGTATCTGGAATAAACAATTTTTTAGAATTCGTAGTTCTTCATTCCAAGCACAAACTCTGGTGAGAATATTATAAGTAAGATTGCTATTTATGTTTTGAAATTATACCATACACTGATTTTCATACATCTAACAGGTCTTTCAAGAATTGAGAGGAAGTTGCGATGCGGTAAACCCAATATATTTATATTTTAATAAAGATATGAACTACCTTATTTAAAAATACCGTGAATTGGCAATTGACACGAGTGAATCATTACAATTACTTTAGTTATGAACCTTTATCTACTGAACTATTACATTACAATACAAGGTTTTTTTATATTACTATTAACGTTTTAGGACTTTCGAGCCCAGTTTGGATCAGTTAATGATCAACAAACAATCCAACGTTACCAAGGGCAAGGCTCGCTCGCTTCTCTGCTGGGTCAGACGGAAAAAACAAGATCTAAGAGTTTGAACTCTATGGTAAGGCAGACACTTTTTACAATATCAAACAACTCAAAATATATGTATCTTTTACTAATTGAACAAAAATCAATAATTTTAAGGACTCCATGAAATTAAGAGAAGAAGAACAAGATGATGACACCGCCAGTGATGATGAATCTATCGGTCCAACAACTCGTAAACGAAGTAACTCTTTCTATTGAAAGTAGTAATTTCAACTTAAACAAACATTTTAAGATATAAAAATGATGTGTATAAATACATCAAGAACATTTACAAGTCGGTTTCTCATTATGATGAATACCATGCATGATAGATTATCAACTAAAAATATATATTCAGATGTCAAGCTTAAAAATTTAATTCTGCTAATTTAGTTAGATCAGTTTAGATAATTTTTGTACAGAGATACCAACATATACACTTGGAGTGTATTTATCCAACATTTTTAAGTATGAAAAATAATGTTAAACAATGTCAACTCATTTATATTTACCTTTCCCAAAAATGTCTTCTTTTTAAGTTAAATCGCCTTCCATAAATAAATGATTCTACTTACTTAGACAGCTTACTATATAAAATAAGCATTAAACAAGTACAAAATACATATTTTGCAAAGGTTTATTTTGTACAGTAAGGTTTGATATTTTAAAAAGAAACAACATTTGTATCCGGTACAAAAATAAATAAAACCTTGTCATAAACAAGTACATATTTTATACCTTTGAAATCTCTAATTTAATCTACCATTATTCTCTACTTTTAACATACTATTTCATCAAACACTTGCGAATTAACAATTGCCTCACATGATCTGACATTAACCTCTGTGCGTCCATTTGAGTGGGGCCAGACGTACTCGGGAGAGGAGATGGTGACAGGCTGACTTCCACACTTCAAGGGGCCAAACACCCTGGTGGGCCATCTCGGTGGTGTTGATGCTCCAACTTACTGGTGGAAACAAACACAGTTTAAATCTACACTCTAGCTAGAATCTGTTATCAGCATATAGACAAGATTTGCATCCACAATTACCTTTTACTTACGCTATATTTTCCCATTCTTTTTATTCAATATTAACAATTTTTTGAAGGCTATAAAAATAAAATCTATATTGAAAATAATTATAAATACATAATATAGGTACTGTAAATTTATGAAAAATTGGGAAGCTACGTTTGCGTAAAAATCAATACATGTTCATTTAAAACTTAAAAAATACTATATCATTCACAACCCACATTAACTTAACAGTGAAGGTTAGTTTGTTTTCAATGATGATAATCTGTCCGTGTGGATGCAAACCTTATTGATTTGTCGACATTATTTGGAAAAAGCTATAACAAGAGTATAGATGAACGTAGGTCAATTCGCAACACTGAATATGTAACACCACTACCAAGCTTTTATCAAGATGGGATGATCAAGACTAATGAATAAAGCAGTTTATATGATGCAGATTGATATGATTGCTGAAAGTATTGAATTTATAACATTATTTGTATAGTTTCATCAGGAGCAGAATTTTTTTTTACAAATTTTGTGGGTTTTTGACTTTATTTATCTTGTATTCTTTTTAGTATGCTTCTTCAAAAAAATGATCGTACTTTATTTAAATTCTCACAACCTTTTGAGTAAATTCCAAAAAGTATTAAATTTATTTAAACTGGCACGACTATCAACAATCGATTAGGGGAATGTTAAAAGTATTTTTTTTAAATAAAATTAATCTGTAAAAAGAATGCTGCAAAATGTTAGAAATATTTTACAAGAGTAATATGATATATTAAAATGACAAGAAATTATCTTATACAGGTGAAAAAGGATCTGTTATTTAAAAAAATAAAACATACATGTAACTTAAAATATAACCCAGGTTATCATTTATTGCTTTCAATAATATGTATACTAAGGTAAGTATTTATTAAATCAATAATCCAGTATCAACTGGTGAATGGTACAAGCTTAGTATGTTCATCAAATCGGCCATTGGATGTGATCAAGAGTATAAATGATGATTAATATAAATAATATCTCAAACCTAAACTTAATTAGCATATGTAATGTATGAGATGTTTTACTTTTCCACTCCGTCAACACCCGCTTGGGTCATCAGATCCGCAATGTTTTTTTCTAAATCATCAATTCTATTGCCCATTTCATCGATTCTGTTGATGATTTGATCGGACATGCTTTGAAATTTGTCTTGCATATTTTGAAGCAACGTCTGTACCTAAAATTCCCAAATAAACAATGATCACTCCATAAATTTTAAAATTACATTCATGTGTGTAAGCATCGTTCGCTTCTGTTAATCAATTTCAATAAAAATAGTGCGTAATAAACACTTAAAATACACCACCATAAATATTTTTAAAAGCGCCTATAAATATATTATAATTTGTTGACTGTTAGCTCGAAAAGTGCAACGTAAATACTAAAGTGCAGCGACGAGAACTAGTGAATTACTCAAATATCGTGCAAACTACTCACATAATGTGTAAGTTCCTGCATATTTTTAGGATCGTTACTACTCACGGCATAGTTTTTTTCGGCATCATTAGTAACATCGGTTGTAACATCAGCCATCGTTGGAAATTTTTATAAAATACAAGGCAAACAGTCAACTTTTCTCTCTGCAGTCAAACGTATTGACAATGACAATGTTTATCGGTGTTTCCTACACGATAATTATTATCAAGCAACGATTTTCCGGCATCTAAATTTTGTACGTCCTCCGCATGGGATATTCTCTTGATAACTAAGGTACCATTTTAACTAACATTAAATATACAATGCTTTTTACGAAAATACTACTTACTGATGTATATATATATATATATATATATATTTATACATACTTGTATACTATCGATCAAACATTATCCGTCTTACTAAGCAAAACATATACGATTCAAATACTGTAAAAATACTTTAATCTCCATCTGTATGAGTAAAATGCTGCTATCAGATGGCTAATTTTTTTCGCGTAAAAAAACCCATCAGATCATATTAAGTGTTTTTACAATTTAATTTTTAAAAATAGCGTATTGAATATTGCAATTATGCTGTTAGCTGTATAATTACTTATTTTTTTGGGAAAAAAATTAAATAACAAAACATCACAATATATGCGCTTATATATAAATTAACAATTTACATGTAACTTCTAATTGGAAATAAAAAAATAACAGGAGTTTTTAACTATTTTGTATTTCAAATAATATAATTTAATTTAATAAGGGTTTAATTTTAGATATTTTTGTAATTTATTTTCCAATAGTTTGTGAAATTTATTTAGCGTTTTAATAACGAATTCTTAAAATAAAAACTTGTTTAGATTGATTCAATTATGCTATTTGAAATAATAGATTAGTGAAAATATAATTTTGAAAATTATTCTTATTGTAATAAAATGCTAAAAACAAAAAATGAGGATTTATTGAATATTTCAATGATAATTATTAGTATTTATTAAAATAATAATAACAAAAAATATGCTATTTAAAATAATTAATATTGCATCAAAATAAAATTAAAAACTTAAAATATATTTTTTTAGTTATATTTGGTATTTCAGAAAAAGATTTTATTATTTAAGTTATATAAACTAGAAACACTGTTATTGGTCATGGCAGCACTGACTACTTTAAAATTGTATGGATGTGTTTTTCTGTCATGATTTTGACAATTGACAGTAATTTTTACATTCTTGAGAATTGGAGTTTGGTGTAATTTATCCATTTATTTAAAATAAACTTAAATCCATTGCCATGAAATAGTTGACCCTTTTGACAGTAAGTTTTTAAAATTATTTTTGTATTGAATCGTTGTAAGCATGGTGAATTAAAATTTATATTGTAATTTATTTTCAATTTATAGGTATAATCCTTCCATCGATATGGAAGGGTCCTGTTTTTGGAGAGGGTTGGAGACCCTCACAGTCAGTAATGAATGGATAAATCCTAAAGGTGTTTTAAAATTTTGCGTAATAGATAGCGAAATCGTAGTTTTATCAGAAGATAAAAACATCTACCAAGCCAACCTTGACAACTCATCGACTGTACTAAGCTTTCATAAAGTACCCGATGTGAATGCTTTAGATATTGCAACAAACAATAGGCAATTGTTTTATGTAGATGCACACGGACAAGTCTTTAAATGTGACCCACAACATTGGGAGAACCGCCAAGAAATTCTAGTGAGAGAGGATGCACGAAACTGCTCTCACGGCCACAGAACTCCTAGCCATAGAGTGAAAATCAAGTCTGTAGCAGCGGGGGAATTTGGGGTGCTTTTCATTAGCACAGGGGGACAACTGTGGGCTTCTGGATGCATGCCACAATTATCTATAGACTCAGTAGAACCCAAGAAAGTGACATTTTTTGAGGGCCGCTCTGTTTATAGAGCTGCAGTTGGCAAAAATTTCGGGATAGTTGTGGTTCGCAAGAGTATGTGTGAGGATGACACCGACAGTGAAAATGAAGACGTCTTCATCAGTACATGTCCTGAATGCCAAACCACATCAAGAATGTCTTCCCCAGTCTCCCAGCTGTCCTCTGCAGAAACTTGCCCTCTCGGAGTGACTGTAAGTAAATCCAGTGATGACACCAGTAGTACTTCTGCTCCTCACACCCACAATGATGCTCGGGAAGAACCCCATACAGAAGATACAAGTCCTTCAACAGAAGACTCTGAGTTAACCAAAATTCATTTTGACGAAAATAGAAAGCCCGACTCTACCTCCACGAAAAAAGTAAAACCTTCCGCAGACGAATCTGAAGTGGAATTGAGAAACCCCGATCCTTCCCAGTCTGGTGAATCTACTTTAGAATCCAATGATGAAGACAAACGTAACATGATCTTCATCAATACGGAAGCTGCTAAACAGTTTCTTACAAAGCAGCTGTCTTGGGTTTCTGCGAGTGAAGATTATCTAGTCGAGTGTACTGAAAAACCCACTAGGATAATCAAGGAGAATGTCTCAAATTTAACTAACCTCGTCGTCGAAGGAGTGAAAACAGTGGGAGATAAAGTAGCCACTCTCTCTAGGCACATGAGCGGAGGAAGTGAAACCAATGATGCAGCAGATGCTTACGAAAACCTTGTGGGGGATGAATTAAATCCTTTGATGTACTCAAATTATTCCAATTACAAGCTTGATGATATTCAAATTTCGTCTAGTACGGTTAGTGACAAAGAAATATCTCAGAATGCTATTAATGAGCGAGTCAAAGTTCTGGTAAAGGTGGGGCAAAGTCTGCTGAATTCAGAAGTGTGGGTGTGGGGGGACGTTAACAATGGGCAGCTTGGCACAGGTGACACCATCAAGAGAACCCAGCCTACCCTAGTAGCTCGCCTTGCCAACTTGGGTGTTCACAAATTATCTTGTGGAAAATCCCATTGCGCTGCATTAACACTGGACGGAAGAGTCTTTAGCTGGGGGCGCAATCTATGGCATCAAATCAACACTGATTCTAAGGAAGATAAAAGTAGTCCTCAGCAGTTTGTCGGTAACACCAACACTGATAGAGCCAGAGATCTCGCCTGCGGAGACAATCACACTCTCGTTTTTACAATGGATGGGAATATATACTTTCTAGGAAAACATAACTCAGGATTTACAGAGGCCACTGAAAATCTGAAGTCTAAAGTGAAATACAGTGATTCTGGCGATTCCCAAATAGTCGGCACTAAAAATATAGCATGTTCTAAAAACATGAAAAAACACCAAGATTTCTATTCAAAGCTATGTGATGACTTAGAGTTCAACTGTCGTATTGTATCATCAGGAATAATGAGTTCTTTCTTTCCTTATCCACGCAGAGATCAAGATAATCCTGCTCTACAGGACTTGGCTATAGAACAGCAATTTCTAGAAGAAATGCTTCTAGTGTATCAATCTTTAATAAAACCCTTGCTGAAGAAAACAGGACAGATGATATCAGACTCTAGTATTTATGAAAATCTGTGCAGTGCTTATGCTGACATTATATATTTTACTGCTCTCAATGTGATGACATTCTGGAGGTACACAGAAAATTCAATAAAAGCTATAGAAATCGCAATGATTCTAAACTGCGATGAACACATAGCCATATACAGAAAGTATTTGTATGCTATGGCCAATATTATTTCCCTGAGCGGTTTTCAACAAATTGCATCGCAAATAGAAGTACCTAACAATTTACAGAATTTATTTAACGATAGGTTGCCATCAAGTAAGCAAAAAAATAATAAAAAAATATCAGAAAGTGTCATTGCCTGCGCTCTGATGAATCCCCTTAGCCGACTCAAGACATACAAATGCATAATTCAGTCTCTGATGAGGTACAACTCGCCTCTGTCCAGCGCCGAGGTCAAGAAATACTTCGACCTGAGATTGTTTGATGTGCTCACAAAATGGGACAGTTTCAACGACGACCAAGAGAAACTAAAAAGAGAAGCTGATTTCACTAAACTCTTTTGGGAAAGTACAGGAAAAACTTTGGAAGTATTTCGTTCTCCTGAACGAAGATTGATTCGAGAATCTAGAAGTCACCCGCTGTCTCTTTTGCACTCAGGACGGTTCAGTTCTCATTGGTTTATTCTTCTCACTGATATTTTAATTCACATCAATGGAAGTACTCAAGTCATTCATTCTTTGACAACGCTTTGGGTCGAAGCGATAGCGGATACGGACGCCTTGCAAAATGCAATTCATTTGATAACTCCAGAAGATTCTATGACCGTTATAGCTCCGACATCCTTAGAAAAAAATGAGTGGCTTCTTTCTCTACAGTTGGCCATCAAAAGCAGCTTGAACAAGCTCAACAGCAGTCAGCCTCCAGTAGCTAGGACCGCTCTCTATACGTATACTAATAAAAATCAACTCTACAAGGACGCTAAGTATTCAGGAAGATGGCTAAATGGAAAACTGCATGGTTCAGGCAAAATAGAATGGGCTGATGGCAAGAATTACTTGGGACAATTTCAGAACAATCAAATACAAGGGCACGGTAGAATGGAAATTCCCAATATAGGTATTATTAAAATATCAGTTTTACATTTGTAATAATAATTTTAACAAAATATATGCGTTTGTTGATCAGGTGTCTGCAGATTGTGATCAAATACATCATTTTTTTTAAAAAATATTTATGGAGGAATTTTTAAGAACTATTTCAGCTATGTTGTAATGATAATTATTTTTAGGCATCTATGAAGGGCAGTGGAGAGATAATTTTCAAAACGGTTTCGGTGTTATGAAATATTGTTCGGGGGACATTTATGAAGGACACTTTAAAGACGGACTCGCACACGGCCACGGTGTGCGTAAGCAAGGAGACTTCACCACTTCTACGGCCACCATTTACATGGGAGAATGGGTGCAGGGGGTCCGACAGGGCTACGGCGTCATGGACGACATAGGCAAGGGAGAAAAATACCTTGGTTTATGGAATGACAACAAAAAACATGGGTGCGGATTGATAGTAACCTTGGATGGAATCTATTATGAAGGTGTTTTTACTAATCATATATTGACTGTAAGTATTTGTCACGATCTATATTAATATATTATGTTTTGATAACAAAAATGACAAGAATATAAGTGAACACCGTTGTACATAAAAATAAATCAATTTAGAAACAAAATAAAAAAATATCAACTTTTTGTGATATAAAAGGTACTTTTTTCCATTTGGACAATACAAAGCAATTCTTTGTGTTAAAATTTTTATTTTTAATTAGGGTCATGGCGTAATGGTATTTGAAGATGGTACCCACTATGAAGGTGAATTCAGATCTGCCGGCGTCTTTAGCGGAAAAGGAACCTTAACATTTTCAAGCGGCGATCGGATTGAAGGAACTCTGAACGGAGCTTGGACAGATGGAGTCAAAATCAGCACCGGAACTCTACATATGAACGTCTCAAACCCTGCACTTCCGCCTAATTCGAAACCAAAGTATGTATAGTTATATTAATTGATTATCGTAATCACTGATGGTTTTATTGAACTTATAACTTTACCATTACAGTCTTGAAACAATGAGAAATATCTTTTTTTCTGGGACAAGTAGCATTTTTGTCTTGTTAGGTCATATTTGATATTTTGATGTTAATCTTTATCAGTAAATACACCAGCCATTGTTTACAGATTTAAAATTTTGGACACAGAAACATTTTGCATTTCATTGCGAAAAAATTTTTGTGTCATTTTTACAATGCAGTAGTTTGATTTTAAAATTCTTTTCACATTTGTTTTTTTCCCTATTTTAACGGTGAATAATGACTCGACAGTGATGAATCATTTGTGGCAGATAGTGTATGTGAATACCCGTCGATTAGTTCTAGGAGTTATGAAATCACATGGCAAATGATACACAATTTTTCGAAACCAACGTTAAAAATTTCAGAGAAGGAAAAAAATTACAAAAAGTCTACTTAAAAATATTATTACTTTTTTCTAGCGTTTTCAACAATTATGGTGTTTTAAAATTAATAAAATGGGCTGTAATTTTTATTACTGTGCTACATCTATTTGATTTTAATATTGTAAAATATTTCTAATGTAATGACACTAAAGTTTATCACAAAAATGCAATTCATTTTAGCTCTTTTGGAAAACTATGTGTGGCACCTAATCAAAAATGGAATGGACTCTTTCGTCAATGCTTCCAACAACTCGGGGTTCCTGACAACCTTCTTGCTCCAAACGGCGATCATCTACTCAACACGCTGACGATGTCTGGTTTCAACAATAAGAAGATTTGGCACAATGTTGCAGTGCTGCTATCAAATAGCCAAAATGAAAATATATATAAGACGTTGACTCTTCTGGATATGCCAAGGAGAATCGATAATAAATCGTGCTCAGAGCCATTGGATGTTATTCCTCAGTTCGGGCAGGATGACCTCACTCTCGAGTCCTACGATGAGATTCAGCAATATCTCAATAAGGTAAATACCCATCGACGATGAAAAGGGTCAATGGCTTTATCGCTTCACAATAAACTTTATTCATTGTTTTTATTTCGAATGTTTTCAAAAAATTTGATGAATATTATTGACTTACAGCACATGTATTTTTTTTCATCTAAATAATTTCAACATCATAAAATTGTTATTTTATATTTTGACGAAGACTGGAGACTATATACAAAGTATAAATAAAATCTTCTAAAATAAGAGTTCTTTTTAAGTTTATTAAAATGAATAGTTCTCATAAAATACACACTTTTTTCAATAATATTAAGATCTGAGTGAAAATGGAAGACATCCCACTACCATAGAACCGAGAATAAACCCATTAATACTTAGCATATATCTTGATGCTCTCAATGGATCATTCGGAATAGACGACAGAGCATTTACACTGTGTTCAGTAAAGTTTATTTTGTGATTGTCAATAATTATAATGATTTTTGTTTTAGGCATGTGAATTGACGGGACACCCATTGGGTCAGCTGGTATCAGGTTGTGCTGCAGCCTTCAGTGCCTCATATGGAGGAGTTCGCGTGCACCCTCTCCTGCTGTCTCACGCCGTAGCCGAACTCGGATGCCTGGCAGACCGCTTGTATTCTGTGGTCCGCTTGCTCTTTCCAGCTCTACCGGTAATTGGAGAACATATCATGCTCTACGCCAATGACAAAGATGAAGAAAACGACTTCGAGGTGTAAGTTAATATATCACATAACCTCAACATCATTATAAATAGTTGCTGTTTGTGTGATGTTTCAATATTTTTAAAACATTTATTACAAAATCAATAAAAAAAACTATATAAATGATTTCTTTTACATTGAAAACATTTCCCTTGCTCTTCTTTTAAAATAATGATTCTCATGTAAATTTTTTGTCAATTTCCATTTTTTCAGTGGCGAAGTAGCATCCGTCTCTGGGGTGGTGCAACCTCTTCTTCTTCCACGCGTCCATCCCTCACTGCACGTACTCTATGCTCTGCATCATCAAAAAGAGGATGCCGCATATTGGAAGCGACTTTTGAAATGGAATCGCCAAGCTGATATAACGCTCATGGCATTTCTCGGAATTGATCAGTAAGTTATTAAAAAAAAAAAGTGATTGAAAAATACTATGCTATGGTTTTCTGAAGTAAATATGTGACTGCTTTGTTTCCATAGGAAATTTTGGGTTGGATACACTGCTAGAGCTGTCAGCGGTACTCCTCCATTCTCTCCAGTGAAAGATCAGCTGTTTTCAACTGCGGTGGATACATTGCAGCAGTTGAAAACAACATTCTCACCTATGGAGAAATTGCTTGTCATTAAGAGCACTTTTAGACAAGTCACGCTTGCTGTGGAAAAAGAATTAGGTACGTATAAAGCTTTATGTACTCTCTGTGCTCCTCGTCACCACAGACGTGTGTTAAATGTCAAGAACCTTTACCTTAAAGTTACGCATAGATTTAAAATTATGTATTTTTTGTATATTACGGCCATCGAAATAGCGAAATACGCAGTGATATTTTTAAATGACAATATATCAAGGATTTAATATTGATTATGAATATACGATTATAAATATATGTGTTTTGATTTCCAGGCTCTCCGTACCTCTGGTCAATGGACGAGCTGTTTCCAGTTTTTCATTTTGTGGTTGTCCGAGCGCGTATTTTACAACTAGGCTCTGAAATCCAATTCATTGAAGATTTTCTGGAATCTTCCATGCAGAATGGAGAGTTGGGACTTATGTTTACTACTTTAAAGGTGAGTGTATATTTAAATGTATTGCTTGGTATATTTTATTAAGACGTTGAACTAAAGAGATGTATTTCATTATAGGTTTTTTTGCTTTGAAAATTATAAAAGAAAAATTGAATGACTGTATTTAAAACGTTTTGGAGTTACGAAATCAAAATTATTTACTAGTGAGAAATGCTATCTTATATAAACAGGATGCAGCACATTTTCATTAGCAGGATTCCAAAGTTATCATGCTTTGAGGTCATCATTTAATTCATTTTACTGTTTAAAATATTGTCATTAATGATAATTTATTTGATTCAATATTTTTAGAAGGCTATCCACTGCTCCTTCTTCTCCTTTGTCAGGCTCTACTCAAAATAATAATATCGTACTAAAATTCAAATTCTTTTATTCAGATAAGGATAAGGCCTATTAGAGCCTCTTTTTATATCCTAACATATAATCTTGTATTTTTAATTTCAAAATATATAAATAACATATTTTCTCCGGCTCTGTTTCTAATTCAATTTTATCTTTATATTTTCTTGTTTCAGGGTTGCTACCAACAGATCCTCTTGGAGAAGGTAGCGATAGGTGATTAATGATTTAGTACTTCTAGTTCAAATCTACTCAATTTCACTGCTCATTATTTCTTATTTATTTTGTGATAACATTTGATCAATTTTTTATATTTATGTGTAGAACTGACAAAATAAGACTTGAACATTTAATAATGAATGGAATGTAATTTTTTTAAATCGTTTTGTTTTTAATTATATTTTTAAGAAAAATTAATTTTATTAGATTAAGAAAATATTTTATTTATTATACAAATATTTTAACTATTATTGTTTCCTGTATTAGTATGTTTTATTTATTTAAATGTTTTTGTCATGTATTTTTTTTTTTTTTGATAATTGAATCAACATATCAGGATAATGCATTGTTAATATGACAAGTAATATTTATATATATATCAATTCTTTTGGAATATAAATAATCAGTTATTTTTTGTGATTTGATAAAAATGTTGGTAAACATTTGTTACATGTGATTGAATATTTAATTATTTTAAATTTGTCAATGGCTCTACCTAATATTATAATGTTGTACGTGATATGAACTCGCATTTAAAGTGAGCCGAGTGTTAAGAAAATGATGAAATCCTTTGTGAGCATATATTAATATTCAGAATTTTAAAGATTATTATTTTATCTTTTTAATATTTTTGGCTGCAATCGAATGAATCGAGTGCGCCTATTTACGGAGATAGAAAAAATAATTAGCTAATTGGCACTTGATTGTGTGCTAGTTTGATAGCCATTACAGAGCGTATTATCACGTCATGTGTCATGTTGAATGTGTCACGCTCATGATCTGCCATCAAAAGATTCGACGACAGTGTTAGCCGTTGCAAAAATTTCTTGGCACGACATTTGCAGTTTGCTTTTTAATTTAGAGTAAAATACTTTTCTCATTATGATTTCTACAAGTAAACACAACTTTCATGAAATTTCTATTTTTCTCAAGAAATCCACCAGGATTAATATATTCTGCTGCTTTTATTTGCTCAGTAGAAATGTTTTGGAGGCGTTAATATGTACATTCGATTATGTTTTAAATAAATAATATTTTTATTAAACTATAAAAGAAATCAATTTCAAAAGTCTATTATAAATATTACGCTGAACTGTCGTTATATCA
Organism: Atopsyche davidsoni; assembly: GCA_022113835.1. NCBI lineage: Eukaryota > Metazoa > Arthropoda > Insecta > Trichoptera > Hydrobiosidae > Atopsyche > Atopsyche davidsoni. The sequence goes on along the minus strand of JAILWY010000012.1, from coordinate 1,886,133 downwards.
TTTGAAAGCAATCAATTACTTTTATTGTTGATTAGTTTTTAATTTTAAATATTCAAAGCAATTTTAATGTTATAAATTGTTAAGAGATGAAATAATGTGGCTTAATTGATCACTCACTCAATATTGTTTGTTTCAAAGACATTCTTTTAATAGTATTTAAAGTCAATTGGCCAGTAAGCTAAATAATAAAAAAAGAGGAACTATATTTTTAATATACATTATTACATAATAAACATTAAATAGTTTATACCATTACTCAATACAATTTGAATTGAATATTTAGCTAATGTATTTTTGAACTCTCAATTATTAATACTATTGTATTTTCCAAGTAATAAGATACAGTATGTACACAGACTCCATCCTATATTCTGCTTTAGCAACATCGTACAGGTGTTCAGTTTGTTTGCAATGTTGCCAAAGCAAGTTGGTTAACGGGGGTTCTTCTGCTCCTCTTAACCTGCTACCACACTAGGGGAATCTAACAGCAGCGAACTTGGCAAAGTCTGCTGTGTGCATTATGAAAAGCCTGAAAAGGTCTGCTGTACTTTTTCGACCCACTATGTGACTTACGAGTGTATTACTATATTCTGTGAATAAAGTCCATACTAGCAGCCGATGACGCGAGACCTCCAGTGGGGCCCCAGACTTAGGGTTTAATTACTTGTGTAGTAGTAATTCATAGAATATTAAAAGAAAATAGTAGTTATTGAATAATCTTGATGTTAAAATTGAAATAATATTAATTAAAAAGTGTATTAGACAGTGATGTTTAATGCCACTGCCTTCCATTAGGTTTGTTGGTTACCAATAAATGCAATAACTTATTTATTTTGATTGGTAAATAATAATTGCTTATTCAATATATTGATCTCATAAAATTATATCCGTAACCGGCTCAGTACTCTTTAAGCTAAAACACTGAGTTATGTAAAAAATCTCGAGTCCAGTTGTTTACAATATTTATATAAACTTACTCAACTTTTTCATTTAGTGTAATCATTCATAAATTCTGTAGTCATCATAAAAATGCTCACAATTGAATCCGACTTTACAGTTACAATAGTTAATATGGCTGCTTTAAAATATAAGATCAAATATTTTTCTAAAATGTAGTATTATATTAAGCTTCTCCGATGCAAGTTTATATATTCAAAGAGTTCATTTCAGCTTAATTTATATCTAAAACATTTACATACCCATTCATCCCCACGATTCGACATTGTCTCGGTTAAAAAATAATCTTCCGGTGACCACGGAATACTTTTGTTATTGTATGTACCCTTTTATTTAATGGGTGAGGTTATAAAGGTGCTAAGCAACAGCCAATATGAGATTTGTGATTTTATTGTTTGTTTCAATGTGTAGACATCCATTAGACACTAAACTTAATCCAATTTTATTATTAATTGTTAAACAGTAGTTTTAAGAAAACCGTAAAGATAAATTCAATATTAAATTAATATTTATTGCATATTAAAAATCATATTTACATGCATGTATAATACTCATGAATTTGAAGCTGTGTCCATAATTTGAAAAGAAAAAAATTTGTAAATTAAATGTTTATTTTTATTGTCAATGAGGAATAATGTATATTGTGTTATTTTAGGAATAATTAAATGTTCTGTGTGAATATTAAGGAATTGCCTCTTCGTGCGATTGAATGACACAACTTTGCTCTGATTACATATTTTTTATATTACCCGTGTGATGCTGACGCAATTTGACAATGAAGAGTCTATAACCCGCTACTCCGTAAGAGCAGGAGGCTCTATGGGAGGTGAAGGCATTCAAAAAAAAATTGCATATGTGTATGTCTCCGGCATTAGCTTTTTTGTATACAGGTGAATCACAAATCGTGAATCAGTTTTTTTTTTTTTGCAAAGATTTCCTTCTCTTTTAATCTGGAGACAGTTTATAATTTTAACAGAATTGGAAAAAAATCATTGCTCCATGATCACAAGCAAGCATACTCACCACTGGACCACAAGGTGGAATGTATAGTATGTATAAGATACTTATTTTGTATCAGACGACTTGTATACTAACAACTTGTCTGCCATAAAAGACAATTGTCTTATTATGACATTATATTTATGATTTATTGTATACATAGTGATAAAAATCCTCGAACGCAATTCTTTATAGAATTTACACGATGGTTATTATGTGATTTTCTTTCGAAATACACGGGCAAGATGCCTCGTACGCATATGGGTAATTATTGTATTTATCATAGTAACTAGTGTTGAATACAGCTGTATCATTTTTTTTGTATTAAAGTCAAAGAAATATAATTGACCTTGCTAACTCACTTAATGCCAAATGCTAAATCAAAAGTTATTTCACATATCCACAAGGAAAACAGTTCACCTATTGCATCAGAATTAATGAAGTAGCCTATTATTGTATTTGACATACATTTTTATCATTTGTTATGCACATATATTTTATTATTATAATCTGGTTTATTGCATGAGCCACATTGAACTGGATATTTAAAATCAAATAAACATTGATTTTTTTTATTGAGCACCCAGATTTTATTACAGTTCAACAAAGTACAAATAAGACACTACAATTTATAAACCAATTTATTGTTTATAATATATTTAAATGATGATATCCCTAATAACATGGCTCCAAAAATAATACATAAGCAATTATCTTTAGTATTATATTTCATGAGTACAAAATGTCCCACCAATCGCGTAGTCCTGCAATGAGGAATTGCGCGACGAATAAATCATTGAGTTTCACTGATGAAGTCGGGGTCATTGTGTATATTCGTTATTGATTTTTGCAGTTTTTATCAATGGATTAGTCATTGCTGTTTCTATTGTAAAATACCAAATAATATTTAGGATGCTTTAATATTATTTCTAATGGCAGATTTATATATTTTATGGTCAGGTTAACTACTATTTTTAGTGAATATCAATAGCATGCATTTAAATGCTTATATTTTGGTATATTTGACAATTATTATAAACAATATTAACTGAATAAAGCAATATTGATTTTTATGTTCATGTTCAAACTATTTTATTTGTTTTTGGTGAACAATGTTTTTAGTGAAATGTATCTAGACAAGTTCTGCTTTTGATTATTTCTCCAATATCTGGTATAAGTGTTAATGAATAATTACTGCAGATATTTTTAATTCTCACCACTGTTTGTTTATTATTGTTTGTATATCTCGATACCTTTGATAACTGAATCGGATATCCAGGCTATAGCTATCTGATTTTTCCCATGTCATATCATATCTAAAATGAATATTAAGGGTGACTGTTTCCACCGTGTTTCATTAAAAAAAAAAATAAATGAGCTTATATCAAAACATTATTACAAAATTAAGACATTTTGCCTGCATATATTTTGATCATCATAATAATTATTTAAATAAGAAATCGTTAAAACAAGTAACCTATTTTATGGTTTTTCAAGCTATTTATGGTAATTTACATACACGCAGAGGAACATGTTCACATATCTTATTTGTGGAGCTATTTGCTTAGCAATAGAAGTAAAACAGTCACCTTAAATAGAAAATGTATGTACTTGACAGTGATTCTAGTACCTGATAAAGATATTGTATTAAACAAAACATGACTTTGGAATACTGTTAATAAATTATGATGTAAACGTAACAGATGACGAAAATGCCATTAATCATAATATATAATGTACTCTTCATGTAGCTGTTTACATACAATCAATAAATAAAAATATCAGTATATAATCATAGTGATATAAAAAGTATCGTTTTATTATTGAATAATGTTCAATTACACAAAAATAAACAAAACCTAGTATTTCTTATCATCTCTTTTTCCGGTTATCATTTCAATTTGGCAACATTTCATGCAAGTCTTCCAGATGACGGAAGCTCAGTACGATTCCACATTGATCACAATATGTTCAAAGGTAAACGAAAGGATTGAGGTGCCAGGCCATGATAGACAAGGTGTAGGTTTGAATCTCACCTGCATCCCAAAAAAAATTGCAATGTTTTCATGTGTGTACCGATTACTTAAAAACATATTGTTAATACAATATACCATATTGTAGTGAATCTATTGAAAATTCAATCACCTGTACAAATATTTTAATTAACACTTAGCCACATCAAGTTTTTTTATACACCAATAACATTGTTTAGAATATAAAACTATAAAGATATTTTTTTAAAATGGTCTAGTAGTATTAAATCATGCTGGATGTAAGCAATAATTAATATATGATACGAGTCTTTATTAATTATTAATTTTCATTTTAATTTCGAGATAGTTACTTTTTAAACCTATACTCGTAATATAAATTCAACTAACACATCCATAACTATTGCTAATACGCTGGCTGAATAATAATTACACATAAAAAAACAAATGATCTCCTGAATGAGGGTATTTTTCGACATTTACATTTAGAAAATGAAAGCTTGCATTAATATAATCAAAAAAATAATACTATTCCTACTAAATACAAATCGTCATATGTTTGGTTCTTATTCAAGATCAACCTAGAATAAACAAATAAACTACTGTAGGCAATTAAAATTATCATTCAATATCAATTGCCGGTGAGGTACATGGATTAAAAAAAACAAGTTTATGTTAATGCTATTTATTTCATTCCTGTAAAATAACATACCAAATGTCTTAATTTCATTTGTACAACATCATATCAAAAATGTACACCATAAATACAAATTTCATTGTAGGTAAATGTTACCTAATAAGTGATACCTCGCGGCTATTTCGTGTCTAGTGTAAGTCTTCGTTTTATGTTTATAATACATTTTTACTCCCATAACCGTTTCATGAAACACTTCATGTTAAGAAAAATAATGGTTATTTAAACAGGTTTAAAGAAATAAATTTGCTAACACGACTATCAAATATAAATATCGTATCTCGGTGCGGTGAGAACCCACTCGAGACGGGACACGTGCTCCGGAGCCTACTCAAGTGACGCTCTGAAACTCCCGACACTATCGTAGCCGGCGACCAAGGAAAGGCTACAATGGAAGAAATGCTTTGCACGTCAGATAATCTATCTCGAATAAAAGCAAAAAAAACTTTGCAGTATATTTAATATAAATGCCAACCTACACGGGCCATACGATAAAGCTTTGTTCTAAATAAACATATAATTAAGAAATAAAATATTACATTATTTATTACCATGTAGTGATTCTCTATTTACAAACATTCCTATTCGATACAAAACAATAATAGAAGGGGCATCGCATGCCAAACAATCTCGGGATATTGCTCAATGTCAGGACACAATCTCCCAGCAAAACTGCATTGTAAATGCCAGTTACTAAGATCCAATCTCAAACATATTCTGTACAAGCGACAGCGAGTGCCGCTGAGCAGTGAACGACAGAGAACATAACAATGAAGAACTCGAGATTGCTCCCGGTGCGTCTGTTACCTAGGCATCGAGCTACATAGGCCGCCTCGGCTCCGGCTCAGGGCGGCTCGCAATATGTACACATTAGGGATTCTAAGTAATGCTCATTTCAGTTCATTTTTACAACTTTAATATTAAAATGTATAATATGATAAGGCCACTAAAACATAGCGCATAGGTATAAAATTAGAGAAAGAGTAGTCAGTAGATAAATATTGATCCCTGAAATAATTGATATAGACGAGTCGCTTCACGTTTATCACCGGGTGACTGTGCATCCGCGCGACTCGGCAGTAAGCTTGTGATGCGTCTTCCGTCTGGCTGGAACTCTAACACTTGCGCGACGTTTGACTGATTGTCCTCGACACACTCAAGACAGCTTCTTTGACCGTGAACTTTACAACTATGATATAAATACATTATGTATAGATCGGTGAAGAGTGTTCTGATGTAACGTTTTAAAATCTAATTTTACATGCACATGTTATTCACTATAAAAATTAAATGAGTTGCCAAACGTTGCAATTTTGATTATTGGCATTTTGATTGAAATGCGAAACGGTATGTAATATAATAACACAAGCGTCTCAGCAAGTCTTCTAATGTTAAAGTTTAAAATCCGTACATTCTAGTCAAAATAATATAACAATACAAGCGAGTTATGATGCATTAAAAGCTTTTTAAAATCCAAGCAATAAAAAAATCTTATTAATCAAAAGATAAAATTCAATAAATAACAATAAATAAGGACATTTTTTCTGAGGGGGGACTAAAACACAATCGGATGCAACTCGGGGGAGCCTAAAGTTAGACTTAATCAGCGTTAGTAACGAAGCGAGATAAGAGGAGCTGTGTTACTAGGATCCGATTTGTCATTTTCCTAGTTTAGTTTAACAGATTCGTACAAAATATACTGATACATTGTTCCATGAAAATGAAATAAGTCGTTCCGCACTCGCTCAACCCGTCAGGATGAAGAGGGCCTGGCGGGAGAGGGAGGCGCGAGGGAGCGAGACACGAGGAAGCGCCGACTCCCTCGCTCGCTGGAATGATATCTCCGGTGCAGTGAGACAAATGACACTTTACAATCTACACACTGCCATAATTAATTTCACCTTTATGATAATGACATTTTACTCTAAGTGTATACAAAGTGTTAAATTTAAAATAGTTATTCTTTAGTGTAGTAATAATCCTTTATTTTACCATACAGACTAGCAAAACTATAAAATTTAGAGTTCCCGAGACAAGTCTGGGCTTAAAATTATCTCTCGTCTCGAGGATTTGATAATCTTTGTACACGTACCGCTCGAATCTTCCGCGATAATATGTCTATTTCCCTTACACTTTATATAGAAATCAAAATATTAGGATTATTGATAGTATTGCGAGAACCTATCCGCGCTGTACGTCTCCAGCGATGGATAAGTCACAAAAGAATTCCGTTCTGAGGAAAAAAGCAAACTCCCACTTTCCCGACGTACACCGCCTAATGATCAAAATACATTATTTGTAACTACTGTGTAAAATAGTAAGTATGTATATTATATCCACAAGGCAAAATTGGCACTTATACTTTACACCCTCTCTCTCTCCACCGCGGGGGGGGCTACGACGGGCTCCCGCCGCGTGCCGGCCCGTTGTACGGGTGGTTGGAGTTGCACAGCACTGTATACACACTGTCCACCTTACTCAACTTCTCGAAGAACGGGATCAAGTCCAGCAGCTCCGTGTCTGTCATGTCGTCAAACCAAGATGCCACGGGGACCTGCAATGACCACCACACTTCAGAATCTGGCTGAATGAGTCACAATTAAATCTGAATCTACTTTTTATCATAAATATTTGAATTTTAATAACAAAAAATGTTATCTGGAGGCCACCAACAAAATATTAAGAAATTCTTACTAATTATACTAAACTTTATAAACAGATATGGTATTTACAGTTTTCCGAGTGAACCGGTGCAACACGGTAAATACATCAATCAATAATAATTTTAAAAATTATATCATATCAATAAGACTTACCGCATTGTCAGGGTGGAAGATGTAGGAAGCAGGAGAATTGTCAACGATAACGACTCGTCGCAGGTCGCGGCCGAGTTTGTTGAGATCCTTGACGTAGTTACCATGGTGGAACACGCAGGACTCACGGAAGAGGCGCGCTCGGAACACACCCCAGCGGTCCAGCAGGTCAGCCACGGGGTCGGCGTACTTGGCAAGCGAGGCCGTGAACAGCACACACTCATACAGCTCACCCGCCCGCCGCAGGAACTCATCTACGTGCGGCCGCTTCAGTACGTACACCTGGTGGACCGTGCCGTCGATTTCCACAGGCACCACGAAGTCCGCGTTGTTTATGGGCTGAAATTTTAAATATTTACATTTTCATAAAGCAAACCTGGTAAAAATTGTTAAACATTTAATTCTTTAATAGTGATAAAAAGTTAACAAAAAAAATATCTCAAGATACAAGCAAACAACCCCAAGTTTGTAAATAACATAAAAATATATTTTCTATTCTTGTTTGAAGAAAGGAGAATTGTAAACAATCATTAATAAACGATTTGCCATTAATATCATTTAGCTTTTATGTACTTATTTTATAAAGAGAAGATTACAATGTATGACATCCAATCAACTTTTGCATATACTCTGCTACTGTCAAGTTAAAATTAATTAATTACAGTGATATGATACATTACTGTCAACAGGTGATGAGGCGTATAATCAAATTTTTACCCTAGTCCTTTTGGTAATTGCCGGCTATTTGGCATTAGACCTCAACATAGCCTCATGACTAATCTTTCACATTTCGGTTCTTTACAACAAATCTGGGGCCATTTATATGGTCAAGAGATGGATCAAGCTGGCTGTTGTCAGGAGGTTGTAGACTTTCTAAATATAATATCTTTCAGTAAAGGGCAAGACATGCGTTGGATCTTACGGAACTGAACTGGTTTCCAAGTCAATTCTCATCCAAATTAATATTTAAAAGAAAAAATATATAATTTAACATAATAAATTATTTCTACCAAATATTTCTTGTATGAAAAGTATGAGTTGGTGAAGAAACTTGTGGAAACCATTTAATTATACAGTAAAAACTAAATTACATGCAAAAATATTTGCTGATACAAAGTTAACCAGAATCAGCGAAAAACTATTATTTATCAGCTTGTACAATTGGTTTGATCTAACCACACAAGGGAATAAAGCTGTGAAACTGACCACAAAGGTGATAGACGTGCGATAACAATTCAAAAGAATAATAAATTTCTGGTTAGAATGGTGTTAGAACAATGTAACCTAGAAAAATACTTTTTTCAATGTTGGCTTATACATTAAAAAACTGAGTAAACACCGGTCTAGTCTCAATGCTAATTTGAAGATTTAAGAAAAAAAAAATTTTTTTAAATTTGCTACTACTTTTATTTGTCTTGTTTAGGATCGATTCACTGTCTAAAATATGCAGTCTAATGTCTGCACATGGCAATAATATTTTTAAAATGTACATTTACAAATATTTTATTTTAATATGAAAGTATATAGGAAATATAGCTATAAATGATATAAAAATACCCCTTATCTACTCTGGATGCTGGGAATTGTGATCGTAGTGGCACACACTGCTTTAAAATATAATTAATCATTTTTTTTATCTTATTTTGAATTGAAAAATTGCCAACACGATCTATAGTTCAATGAAATTTACTTCAACGATGGGGTATTTGAATGAAAAACTTGGTCAAGTTTAGTGCGATAAGCCAATGAGGAAGAGGAAGAATTAGGTCATTAATTGACTGATAACACAGCTGTAGAGAAAGCATTGTCTGGGAAGTATCAGAAATAAGATAAGGATAATGTTAGTATTTAATCTATTCCAGTGTGAAGATAGAAAAGATATTTTAAAAAATATAAATATAGTTAGCATTGAGGAGGCGATGATCAATGATCACGCAACGTCTGCTATCCAAGGTCTAACTTCACACATAGGCAATCAACATGCCAGAGGTCAACTATTTAGATTAGGTCCAGCTAGGAATTTTCAGGAAGCTATTAAATATATATGCAATAATAATTTATTCATGTGCACGTAAGTTTGTTAACTACAAATAATGTTTTCAACAGTAATAATATTTGGAGATGCAAGATATGTAATCTTACAACTAGAGAGATAGACATGTTGATAATATTTGTAAAACAGTGATGTTTGGTAAAAAAAATATATAAAAAACCAGGGCTTAAATAGAATTTAATTTTATAAAGAATAGTCTATGTTAAATGCATGCTGTTGGTGTCAAGTAATATAATATGTATTAACACATCAATAAAAATTAGCAGATTAAGCTTGCAATAGCATTTGCACTGAAGAGCTAAGCGGCTAGTGATAAGTGACTCATGGCACAGGAGATTGCACAGGAACTTATCAGTCCACTGATAGGAAACCTCTCAATGGGCAGATCCCACCTGTATCATCAATAATGATTGAGTTTAGCTGAACTCAGACCTTAACTTAACAGACCTTGCATAAAGGTAGCTAATAAAATTATTTTTGTTCACATTTTCTTTATAAATTATCAATAATGGGTATGTTTATTTTTACTCAGTAAGCACAAAAGCAATTTATCGACCACTTTAATATACCGTTAAGATTAAAATAATGAGAGCAAGTCCTTTAGATTAATCTTCAAGAGAAATGACTTTTAAAAAATTGCGTACCAATCACTATATTCCATTTTGAGAACACCAATTGGAGAAGCTGATAATAGAACTGACCTTAAAAGAGCTATGCACGAGAGTTTCGTCCAGATCTATGACCATGCACTTCTTATGCATGTCTTGGTGGCGCACGGGAGGTAGAAGCCAGCGCGCCGGTTCCTGTGCAAGTGCCAGGGCGGGAGTGGGCTCGGGAGCGCCGGGCGGCCCCTTCCCCCGCCCCCCTCCACCCCAACAGCATAGTAACGAGCGCAGCAGACCGCCACTCTTTTTGGGCCCTGCTCCCGACACGCATGCCGCACCCTCGTTCTCATTGTGTTCCGAGTTGTTGCCTGGAATGATGATGTTTTATGTCAATACAAAAAGAGCATGTAAATACAATAAGAGCAATAATTACAATATATGTATCCCCATCCAGAGTTGTTCGAAATGATAATTGTTTCGTTAGCAGTGAAATCTGCATAAGGTTTCGTTTGAAAGCTGGCTACTCAATGAGCAAAGAGGATATTCAAATAATCTTAAACACCAGGAGATAGGGTTATCTCCTTATAATGAAGACCTCTAGCTCTTCCTGAAGATATTATATTCTTAGTTTCAATCTACACTACATAAAATAAACCATTGGCATTTTACTCTTCTGTCTAAAATTAACAATATAACCCATTATTTCAGTAGTAAAAATTGTTCATCATCTATGACAAACATAATTATTTTCGTGAATATTTTTAATTATTTTACTGAGAAATAAGTACATTATTTTGGAAAAATATTTCCATTACATCCGAGAATTGCTTTTCAAGATATTAAACGGGTCAATAGCAAACATATTAACATCCTTCTACATTAACTTATTAATTGACCTATGAGGTACATGAATTGTCTCACTGTGAGCGAGACAATTCTCTCGTTGTAAGACCTTACACCAAAATAATTTTTCAATTGAACAGCCATATTGTAAAATGCTATTTTACAAAATATTATTTTATTTTCTACTATTAATTTTCTTGCATATAATTATGTATTTCTTGACTTAAGTTAAATAATTAATTATATTTATATTACTGAAATAATGTAATAAACAAAATATGAAGTATGTAAGTGTAATTTTTTTGTCATGATTGTCACTGAATTTTCCTATTGTTTTAATAAATTGAGACGCATTATCCCGCGCAATTAAAATAATAGCTTCCACTGAACATTGCACAATCAAAATATATAGTAAAAACTAGTACTGATGTTGATAAATAGCAAATAAAGTATACAATACAATGTTATAACAAGAAAATGAAGCAGATCAATAATCAAAACTACAACAAACTCCAAATAGCCTGTGTCGCTAGTCATAATATTTGTCAGTAATAATAGAATTTAGTATTATGCAAAATAACACGGGAAATCGAGGTATTGAGTTAAAAGGTGAGCAAAAATTACTGGACAGATTTATCGAGATCAGAATCGCGTGGATACAAAGAATTGTGATTTAATAATTAATTTAAATTATTAGATTTCTATAAAAACAATATAGCATCTCAAGGTTGTAGGTGCCAAGTTGTTATATACCTCTCTGGGCCTTGTTTACCTTAATAGCCTGAACACGCCTACCTTTCAAAACCGACCATTTGTGAAATTAAACATTATAAATGCAAAGCAGACACGTATTACGCCGGGAATATTATTTGTTGTTATTATTTCACTAACACCAACTTGATATAAAGTCTCCGACAGCAGGGTAAAATAAAAATTATAGTTAACAGGTGTAGAAGCTTCAGTCTATTTACCTCTTTCTGGCGAGTAATTATTTAGTTGTTCGTCATCCCGTGACACTTGAGTAATAATGGACGATGGGTCCATTTAAACATTTGTTTAATATCTTTTTATCAATGGCGAACCGCGATTTGCAATAGTTATAAACCATAAAATTATCTTTTATCTCCTCTCTATCACACAAAATGGCAGATGGCTGCTGGCAACTAGAATTCCTGTTCAGTTCGGTTATACGGTTGTTATTTGCACAAGCTATATATGTCTGTCTCTTTCTTTTCGCCTTTCTTGTGTGTGAGTGCGAAAGAAACAAAAAACATATTTGAACCCTTGAATGTTTTTTTCAGCCATAAACAATAAATAACATGTTTAAAAAACATTTATTAATGTTGTTCAATTTATCGTTATTTTTTCAATAGACAATAAACTATTTTACAAATAGAATAGGTGATAAGTTATGTATTTTTATTTGCAGGACATTATTTTAATTTAACTTTATAAAGAAAGGAATATCATTAATTTTAAATAGAGATTTTATTTTCCACATAATTTATTATTCATGTGTAACTGCATTTTTTTTTGTGCGAAAATAATTAGTCTTTTTCATTGTCGACACACCCACAATTTAATTAGTAAATAGTTCGCATACAACTAATATGATGTTGTGTAAGCTTAATAATTGATCACTAAAACTTTATTAAGCTAAAGGGATTGTTTTACATTTGTGGTATAATTATGATAGTTAGATATGATGAATGTTAAAATTAAATGAGTTGCGCAATAATTCTTTGCTGCCATGTTAAAATATTGCTGAGATGCTCATTTCGAAGAGTAAACATAATAATTAAAACTTTTCGGCATATTTCATTCAAAGAAAAGATAACTACCTTTTTAACATGGCAAGTTTAGTTAAATAAATATTAACCTGAAGGTTTTATCGGATTTAGGACTACATGTGGAGATAAATAGGTAAGTAACTGAAGTGAGAAAAACTTTCCAATATTTTATTTATCAATTTGTTTTTATAAATAAAAATTCCCCGTGTGCGTTATAATAGTGAATATACATGAGTTCTGCTTTGATAAATGAAACTTATTGAGGCAAGCATACTTCTCTAACATTAGAACAATAAATTATAAAAATAATTTTATCACCGTTTAATACAAATAATATTATTAAATCTATTTAAAGATAAATTCAGATGTATCTTTGACTAATTTGATCATTTACGTAGATTGTCAGTTCTATAATAATAATTATTAATAATACAAGAAATCAAGAGAGCAGTCAACACTTTAAAAACATGTATAAAGATGCAATTAATTAATTAGGCATGAGATTAAAATATATTATGTCAGTGTAACAAGTTTTTTTAAATAAAAGGACAATATTTTAAAAATATATTTGTTTCAATAGCAAATATGCTATTTAAATGTATATATTTTAAGGCAACATAGTCTTCAAGGTCACTTTGGATTTTGCTCCGTCATTTTTATACATTAGATCACAAAAAAGGATTCTTCGACTGTCCCGCAGGGGCTGCAGCAGATCCCATCTGAAACCAAATTCAATCACATTTATCACCAATGCATTGTCAAAAATAGCAAAAATACTAGCAAATTAAACGAAAAAACTGCACATCCTAGTTAGTGCATATATCAAAATATTTTATTTCGCAGTTGGAATTAAACATAAAAATTACTAATGTGTTGGACTTGTTACTTTATTTATAGAAATCATTTTTAAAATCACAATCCACGTGAAATCAAATACATATAACATATGCACAAACCAAATTAGCATTTTCAGAATTTATTAACAGTTAAAGCAAAAATCATGGACTTGCAAGATTAATTAATTATTCTTACTGTGTGTACTAATTCAAGACTGAATATTCACTTACAGCAAAAGGATTGGAGTAATTAACATTATTCCCATTAACAGCTAAAGCATTGGGATAGAAGGGATTTTTCGATACTTGGGATACCGAGTTCATCTCAAAAGGATTGACATTATTTGAAGATTTATTTTCATCTGAAAAAAGAGAGCGATAAATTATTATCCGTGCATGGTTACACCTGTAAAACACAAATACCAAAGTATATATAATCTGGTATTACTTTTTCCATAATTATCTACCGACCTTGACTTTGCGTTTGGTGTTGTTGACGTAAAGCAAAGTCTAAATCCGCAAGCGCAGCGTAACGATCATCTACAATTATAAAAAAATATTATACATGTTGCTGAGTTTTCAAATCATCAGTTTTCATGATCTTTTTTATTTGAGAGTTAAAGAGATCAATTGCCAAGCCTTAAGCATTAAGCCTGAACAAAATTGATTTAAATTTTTAACAATGTAGTGATGCAACTCATTGTGCAATTGTTACAACTATAATTATTTATTGCTTAAATTACTAGGATTTTTCTTATTATCAAAAAATTATATATATTTGGAAGTTATAATATTATCCAAACTGCAATAGTTATCGCTTTAACTATAAGTACAATGGTGGGTTCTAAAAAAAATGTGTTTTTAACATCTATCAGAATTGAATTAAAGGCAAAAAAAAATTAATCTCTAAGAGGTTACTAAGCATTAATAATCCAGATATCAAATGCATGTTTTACAGATGTAAATATAGGTACAGAGATTTAATATATATTTTTAAATAAAAAAATTGATCTGTAAGAAGTTGCCATCTCTAAAGCAAAAGAAAATTTATATTGTAATATACTGACGAGTTTCAGCATTGGCGTTTTTTATGTCAAAATTGGCAAATGAGATTTGGTTGTGGGTGGCGGGGATTATGAGGTTGTTGTTCAATTGACTAGAGTTGAAAATGTCAGCTGACGCAAAGTCCACAGGAAATCTAAAACAAACAATTTGAGATGAAAATCTGAGCATGCAGTTTTGTATTCGATATTCAATATATACCCTGTAAATCAGTGGTGTGTGGTCCATGCATATACTAAATTATTTTCAAAATAATTATTTAATTTAAATCATAAACATTTGTGTATACATCCTATTATTATATAAATTCATTCCAAAAAGATACAAAACATATATTTGTGTTAACTTGATTTTGTAGACTTATTTTATGCTTGCTTAGTTTTTGAACTCATCCACACCTCTACCGTTGCTTTAAATAACTATTGCGTTCACAAAATGGTTTTGCACGTTTTTTGTTGTAATTATAATAAAATACAAATCACAACTTAAAAAAATATGATTCGGCAAATAGGCAGTAAATTTAGGCCTTTGAAAGGCAAAGTTGTCCAAGCAATCTCCTGGCCACGTTGCTATTGCATATTTATCATGAATATGTAGAATCACAAGTCAAACAAGCTTTCGTGGATACTGAAGCCTAAATGAATAATATTAATATTGACATGGAAAGAAGAAAAGGGAAATGATAAATAAACAATGATTGGAAATAATCAACATTATAATAAAGCTTTTTTTTTTTAAAGCTTAGTAAGTAAGTGACTCAATAATATACTTTTAAGGGAAGACACATTTGTTAAATTATTAGTATGAGTGGTATGCCATGGACACAACACAAGTGATCAAAAGTAAATTTAACCTTGTAAAGCATTCAATGATTTTTTAATACTGCAGAATTGTGTGGATTGTATGTTACTCAAAGTAATTAAAAATAAGTATAATGCTCAAAGTATAATATAGAATTACAATATTTTTCATATGCATTCAATAACTAATTGACTCAATTTATTATTAAAAGCATTTATGAATTAGTAAATAAGAATTCATGTTTGTTAAAAATCTACGGAATCACAACTTTTTAACTTTTAAAGAATGAAATTACTTATAAAATATAAGATTTACCTTGGACAAGATGACGTTTGGACATTGAGCGGCTCAATATTGGATGATGGCAATGGTGGTTTGGGAATATTGAAGGCTGGAGGTACTTGAGTAATTGGAATAGAAGGCTCAACTGCCGGTTGCCTTGTAGATGAACTATTCCAAATTCCGTTATCCTTAGGGCTGATGTTTTGAACTGATGGAGGTTTTTGTACACTTGACAATTGTTTATTCACTGAGTTTGGTTCCAAGTAATATCGTTTCTTTTCATATTTATCAGACATGTAATCTTTTATGCTTTGCTCATCTTTCAGCAAAGGATGACTTCCTTCGTCGAGTGCCAGCCATATTGTTTTGCAGTAATCATTGCCTTGACTCTTAATTTGACCTATTTCTTCAGGGGTAAAAGTTGCCATTGAAATTGATTTCACTCGATGAGGCGGCGTCAGCCCACGCCTGCAAATATTTTAAAATATGAAAGTTAATTTTATTCTAATGTTTAAGGACAATGTATGAAATGATATAATCGGTATCTATAACACAATGACAGTAGACAATAATAGTATGCAGTATATACAGAAAGTTATAGGATAAGAATATTTAAATAGATATTAATCAAATATATCTAAATTAGTAATAAATATCAAAGGAAATCGATGGGAGGGGCGAAATATAACATATAGTGACATCATCAAGCACATTTTACGTTCTTCTCAAGCGGAATAGGTGCATTAAAGATATAATATTTAAAAGACAGACGTGAAGACGTAGTGGTAAATAGTCCACCCGCTGTGACTAATAACAAAGAAATCGCACTTTCACAGATATAATGAAAGTGTTTTAATAATACTTACAACATTCCTGAACATTTCGAACACACGAAGGAGCCAATTGTCATGTTTACGTATGTAGGTCCTCTTTGGGAGCAGTCAAAGCAATTTTTATTTCCATTGTGAGTTATTAATTCCCGTAAAATAGCTAAATTCTTGTCATCCTGTTTCCTTTTGGCAGCAGCCATGTTTACAGTTTAGTCATAGTACTTGTCTATGCTCACTATAGTAGCAGTGCTGCCACACGAAGGATGTATATTTAGTGAGTAAGGCTACCAACTGGTGTGCAAGTAAAGTCCTCTACACACGGCGCGACACAGCTCGCGACCGACTTGCAATTAGCCAATAGCGTCTCTCTATTTTAGGTGTTTTTTTAAAATGGTTTTGTATAAGTAAATAACGCAACAGAAGACGCTATTGGCTAATTGCAAGTCGGTCGCGAGTTGTGTCGCGCCGTGTGTAGAGGATTTTACTTCACAGACAAACATTCAAATTAAACCTGTACTTACGCATTGTTTCAACAAAAGCGCTGATGGGTAAATAATTCAAACTTTTTATTAGATTAAACTTTATATCTGAAAAGCTGTAAAGAAACTAATCCGTAGAAATTTAATAATACTTGATTTAAAGGTAAAATAACGATAATGCAAAAAACGTGAGACAATGAAATGTGGTTCCGGTGCATTTCTTATAGGCTCTGGGCTCATGCAGATTGCACTGGGTGAAACTCAGCCCGCAATTATGTGTGCGACATGTGCTGACTACCATTGCCCACACACTGATCATCAATGCCAAAATGATTAAAGGTGATCTCAATTATTAGTTAGATAACCAAAATTTATAATAAGGCTAAATCAAAATATAATTAATTAATAGATTTGCTTTTATTTCAATTCACATAAAAGTTACCCCCATTACCTACATCTCTTTTACAATATATAGGGTACTTGTCTTTTATCCGACCACCAAAAAACATTGTCCTATTGTTTTGCTTTTTTTTATTGGCAACAGTGTCTATTTTTTGCTTCTTTTGTTGGCAACAGCGAGTCTCGTCATAGAAATGAAAGTTTTTTTTCAATTTTGTATCATATATTTTACAAACAATGAAAAAACGGTTATCTTTGACGGTTAGGTTAGGTTAGGTTAGGTTAATACTTTAAATTTAATAAATAAACAATACGTGTTTTCTCGCCAATAGACACTGTTGCCAACAAAAGAAGCAAAAAATAGACACTGTTGCCAACAAAAAAAGCAAAACAATAGGACAATGTTTTTTGGTGGTCGGATAAAAGACAAGTACCATATATAGAGTACCATAGATAGATAGCTTCTAATAAATTTCATTTAACAACTTAATTTATTAGTAAGTATGAATTAATGTGTCGTTTTAAAATAACATAATTATTATTTAATGAATTAACCACTTAAGTAATTACATGATAAATTATTTTCGAATTGTCAAAGTGGGGGAATTCTAATAAACTAAGAACTAGTGATGTCAAATTCCGACGATTTCGCCTATTGAATGTAATCGTTTTAGTGATTTTATCAAATTCTATAAATATATATTTTATACAAATTAAAAGTTTCACTACATGATTGAACTTGATGAAATCGATGAAGATAGTCCAAAAAGATGAATATTATCACGCACAAGCATATAATGTAAATTTAATATGATAAATACGTTGATTGAAGCAAATAAGTAAAATGAATATAACAAGACGTGTTTTGGGCTGCTGATGGTCATTTGAAAAATGACAAGTTTAGTAATAATAAAAATATATAAAAAAGCGAATGTATACGAATATATTTGCATCCGATTTTTCCATCCGTGTTATCACTTCGATATTTCTGTGCGGTCAATCCGAACAGTAATATTCTGGGAAACGTATCTCCCTTTGTTTAATTATTTACAAATTGTAATTCTTGGATGTAGCGATATTATCTTGCTTATTTTGTTGTTATCTTATCCATGTGATAAAAGCGAAGTGAAAATTGTTACTATTATTGTTGTTTCTACTTTCTTGCAATAAACATATAATAGTTTCACATTTAAATTCATAAAATAATAATTGTGAGTTACTTTTATTAAAATTAATTGGCGTAGTGAGCAAAAGTGAATTATAAAAAGCTTAAAGTATTTTTAGACTCGAAGAGGTGAGTCAATTTCATTGCCAATGTTATTCAAAGATGACTAATTTTTCAATGTGTAATTTGGTGATATCTCGTGTTAAATATTTCATATAATTTATAATAATGTTTCCACTTATTCATGTGTATGATTATATATATATATATATATTTATTTAGTATAAATAATTTAAAATTAATTATATTCCAGTTTCCAATGAACCCGTTAGATAAACTTTCTGTGGAACTACAATCTCTTTCTATTGGACTTGAAAAACTGAAACCAAAAAAGAAACAAAAGGCGAAAAATGAGAAGATTGCTTCAAAGTCTCAAGTATTTTTAAAAATTATTTATCATCTTTGTATATCAGTATAGATAGATAGATAGTATACTGATTATTCCATAAATCGACACTCTTTGATGAATTCACAGAACCAGATAATAAAAATGGTCTTTTAACGTATTCATTCATAGTTATTCTATCTGTACGGACAGCAAACTATCGATGTGGATTTTTTCATACATAGTTACGAAAAAGATTTCACATCTCCAATGTGACAAAAATTAATTGAACCCATTAGTTATTAGCCCTTTTGAGAATTAAAAAGATTTGCTAATCAAACAACATCTTGAAAGTCAACAAAACGTCTTGTTTTCATTATCATTCCATGTTGGCTGAAACATTAATTTCTTTGAAAATTCATCAATTTACAACCTAACAGTTCATATATCAAATTTTTGTCTCATGAATAAATTCAAAAAATAAAAAGTATGTTTTTACAGCATAAAGAGCAAAAAACAGAAGACCTAAATGAGAAAATACCAGATGTCAAGGGGAATGAGATTCAAAAACCTAAAAAAAAGAGATCCAAACCTCCACCTAAAGACGGAGAGGTAAGAAGTTTCAGCAAGTTTAGTTCTCTTAGATATTTTTTTGTAATGGTGTTTTTGATGTGAAATTTAAATTTAAAAAAAGTAGTGTAAAATACAATTATTTTTTATTTCAGGTGTCGAATAAAAAAACTCCGTATCAAGGAAAATCGAGATCTTTTGGGAAATACAAATGCCACATGTGCTACCACCAATGGGCGAGTGCAGCTAGTTGGGCTAATTATGGACAAATTTGTTTTAAGTGTCCCGATGTTTTTGTTTATCCTTACACACAGGTAATGTGTTTATTCATTTCAGCTATCATTATTCCATACGCGGGTAACATCTAAGCTCAGGTAATCTAAGAACGGGAAGTCTAAAAATACATTACTCCATAAGTAAAAGACCCTATATAATGTGGTAGAAAGTGTTCAGAGCGAATTGTGATGGTGTTTAGTATGATTTGTATTGATTTGCTTCAGCCGGATCAAACCCAGGACTCCATGCTCAGTAATCAAGTATACTCACATCACATTATCTGCGAAGATTTGCCTGTATTAAATAACATTAGAGGTATAGGACAAAGTCGGGGTTTATTTATTGCTTGCTCACTTGACCACCTTCCGTTTGTTCAGATTATCTGGGTTTTGGTGCATTTTGCAATATTTTATTTTCATCTTTAAATTAAAACATACTAAATTATGAAGTATATTTTTAATATACCTACTCTGATATAAATATTAAAATTTTGTTTTACAGGAAAGACTGAAGAGAAGTCCCCAGAAGAAATCAGGAAATCATCAGAGGGGACACTGTCAAAAGTGCATAGAAATAGGAAAGAGCTGCACGGTAAAGGTACAAAAAATTACTTAAAAGTCTAAGTTTTGTGAATGGTTGGACATGAAAATTCATGTTGAATTGGCCAAAAAAATGAGTGTACCAAAAGCTAAATGCGAAAGTAATATACTCTTTATTTATACAAATATAAATATACATAATATATTGTATAAATATATTCTTATATCTTCTTGAAATACAACACTTTGTGATTTTTCCACATGTGTTCTTTTATTGATGACTTGTTTCGCAAACCTGTTACTTTGACATTATCAAAGTTTTGGCTTCATGGAATTCCACCAAGTACTTTCTGTCAAAAATATTTGATATATATTTATTTTATATATATATTTTATATATATATTTTATATATATATTTTATATATATATATATATATTTATTTATTTATTTATTTATTTATTTACTTCCTTCTACTTTACTCAGTTGTGGCAACTCATAAATTTAGCAGTTATGAAATGAAAGAAAACGATTGTTAATTTTCACACTTTATTTATATGAAATTAACAAGTTTTTTTCTCAATAATCAAGTTTTTTTTTGTATTTTGAAGTTTAGTTATCAAGTGTATTTAAAGTATGTTTTCATTTTGTGTTTATTATATAAAATATCATTGTTTATTTTTTTATATTCTTATGTTATATATGGATGTTAGAATATTTTGTTAGGTTGCAGTAAAGTTGAACGTCATTCATCTGATTGAGCGGAGAGAAGCCGTACAAAGCATGCAATGATACAAACCTTTCTATTTATAATAATTGGATTTATGGTTTTGTGTTTTGTATTTCACATTTTTTATATGTGATCATCAATCTTATTTTTGATACAGTGAGGTAAACTTTTGGGATGGTTCATCTCGAAGTAAGCGGTATTTTTCATTTTAAACAATTTATGTAGTGGAATCAACATTTTTTACACACCAATTGATAATTTTTATAAAAACAATAAAAAAAATATATAACTAGAGAGAGATCAACGATTATTCTCAACTGAGGATGTTTAATTTTTTTAAACACAACACTGTATATTCATAATTTTTAAGCACACACTTCTATGAATTAATTACATTGGCAGATTACTTCTGACTTACATTTTTCTTTGTTATTACAGACTGTATACAGATTAACTGAAATCTGTTTTATATTAATAACATTAAGCTATTTTCAAATGTTAGTTACCTGTTAATCTGTTAATGTCTTTATGTATAAGGTTTTATAAAAGTATTTTTTTACATTATGTTACACTAATTAACCAAGAATCTTTATTTAATTAAAGATTTTTAATTCAATTTTACTCATTAATAATTATTGTCAATATTAATTTAAATAAAACATTTAATACAAATTAGTTGTTTTTTTTGTAAATCATTCACTGACTTTAAGGATTACCATCATTTATATAATAATATAACGATTTCATCTCACGGACTAGCCATATCTTGTTTCATTAAAATCAATGGAACTACAATTCCTAGGGATGACCGGCAACCCTGCACTTTTTAAATTTAAAATATTTCGCCGAAATGGCTATCACCATAGGAATGTCTTTAAATACAATGTTATTGGTAGCAATTCTACTCCTGGATTTAATTTTTGGTTGAAACAATGTTTAATGAGTGACCACAACAATACATTACTTTGTTGGTGAGATGGTATACAGTCAAAAATAAAATAAGCCAAATATTTTTTTGGACGGAGAGAAAAGGATATACTGATTTTTTAATTTTCCCATCTAGTTGGTTGCTTCATGATATTTGGTCTGAATATTCTAGAGTCTTTATGGATAACGAATGAGCTAAGTAAGCTGTGAGCATCAGACATGACATGGAGATGACGGAAGGGACTAGAGAAGCCGCAGCGGCGACAGTTGGTGTAGGATTGAGACTCCTAGCGGCATCTCCCTCGCGGGAGGCTTGCTGCCGTGCATAGGAGCCACACACGCCGCCACATTGAGCTACGCTGCATGCGTCACACAACCGAGTTGTGCCAGCGTTGAAGAATACTCTTGCTCTCCGACCTGTTGAAGGATAATTTTTATTTTATTTAATACTCTTTGAGATCACCAAATAGACAAATTTATATTTGTTTTCTCTAATAAATTTGTAAGAAATTAATTTCATAATCAAATATTTAATGTTATTGCAAATCTTCAGATTTCATATTAATTCCACAGTAGAAAAAAATTAAAAACCATGGCTTTGTCAAATATACAACTAATAGTGAGAAAAGTAAAAAGTTATTTGGATAATACAACAGGTGGAAAGATTTTTATGTTCTTACTACTATCTACAAGATCCACGAGAGTGATGACTCCGGGTTGCTCATTGGCTACTGTGTGTGACCGATACCCTCGCAGTGTTGTGCAGCGCTCGCTAGCGTTGAGTGGAGCCAACACCAACTGAAGGATTCCTTCTCCATTTACATGTGCCGAGCGGACCTTTCCTCCAGCCTAGAAGCATATTAAAAATTTTACTAAAGCTTGAACATTCAAAAATTATTTTCAGTTTTCTTTTTCACTGTAAATGATCCGAAAAAATCTGTGTTCGACCATGATCATCAACTTTGCCGTTATAATCTATCATCAATCAGTTCTGAAGCACTTTAAATGCATAAAAATTGACAATTTGTTTATTTTGTGTCAGATGTGTTGATCTCCTAGAAAATGGAGCTCAGATAGTTGATTTGTTTCAAAAATGTCCAAAAAAAAAAATCCTTTATGGTTTTTAAAAACAATGAAGGTTTTTCTTTTTACCAAAAGAGCTGGCAAGTCCAAGTCGAGGTCAAAGCCAGAGGGAAGTCTCACGTTCATGAGAACAGGACCGCTTACATCCTCACCGGGAAGAGTAGCAAATCTGAAATAACATTGCACAGCTGTTAGTTCGTTAGTAAAGAAAAATTGACGAGTATTGGTGGTTTGATACTATATATCTTAATTCACACGATTTTGGAACCATCTAATTTTTATTTGATAGAAGAGTAAATAATACCCCACACAGACGGAGAGCTGGAGATGATGAGCAGTGGAGATGGCATCCACACGAGGGTCCAAGGTGAAACGTGGCCACGCACCCGTCACATTGGTGCGACGTGTCGCTCGGAGAAGAGCCACAGCTACCCCTTGCCCCTCCCCTCTCACGGTACAGTTTCGGCTCTTAACCTTAAATGATTATGAAGAAGCAACTCACGAAGTGATAAAGCCAAACAAGAATTAAAACTCGTCTCAAAGCTAAGTACATTAAAAACATTACGATGTTAATTTTATTTAAAATATTCAATATGTTTAGTAAAGTATTAGGAAATAGTTTTCCTAATATTTTTTGAAACTGTTTTGCATGAATTCAAAGGTTACAGTCTTCAGTTGTTGGAGTTTTCAGACTCCGCCTAGTTCAGATTTGTAAGGTAAGCATATAAATGGTAACTAGTGATACTAGCTTAAACAAAGAATTGTAGCGTAGCGTTATAAATAAACAATATATAGATTATAATAAGACATTTTATGTGGATTTATTATAAAGCGGACATGATAAAAGTGATTAAAAATCAAAGAAGGAACTGACCACTTGTTTTTGTATAAACAGGCTATTTTGTGGGTTGACAGACAATAGTGTTTTGTCATCAGACGTTGGACAGTCCATCTCAATACGGGCGTTGGTCCGTGCAGGCAGGCGTTCCGCTAGTGATACTAGTGCAGGCAAGGCGGGCAGAGCCAGTGCCGGCTCATTCCAGGTACTGAGAGCATCAAGTAGTGCCCGTGACACCTGCAACGCCTCAGAGAGAAGTCCTTCGCCCAACAGGGCTTGTAATCCCCAGGCGGAGACTTGTACCCCAGCACTACCGCGTCCTTCGCCTCGCCATGGGCTGCGGTCTATACCTGAGTTGCCCACATCCCACCATCGTCGATCATCTAAAATTCAAATTAACAAAATATAAATTTGCTGTGGGTAATCGATTCACACATGAAAACGACAACAAAAATCCTTGAATAGTTTTTCCATTACACTTTGTGAAATGTGAATCGATTATCTAAATATTGTATTCACAATAAACCTAAATGAGTAATATTGTGAATAATGTGAATTAAAAACATTGAATACTAATCATCGATGAATTTGTTATGTTTGTGAGATCTTGATAGGAATATAGTGATGTTAAATTTCTTTTTATCTTAATTAAGGTCTTTCAATAATATTGTTAACAGTTTTTTGATTTGGATGTACACAGAAGAGTTTTTTTTTAAATAAAAAAAAACAGGCAGAAGATTGCCTATTGTCTTTATTATGGCTGTTAAACATTCAATATTTAAAATAATTATTGTAATACTAGAAATCTTGGAGGCAGCAGCAAGAGTGAGAGTAGCTCGTGCTGCAGATGGGTGTTTGGACATGCTGAGGACAGCAGCTAGGGGAGCTAAAGCCTCTGGTCCCATAGGAGTGGCTCCTTCTCCGCTCCCCAAACTCCGCGCCAGCCAGTCTTGCGCCTTGGCCATCAGATTGGTATACTCGTCGCCAGTGAGATGCTGTAATAAAATGGTATACAGATTTAATTTTTAAGTAAAAATAAGAATGCTTTGTCGTAAATAGAGATTCATTTGATTATTTTATAAATTGCTGTTGTTTATTAAAAATTTTAACATTTTGACAGTTGCAACATTTTAATCTTTATAATTTTTTTCACCTTAGTATCCAGAAACGCTTGGAGAGTGATGGCTGTGAGAGTGACATCTTGCTGCTGCTGAGGATCATCCAAAGCCACATTGGCTGCCTCGCTCCAGTGGCCATCGGGTTGTTGTCTAATTGACAACCAGCGAAGTGCCGCTTCTACAACAGTAGCTCTGACTCCCGCCCCGGGAGTTGACAGAGCTCGACCAAGCCATCGTACCGTGTTTGCTGTTACCCTAAGAAGTATTTTAAAAACAAAGCAGAAATTTAATGTTTAGAATCGCAATGAACACATATGACAGTTTTGTGAAAGCTTGATAACATCTGATGGTGTCCAAAGCCACATTAGGTACTGATAAAGAAAAATATGGGGCGCATGATAGTTACCAAACACTTCCTGGTAAATTAGGGTGACCTTGCAGGCTGAAGGATCCATCTGTTTGGTGATATGCCATCTGCTGTTGGTACACATGCTGCATTATCTCTACTCCGCGGACTCTCACTGCTTCGGATGATTGACCACTGTTCTATAATGTCATTAAAATCACATTCAATATGTTGGATTAGAAAACATACTTGTTTTTTTCTAAATATATGGTAAATGAGTTTCAATTCAAAATATTTCTTGTTTGTGATCTGGAATTTGTATTTTTTTTAGACACGACTAGTTTTATTAAGATAGATTGAAGTTGATATTTTTAATAGGTGGCTATCAAATTCTTTACGTAATTTTTTAGTACTGCGTAGAACTAGTCTACAGTGTTAATATGCAATGACAGTTATGAATAAAAAGTGCGGCAATAGATGAGCTATACTTATTTAAGGGTTGGTACAAATGAATGATTACCTCCAAGGCATGCAAAAGCAGGGTTGCTGCCATGAAAGGCAACATGTTATGGAATCCACTGGCGGGAGGTGTATTCAGCAACCGGGGAAGTTGATCCAGAGCAGGGGCTAGCAGGGAGCCGTACAGGCCGGCCTGGACGGTCTCATCGGGGTATTTAGAGGGTACACGGCCATTGCGGGAGATCCACCGCCTCAGTGTAAGATTTCCCTCTGCCGATCCACCGCGCATATTGAGAAGAGCAGATGCCTGCGTGGACTCTTCCTCACCATCTTTCTAGAATTATAAATAAGAAAAAAATACATGGTAGATACATAGTGTTTTGGATGTTTATGGAAATATTCATTGCCTTTTTATTTAAAATTCAATGAATATTAAGCTAATAGGGAATAATCTTGAAAAAATCATATACTAAGCATTAATTTAAATATTTGTTAGTTGAAACTAAGAAATATTTCTTTTGGAAATCTCATTTTCACAAAACACTAACCCAAAACACTTCTCATTTAGATTGAAGAGGATTCCAGATACAGAAATTTTTGGCACCAATCTGCAGTTACATGAAGAAAAAAGTTAAGAATGGCTAACTTACTATGATCGTCAGTGGGAGCTCATATGTCTCTGAAAGTCCTTTTCCAGAGCTGGTCATACGCAAGTTGACAGTCTCTGTCTCGGCAGTTGAAATTGGCACTGATATGAAGAAAACTACAGTCGCAGAGCGCCCGGCTGGAACTGATACTTTCTGACGCTGGTACAGCTCAAGTTCTGAAAAATACTAATAGTAAGTAAGAGCATTCATTTTCATCTCATGGGACTACAGTTGGTCTAGGAACATATCTGAATGATCTGTTTCCTTTTGGAATCATGGCCGTATTGGTGTTATTATTCTTCTCATTTGCCATCATCAAAGGTGATAATGGATGGGTTTATTTGTAGATGGATTTAAAAAAATTGTATGACCTGTGATAGCTCTTGATAGACGGATCACACAAATTAAATAATCATCTTGAAGTTGAAGTAAAATTTTTCTCTGCTAGGACTCTGAGACAATATCATTATAGCAGGGATCCCAATGGCTTACATTTATTTATTATTCTCATAGCAAAATAGGAAATGCGGCGATTGCTTCATCAAATTAACGAGTTGATTTTTAGTAGCAAAGAATGTGTATTAAGGGAGTGTAGACTGGTACAGTAGAGGAAATATTATGTTATAATTTGAATGTTTATTTCCTTACTCGGTGAAGAATTGACATCATTGGACATCTCTTCAAAACGAAATTCCTGTTGTGAGTTATGTAGAGTAATCTCTGCATCCATAGCTTCTGCTCCTTCATTCTGGAGAGTAACAGGCACTGCGAGGGCCTCGCCAGCCCTGATGTGACGCGGGATGGAGGCTTTCAAAGGCCGGAAGCGGGACAAGGCCATGGCAGGGGTTGCTAGACCGAGACCTTTCGAAGGGTGGACCCCCCAAGCACCTACGGCCCATTCGGAGCCAGCTTCTTGTGATACTCTGCGTCCCAAAATAACTCTTCCCTCAGCTCTGCAAACGTGGGAAAAGTCAAAATAATAACAATTATTAAAAATAAAAAAAACCAACCAGATCTATGAATAGATGAAATCTATGTAATACATCACCTGTAATTTTGAATATCAATCACTAATCACTAAGCATTTACTAGTTCATCTATATCCCAATAACGGTTTCCCTGTTTTTAGTTGTAGCAATTGAGTTGTAAAAGTTCTAGCTCTTCATTCCGCGTAGTTCAGATTCAGGCAGAAGATAAAGAGAGATTTGGCATAAGTACCCAAGAGTAATGTTTGTGAAGAGCCAAGTGGGAGATGGTAGACTCCCAAGGTGCAGGCGTGGGGCTGGTGGGGGTGGCAGGTGACTGAAGGCATAGGGTCCTGCCAACGGAGGCCGCGTGCTGTCCTCTTGTGGGGGACCACCCATCTGATTTGATTGGAACCCTGGTGGATCGATTTGCTATTTAGCGCAAAA
This sequence comes from Atopsyche davidsoni, assembly GCA_022113835.1. Lineage (NCBI taxonomy): Eukaryota > Metazoa > Arthropoda > Insecta > Trichoptera > Hydrobiosidae > Atopsyche > Atopsyche davidsoni. The sequence continues at coordinate 1,858,205 of JAILWY010000012.1, read as the reverse complement.
TTAAATACATCATAATTTTTTTTGGAACCTTTACAGTTTTAAACTAAAAAAAAAGTATTATTCATTGAAAATCTGTGACACAAAAGAGAAATTAAGAACTTGTAATAGTAGTTATTTAGCTAATAGAAATTATTGGTCGAAGTCAGGTCCATTGTGAGATTTTATCCAGATAATAAGTTCTATTAAAAATATAGGAAGAATCTATTTTTATGACCTCCAAATGCAAAGCTGAAGACGAAATGAACAAAATGGATATCATAATTTCTTTTAAGTGCTTTTAAGCCGTATACTCTATATTACTTTACTCTATAACTGAATAAGGCTATACTCTTTATTCACATTATTTATGTTTGGATTAAAATAATGAAAGGCTGAGTTTTATTTTTAGTTTTGAATACTTACAAGATGGATGTCTGTTGTTTATGGTATTGTCTGTTAGCACGACTACTCCTGATTTCTAAAAAAATATATATAAAATTTTTTTAAAAATGTTTGTATTTATTTTAAAAATTTCATATGGCAATACTCACTTCAAACGTGTCGCCGGAAAATCCGCCACCTATCTCCTCATAAGGATGATGCAGAGGATAGGAATTAGCAGAATATGACCTCAGCTCTTTCAAAACCTACACAATAAATAAAAAAAATACTTCATTGTTTTTATAAATATTTTTACATGCATATCAACTTATTGGACTTATTGTTTTAAAACAGTTTTGTGCATAAATCTATTTTCTTAATTTTTTAAAAGGTGAAATTTCAAACGAAAAGAATTTCAATTTCAGATCATATATTCAATAAGCATTTAATTAGTAAACAAGCGAATTATATTAACCTGCTACTTATTTAAGATATAATCATATTATTTGACCTGATTCATAGTGAGTCCATCTCCTTCTCCAGCCTCATGGTGATGATCTGTGGCGATGGAGAAATCTGGAGAAGGTGGTCCGGCCATGACTGCTATGTAGGAATCTGGAGCAGCCTGGACTGTTACATCCATCTTTCCCAGAGGTTCTGGATTTTGAGGGATCAAATTGATATCTATCTGTAAAATACAATTAATAAAAATAATCAACACATTATATTATTTTGTCGGTGAAGGTTCTATCTAGGTCAACATAGCACGACACAGATGTTATTTTTAAGTGCAACCAATAATTAGTAACTTACATTGTTTTGTAGAACCCCTTCCACTTTGAAACGAATGGATGAAGTAACAATTTGACCAGAGTCGCTGACATAGAAGGCTAAGAGAGTGGCTTCAGGAGCCATTGCCTGGGTAGCTTGAATTGTGAAATCCTCGGAGCGATGTGCTGGCACCACCTATATTATACATTAAAAAAAAAATTAAGTAACAATTACATTCGGTACTTTCTCCAGTTTATCTATCCCAATATTTTTATATGGATACTGTGGAGGATAAACGTTTGAGGAAATACCAGGAACTAATCGTCTTTAAAGTATTTGACAGTATGTGCATCCTCCTATGGATTATAGATAAAGATACAGATCATTTTACGCTACCTGTAAGGTTTTGGCATACACAATGTCACCTCTTCCTAGGACATGATATGTAATAGATCTCAGAGGCTCTGTGGCAGTCACTCGGATATGTAGTTCCTTATTCACAGCTGGCGATGGAGTCATCAAAGATACTTGCATGAAGTTTTCACTGCTTGAATACGCAGCCACAATGCCAACAATTTTTTCCTTGATATCCATATACATAATCTAAAAACACAAAGGGTTTGACTAGTTGATGCACAAATGGATTTTAAGCCTTCTAAAAACTATGCTCTTAACAAGTATGCATAGACAGCAACCTTTTATTGATTTGTTGGTGGCTTTATGCGTATAGATATAACTTCACTAGAGTCTTGAACTGTATTGTAGCATTCAGTTCTTCCTTATTTGTTGTCATCTAACATTGTATATCCAAATCCTAACATTAATTTCACCACAGCGTTTATCGGACAGCATTTGACCAATGTTCATTTATTTTCATAAATATTAAAAAATATATATAAGAATATAATACTGTAATATAATGACATTGTAGCGGTCAGTGCAAATACACCGCTACATTATTTGTCTTGTTAAGCTCCGCCCCTACCGCAGGTAGAGACTTTCTAATTTTACAACAACCCCAGCCCCCCACAGAGAGACTTATCTGTCTTGTCCATCATCTTAATAAACGAATACGCAAACATTTCGCCAGCCTTTTGATCTACATCCATAATCAACAAGCAACTAACATCAACGGCGAAAACATTTTACAAACCTCGATGTTCATTAATGATTGGTTGCTCACAGGATCAGGTTGGAAAGTGTATTGAAATCGGCCACTGGCATCAAACGCATGCTCTGTCTCAACCATCTTGTTAACGTCTTCTCCCTCTCCTGAGAAACTGTACCGGACTGTTGCCGTTCCAAGATTTTCGGATCCAGAAGATTCCCACTCAGAAGCTTTGACCTGAAAATTAACAAAAACATTGAAATAGGAATAGAAATAAAAAATATAATTGTGCTAATAAAGTTTTTGTTAACTTAAATACACATTATGAGATGACTTTTTTTGAAGGCATTTTCAAGGGGTCAATGTTCTTAATACATTAGTTTATACAAAAACTTTAGTTTCAATAGTCGTTTAATTTTCACTTAAAAAGAATTGACATGCGTGAAGTTGTATGAAGAACTTTCAGGTTTACCTGCAGGCTATAGGGTAAGCCCAGTTTATAAAACCTTGGTGCAGAATGACTGATTGCTCTCTTCCTTCCATGGAGCATCACAAGTGCTGTAACATTATGTCGTCTTCCTGTGAGTGCCTCCTCCACAGCTGCCTCGACAACGACTCTCCGACTGACTCCAGTTTCTCTCAGTCCGGCAAGCCCCAACTCAGGTCCGATGGCAAGTTGGACATCAGCTCTTCCAGAAATATCCATAACTTTGCGAACAGGAGCCTGGAATATCGGCTGAATAACTCCTGAGTAGAAAACGGGATAGGCTGAGACTGTAAGCTCGCCCATTATATCTTGGCCGCTAAATTGTCTGGAAAGATATGATTATCTATCATTGTGTATTACTGTCGTGTGTATTACACACTATAGTGTATTACTATAGTGAATACTTAGTGTATTACTTCTATAAATCAACATGTATTAACCAATGTACTTATAACATATGTTACAAATTAAGCTATAATGATATCATTACATTAAATAATCTATAAAAAAAAGACTACTCACTGAGCATTAACTCGGACAGTGAAGGTTTCATCATCGTAGTAAATATGCTTGGGGGCTTTGATATTTAAATTAAACTTTGGCATCACAAAATCAGCAACTAGAATTTTCTTCCCATAGAGCTGACCCTGGAGTTCCACCTCAAACTTCCAGTCTCCGAGGACTGGGAACTCTGCAACCTGCACTTCATCACTGAACACTCCCTTGGTCAGACCGATACTTGTCCACTGTCTGACTATGTTGCCATTACCATCCTGAAAATAGATATTGCAATAATTATTTTTTCTAAGCATCGATTTCTAATTAAACGAGCAGAGGAGACTGTAGTATAACAAATGATAAAAAAAGATTTGCAATATTTCTTGTTATATCATGTTGTTAAATATGTTTGTGACTCAAAAGTCGTTTACCTTCAAGACTAATAATGGACGAACTCCAGTCAATGGCTTCAAATGCATGTTTAGAACTAAAAGTCGGAAGTAAATGATATCTGTCGGTCGGTAGGCTGTCTTGTCGGTGTGAATAAACACGGAGTATGTTTTGTTCTCGTAATGAAGAGGCACTGTCGTTTGGAAGGGCTCTCCTGAAGTGGTTCTGACTGTCAAGTTGTAGAATCCAGGAGTCAAAGTTCCTATCTGGAAAATAATAAAGAAATATGATGCTGTAGTTAAAAAAAATACCTGCATGAATTCGAAAACAAACAAAAATTAAACATTTAGTTGCACGTTGGTTCGACAGTTACTCTTGATTGAGACCACCTGCTTGATCTTGACAGATAAATTTGAAACTGATTTTATGAGACACTTGCTTTGATTGATTTGAAGTCAATTTTTATGATGTAATAACAATCTCAACTACAGAAATTGTTATTTTTTATTAGTGTGCAAACTTGATAACAATAAAATCTCAGTTCTTTTTTGTTAGCAAGAATCTTTTTTGATGATACACATATGAACATACATATTGAATCGATTAAATTCATCTTTCAAATTAAAAATATCAAATCATTCATAATGTGCGACTGTTTGCGTTGTTTGAAGAAGATTATAAATTTATTGAATGCAACGGTAAAAAAAAAAATAAGTTGTGTGGACCTTAAAAGAGACAATGGTAGTGGAGTCTGGCTCTAGTGTAATCTCCTGCGCTTCTCGAAAGTTTCTTCCGAGCACTTCCACAAGCAGCGCGTCCCCTCTCACGCCCCCTTCTCTCCCGCGGCTGACTGCGGCACGGTACTCGCTCAGGGGCCGCAGGGATCGCCCTGCCACAACTGTGTAGGACCTAAATACAATAAAAATATATGTGATTACATCTGAACATTAAAATTAATATGGTATCAATGTACCTGAGGTGAATCAATTTACTGAGAACAGAGTTTCAAAACTCAAACCTTTTGGGTCAAATTGGTTTATATTTTATACTAGCGGATACCCGGCGTGTGCTACTACGCTGTTTTCATGCTTTTGAAGAGTTTCGGCAGCTCTTGCTGTAGTAGCTCTGATTCGAACTTGTTCTAGACGTGCTTCATGTTTTTCTGGTGTTTATACTGCTCTTGACTGTCGCTCTCTCAACCTTTTTGACTCCAAACACACTTCATGTTGTCCGGCAGTTTCGACTGCTCTTTCGGCTCTTTTTAGTTTCGCATCTGCTGTATTTCTTCCAATTACAGCTCTTTTCGGTGCCATTTTTTCATGTATATATATATATTTTTTTTTTTTGATAACCACAAATGATAAAACTCTCTGTTGTGAATGACAGATAGTGATTTTGTTTTATGCGCGATCTTCACAATGTTCTTTTTTCAAATTTTTTGCGAGGAACGATGTCGACTTTACAGATTTGTACGGAAAATGTCGAAAATGGACTTAATTAACAAAATGTATTTAATGCATTGTTTTAGTGGTCTTAAACCATCTTCGTATTATTGCCTTTCAAATGAAACCGGTTTGGGGCACATCGGTTGGATGGTTTCAAAGCCTACAACGGATCCACAAACATTTTTTGTTTTTTATATATATATATATATATATATATATATATATATATATATATATATATATATATATATATATATATATATATATATAGATTACAAAAAATAGGATTAGTTTTTTTTTATTATTATATAATATTTTATGTATGATACGATCATTAAAATCAGTTTAGTATTCAAATGAATCCTAGTTAATTTTATTTCTATCTTGCAGAAGTATGAAATATACTGGAATAGTTGTTGAAAGGGTTTTGTGTCACCTAGTATTAAAAACACACCATGACTTTTCTCGGTGACAGCACCCACAAATGCGATGATATGACGTCACAAAATCAGGATGTAGGGCAGCAACGAGTATTTTTCCCATGAACTGACGACGGCAAAGAGAGAATTAAATTCGCCAGCGAATGCTATAGGCGGTGAGCACATTGAGGTTCTGTGGCTTCGTGACAACAGGCCTAATGTCGAAAATGTGAAATGTGAGAATCCGCTCACGACAGTGGCAAAATAGTGCTTCGCGAAGTTATCCCAAGATGTGAACGTGTACGTGGGAAGTGCGAACGTCAACGCGCGTTCAGACTGCAAACGCGTGTTTTACAATCGCAGAGTTATACAAGAGATACGCAATGTGCGTACAATACGACCACCAACCGACTAACGACAACGCTGTCGTTCAATTTTTTTCGTATTGTATCGAGTCAGCCAAATATCCAACCACCCTTTTGTGACTTTGCTGACGATGCCATTATTCAATTTGAAGAAAAACAGCTCTGTTAGACATAAGTAATGCGAAATCGTTCGGCCATCGTAGAGTGGTACACTACCGATAGATACTTGTCATATACTGCCCTTAGTGGGCGGGAATGCTTCTCGGACTGGGATACTGGTGCTATTTACTAAAATTATTTTTATCATGCCTGGTGAGGTGTAACGAGTGAAGATTGCTCGGAGAGGTGCGCTCACCATAGGCGAATCAGTGTGACGCGCTCAACTCAATATAAAACCATTTTTAACATATTTTTTCAAACATACATCAAAAGATAGAGATAAAAAAAATTGTCATTCACGGGAAACATTCTCAATATCTTATCATTAATTTTTGTATATTAAATTTCACAATGCGCAATCCTAAAATCAATGCTATTGTTTGCTTCACAAAATGAATACGGTGTGTTTATCTAGGGGTAATAAAAATTGAAAGCTGCACTACAAACGTACGCCGTGTTTAAAACTCGTATATATAATACACATACAAAAGTAATTAAATGCAGCATGCGTCAGTGCAAGGCCCCACGCATTTGCGAGTACTTGAGAAGGTCAGAAGCGAGTGCCAGTCTTTTTCAATAAATAAAAATAACATTAAACTTATGTCAGCATATGGCGCGTCATAGTGCATTTACTGTTATGAATCGACCATGTTACACCTTGAAGAAGCTGTTGGTTTTTGATCCAAAGTGTTTAGCACGGACAGAACCTTGCTTCCCGATTGAATTTTATTTTGACATAGTATTTTGTCTGAAAATCACATACTTGAGAAGCTACTCTAGTATAAGAAGTAAAATATGGTTTGATGACGTCACAGTCCATTTTTTATTTAACCATATAGGCAAGGTTATTTAAGAAGTATATCTGGTATTTTAGTAGAAACCTTACTTTGGAAAAATCTATACTCTTGTAACGGTATAATACATTAAATGTTGAACGCGTTATCTATGATATTATGTTTAAATGCGGTTTTCTGATAGGTCAGCAAGTTTGGTGCGCAAAAATCTACATGATAGGTTTCGAATTAGCGATTTGATATTTATTAGCAGTGACAAGGTTTATTCAAACAAATAATAGTAAAAAAAAATAGTTTGAAATGATATTGACTTTGACCCAGTCGGGTATTGAATCTGACCCTGAAGTCGGAACAGTTAAAACGCAAGTCGGCTTCCGGTCAACTACGAGGTGAATGAAAATGGTAAAAAAAAAATAATTCCACCACTAGCCCCGGGCTCTCTCGGGCGAATACAGCTCATTAGGACCGCCACACTCGCCACTGACGTGAGCAAGATTATTTAAATTTCTCCGACTTAGGCGTTTGACCCTGTAACTCGATTTGTGAAACTTGTCATATACATAATTTTAAAACTTACCCAGCATTACAGAAATGAAGGCAGGCGGCCAGGACCAAAAAGGAAATCTTAAGAACGACAGCCATTTTCTGAAAAAAAAAAAAAAACATAGACAATAAAAATAAATACATATTTATTTTTGCTTCTCCATAATAAATACTAAATTCATTTAGACAAGTTTGTGCACCCCTGCTATAGTAGAAGACTGCGCTGCATTTTGTCCTGCCGGCAAGTCTACGGCACGCCACTGACTGCACGCTGTTTTATTGCTCCAAAAATACAATGTAAGAAATGCGCTGGTGTTTTCAACTCTTAAGTTAAATAAAGATCGTATATAATTATATTTATTTTTATTATTATTTTATCCATTTAACCTTAAAAATAAAACCTGTATACGTTTGTAGATATTGAAATAGAATTATATGTTATTGCTATATTATGTTATCAGTTGAGATTTTGTTGCATTCCGTCTACTTCCGTTGAGTTACTATCGATGTTCTGCGTGCAATGCTAGAAACTGCATGGCTATATTTAAAATAACTTGTAACGACTTCGTCTGCCGTGCTGTCCGGTCACTTTTACAGTTTCAACCTTGCGTGAGGTTACTTTTTTCGTCTCGATGCTACCACTCGGGCTTTAAGTCCATCGGACACGTCTGCGGCGAATGCGATTTCGTAAATAAACAAAATTGAATTTTAAATTACTGTTATTACTTAATATTGTTACCAGCAAAGCTGAGGGTGAACCGACAAACAGCTGGGAGCTGGTGATCATGCAATCTTCTACTGATGTATTCTTATTGTTTCTACCCTTAAGGCCAACGAATATTTGTTAAGCTTTTTATGCAATATAGTGTTATTGTGAATTGTGTATTAAAATTACATTAAACATATTATTGAATGGTAGCAGATGATAATACCGTCGATAAAGCAACATTACCACAGTACCAGATTTTCAATGCAAAACAATTATTCAACATATCCAAGTGTAGGTTTTCAGGCGCTGCATAATGTATACACACACTCATGATAATAAAAAAAACCAATGTTTAATTTGCATATATATGATGAGATCATACATTCAATGAGCTCTCGGAAAAGAACTATTAACACCTCAATGACAAGGTGAAACATATTTTAGGAAGTTTCTTGCAACGTTATATTGACACGATAGTAGATATAAAACTGTGATTTGTAATCATTATAGGTATATATTTAAGTATAGACAATGAGTTATCTAGATGGTTTACGTACAATTTAAGTTGTCATAGCTCACAGGCGGAAGTGTGTCATGGCTAATTCAACGAAGCTGCAAACCCGCAGATGGTCAGAATCGATTTGTAACGTTGAAACAAATAATACGAAGAACCAGCTGATTTTGCAAAGACTAGACCCAACCTATGATGACTATGAAAGTTGAAGTCACGAGTGGGGTTCGAGTGGGCTACAGTTCTGTTGCCGCCGCCACTGATCTCGCGAGAGAAACGCATCGAGCGACGTGAGATTTGTTTAAAATTAAATGTAGATTGTTCATTGAACATTTAGAAAACTTTCGTGTGATTTTTTCCTATTGTGTTCATCTCGCTAACAAGACGTGTTTTTACCAAAAAACAAAAACCCAGAGGACAAACGGCCTTCTTATATTTTTTGCTTCGTCTTCACAGAAACCTACCGGTTTTGCTTATTACCGGGAAAGGTGACAGAGATGGGCGCAAAAAACTTGACTGGGAAAACGATGACAAAACTAACCAAATAAGGCAAAAAATATATATTGATTTGCAAGCATTATTCATAACAGAAATAAATTTGGATATTTTTGTAAGTCTCGCCTACATGTCAATTTCAACAGCGTTTCCACTTTCATAATTTTATCAGCATACATATCCAAATAGCAGGAATTATTTAATGTCATTATATTTTTTATTCGTTTTAAATTCTAGTTTCATACATTTAGTCGCCGTCTGTTGAATACTCAGTGACGATTTTGCATAAATTTCAATAACAACTACAAAAACCAGATCGTAAATCACAAACGATGACAAATAAAGATTCTCGTTTTGGACTCATTGCATGCCCCTATGAACATCTTATTCTGTATCTTCGGTTCGATTGTTAAAGATAATATTATTTAAAAATACTTACACAATGATAATTATATCCTTAAACTAACAATAACAACTATATCACTTTTGGAACTAGAGTCTATTATGGCACATTTCCCGTCGTGACACATTTGCGAGCACAAAAGAAAAATAAACAAAAGCACAGCGACGTGATGTCACCCAAGCGGCGCTCGCGCAGCACTAAAACATCTGCAGACACTTAATAGATTTCGTTGCAAACGATATACTCGATACAATCTGATTATTAGTTATTTCGCTGTCGGAGACGATGTCGACGCGCGGCCGGGACGGCTCCGCGGACACTGCCCGCAGCGCGGCCTGCTCTGCCAAAGTTGGCGTCGTCGTGGGAGGAGCCGGCCGCGGCGACGCTCGCGAGAGAAATCGCCGGCGGGTGACATCACAGGCGCGAGACTGCAGCCGAAGTTCCCTTTCGTGAGGAAAAATGGTCTGCCGACTGCTCCACCAGCCGCGGGAAGGTCCTCCGGCTGTCACTCCAATTGGAGGTTAGGAAATTTACTATCGCCGATCGGCGAGCGAAATTCTCTCGCTTCGGCCGCTGCTTCTCAAACTTGACGCCGCGTAGTAATTATGATTAATAAATTTTGCGATCTTGTAGCGGTCGGTGCACATACACCGATCTACAATTCTTAAACAAAATCTTACTTTTCAAAATAGAAACAAATGAAGATTTTTATTTGAATTAATTTAGAGCCCCCAGCGCACGACGCGTCAGAGATACTCCGACACCCAACCGGTAACCGCGTTTCTTTTTATATTGTTAATCTATCTTGTTCATTATCAACACAAAATCTTATATTATACTCAAGAGAGAGATACAACCCTGAAATCTCGCTGGAGATTCACCAAATGTTATGTCGTCTCAGTTCTCCTTTGCGGAGTCGAACCTTGGACACTCGAGACAGCTACTATGCGGCTGTATAGGAGAATTCTTAGGATACCAAGAGTCTTGCACAGAATGCGCAAAGAAAGGGAACGCTTGACGTTGGTAAATAAGCGAGGGGTCTCCTATTTTGACCACATTTTTCGTAACAATAAGTATGGCGTCCTCCAGCCGATTGTCAAGGAAAAATCTGAGGAAAAAGAGGCATTAGAAGAAGGAAGTTCACGTGGATGCGAAGTTTGAGCCAGCGGCTGGAGATCGGAAGTGCAGCCGGATTGGTGAGACTGGCCCAGGATAGAGACATGTTCGAGGAAATGGTCACCAACCTCCTATAAGGAAAGGCAACAGAGGAAGAAGATATTATACTATTATTATAAAAAGTAATTACATATATTTTTTTATGAACTAGAGTTATGAGATATAAATATATATAGTATATATATATATGGCTACTTGAAACGGTGAAAAATTAGTGAGCGATCGTAGCCACTATAATTACCACTGTAAATAATTATAAGATTCTTTAATTTCATAATGCTTACAGTGCAGAGTGTGGCTGTCCCTAGGCCCTGAGTGCACGTTGTGAGACTTACAAGGTGTGGCTAGGCGATAGCGTACATAGCTTTCTCTATTTTCGTTATTGAGTTTGTGTAGGGAAAAATAGGTGTAAAAAGCGCCTTTTGGTATGAGCTTATTACCACTGCTGAATTTTCTTGCTTTATACAATTTTAGAAAAAAAAAACTACAAACCGATAATAATGTGCCATGCATCTATTATTATTAAGCTTTATTATTTTTTCAGGTGATTATTTTCGTATGAAAAATGAAAATGACATTACATTACGCGGACCAAGGGACCGCAAATTGAGAAGCACTGGCTGCCGGAGCTGGTTTGCCCGGCGTGTGGGAGGATCCCCCTCCCCGCGGCCTCCGTGCAGCTAGAAGTGACAGGCTGTGCAGACGCAGGCCCCAGCCGGCGCAGCGGAGAGCCGTAGACAAGATAGACACCGTAAAGAGAAGACACGCCCCAATTTTTTTTAAAACAAAAATAATTTAATACTTGTAAAGTTTTTCTGTTTTCAAAAGTCAATACCATTACGATGCAATCAATTAACACATACTAAAACAGCGGAATGCTAATCAGAATATCGTTAGCATGCCGTGTACTGTAATAAATTAAGCGGACTTTAATGGCTTTTATTTATTACGAGGTGGTATTTGTTACCGGTGGGTTTGTTGAAGAACGTGATGACGATGGGTCATCTCTCGTGCATCGTATAAGAAATGACTGTAGACAAAGCGCGATTTCGGCAGGATGCGCAAAAACTGGATGTTCCAGCGTCTGCCGCGCACCTCTTCTAAATTCGAATTTCATAAATCACTCTGACAGGCTCCCAAGCGGTCAAAAGTTCATTCTTTGTATTCAAACTGTTTATTTCATAATTTATTTGTTGATCCTACAGAATAACTTCTATTTTATCAGATATCTTTAATAAGTAAGAATTGCAAAATAAAAAAATCATTTTAAGCGCACACAATTTTAAAATAGTTATAATAAGTAATCGATAAAATACAATTCGTCTTTGTGTGGAATAACAATCTATTATCATAGCTTAATTATTTTTTGTTTTTATTATTTCAAATAGTGATTTGGTTTTAGGTTTTATTGCTTACTCTTGTAAGTAACATTAAATAGCATTTAGACTGTACTCGTAAAATAAATATAACAAAGACACTTTAAATCATTACAAATTAATTTTGAAATAAACTGCTGTTTTGTTTTCCGACGCGTTTTCTGTTTCTTTGTGTGTTGAAAACAATTCTATAAGATTTTTGTACATTTCCTGATTTTTTTATAGTATTAGCAAAATATTCTGGGAAACAATAGCCATAGATATTGAAGTAGCTTATGTGTGTTGAAATTTTCTTCATTGTCTATTGTTCTTAATTTGAATTAACTGTCAGATTTTAATGAAGATATTTTCATGAAAATAGGAATTTGAAAGCCGACGTTAGACCGAAAAAAAGTCCTGAAATGTTTATCTTGAAGTATTGCGTGCGTTGTGTAAACATTTTAACATATACAATAATACAACATTATGGGAAGTAATGGGTCGCCGTCACATACACATAGTGAACCAAATAATTTTCTTGAAGATTTTTATTTCTGTATTTATTGACGCCTCGGCTGGATTATCCACCTAGTCCACACACCTAGTACTTAAACCCTACTCAAAACAGAATAGTTCCGTTGTGAATTTCTCCCTACCAGATTATCTTAGCTTGTAAAAAAAATAGAAAAACCTTTTTTTATTATTTAAAGTTAATTTTATTGTTCTGGTTAATCAGGAAGCAAATTTAATAAATGCGTTACGACTCGACACCTTCATATGGCAGTGATTGCCTTTTCAATATCGCGACCGTGACGACCATCCACGTAAATTATGATGGATCATACATAATATAAACAAACGTCTTCTAAATCACTTGTATTCTTGTAGGAGGCTGGTGGCCATCTCTCGAACACATCTCTATCCTGGGCCAGTCTTATTCCCGACTTCTAGCCACTCTCGCAAATTCCACATCCATATATATTTTTTCTTACAGGTCATTTTATAAATTTCAACGCAACATTGAGGTTGTGAATTCAAAAGTTTGGCTTACAATGTTGGATGCCTATAAATGTCAACAAGATTGCATGGAAAGTGAATTGGGAAAAAAAATTGCGTACACGTTGGAAGCGAATTCTTCTCGCCCAGTATGGTCAGACCGCGTCCATTTCAACGGCACTTTCTATTTCCCAGCGCCTCATGACGAGCTCAGCGCGTGCCATGCTCGGTGTTTGCGATTCAAACACCGAGTAAACTGAATATTAATTACTTTGTTGTACGACCCATTAAGTAGTTTTGGGATTTAAAGAAAATACACGCCCGAGATGACGAAGGAAACAGGCGGGATTTGATCATACGACAGGTGAATTTCAATAGATCGTAATCCAGACACAAAATGCTTTTAACAGAAACGCAGAACAAAGCCTTATTCTGGAAACTTCTGTGATACCTTCCTGATGTGTGTGGGATAACGTGGTTATCCGAACAAGAGCACAGAAGGCCGAGCAGCTGGCGAGGCAAACGGAGACCCACGCAGTTCATCTACACGTCAGAATTTCCATGCCATGGCGTGCTAGCCAAACAGGTAAAAATTTAAAACACGCTTATTTTTTGCAATGTGGGTTTGGTGATCAGATTGAAGAACCAAACACAGCAAGCACGATAGACGTTTTAAATTTTATACACTCAGTTCGGATATTCTGAACAAGGGTCTGAAACCGCACATTGCTTCTCGTGGATTCGATACCGATGCCCCAACCATGTATGGATAACGAGGAGGTTTAAGATAACCGATAATTTGCTTATCTGGAATTGCTTGGGGATCACTAAATATTTTTGAAAGTGTTTTCGTCTTTTGTGTATTTAGTATGATGGAGATGTGAAAGTGCTTATCACAAAAAAATATTAAACAATCTCCAAGCCATTTGGCTAGTTAAATGCTATATATATATATAATTTATACTAGAATTTTCGCCTCCAAAAAAGATGAGGGCTGTTAGTTGTCCATTTACTTTCAACCCCTCCTCCTGTTTATAGCACAGCGGTTTCATGACATGTGTTTATTTAAAAACGTAAAATATTTTGGTAGTTGTTAAAATCAATATAAAACTTTTATAGACTTATATATTCAAGTGATTTTGTTTAATACACATGTGGTTGACAGTTCAGTAAAAAAAGATTTTATCCAGCCGATAGTGGTCAACATTTCCTGCGATAAACAATACAATCTGACCAGTGCAGATATGAAGAACTAGTGTTGTTCAAACTTTAAAATATATACCCAATAAAAAAAATATATTATTAGAAAAATATATTTTTTTAAAAACTATAATTTTTCATCTTCAATTCATCTTAATCAATTAATTAGATAATCTATTATAGTTGCAACAGAAAAGACAAGCTATAAGAAATATTGAAACTGCATTAGAGTAGTATTTAAAAAAAATAATAGTATTACTAACGCATGAAGCCTTTAAAGAAAATTTAAAATATATTTTATAGGTTTTATTGGTATTTCATATTCAAGCAACAAATTTAATAATAAAGTAAAAAAAATTGACAAAAATATAGTCTCAAGAACCAACTAAAATTATCTCAATATTTTGTAGATTTTCTAAACACGTTTTTAAAAATTATAGTATGTATTTGAGAAGCACTGTAATGCATTATATTCTAACCATTAAATTGTTATTTGCAGTTAAGGCGTGGTGCTCAGATGTTCTAGTCAAAGGTTCGCCTTAATTAAATTGTTCAAAAACACTTGGTAATTATCACGAGCGTCCAATTTAAATGCTTTGCCAACTGTAGAGATGTTGGTGTAACGAGTTTATCGAATAGAGTGTTGCTGGATCCTGGAGCCATGCTGAGGGCGCGACTGCTGGTGCTGGCCGTGCTGTGCTCCTCCCAGTGGGCTGGCGGCCACAACCCTGGGGAGTGCCTGAACAAGGAGTCCTGCTCGGACTGCATCAGGGTGCTGGGGTGCACCTGGTGCGCTCAGCCGGTAATGCATCCAATTTTTTTTTTTTTTCATAAAACCAACCCAGCATGGATTTTTTTTTTATCAATATTGGTATTATATATTAAATATATATTTATGCGTTTTTAATTAAAACAGTGATAAAATTCCCGATAAAAGTAATAGTATGTTAGTGACATAATTTTATTTGGTTTTCCGGTTAAGTTTTGATTAAAATGCTTTCTGGCGACTTTCGTGGTTAGAAAAAAAATTATGAATATATAATAGATGCTTCATTGAAATTGCAAACGGTATTATTTTATTAAGTATTTTTAAAGTTTTACAATTAAGTGCTCATACTCGACGGTACAATTTTTTTAAAAAGTACAAAGCTTTATGTTTGAAAAGCGATTGCGAATTTAATTTAAATGTATAAATTTTTGAAAAAAATATTTCAATACTTGAAACACTCCTGGCTAATACGATCAATATATAATTGTTTGTTTTTTTTAATTTTTTAGATAAATAAGAACGAAACCATGGAGAGATGCAGAAGCGCGGAGAGCCTGCCGCCCAACTGGTGTCCTGCAGAGTTCATGGAAAACCCGAAAGGAGACTTTGCAGTGTTAAAGAATGTTGACCTTGGCGGCGCTTCTAAAGTTCAAGTGAGTACTTTTACGTGAACTCTACTAGCGGTGGACATCCGTGATTCACAAGACATAGGTCTCATGACTCAAATTCAAAAAATTGCTGCCTTCAATATCCTTATATCTGAATGAAGGGTTTTCTCGGATGCAGATTCAGCCGCAGCACATCCGCATGTCGCTGCGGCAGGGAGAGGAGCGCGAGATCAGATTCCGCTACCGGGAGGCCGAAGACTATCCCGTGGACCTGTACTACCTGATGGACCTGTCCAGCTCCATGCTGACCCACCGCGACTCCCTGTCCAAGCTGGGGGCCGCGCTGGCCAAGACCATGCGCAACATGACCAACAACTTCCGGCTCGGCTTCGGGAGCTTCGTGGACAAGCCGATAATGCCGTTTGCTGTTGTCTCCGCAAAGTAATGGACGGACTGGACCGACTCGCAAAACCCGCTCTGGGTATTTAAAAAAGCACTCGACCCTGGGTTTTAATATATTGCGATCAGCGTTGAAACGATTAAATGTAGATCGTTTTAATACTTATGTGCAAAATACCTGAAATAATATTCGAAAAAGGTTTTCGTGATTAACATAGAAATAATCAGTATTTCCAGAGCGAGATTTGCGATTCGAGAACGTATGGATGAGACAATCTCATATTACATATCGAAAGAGTTTTCATGTACAATGTAGATTTAAAATTATTTTATTTTTTATAATATATTTACATATTTTTTGAGATGTTAATAGATCGTTCGCGGTTAACTGAGTATAGTTTTATACCCACAGTTGGGGGAAATGATTTCGATAGGTATCTTCAATTTTTACTACAATATACTGACTTTTTATTTTTCCTTCAACAGCAGGTTTTGCGATATCTCCAAGTCAGACCCCTGCAACGAAGTGTTCAGTTTTAAAAACAACATGCCCTTGTCCGAGAACGAGGTCTTGTTTTCTAAAAAAGTCCGAGAAGCTCCCATGTCTACTAATTTGGACTATCCGGAAGGAGGCCTGGACGGGTTGATGCAGGTCATGGTGTGCAAGAAGGAGATCAACTGGAGGGAGGGCGCCCGAAAGCTGGTGGTGTTCTCCACGGACGCCGGCTTCCATATGGCCGGAGATGGAAAACTCGCGGGCATCGTAGAGCCCAACGATGAGCTCTGCCATCTCAACGAGAACGGCTTCTACACCGACTCTCTCAATACGGACTATCCGTCTGTTTCTCAGATAGATAAGATAGCCACGGAAAATAACATAAACATTATATTTGCTGTTGATGAAACGCAGCAGAGCACGTACGGCGCCCTCAAGGCCGAGATCAAGGGCTCCGGGTTGGGCATTCTCAAGTCCAGTTCCCATTCCCACGAAGACGAATCCAACGTCGTAAAGCTGGTGAAGCACGAGTACGAGGTGAGTAGTTATATACTCGCAAACCGCGTAGCTCCCTGAGCGACTGTCGTTTCATTATAAAGTTTTATATTTTCTTTTCTAGAAAATTCTCGGATCCATATCGATAGCCGACAACTCGACGAGCGACATAGAAATAAAGTATTTTTCAAATTGCGGGGGTAATTTTGAAACGGAGCACAGCGTGTGCAACAACATACGGGGTAGGCCGGTAATCGAGTTCAAGGCCACCATCAAGGCCGTGGCGTGCTCCGCGGACCCGTCGGAGTGGAAGCGGACCATCGAGATCAAGCAGGGAGCTCTGACCGAGAGCCTCGTCATCGAGGTGGAGACCCTGTGCGACTGTTCGTGCGAGCGCAAGCAGGGCGAAGATCGCAACAGAGACAAGTGCAGCAGCAATGGAGATCTGATGTGCGGAAAGTGCCAGTGCGATCAATACCGCTCCGGGCACTTCTGCGAATGCGACAGGGGCAAGGCGGGGTCCACGGCTACCAACGTGACGGCCTGCACCCAGTTCAACTCCTCGCTGCCCTGCTCCGGCTTCGGAGTCTGTCGCTGCGGTAAATGCGAGTGCTATCCCCGGGACGACGAAAACGAGAAGATCTACGGGCCGTATTGTGAATGCGACAACTACTCCTGCCAGCGCAACGGCAACTTGCTGTGCTCGGGCCCGGAGCACGGCCACTGCGAGTGCGGCGTCTGCAAGTGTCTGTCGGGCTGGAGCGGCAACTCCTGCCAGTGCCACGACACCAACGCCACGTGCATCGCCCCCGGCAGCTCCGAGGTGTGCTCGGGCCACGGAGAATGCTCGTGCGGGGCGTGCAAGTGCGAGCTGGCCGACAAGTTCCATTACTCCGGCCATTACTGCGAGGAGTGCCCCAACTGCGAGACCCACCGCTGCGACGAGCTCCGGCCTTGCGTGGAGTGCCTCGTTCACAAGTCCGGCGTGTACGACGAGAGCGAGTGCAAGCTTCGTTGCGACGAAAACATGCTCACCATCGTCGAGAAGATCGAGCCCATCAAGGATGACCCGGCCAGGATCTGCCCCGTTCCGGATGACGCAGGCTGCACTATAAAGTTCAAGTATGTCTACGAGGACGACAACATCTCACTCAAAGTGTTCGCGCAGAGGACCAAGCAGTGTGCGGTGCAGATCAACCTCATCGGTGAGTCACGGGTCTATGCGCTACTAGACGGGAGGGCATCCCGGTTGCATTTACTACAGATTTAAATGACCGACACTCGAGTAGTTTTATTAGTTATGAGTTCTAGTAATGGTGAGTCTGGGATGAGGAAAATATAGTATATTAGATTAAACTTTATATATATGTCGAATTCCGGATTGAACCTATAATTTTACTTTTGGCCCACTGTAGTGCAGCACAGATGATACAATCAGCCGATAGCCTCAGTACAGTTGTATTCTGTTCGGACGAAGAGCGCCGGCTGTAATACGTCGTGTCTGTTTCAGCGCTGATCCTCGGCGTGGTGGGGGGGACGGTGCTGGCCGGGCTGGTGCTGCTGATCGTGTGGAAGATCGCCACGTCCGTGCACGACAAGCGCGAGTACAGCAGGTTCGAAAAGGAGCGCGCGCTGGCCAAGTGGGACCGCGGAGACAACCCTCTGTACAAGCCGTCCACCACCACCTTCAAGAACCCCACGTTCGCTGCTGTCAAGTGAAGGTCACGCGCTGCTACCCTCCCGAAAGACACAGATACATACTTATGCATGCAATATTTTTTTTACTGAATATATCGAGAACGACATATATTTACTTCTAGACACATCAACACATATTTAAACCTAGTGGTTGTCCATATGAGAATTGACATCGGATTATGCCACCTTATGGGAAGTTAGATTACGAAAACTTTATTTTGATTGCACCATTAAATTATTAATAATAATTTTACAGCGTATGAATGGAACGTTGTAAGGACGCAGATCAATAAGAAGATGTTGTGCTGAACTAAAGCATACTTTACTATTGTCTCTTTGGTGTACGAATGCATAAGGCTGTTTGAGTTTTCCGTTTCTGCCCTAATAAGTTAGTAGTAATTAGTAATGGTAACTAAAAATAAAATTTAAATATGGGCGTTAATTAATGCAGTTCTTATATTTTTAACTGCAAATGACAGGTCACGCATACCACAATGTGGTAAGACGCAGGCAGACTTGTCCGTAAAGAGTAATATCCGAAGGCAATCTACGTGGAGGGATAGCATCTTCTGCCATCCTTTGATCTCACATTTAAATCAAATGCTATCGTTTCCAATAATGTATAATTCAAGTGTCATGAGTATTGTATTATTTACTTTAAATTATTAAATATGAAATAAAACACCAAGAAATACTATTTTGTTTTATTGGCGCAATTTTAAATGCAAATTTAAATATGAGATTTTGCTACGATATACTTATTATTATATTGTTAAATAAATCCTATTATTAACTTTATAAATATGTAACACACAAAGCTCGCACACGTTTGCCCGCCGTGCTGTGTAAGAGTCAGTTTTGTCCAAAAATTGGACGAGGATGGCTTGTTGGCTAATTAGCAAATCACCTGTGCAGAGCTCGGTCACGTCAACCATACGAGCGCAAGCTAAGGGGATGCTCGAACACCAGAGGCGGCCAGCAGGGGAGAGCGGGGTCGAGGCGAGCTCGCCCCCGGCCTCGGCTCGGCTCTGGCGCGCCCTCGGCCAACTTCAACTGAAAAATGCACACACATCAATATCAGCTGAGACGAAAAAACACATCTCAAAGTTAAGGTCAAGGGGTTAAGGATAAATCACCTTGCAGCTGCGCGATCTGCCGAGCGGCGGCCGCGAGTCGCTGGCGCAAGGTCTGCTCGCGCGCGTCCCGCAGGTGGAACTCCTCCCGCTGCCGGTCGTGCAGGGAGCTGGCGGCCGACATCTCCTCCTGCAGCTTGCGGAGCACTCCCTCCAGGCTCTTCTGTCTCCTGATCGCGAAAATTCACCCAATTACTAAAAACTATATGATGTATATTTTTATTACTAACTAAATGAAGTAATACTTGATATAGAACAGGGGCTCTCAAAGTGGTCCCTACGGACCTCAAGGGGTCCCTCGGATCATTCTGGGGTTCCCTGAACAAAGTCAGGGGGTCCGCGCAAGGTTTAATATAAAATTAAAAAAATGTGACACATTTTTATTAATATGGAAGCTAAAAAAAATAACAATGGATACATTATTCGCGATTTTTTCATTTTCATTCCAGTCTCCGTAGGCAAGTTTTGACTATGAAAGGGGGCCCGTGGGCCAAAAGAGTTTGGGAGCCCCTGATATAGAAGAAGAGGAACAGACCTAATTTTATCAACCCATTTTTTAAAATAAAAACACACCAAGTGATATATTATAAATAGTAAACAGTACAAGCAGATTTTTATCTTCTTATTCAAGTGCCTCTCCTCAGAGGAGGTTGGCGACTATTTCACTCATGCGGTGGATCCCCGAGTCCTTCTACACCGCAGTTTTATATTGGAAGGAAAAGTCTGCGTATTGCTGCTATTATTATATAAACTTTTCTTTACAAAGCTCTGGCGTTTAGATTTGATACCTCCTTCTGGTGATTTTGTACACCATGTTCCCCTCTTTATCGATGCTGGTAATACTCACGCGGCGAGGTCGGCCATGGCGGTGTCCACGCGGCCGAGGGCGGCCAGGGAGGCCCGGCGCTGGGCCGCGTGCGTGGCGGCGCGCGCCTCGTGCTGGGCCGCGGGCCTCGCGTGCGCCTCCTCTGCCGCGCGCAACGAGCGCACCTGCGCCTGCAGCACCTTCACCTCGTGCAGCTGCAACCAACATACGGGGTGAGCACCGGCCAGTCTGGAGTAGTCCAGGACGGGCGGTCCAACCTCATCCGAAGATTTCAGAAAACTTTCTGCAGGGCGCCGCATTCCTCTTACCGAGTCATACGGAAGTACATATATTCAATAATCACATTTGACCATCACGGCAACGAGAAGCGTATTTGTGAATTACGTCCATCACGATCCGAGCCGAGTGCTTCCGAAAGTTTCCCATCCTGAATCGTCGTAGTGCTTTGAGTACCTGCGATTATTTTCCGCCAATCGTCGAGAGACACAGAGTCCTCCACGGTGTAGTAACAACTAGAACCCATATTTTGTGGACACTCCCACTCCTCGCCGACCGACTTGGCCACCGACGAGCCTACATACAAAAAGTTGCTATGAATATATATTTATTTTATAATGTTGAGAAGTGACGATTTGCTCACGCGCAAAATCCACTTACCAATTCTACCAATAATACTCGCATGAGAGCTTTAAAACAAATAATGCCACCAACTTGCAGCTAGCCAATGGTGTCCTACATTGCGTTGTATACTAGGCAAAACTATATTTAAAAAAACCACTCTAAATAAAGGGACGTCGGTTGCTACGGGTGTGCGGGGCTCTAAGCTTGACAATGTGTTTGTTGTTTTGCTGATAATACACAATCCACAATTGGAGAAAAATGAAAATTGTAAATTGCAAAAAAAAAATCAACAGTGATGCTGTAGAGTTTCCTCATTTTTGTGTCGATCTCTAGTCTGGGAAATCAAGCAGCGAATCAGAGGGTCGGCTTGATTCAACGATCATCGACTCGGTGGTCCCCGTGTCGGTTGAACTTGAGTGTGGTTTTGAACGGTGAGATTGAGACCGGTCACTCACGGCTGCTTCCAGGCGGGGCTGGCAGGAGGCCGCCTGGGTGGCCGCCTCCTGGCGCTCGTGGATGAGGCGCCGCACCGCCGCGGCCGCCGCCCTGGCGCCCCCCTCGGCCAGCTCGGCCCGGCGCTCCGCCTCGCGCGCCCCCCCCACCCAGCCCCCCGTCACTTCCGCTTCCGCCGCGACCTGCGTCTTAGCCTCCTGCATGCAACAAAATAAATTATTGAATAGTAATGGGTATCTCCTTGCTCTCCCCATTCTGTTGCTTGTGCACGGCTGTAATGATGACTCAGAACGATAGTGGAGGGATGTGCTCTGGAAGTACCTTGTCGAAGGAATATCAGATCTAAACGCCAGAGCTTTGTGAGGAAAGGATTTATAATAATGCTATTGGGCAGCAGCAATATAAAACTGCGGTGTAGAAGGACCCGGGGACCTACTACTCTATTTTTCCCTTAGAAAACCATGAACACTGTCTCAGCAAGAGTACATGCTCAGTGAAACGGTCGCCAACCTCCTCTGAGGAGAGAGAAGCACTTGATGAAGAAGAACGGATACAAAAAGAGAATGGGAAAATATTATTGATTTTATTCTATCTAAAATATTTTAGACGTCTTAATCGAAGTTCATCAATGGTTTAGTATTATTTATATCTTTACAGCTTTTAAGCTAGAAAAAATAATTTTGTATTTTTCGATTTTTTTTAATAAATATTTTATTTTTTCTCCAAATTAATTATATCTGAAAGTTGTACCTGCTGACCTATTTTTGTTATTATTTTACCATGTATTTTGAATTGCCGGTTACGGGACGTCGCTCACCCGTTTCATCTGCAGCTCGGTCAGGCACTGCATGACTTTGGCCAGAGCCGCGGCAACATCGGGCTCCTTGCGCTGGTCCTCCCGAAGGAGTCTTCCCCTGCCGAAGTCCATCTCTTTGAAAATCACACCCTTATCGTATTTGCCTCCTAATTCTACTTCATCTCCATCTTGAGACAGTGCTTCTGATGCTGGATTGTCTCGTTGGTGATCGTCCTCTGTTTGTTTGTTATCAAAGTCCCCGTGAAAGTTCAGCTCCACAGACAAACTCGGAGATTCTAAATTGTTTTTTATGATGTCAATATTGTTTTCGATGTCCATTTGACTGTTTTCAGATGTTTGAGGTTGTCGCTGTTTCTTGTAGAAATACGTATCGTGATCGGTGTCCATGCTCATCTACAAGTTCCACAAAAACCGTTTTCACATGTAAAAGAGCAAGCCAAATGAATTTTTCATACTTTAATGAAGAGTTTAATGGTTTAAGTAAATCAATTTTATGTTATATTGGAAGCACGATTCCCGTCAATCAAAATGTGTCATCACAATTTTCAAAGTTAAATTTATTAGATACTTTCTCCGTAATAATATTCGTTAGGGTTCTCAAAAGTCTTTTGCTTTTCGAAGTTTGCTGCATTTTATTCAGTGCGAATAAAATAATAGATATAAAAAACAGGCATTGAAATATTTGTGTAAACTGAAAAGTTTTCCTGTAATAAATTATGAATTTCATGACGAAAAAAGTCTCAAAGGGCAATTTCCTAGAAGGATGAATAGAATAATTGTATTAAAGCAAGAAATAAAATATTACAAGTTAATTGGAAATGAAAGCTCTATAAAGTTTGCCGCAGTGAAATATATTTTCAAATATGTGCTTTAAAATAGTAACTCAATTTTAAATAAACTAATAAAAAACATTGAATTAGATTCTTAGTAGATTTTTGGAATGCATGAATTTACTTTTTTTCAATGAAGAAATGTCAAAAAATACAAACAAAATGCACGCGTTTCAAATGTAGCTTTTAATTTATGCATATTACCATTAATATTCTTAAAGATCGTATCGATAGTTTCCCGTTTTTAGACGGTTTCTTACCTTGTAAATATAATGATATACACGGATTTTCCAAGCCGGCCTGCAACCCCTGGCTGCTAATCTATTCGCAATTTCTTTCGCAAAGCACGTCTATGATAATCGTCGGCAAATTGAAGTGTCTTGTCTTGTTTACGCGAGAAAAATTCCCGCTCTGAATATTAAGACACCAGGGACGAGTATTCCCAGAGGCAGCTGAATAAAAGGGACGGAGCGCCCAGGAATAATTCATTCGGCGCACCAACTTCCCCGGCCGCGCAAGTCCGCACAAGAAACTTAAACTGACAACTAGAACGGACATCGCCAAGCTTTTCGAAAAAAAAGTGTTACCATTGCAATAAAATATTTTTTTCAATTAAGAAAAAAAAAGCAAGGCTAAATATTTTTACGAAAATGGCAATAAACGGATTAGTGTCATTTTCTTTATTGGCCGTTATATTGTGTTCCATCCTTGTTGCTGGAGCGAGAGAAACCCAGAGCTTGACCAATGTCGGAGGGAGCGGAATAACGAGCGGCACTGGACCGAGAAGCGGACTGGTGCTGTCTCCTCGGGCCGCCAGGTACCGCGCTCGATTAGCATCAGGACCGCCGGAGAGATTTGTGATAGAAGATGACGATATAATAGAGCTCAGCAAGAAACAGCTCGACGATTACGGCCACTTGAGGTTCGGCAAGCGTGAAGACCAATTCGACGACTACGGCCATTTGAGGTTTGGAAGGGGTGATGTCGATTAAGTTATACCGAAACTGATAATGTTTTCTGACTCCATATTAATTTGACTAGTTGCTTGATACCTGCAAATGAATGTTATAATGGATCGGAATTAATATATATACTTAAACAAACTATCTATTTTATTATTGGTTTGTGAAGACCATCTCACAGGAAGTACGATTTTACCTATACAGGTTTAATTGATTGATAATGATTAAGAACATTTTTTTAAATATTGAAAATTGATTAAAGAAACTCTTAGAAAAATAGGGGATGTGGGTTCGAATCCCGCACAAATCACGTTGATATATTTTTCTAAGAGTTTCTTTAATCAATTTTCAATATTTAAAAAAAATGTTCTTAATCATTATCAAACTATCTATTATTTATTACTACCCCTTGATTTATTTACTATATCACTTATGTTATATCCACTTACTTATAAGGTATGTATAAAGTTCTTTTGATTATATTGTTATTAGGATTGATTTAAAGTTTATTATTGATAATTACTGATTTCTTTTTATTTTGAATAAGTAGTTTTAGTAAAATTATTGTATTATAGTGGCTGGAACTTAAATACACATTTAATGATTGTAAAAGTTTTATATTATTTATTTTGTAATCATATTGAATATATATATATACAATAACTCTTAGTAAAACAACTTATAAAAATAATATTGATTATACCCATATCATTGATAAAAAATATTGATAAGGTTGAAATAGCATTACCTTACATCTCCTGTATAAAAAAAATATAATGCTATCATATTTTTTTAAGGAATTGTGGAATTGGATTTTTTTCCGTGAAAATGGTGGAAGTAGTTCATAAAAATGCAGATGGAAATTTTACTGATGAGTTAATAATTATTTAGGTGGTTGGTTGTGGTTATTTAAAATAAAATTCACCTGTTGTTTAATAATTGTTAAATAATGTAGAATTTATTGCAATCAATAAATACACTAAACAATATCTATATATGGTAAGTAAAATACATCTTATAATATATATGTATATATTTATAATGTTAAGCACTAAATTACATACCATTACAAACTTAATTAGGCCTACTTGTGAGGTGACATTAAGGGCACTTATACAACGGCAAACCAAAAGGAGAATGACCGACATCGCATTACTGGAGCTTTGTTTCTTTTCATATGAATAGTAAAAATCAATAATCATTATCTTAAATAAAAAAAATCACATTTAAAATAAAATTGAATAATACAGTAATCATAAAGTACTGCTTTCTAGCATATATAACTTTTTCATTAAAAATTTATATTTGGTAGACAAATATTTATTCTAAGGTCTGAAACCCAAAATCTTGAAGTTCTTTCTTTTATAAGAAATGTTCTTTTAACTAAAAATGGAATAATGTAATCATAAATTAAAATAAAAAGTACTTTTTATAAAAATAACTTTATGCAGACTAAAAAAAATCAAATTTCTATAACCTGTATGTCAAGATGATGTCATTAGTTATGAAATATAGTACCGTAATTAAAATTTAAAATACACACATGCCTGCTCAATTCAATCTAGGCACAAAAAAGGTTAGTTAACATTAAATATAATATTATATTTGATATATTTTCTTCGTAATTACAGGGACTGTAGAGCAGTAACAATATACACCACTAGCTGCACACGTGAAGATATACAAGACTAGTGTGTGCCCGCAGTACAATAAAAAGCAAATCAAAATATACTTTAAAAAATAAACTAATTTATATTTATTTCAATCTATTCATTAACCATTCACAACTCTCTATAAAATGTTACATTTTCAAGTCGAGAGCTAGTTAGTAAATAACAAAGTAGAAGCATTTGTCACATTGCAAAATTAATTGTAAAGTTCGACAATTTAAAGTTACATAGCTAATAATTTCTTTTGTTTATGATTAGATGCTTTATTGACATATTTTAATTTGCTTTTAATAGAGCTTGATAAGACTAGGTAGTTCATACATACAGTCTGATAAATAATAAAGTTATATTCAAATGAAAACAATCAACGGAGTAAATCTAGAATTTTTAAAATCACAATGTGTAAAATATTAAATAGCAAGTTATCTTGATATCTCTAGTACAATTCTATAATTATCTCTCAAATAAATATAGTATAATATATTAGTATGTTGTTTGAGAAATTTCATCTAAGTAAAATTAATTTTAATAAATTTTAATCGCAGCATAAACGGAAAATCTTAAACTTCTTTCTTTATCAAAAAAGAGGAGAAAGATTTTTAAAGAAACAATTATCTATTTGGTGTCAGCATTATTTAAAAGATAATTATACTAAAACAACACAAAAGCGTTGTACACATTGTGATTGCATTGTTAAAATTAATCATTAATCCTATGTTATTAAATTTTTAATAAAAAACACCGAGTAATTGTAAGAAAACAAATACTCTGTAAATATAATTATTATTGACAAAGGTAAAAGGTATTACAATCATTCAAGACATAGAGTTACATCTAGTTACATATAATATCTTTTGCACCTCATGGGAACAGCTGAGATGGTATCATATTTTATAAAGTAGCATTGACATTAGCCTTGCTCAGGGCTCAGACAATATTATTTGAGGAAGTTTGGCCGAGCATGACTTTGGAGACAAAGTTTACGATGGCTGTGGCCGGTTGTTCTGGTTCAAGCTCGGCAAAGATGTGACATTCGTTGTCTGTGGTGCTTCCAGTACGGCGAGATACAAATCCAAACATTCGGCTGAAACAGAGATAAATAAAATAAGACAATGAAGTTTTTGCATGAAAGCAAATATAGTAAAGCTATACGTGTATTCACGCACCACGCAAGTAGTAATTATCCATAATATTTTTTAGAAGATTCTCAATGATTAAATTTAAATTATTGGTAAAATAAAACCAAGTATACTCACTTGGAGCTTGGAATTCCATTAGCATCTGTGGTATGACTCCATCGCCTATCACCAGGATCCAACCCACAGAATGAGACTGCGGTTGTCGGATAATGTCGACGGAAGAATAGTCTTCGAGCATTGTCAGTCAGTGTGATGCCTGCAGCAGACACTTTGAAGTGCACAACTGCCGGAGTTAGCTCCGGTCTCTGTGGCAATAGACGAGCGGCAGTTCTAGCCACAGCCTCAGGTCCTGTGAGGGCTTCGCATCCTGCACCTCCGATGTACAAAACTGAGCATGCTGCTCCGGCTGCTAATAATGCTCTTGCAGCTCCGGCGGGTCCTGGTGGTGCTGGGTCTGACCCGGGCAGTTTCAGTCTAGCCGGTAAAGCTAGTGCAGTAACAGAATGCTGGTAAACAAGAGCAGATAGAGAACTGAAGACTGGTTCATCAGCGCAGCCTTTAAGTCTCACTCCACGAGAGGTCGGCTCGATGAGGAAGTGTCTCACGAGATCTATATTAGAGGAAGGACTGCCGGAGGTGGGTGCCACCTTCAGAGCAAGACCGAACGCGTTCTGGAATGAGTTGGAATCTCGGATGATAAATGAGCCAACTTCTTGTTTTTGTAGCAGTGCAATAGCTGAAATAGAAAATCAATCGATTTAACATTGCGGGTGTGATGATTATGCTTTAAAGATTTTTTGAGGTACATAGGTTTTTTACGAGTTAGCACTATCTATTAATTCATCTTTTTTGGCTAAGTTGCTCAGTTAATTCTCAACTAAGAAATCAATCTCAACAGATGTAATTAGGCTCGGTTATGGAGAAAATAACTTGCACTGATAATTTAAATAGTTAAGAAACTGTAATCATAAAATAGTGATGTTATAATATTTGGCTGTAGTTCTTACCTTCGTCTCTGGAGATGGTAGGTTTGTACCAGAATTTAGAGGTATCTCGCACAAACTTAACTTTGTCAGGCGAAACATCCTGCAGCTCAGGGGTGGGGGTGGTCGGTGGGAGAGGGGAGGAAGGACTTCTGCCAAGTAAGGTGGAAAAGTCCTTTCTGTAAAAAAAAGTTATAATAGTATAAGATAAAAAAAATGCAGATCTTAATTTAATTAACCCTTTGCACTCGAGAGGTGCGGATTCCGCACCACACGATGTAATGCCGCAACTCGAGAGGTGCGGATTCCGCACCAATTTGCTTGGTGCGGAAATTCGATGTGCGGTGATAACTATTTATGGTTTTTTATCTGGTGATTTCTTGTTTATGTTTATGTGATCTTGTTCTTTAAAGTTCGTTACTAAGCACTGCCCATATAATTTTACAAAGATCATGTTATCCCCCTTTCAAACTACGCTAGAATTTCTTATCCAAGATTAGTGCGGCACCATAAAGCGAACTGCATTTTTGGTCTCAGTTCGACCTTGACAGCCATGGCAAAATGACTAGATGTGTGCCTAATCAACCCATATATTTTTTGCTTGTACTTCTTATCGAAATCATTCATTTGAGGGTCCTTATTTGCTTAAACTTATATTGCACTGAAGAATAGACTTTTTTCTCCCTCACAATATCAATAACCTTTCCATTCACTTATCGTACCATTATTTTTGTTTGCTTTATAATATATAATAATATTATGATAATGTGTATCTCACTAAACAGCTGAGAGGAGAACAGCCGCTTAATCACTTGCGGTATATGAAAACCTTAGTTCGGCAATTGACTGGAGATTTTCGTCAGACACGTGCTAGAGCTTCACTTCAACCTGCGATTCCGAAAATCCGCCTAAGTGGAAGGCTGCATAACATTCTAACAGGAGTTAGGAAGGATTACAAAGTCTGTTCTCAAAAAAATAAACCCGGCAAAAGACATCAAACGACATACTTTTGTGATACTTGTCCCGAAAAGCCGGGCATGCATCTCGGCAATTGTTACATGAAATATCATACAAAGCAAAATTACAAAGACTTATGTTTACGAACCTATATTCGTAAAGATGTAAATATACATTAAATATTAAAATTAAAAAAATTATGTGTCAATTTGTGTGTGTGAACATTTTAAGTTAGAGGTAAAAAATTCACCGAAAGTGATACGAAACGCTTCGAGTTGCTGATTAGTCCGCGCGGAAACGGTCTCGAGCGCAAAGGGTTAACATTAAAAATAAAAACATTACTTGTATTGTAATTGCTGAGAAATTTACTAACCGTTGAGCAACAGGACTGCGTGGCGGCAGGCGTGACGGTGGAGTAGGGGTGGGTGGGGCATAGGGGGTGCGGGGGGTTGTTGGGAAGGCGGGTGTAGCTCCGCGAGACTCATCACCATTTTCTCCATCCCACTCGCTAACTGACATACTCCTCCACGAAGACAGAGACTCTTCTCGGGTCTGAAATTGACATGCCAACATTTAAAATAAATCAGATTGAAAAGTTAAAATAACAGAAAATTTTTATATCAGTTTGAATAATTATAAACTAGCTTAATGAAAGATATCTTTGGACTAAATTATGAAATGCCGTTTTGAATAGTAATAAATAATTGTTTTACCATAGTTCCATTGTGAGAAATAACTCCTGGATCTCGTGGTGAATCAAGCAGGTCTTGGCCAGAAGGAGATACGCTGCGTTCTCTCATTACTCTCCTCTCTATGCTCATAAACTTACGAGATGATGTCCTGAAAGCAAAGCAGTTATTTTCATTATTATGTTAACAGTAATGTAAATAAAATCGGTATCGGTAAAATCTGAATACTAATTGTGTTACATAAATTACAGTATTTTTGTTTAAATTAAGTAAGCAAACATATTTTCATTATATTATATATTTTTTAAACACTGTACCTATTGGGAAGAAGAGGTTCTGTTGGGCTGTTGCGAGTGCGGCTGACAGTTTGGATGTGGAGGGGAATGCTGAAATCCTCGTCATCGTCAGCAAATGCAGTGGTGTCACTCGTGTAGCCATCGAATCTGAAAATATCATAACATACTCATAAAACTCATAGTACTGCCAATTTCATTTCCCATCTTTTTAATATCTTGTATTATATTTGGTATTCCACACGAATTAATATTTTTTGAATTGATTTTTTTATAATTAAATTAATAATTTGATATTTTTAATTCATATAAAATATAACTAGATTTTTTTATTATTCAAAATTGGTAATGTAATTTTTGCTTGTAGATTTGAGTAGGTTTGTATTTAATTGCAATTCTTTTTGCCGAACTGTTATTATCATTTTGAAATGATTGACAATGACATCATCGTTAATCAAGACACGAGAGCTGAGTGGAGATATTGTGTCATTGATGGATTTCGGATGTTTCTAAAATACTATATGAGAAGTATTATCTTCCAACTACCTTTGATATAAAAATAAATAAAATTAAACATTACCTCATAATTCTAACATAATGAGGTAACACTGGGCATATAATGATTCCATACCTGTGGCTGGCAGAGGTTCGTGCCGGTAAGCGACGCTCAGTTGGCAATCGAGCAGCCCTGATGCTGGCGTCCTTGCGGGCTCGCAGTCTCTGCTGCTGGCGCTGAAGCCATGTCAGCCCGTCGGCTGGTTCGTCCCCGGCACCCCCTTCACTGCGACTGCGAGCCGAATGGTTGCGAATTGCTGGCAGCTCCACGCTGAAATAAAAAAAAAAGAAATGTTAGTTTTCTTGCCTGAATATCAAACATGATATATTACATAGATCCATAATGTTTTCTCGATGATTGGTAAGATGAAGCCACAAACCCAAACCAGTAATACGTTGTAGATGGATTTATTTCTTAACAATCACTTGTGGATATTGTGAACCTCAAATGCGGTAATTATGTAGATTAATCAAGCCATCAAGATGAAAATGAGCCTCACCATATGTGCCAGCAAAGCCTAGGAGGCCGTTTGCCCAATATGCTATTTCACACACAACCCTATACTATAAACTTTATAAATCAATGAAAAAAAACAATTTTTAATTAGAAAACCTGTATTTTCTATATAAATTACTTCTCGCGTGAATTTTGAAATTAATGCCTATTATATCTTTAACAAGTATACAAAAACCATAGGATTATTGTATATACAATAATATAACCAGAAAACGCATCTGTAACGCCATCGACGTCACCTACGAAGTTTCAAGTAAAATCCTATTTTGATCCTTATCTTTAGTTAAATCATTTAAAATTGAATATGACATAAAAGTTTATATTTTGTATATTTTATTAAAAGCCATTAAATCCATTCTTGCATACTGATCCTCTTATAGAGATGTTCAGTGGGTGTAGTTTTTACAACTCTGCTAAAAGCTAAGAGAGCGAACGGAATTAATAAAAATAAATATGTATATATAATATATTCATCAAAACAAGAAGAAAGGAAAAAACTCACGAGCGTACTGCCATTTACAGCTGAATTACCCAACTAAATAAATAAATATAAAAGTTTAAAGAGAAATTAGGTCTTACAAGTAAACTTGATACCTATAATATGACCGTAAATAGAAATAAGCAATATTTTTTTACGGGATTTTCTTAATTTACATATGTTGAAAATTTTTAGAGATAAACTTAGTAGCTCCACTGGCACGGCTTGAGCCAGGTGAGAAACTATTTTTAAACCGAAGCTTGTGAAATAAATTTGTCAAATTTAAGACGCAAGATTTTATTTTATATTGACAGGGACTGACAGCAGACAGGATAAAAAATAAGCTTGTTTTGACACGCTAAGACGACAAAGATGCAGGCTTTAAAGTAATTATATTTTTTCTAATTTGTAATCAAACGGTCAAGGCTTAGAGATGCATTTATTAGTAGTGAGCATTATTTGATTGATTTTGAAAGTTAACTTAATTCACTCGTAATCGGATAATCAAATTCGTCACCTGTTTGCAAAAGAGTAATCGACTGTTATTTGGATATTTTCTGATCGTATTTTTGATTATTATTTAAATACTTATATAAATAGTTGTTAACTTTTTCACTAAATAATTAACTTCTGTGTATGTCAAAATTATTTATTACTCTCACATTTTTAAAGATAAAATCAATAATATATTGGGCGTACCCAATGTTTGCGTAAATAAAAATTTGTATGATATTGAAAAAATATATAAAACACATTGTATAAGCATACTATTTAAATGTGCCATATTTACATGTGAGTTATAGGCACTCTTATTTTTTTGTATGCCAGGTGTTATATTAAATAATGAATGGCTTTCTATAAATATTTTCAGTAGCTTCCCCATTCAAGTAGCCGCACAGTAAAATATTTTTTTAGGTGTTAGTCATGCACTCGATAAGCGACGCTCTGTCAATAATTTTTGATGTAAGTAAACGTAACTTTAAGACTTATCTATATATAAATATATTAATACGTCGTGAAGTTGCTGAATTTTCTTTTTGAAATAACAGTTAAATTGTGATATAATATTTAGCCAAATTGTATTTGAGTGCCGCATAGTAATACCTGGTTCACTCTCATGTAAGAATAGCTCTCTCTAGTTCGTCAGGACAGTAGTTTCGAACCATTGAATCTACTAATAGGAAGCTCAGACACATCGGCGCGTGTGTGCTGCTTTACTTTGATGTATACTCGGCGGCTTGCGAATTGACCGTTTGCGCGAATGTCCAACGCGAAACTGAAATAGCCGTGGGTTAATTCTGTGAAATCGCAACTGACTGTGTTCTAGAAAGCCGATTATCTCACAGGTAACTTGCTTACCTGTCTGTCGCTCGCCCACGCGGCCCTCCAAGACGAGAGTTGGTACCTATCACTTTGCAATAGTCTGATGTTCTCAAACGCTAGCGTAATTGCTCGCTTTCGAGTTTTATTGATAATTTTAGGAAATATTTTGCGAAAAATCTACTCAACCAATAAAAAAAATTGAAATGCAAAAAGTTACATACATGCCTCCTTCTATGGGCATGGTTTTTTTTATTTCTTATAAATTTACTTTTAATGTGATAAATATGCGTTTTTCCGATTGATGTTTAGGCATTTGGAGATTAGTTCTAACCGACGGATCTAAGAACTAAGATCTAAGATCTAGGAGTCCTTTTTTTAATCGGAATAAAAAGATTACATATATACCTATAGTATACGATTAGTATGAAGATTAAAAAAAAAAAAAAACTTAAACAAACTTTGGTTTTGAAAAGTCGTCATTTTATCCAACTTTACCCTGAAAAAGCATGTTATAAAAAAAATCAATTTGAAAAATAAAGTGACAATTAAATTGCCTTTGGGGTTTGTAGCGTTTGCGTCAGTGTTTTGTCCGACCAGTTACTCCGGTTCTGCGGAATCGCGTGAGTAAATTGGATGCAGATGTCGGTGTTGCGCCATTCGCAGGCCGGAAATCGTGAATAGCCACAAAGAAAACAACCAAAGCAGAAATAGTGCCCCTCTATATTTAAGTATCGCCACATTCTGTTTCTGCTTTTCGTTGGGTTTGAGATCGGCTGGATGATGAGAGCAAATCTCCCAGGTACATTGAATTCAACGATGTATTAATTGAAATTAATTATTTTAACCTTTGAGAATAGTCATAGTTTTTGACAAAAGTTGATTTGGTACTTTGTTAAAATATTATGTCATAAATACAGGAAAGTCTTTATATATTATTTTTCCGTTGAAACTATGTGTGAGTAAGCGAAAGATGATATTTTTACCTAAACAACAAACAGCATCGAAAATGTTTTAGAGTTTAGTTTATTTTTGTGAAGGTGTGTCAATCTATGCGTCAATATTGACAGAGATATATTCTATTTTCTTGCTATCGTGAGCACAATCACAAGGAAAAGACAGCCGTTTTGTTAAATAAAATATATTTTCTTTTCTAATAATAATCGTGAGCAGTTTCAAACTCTTCAGTCTCAGCAGTATCTACCTATTTACGATTTGAGTTTGCTACTATTGTGATAATATATTTAAATAGATGTAGCTCTCAAAAACATTTTTTTTGTTAAATTAAATCAATATTAATTTTGATCGCAACTAAATGACTATAAATTAGATCAATGGTACACCTGTTAGGGTAGAAACTGATCTATGGAGCTCTCAGCTGCAAGTTGACTATTTTTACAATGAGCCAACAAGCTATACTAGTTCTTTATTTATTTACTACGCAAACGTGTTTTATTATGGTCATTACTTTAAATTTGTACGAAAGCATACATTTTGATTATCCCATAAATAGAAAAGTGACACATCGTATCATTACTAAATTAAAAATTTCGAACTTCTCTTATTGCAATGTTTGCATTATTAGCATTTATACCTTTAGGGCGTTAAAATCTTCTAATCTGAAACGAAGATTGCTGATAACACGCTGACACATAGCCCTCGATATTGCTGCCATTTCTGACCTGATGTTTTGTTTCAATTCCGTTAGATTCGTCGGATTATTCTCATAAACCCTACTTTTAAGGTATCCCCATACGAAATAGTCAAGAGGGCTAATGTCAGGGCTTCTGGGAGGCCAGTTGATGTTACCTCTACGTGAAATGACTAGGGAATAATTCATCAACAGCTTCAATTGATGTATAGCAAGTGGAACCGCGTTCTTGAGTTGAAACCTTGAAAACTCCTGCAACTCTGGGCCCAAAATTTTTCGCAGCATATCGCAATAACGGTCACTATTCACACTCACCCGATACTCTTTTTGGACAAACCTATGCCCGCGGGCACCATGGCGCCCGCCGACCGTTTTACGTGTGCCCGCCGCTGTGCGACCGCGATAAAAAATATTAATAATTAGTAGTTAAACAGAGAAATATAAACGAAAATAATTATATCGTTATAATTTTCAGACTAATAATTCTCTCTAGAAATTCAACACAATATTTTCAAAATTATATTTATTTTTAATAAATTAATGGTGCCCGCCGCCCGACCGGCGTTATAAAATGTGCTCTTGGGTGCAAAAAGGTTGGGGACCCCTGCCCTATAGAAACTAGGGACAAAGAAAAGACAGGAGGGAGTCGATTCACTCGATCGGTTCTCCTGCGTCTTTTGCGAGCCAGCATTCCTCGCACCTGGAGACGGCGCGGCTCGCAGGTAGTCGCCCCCGCGCCCCGGCGCCGCCCCCGCCGCCCCGCCCCGCCCCGCCCCGCCCCGCCCCGCCCCGCCCCGCCCCGCCCCGCCCACGCCCCGGCCCGAGTCTCTCGCGGACCTGGGCGGCTCCCAGCGGCGCCGCGTGGACGGCGGACCATCTCCTCATCACGTTTTAATATATTTCCCTTACGCTTTTCCTGGCATCCTTTTTTTTTTTTACTGTTGGCCCCGGGCAGCGCTGTGGTACTACTTCCGGGTGCCGACAGCTGGACTTTAATTTAAATATATTTTATATAATTATATTAAAGACCTCGCTACCCGCTCTCCTCATTATGTACCCTGAGCGTGTGTAAAGGATCGGATGTGCTTTGAAAGTATCATGTCAAGGCGGGGGGGGGGGGGAGCTTCTGATATCGTTTCTGTAGCTTGTTGCACAAGGAGTATCAAATCTTAAAGCCAAAGCTTTGTAAAGAGAGGATGATACCCACTATACTTTTACCCTCCAATAAAACCATGAGCACTGGTTCAGCATGAGTATATGCACAGTGAAACGGTCGCCAACCTCCTTTGAGAAGGTTGGCGACCTTGATGAAGAATAATAATGCATTTGATTCATTCATTCGTGAAGGAGGTTTTCCAAGGGAGCGCATTCTTCGCTGTTCCCCAGTATGCCATCCACTCCCTTCTACTCATCTCTGACATTCGTCCCTGACTATCTACGGAGACAGCGTCTCCATGATACGCTGAAAAGCATCCTGGCAGAGTCGGACGGTTCCTTGTACCATGAGAGTAGAATCCAGGACACGCGATCTATACTGACGAGATTTTTTATGGATTTAGCTCAACTCAATAATGATATTCCTAGATTGCTTCAACCAATACTCCAACCAAAAGAGTTTTTAAATAATAGCTACGTGCTATTGCGATGATTCTGAGACGCTGTGAAAATACAGCTTTAAATGTGCAATCGTCATGACTCCCAAAGATTACACATACGCATTAAATAATAATAATAAGAGGTATGTGTTTTTTTTTTTTTGGGAAATGCGATGCATAAATTGTCGCATGGACTGCACGTCACTGCTGGGCGTGTATGTAGAAGCAGGTATGATGGATCACACCTGAGGCGTAGATTATTTGATAAGGACGTCTCCATCCATAAAAGAAGGTGGACAGCTGTTGTTGTTAGCAGTTAATTTTATGCAAAATAACTTAATTAGCCATCACGAATGAAGAATACATTATCGATGTCACAGTTTATCAGTTCTTGCTCGAGTTAACTTTTTAGGTAGACTATCGCTTAGAAATTTTATTTCAAAGTGGCACAGATGATTTCTACAAGTGAGGCTGCGATTATAATGATTTTAATTGAAAAATCTAGAAAACCGATAGTTTATACATAATAAAATTTGTAGATGGCTTCGTGATTATCTTTTCTAACTTTTTAATGCTATCCAAGACCGGTTTATGGATTTATAAAAAAATATATATTAGCGGCTTGTGTTAGTAAATATTGGCTGTTCAAATGTTAAATACGATATTTAGAAACGTGCGAATATTGTACGAGTCTAGGATACAAGTCATAAATATTTCGTCCCCGTTTTTATAAACGAACGCGTCCATCGGCCGAAATGAATATTCGCATATTCTAATGTTTACGATTGCTTGCCTAATTGCTTGCTTTAGGATAATTGAGATGCTTTACGATTATAGGCGACCCGAAATTATTATCTATAATTTAGCATTCATTGCAGGAATATTAAGCTTAAGACGGAGCACAAGTAAAAATTAGCGATGTAGAAAATATTGTATTAATTGAGAGTATAGCCAAATTAATCATTCTTCACGTGACTTCAAAACTATATATTTTATATGATTTAGTGTTTATAGTTAAAAGCAGTTGTTTCAGCTGTATTTATTTTACAAAAATCTATGCAGTTGATTCAAACGTATACTTATATAATCTCAGTATTATAGACATTATAAGACTGTCATAAATTATGCAAAAAAGGGTTTTTTTTAAAAATAAAATATGCAATTTTTTTAAAATTACATAAATTCTTTTCCAGAAGCTCCACTTTAACTTAACTTTTGCTAAGCTTGTAATATTTCTAATTTAATGTATATTTCTCAATGGTGCCGTTCAATATGATGCAAGCCGCGACGACATCCTGACCGTCCGACCGAGACCTTGGAAATTAAACGTTAACCATTCTATTTATTACTTTACGCCAGAGTAGTTGCATTATTGCCGGAGACTCACACACGCGGGTTTAATATATTTCATATTTGTGAACCTACGTAGCTTTTAGAGTGACTTAAAATACGTTTATAGAGCGGCCCGGCGTATAAACCGGCCGCTCACTTGTCCTACGCGCCGGCCATTTTGCGTGGTCGCCACACTGGCCCGAGATGAGACTTCATTTAGTATTATATAACGACAAATAACTTTATAATATACAGTCTCTCTAAGGTCACGCTGAAGGAATGGACGGCGACGTCAACCAGATTAACTGCAATCTTTCAATTCAACTCGATCGTAGAAGTCCCGAGAGACAGAGAGAAAATCGAAGAATCACTTCCGAAATTTTGCTTTTGCGGCATGAGATAAAACGTTTCCTGCATCGAATTATTCATCGACAGACGAATGAAGTTTGGTGGGACCAGAAAGAAATCGTATACTATGAGCAGCTGAAACCGGGCGAAATTGCCAATAGGCATCGCTACAGACAACAGCTGATCAATTTAAACAATGCGTTGCTCGAAAAACACCCAGAATAGGACACAAGACACGAACGAATGATATTGCAGCAGACCTGCCCCCTTCCCATTATCACTTGCTCCGGTCGATGGCGCATGCCTTGGCTGGGATACACTTGGCCAATTTCGAAGAAGTGGAAAATTGGTTGGATGTCGCTAAAGACGCGTCGTTTTATCGTCACGATATTCATGTAATGCCAGAGAGATGGCAAATATGTGTGGCCAGCGAGGGACGATACTTTGAATAAATCATTTTTTTAATTTCTCTGAAAACCCCAAAATTTAGGGGTGCACCTAGTATACATATATATATATATATATATATATATATATATATGAATTTATTGTAATTATTTATGTGATTGTGCCCTTCGGCTGGCTCCGACTCTGGACGTATGCGCAGCCTGCAGCTTGCAGCAGGAGCGTCGAGCTCTCCGCCTGCAGGCTGATGATAAATCGACTAGAACCAATCGGATGCCATCCGCAAGACTGATTGCATAACCTGGCAGGCTAGACATGAAGCATCATGGCTGCTGCTGGCGGTGGCTCCTCGCCAGCTCCCACCAGCCCCCGCCAGCGCCCCTGCCCTACAAACCGCAGAAATAGAATGGCAATACTTGTATCTTTAAAAACCCCTTATATAGAACGTCCAAACGGTATAAATATATCAAATACACCAGGGGTAGCAAACAAGTCGATCGCGGAGCCACTTTTGGTTGGACGCCTTTAAATATATATATATATATTTAATAATATATTTTGCTTATCTACCCATAGCTCGCCAGAGTGAACTTCGTACTGAAACACAGTGTTTAGACATAGTATGCATTTCACACCTCCCTCTCTCTGATTAGACTGTGTAAGTTGAAAAAGTTGAAAAAGTTCCCCACCCCTTAAATATTATATGCGATCCAAAATCTAAAGCTGCCTACATACGCTGCAACACATCCGACGATAGTACAATCATTGCATACACGCGAAGTGTAAATTACTAAGTCAATATATAAACATATGACATAGTAAATGTTAGATCGAAATGCATGCATTAGTATCTTTTTTACAATTGTACTGATAACTGTAAGATAATTTTTCTGTTGTTTGTTATAGTCTTTCTGAATTGACTCTTGCAGATTTTCATTTGGATTTATATTTATGACAGGACGACAAATATTACAAGATAATTTAAAAAGCCACTTGCGGTGTGTAAGCCAGCACTTTGAACATGTTTATGAGACCTTATATTGTTATAGTAAGTGTCTTTTTATCATTCGCGTCTAAAATTGGACGCGAATAAAAAAATCAAAAGCTCGTAAAAACTGCGGTTTGTAAATTGACTGCAAAGTGTTATTAATATATTTATGGCCTCCTTAAACCTGCTGGAATCAATTACCTGTGGTTTCCAGGTTAGTGTAGCGGCTGATTGCAGGTATCATGATAGTGATCGTCGCAGATCGGCAATATCGATCTACTTTCTGTGATTTATCAAGTGAAATATCTGCTTTGTGCATCCGTGTTAGTAGATCAATAATTATGTGTAGGCAAGTGTGTGATATTATTTTTGATACAAAACTTAAACATTTTCATTGCCTATTGAGAGATATGTTGGGTTGGCTTGCTGGCTCAGTGGTAAACTGTTCCCAGATCCATTCTCGTCGTTACAGTTGAATTCTACATTGTTGTTATTGCGCTCACACCTGTTATAGTTTAATCGATTATACGTATCGATACTAATTGATTTTTTTAAATGTTATAAGACACTATAGGCTTGTGAAATGGCTTGTAGGCAAATGATTGTAAATTGTTTGGACAAGTTATTAAAAGTTTTTGTTGATCTAGATTTCAAAAACCAGGCATCAGTAATCGCTGTATATTTCGCCTGAATTCCTTTCGTTCAATTTTAATAGTACAACTCAAGATTCATATATATATTTAGGATAAAATATATTAAGTATTATATTCGACATGTGATTGAATGTTGAATATGAGGGAATATTTAACAAGAAACGGTTAAGGTGATTATTCGATTAGTTATGCAAATAAGCGAGCAATGTGGCTACCAGTCATCTGAGAAGCAATCTCAGTAATGGGGTAATTATAGAACAGGTCAGATTTCCGACGGACAGTGTTTGCTGAGACGGTGCTTGAAGATCAGGTGGACCAGAAGATACCACATCAAGTATCTCAAGTACATGAATAATCATTGAATAAACATCGTAGTTTAGCTGTAAAGGAGAATCCTTAAGATACCATGGGTTGACCGCATCACAAATGAAAGAGTCTTGCACAGAATGCTCAAAGAAAGGGAACTCTTGACGCTGGTAAAGAAGCGGTATTTTGGGCATATTTTTCTTAACAATAAATATGGCATCCTCCAGCTGATTGTCCAAAGAAAAATCGAAGGAAAAATTGGGGCCGAATTGGTGAGACTGGCCCAGGATAGGGATATGTTCGAGAAAACGGTCACCAACCTTCTATAAGGAGAGGCATCACAAGAAGAAGAAGATAAACCTATGCTTATATATGCCATGTTATGATCAATTAGGTCTCATCAAGCACCATCTGCAAAATACAAACCTACTTTTGAACGTGGGTTTAGTTTATCTAAATAATAGTAATTTACCAAATCTAAAACAGTTATAAGAACACTAAATCATTTTTTTGGGCTGTTGAATTTATACGGAAAATCCATCTGTATCTCCACATAAGCAAGAGTTTCAATTTAAATATATAATTTGTTTCTGAATATGTACATTTTTTTTTCAGTTCGACTTGTGTTTTAAAATACGAGATCTTTTTCAATCCTATAAATGAAAACTATAAATTAGGCTTAGCACTGAATGTAACAGGTTCGTGTTTCGCAAAAGTTATTATTTTTAATTTACGATTGTAAATAATAAAAACAAGTTCAATAAATATTTAACAATAAATTAGCACGTGAATGAGAAACGCTATTACCGTGTGCATAAAACACCATCTTTATTAAAAAATTAAATAAATTTTATTCGTCCAACATGTGAATATTTTTTATTGGTTTATTTATTATCTTAAGACATGCAAATGTATTTTTATTGGTTTTATTCTGTTGAAAAGCAATATTTCAAAAAGTTAAATATATTTATATTATTATTATTTTTTTTGAAATCGTTTATAACAACGCATTGATAATTTTTGTATATATGATCGCGTTGTTCAATAATTACTTATTTTCATGTTCAGAAACGCAATTTCTTAAACTGAAAAATTATA
Organism: Atopsyche davidsoni; assembly: GCA_022113835.1. Classification (NCBI taxonomy): domain Eukaryota; kingdom Metazoa; phylum Arthropoda; class Insecta; order Trichoptera; family Hydrobiosidae; genus Atopsyche; species Atopsyche davidsoni. Next base: position 1,816,937 of record JAILWY010000012.1, on the reverse strand, counting down.
TAAATTTCATTATATTTTAATGCTACAGCTAAACACAATATTTTTAAATGCAACCTTTGAAATTAATTAAATTATTAAGTACACAAAATATCATACACACATAACGTACAATTTTTTTGTATGTATTATATAATTCTACCTCTCAGTTGCAGGAGTGTTATCTTTTATAAAATGAAGAAAATAAAATGCCACTTTAGCCTCATTTTTTTTTCTTCATTAAATCGTGTCAAAAGGTTAAAAAAAGAGAAGGATATATTTCGCTTACTGCCAGCTCGCTTTAACACATTCACTGGTTACATAAACATTTGACATTGACTTCCATGTTTAGTATGAAACAATAACACTGCATTGCACAATCGCAGACCTAAGGGCACCGGTGGGCGAGCCGTCGCCCTCGTGATCTGATCTGATATCTGAACAGTAATTATTCGACTTAAGTAAGAAATCATAACACGAAGATTATATTTATATAGGTATGAAAAACTCGAGTTTGTCTGCTGGTGCCTTTCATCCCTATTATTTGAGGAAACGCTGAAAATATAAGAGATATTAGAGGAGCACGACGTTAAAATCGTTACATAAAGATACAATTCTGGGTTAATATTCGATATGAAGTGTAGAGGTAGTAGAAGTGTAGAAGAACCCGGGAACCCACTCATGAAAATATGTTCAGTGAGATGGTCACCAACCTACTCTGAGGAGACGCACCCAAAGAAGAAGAAGATCCGATATGATGCTTAGTAGTAAATTGTCAAAATGCTAGAGATACACGCTGATTAAATACTAAATTTAACATATACATGTGACATTCTCAACTAAAGTAGCTAGGTTAGCTGCAAGTTGGTGGAGCGATTTGTTGCTACGGGTAGCCAACTAATAATAAATACAGTCTATTTAACAAATGAAACAGACATTAAATAATACTTTTTGAGTAAACAACCAAAAACGATGTTGACAAGTTTGAGGTTATGTCACCAGAAGATACACACTCACATCGTGGATTCTTGTAATCGAGAACTGCAAACGAGTTGCTATGCCAGTTTTGGGTATAGCTCACCAACTAATAATAAATACAGTATATTTAACAAATGACTTAAAAATTATCTTTATTAACCTGTTAACCGGGGAGTTCCCTTTTTACTTACGCTACATATAAGGACATGTCGACCGACTCTATTTTGTACGTATCCAGATTGGCTTTCACTCAAAATAAACAACTTCATTCCAAATCTAGCTCTTTTTGTATAATAGATATACATTGTTTCCAAGATAAATTCCCTTTCCACAATAAAAGAGATTCATCTACGCATATTTAACATATATTTCAAGGCCGTATTCATACGCCCTACCCGTACCCGATATTGTTGACATTGGACGTATTTATACGTCCCGCCCGGTTAACATGTTAAGGAATCATATCGTTGCAACTAAAAGTAATTTTTTTTCTTGAGCACACTCTGTTTATCTGGTATTAAAATTTTCCGCACGTGTAAGGAGTCAATTGGTGGAGTGGCACGTCACATTATTGTGGCACTAGATATCCGCCCATGTTTCGTTAGAGCATCTGCCGCCCCCGCCTGGCAATGAAGCGCGAGGCCGACCAGCCGACACAGCCGACGATCCGCTTAATTTTTAACAATCAGATGTTTGCATTATACCCAGCTGTGTGACCGTCTCGTTGGACATATCTGTATGTCTATAATAGCATAGTCCCCGGGTCCTTTTACACCGCAGGAATGGTCTACCTGTTGCTGCTGCCCAAAGCATTGTAATACAGTATTACGCGAGGGCTACGTTCTGGAAAAAAATCGCGTTATGTGAAATCGAGGTTTACGATTAAACATAATAAAATACGAATCAATTGAATCAATCAATTTAATTCTAAGAACACTTTACGCAGTATTACATGTTATTTTTACTGAAAAATACATCTATTGTCTTTTGGGTAGCGTTTCTTTTACGTTCTTGTAAAATACGTTCATAACACCCAACGCTGTTTTTAATTGTTAAGAGAAGTCAATGACTACATTATGTTCATACACATTCTTTAAATAAGAAATTCGCGTAATGCGAGGCATTTTAACGCGAAATTTGAAATTCGCGTTATAGTGAAACCGCGCATAACGGGGTCGCGTAAAGCGGGTTTAGCTGTACATACAATCCCTTACAAGGATTACTTCTAGAGCACATTTCTTCACAATCATTCCAAGTCCACTACTCAATTATCGATCCTTTACATATGATCAAGACACAGAATGACAGCATTAAAGTACATATATAAAATCAGTAAATTAACTCAACTAACCCTCATGTGTTGTTTTTTAAACATATTTTTCCTTACGCAAACTCAATAACGTATACGCTACAGCGTAAGCCCCAAGAGCTATTAACTATCAAAAATTTTATTTTTTTATTAATTTTTTAATTTGAACAATTGAGCTTCAAGCTGTGATAGACCGATTTAAGTGATCGTTGATTACCGAGCCTTTAATAAAGCGCTATTTTCTAATTAAACTTGTAAAATAACAACTCCGTTTTGTCAATTATACTATAATTTTTTTAACACATCAGATTTTTTAATATATGAGTTTTATATATATTTTTTTCAATGTTTTATTAAATTGCATTTAAACATGATAATATATTGGTTTGTATAAATCTAACCAAGCCACAAAGAAAATCTTAACGAGGCAATAAAATATCTTGATAAACAGTTACGTATTTTTGATTCTAACCCGATTCGATTATGCTAATTTTGGATCCGTGAATCTAGACTAATAAGAACATTAGTATATAGATGATACTTTAAAAACAGGTCCTGATCTATAAGATCGTATTATGTATACAGATCACATACTGATTTAAGCAGATGCAAATACCATAATGTATTCTCTGATTTAAGGTTCACGGTCGATATATATGATTATTGCCGCAGCAAAAAATATATATACTCAGTATCGTTTATTTCAATGCTTCATTAAACATTTCAAAGAATTTATATTATCATATATACTAGTGTATATTAAACGTAAACACATAATTTGATCGTCTTCTCTGAAGATATTGCGGTGTAAGATTTTGTTCTTCAATGTTAGATTACGTAGAGTGGTTAAATAAGAGCTTAGTTAGATTCACATGTGGAATGTTCACGAAAATAGATTATTTCAATACCTATGCTATTTGAAGTGTTTGCCTGCTTTTTGTAATGAATAATAAATTTAAAAATGCACCTTTGTAATATGTAAAATTACTTCGAATTATATTTTGTAAACACACTAATTAAAATCTTTAGTGTTTTTTATATTTTTGTTGCTTAACACTTGTGAACATATAGAAGTTCACTTGTGACTGAAACCAATGAAAAAAAAATCCGGAAAATTAACCAAAAGATTATTTCAGTGTATTAGAATTCGTTGCTTGTATTCGTGTAATTGAAAATAGCACATTGGATCAGCATTTATCGATAGATTTGTTTATAAGACAGAATTATACAAATCAATTAATATTTTCCACCGTACGATTGAGTTTGCATATTTTTTAAATACACCCAAGGATTTCGCTATATGTAGCTGAAATTATCATTTTATATAAAGATAAAGTTAATAATTGTGATACTATTTGGCAACGCCGCTGTTGGCTTTGGATTTCGCAGCTCTCGGATATATTATAAGACACGGTGTGTAAACAATACTCCTGTTGGTTGAATCAGAAACTGTATTTCTAATCCCGAAAATTCTTGCAACGTTAGTCTGGATTCAATTTTATCTCGCCTCTCGGTGTGAGCCACAAGCGAATCGTCTAGAAAACCTTATCAAAATAATTCAATGGCGGTCATAATTCGACTGCAAGGTATTTCCGAGCGATTAAAACAATCAACGCTGCTGAAAGTTTAGTATATAAACAATCGATATGTTGATTGTTTCTTTAAGCGATTCGACAAGCGAAATAATCGACACAAGCGACGAGTTCGTTGATTCTCAATAAAATATAAATTGACACAGTTGAAATTTTATAGACAATCAATGTGTTGATCGTTTCTTTAAAACTTTAAACAATTCGATACTAATTAATATTTTTACAAATTAAGATCAACGCAGTTGATTGTTAATAGATATACAATGGATTTATTGTTTCTGTAAATAATTCAATAGTTTATCCCGAGGTGTGTATGCTCAAAAGTTTTACATGAATAAAGAAGCTGAAAACACACCTAAAGTGGCATAGTATTGCATGGTTAAACATTTGCGTGAATTTTAATTTTAATACTTTTTTATGGGTCAGTAAGGTTGTTGAGCAGTTAGACAACGATTTCAAAACATCAAAGCTTTCTTTCCAATAGGCAATCGATGTATTATATATATGTATATATATAGTATTCCCAGAGCAAGTTAAAATTCACGAGTACGTAGCAGATGATACGAGCTATTTTGAGCTTGGTAAAAGTAGTGCTATAACAAGATTCAATAGTTTTTTTTTCACATGGGAATCGAGGTGCTCCGAGGCTACAGCAGTGCTGCAGCGAATGACCCGAGGCATCTTGTCACGGCTGATTCTCCTTATAAGGCCAGAGCCCTTATCTGCGCGGTCGAGGAACGAGAGAGTATGACACATCGGCCGGAGGTCTGTGCTTTGCCGGCGGGGATACTATAAGGTGTAAACCGCATTTTTCGGACGATATTTAAAAACGCGTATTAAAAATATTTTATTTATTTCATTTATAATCATACTTTGTTATTTAAAAGTGCTCTTAAGCTTTTTTTTATAGATATTGACAGGTCTTTGATTATTGACTATTATAATATTTTTTCAGCAAATTGATAGATAAACATCAAGAATTTAAGTAACTTGTAGTAGGAACACCTTTTTTTGCTAAGTGAATGTATTGAAATAAATATTGTATATTATCAATCAGCCCACATTTTAATCTCATTTTTTTGTATAAGAAAAATTAATAAACGATTTGTCTGTCTGGTGAAAACACTGTATGAAATAAAAGGTGTGTTTTTTTTTTTTTATAAGCTCTGGTCAGTATTACTCAACGGAAATTGTAATCGTTAGGGAATGTCGCTAATATTCTACCTGCTCGTATTTATGGGCAACTCCCAATTATTGTAATTAAATGCCGGGTATAAAGCAAGATTTGGTGATTGTAGGTTTGGGTGTAGGTTTATTAGTGTCTGATTTGCTGAGCCGTCACGTGAATTATTTGGGGCATTTGGCAACTTTGAAATTGAAGGTGCTAAACATTTTATTTTAAATTTGAATTTATCGCTTATAAGTATGTACAATAGTTACTACAAATAATTAAAATTTAGTGAATAGTGAGTGCTTTCGCATTTCAGGGGTTTCATCAGACAACTTAAGTTCATAACTCAACATAATTTTACAAAAAACTTTGTATGTTGTTGAACATGCTTCAATCCCTAAATCATGTAAACTATATGAAAAATTTAATATGGTTTTTTCATAGACTTAACGGAAAGAATTGTGGACTAAAAAACCCTTGCAAATTAGTAAATCACTTGCTATAATTTTATGCAAAAAACTGTGGTTAAATATACAGGTTTTTTGGGAACGGACTGGTTCCTAAATTTGGTATTTTTGTTTTTTTGAGGTCGGAGAATTTATTGCCGTTTAATTGATGCGGGTAATTAATGAAGCATGGAAGAGGATATTTCGTTAAATTTATTATACAACAATGGCGCGCGGTGATGTCAAGTGGTACAGGATCTGGGATCCCAAAAGTCCAGCCCACGCCGGCGGAGGCTTTCGCGGCCAAAAGTATATTCAAATCGGTCCAGTCGAGATCGGCCGGCTGTTATTATTGACAAACATATTTTGGAAACAAATTGCGGGGCGGGTAACATCTGTGCGAGAAGGCGCACTTCCTCCTCGTCGGCACCGGCCCGGGAGGCTTCTGCGCGAGGAAGCAGCAACAAATTGCAACAATAATTTTCATTGGGCTATTTTGATGCCAAATTTTTGGGCAAATACCGCAAAACGGCGAAAAAATGCCTGATGGTTTTTTTCTTATCACCAATTTGTTCATTTGTTTAACTTATAAATACAATAAACTCATGTTTTATTTCAGTGCTGATGGAAAGTTTCGATTTAGTTAGAATATAAAGTAACCGGGTGGAGAGCGTGATGATACCAGCGTCTGGTAAAAATCGCATTTTTCAATTATTTGTATTTCTTGTATGAGGATGTTATTTTGTTATCATAAAAGCGTTTAATTGTTTATGAATCTTTGATTCCAAGAAAAGTGTGTCGAGATCTAATTCCTGACAAGGTTAGGTTACTGTCTAATTTGATGTTACTTAACACTTTCAGGAACTGATACAACGCAAAGGGGGGTCGTTCAGACTACTCACCCCGAGTATGAATTGTGCTCATAGGTAGGCTGCGTCCTGGTGACGGTGGTGGTGTTCTCCTCCCTCAGCAGGCGCGTCTCCCTGCGGGGCGGCACCGGCGACAGCGGGGGCGGCAGGTCCGAGACGGTCCTCGCCACTGTCCTCTTGCCGGGGCTCGGAGCCCTGGCCAGGGCTTCCCGGCGCTCCCTGCGGCGGAACGACTCGTTCGCCTCGGAGGTGAACAGCCGGTCGATCGGGTCCTGCGCCGCATCTCGATCGGAGAATCCGTTCAGGGGGAAGTCGACGTCCTCGGCGATGCGGTCGGCCGGGCGCAGGGCCTTGCGCACCAGGCTGGGGGAGGACAGGCCCGGCTGGCAGCGCAGCATGGTGCCCTCGGGCGCGCCGTAAGTGAAGGGGCGCGAGTCGGGGCGGGCGTGGTACGGGATGTCAGCTGGCGGCGTGCGAGCGGCGCGGGCGGCGGGCGCGGACTGCGGGCCGGGCAGCTGCTCCACCGTGCGCAGCATGTCGCGCAGCAGGTCGTCCAGCTCGCGGCGCCGCGCGCCCGGCGACGGCGAGCCCTGGCGCCGCCCCGCCGAGCTGATGCCGGAGTCCATGGAGGCGCTCAGCGGGCTGGCCGCGCCGCCCGTGGCCCCCGCGGCCCCTCCGGCCCCTCCAGCTCCCCCGACCCCGGGAGGCGCCCCCGAAGTTCCCCCGTTGGCGGTGGTCGCGCGCCGCGCCACCGTGGCGTATATGGGGCCCTCTCCGCCGCTTCCGCTTCTGCGAGTTCCTCCTGGAAACAAAAAAAAAAAAAAAAATTCGTAAGGTATACGGTAATAAATTCAATATTTTTGACAGAGAGTGCTTGGTGGAATTCCATTTAAATATTTTTGAATAAAATACTTTTAGATTTTCCACATTTTTATTTTTATTAGTGACCGGTTTCGCCAACCTTTCACGTTGGCATTGTCACTCTGTTTGAAGTATTTTATTCAAAAATATTATACAGTAATTCAAATATATATCTATGATTAAATTTGTGTGGGATTTGAACCCACATCCCCAGGCTTACATGGCCGGTGTACTGACCCTTGTACTAACGAATCGCATCAATTAATTGAGATTTTTTAACAATCATACTCTACATATGAACCAATGTGCCCAATGTTAGTCATATTAGTAATAATATAATAAACCTGTAATGGGAATTGACGTTCAATCCAAAAAATGGACTCCAGTTAATTGTCATTTCACGAGTAAGATAAGTTTTACGATCATTTGCAAATCTGCTCACGGCCGCTGCCAGTACTTCCTGGTCTGAGTCGGCTCAGCGCCGAAATGAAATTTACACTCAAATCTCATACAAATTAATACATATAGAATGATTTGATATTCAATATGCAATATTTATTATCCTTTATTGCTAGATGACTTAACCTAATCTTGTATTGCTCGTAATTCAGATCATAGAAGTGAATAAAATGTAGGAGACGTCAAATCTAAGATTATAAATATCCGCAGCTTTATTTGTTTTACTAACATTTTGTGTTGTAAATTTCAGTGAATTTTAGCGTTGAAGCCTATAGGTTCATACTATTGATCTTAAAAATTGCATTAAAATGCGGATTTTGCACTGAAAACGGTTTAACCAGCCACTGGGATGCTTGTATAGCACCATGACGCCAATATGGCACATATACCGACATTTAAATATAAATATATATATACAGTAATACCCCGCTTTGCGCGACCCCGTTATGCGCAGTTTCACTTTAACGCGAATTTCAAATTTCGCGTTAAAATGCCTCGCATTACGAGAATTTCTTATTTTAAGAATGTGTATGAACATAAAGTAGTCATTGACTTCTCTTGACAATTAAAAACAGCGTTGGGTGTTGTGAACATATTTAACAAGAACGTAAAAGAAACGCTACCCAAAAGACAATAGATGTATTTTTCAGTAAAAATAACATGTAATACTGCATAAAGTGTTCTTAGAATTAAAATGATTGATTCAAATGATTCGTATTTTATTGTATTAAGTTTTGACTATGTATGTATGTCTAATCGTAAACCCCGATATACGCGAATTTCACTTAACGCATTTTTTTCTGGATCGTATCCTTCGCATAATGCGGGGTATTACTGTATTTACAATAGTTCTTATGGCTAAGGTCTGGTGTGTGCTGCATAGTATAGTATCGTGTCATACTGTATAGTATAGTGTCAAGTATAGTGTATCATATATATGACTGTATAATGTACTGTATATTATACTGTATAGTGTGTTAGGCAGAGAAATAAGTGAAAAAAGCCCTTTTCTGCATGAGCCTCCACTTTTATCTTAAACAAGAAATTGATTCGTGTCATCCAAAAATGTAGATGTTTTGTAGCTTTATAAACCACATTTATTTTAGGAAGTTTTGTTTTTTTTTTTTTCATTGAGTTTATTTATTTACAGTATCGACCCGTTTCCATCACCTCGACGTTTAAAAGATACAAATAATAAAGTGATTTTAAACACGGTAAACTGAACCTGAAGTTGTTAACCAAAATGTGTCGGTTTTCCAAATAAACACAGTGAGTGAAGAGAAACAATGAAGGTTTAAGCAAACTACCCAACGATTGGCCTTTTTTGATACTGCAGATGAGAAACATTGGAGTTATCTGCAAAGTGTTTTAAAAAGAAAATACATTATAATAGAAACTGACCGCAGATCAATTATTTCCTTGGAATGATCTTCTACTTCATTTTTTTCTAATTTCAGTGGGATGGTTACAATCATAAACGTTGGCACTAGTGATGGGACAATTATTCTCGTTATTGATTTAAATAGTGAAATCTTGAAATATAACCGATTTTTTTCTAATCATTTATTCAGATTCAATTAATAAATATTACTGTACGACTAAGAGAGCACTGCATATATTTTATACGTCAATTTCTAAAATTTATGTACTGAATTCGATGATTCGCTTCACTAGTGGTACAAACCCACGCATATAGCAACAGAAACCACAAGTAATCAAGTAACTGCAACATCTAGTTAATTATCGATGTACATATAATATATGTAAAAAAAAAAAACACTGTCGTGCAGTTAATAAGTACTTCATTGTTATGTTTACATTTATTCGAACACATAATACTTCATAATTATTTTTAATTTACAGCTCAGGTTTATCGTGTAGCAAGAATAAAAACCACATGGCGTTAATACTTATAAACAGCTGGTTGCAGAAAAGCTACCTCCGCCGAGATCAGAGCCGTGATTGTCCACCGGAGTGACCAGAACTCATGTACTCTGTATGAAATTACGGATTGCGAAGGAAAAGCGTTGCAAAACTGCCAACTTTTATAGAAAACACGACAAATGCAACGCATTACCGGCGGCACGCGTTTAGCCAAGGCCCACGAGAGAACTGGTGTTGCTTGCTGTGCTTGAATTATTTTGGACAGAAGCAGAGAAGGGATAAGAAAACGCCGATGGATTTTACTTGCAAATACTATTACTGTAACTAACTTAACATAACCTAACCTAGACCAGCGATTCAATTTTTATAGGCGTTTTTGATCTGTTTTGATCAGCTGATCTTATGAATTGTCCGTCTACTAAAAAGTACCGAAACGTGAAAATAATGCTTTGACTTGATATTGTTAAATCTGATCAATATAAAAATATTAAATTAAAGTATCAAATATTTTTTAATTTGTTTGAATGTAAAAATTCAAATAATTAACCAGGTATATGTTTAAACATGCATATAGGCTTATTTGCAACAATAAAGATGTGCACATAAGGTATTATAGGTATTATATTATTTATTAATAACCACGGAATATTTTTTTATACGTTTAAGCATACACATCACTGATAATCGTCAACATATAAAAAATATATGATTTTATTATTTAAAAATAATGTACTCGCAGTAATTTTTCTCGAGAGGTGATCACTCAGGTGAGAAGATTATGCCACGGCAGGTAATGTTCCTAGTGTTGCCGTGTGTAATAATTATGAGGTGATTGATTCGTTGTTAATGATGGCAGCGGCATTAAATTATAGAGCTGAATAGTATTTCAATAAAAATAAATCATTGCATCTTTGTGGTGGCAAGCATCATCGCAATTCGGGATGCATTGCAATTCGGGTGATAAGCGGTCGGAAATAAAATAAAAAGTGGATTTAATACAACAAGAAAAAATCTAATTGTTACTTAAATTGTTAAAAATCACTTGTTTATGTAATCAACTTATAATTAAGTTCAAAGGTTTACGTGTGATGGCAGTTTTCTTTTCTTCTAACTCTATACTGAATTAAAGGCGGAAACGCGCTATTCACGATGTTACACACGAGTACTATGTTTGTGAATATATAATATATAAATAGTGTTGCTTTTAAAAAAAGATTATACTGTGCAGATTCATTCAAAAACATATCAAGTATTTGTTGTCGTTCAATAAAGGTGAAAGCAAGCTGTTAACAATGATATATAAGAGCATTGCAATATAAGCTATACTATCCAAGATATGGTATATTAATTTTTTTAGTTTTATAAATGTATGAAACCTTTTCAAATCGCAACCATTTTGGTACCATTATGTACAGATACTTTAAGCGATAGCTAAAAAAACTGCTATATAAGAATTAAGAGCAATAAACATAATTTCTATACTGAAAACAGCAATTGTTGTATTCTCTTGTATTTAAAGAAGACAAGTGTCTCTTTCTATCGAAAGAAAAACATCTATTTATTAATTATTTGTTTAAGTATAATTTACCTTGATCTGATTTATGTATAATACGCTGAAAAATATTTTAAAGCGTTCTGCTTGAAGCAGTAATATAAATCATAAATAATCCATACTGACATTTACAATGATACAAAATTTATTAATATTTACTTGCCATGTCTTTTTTTTTTATTTTTCATATAAATATTGAACATAAGTCATTGTTAAATCCCCGAGGCGTGCAACATTTTCGAGTTGTTGAAAATATAATTCTTGTACACAAATTAATAAGATCGTTCATCAAATTGGTACCAATTCTTACGGTAGGAATGCGGCGACTTCAGAAAGCCGGGCGGATTATTTGTTTATTCAAAGTAGTTCAAACGGTTCTAGAAATAATCCCTCATATTTCATCTGCGGTGTTGGACGTTTAGTAATGTCCGTGATTCTTTGAAATACCATGTCAATGCTATGTGTGATTGGAGCTATGTTTCTGAAATGATAATCAGAGAAATCAAAAGATAACAAGGCGGAAAGTTCATCGAATGGGTTGAATAAATCTTCCAGATAATCCGTGAGACAGATTTGATAGATTATCATAAATTGTTTTCGTCGGTTTGCCTTTTATATTTTCGTTGAAAAACATTAAAAATATATAATTTTTTTATGAAATTAAAAGAAATAATATAAGTGTATTAACAAATAATCGAATTCAGTAAATTCGCAATTAATCGAAACTGAGAAAATATAAGGCGGTATAACATCGTACCTCCCCGCTCTGTTGCTTGCGCATGGTTGCCATTCTGTACCCTGAGCGTATGTAAAGGATCGGTAATGGAGTAGTGGACTACCTTGTCGAGGTGGTATTGTTTCTGTAGCTTGCTGCAGAAGGAGTATCAGATCTAAACCCCAGAGCTTTGTAAGGAAAAGATTATATAATAATGCTATTGGGCAGCAGCAATATAAAACTGCGACGTAGAAGGAAACGGGGACCCACTACACTATTTTCCCCTTAGAAAACCATGAACACATGCTCAACATGAGTATATACTCAGTGAAATGGTCGCCAACCTCCTCTGAGGAGAGACGCATGATCAAGAAGACAACAACTTTAGAAACATGCTTGCGTGGCGTAGCTCGCTTGGCTCCGCCTCCGGCGTGTTGGCCACTTAACGAGGGACACGACAGCTGTTCAGACCTCCGTACAGATTTCGAAGAGGCGATCGTGTCCAAATCAGCCGGCTGTTCTGTCTCGCCTTCGGTGGGGGCCGGAGACCTACTCTGTCGCGGCACAAGCTGTGAGAAAAGCAACTGCTTTTCGCCATGTAGAGAGCTTACGAGCAAAACGCATGGCAGCTTAATAAGTACCGGAATATGTTTCCTGGATTTGCAGTACAGGTAACCCACCTGGCGCGGTATACACGGTTTCATTCTAACGTGATCAGAAATTTCAGTTTGCATTATCAACTTTGATTTGTGGGGATCCCCACGCAAATCATGACTTGCCAAGGTGAAGAATATACAAAGGATTTTTTGTAGGAATCAATGCAAGATATTGTAATATTTATTTTTCATAAAAATTATGAGTGTATTGTTCAATAAAATATATATATATTTCCCCCCTTTGTTCTGGCTTTGGGTTTCACATAGCACGGTTTCACGTAACACGGCATTTTCTAGGAAATTATTTACCGTGTTATAGGAGGGTTACTTGCATAACGAAAGCTAATATAAATATAAATATTTATAAAGCTTCACGTAAACAGGATATACATGAGAGTAATTACTCTCGTCCTATTCATATACAAAAAAAAATACAAAAAGGGTTTTGAAGTACCTGATGACTTCGTAGTATTAATAATACTAATCTGAGATATCAAACTATGCACTGTGTAATTTTATTTTGTAAATAATGATTTACAACTTATATTAGAAGTCAAATTCTGAATACAAAGCTTATCATAAATTCACTTGTTATTTTTGCTCTCGAAAAGAATTACGTGCAATATACGCCAGTGCTTGATAAGTTTATTTACAGTGCATTTATTTTTATCTCACCTGTGATGCATCAAATGATGCAATGGAAGATAATAAAAGCACATAGGTAACAGTGTTTGTTTAAGTTCAGTTTGATAAGCCTGGTTACAAGTGTATTTCCCTTATCTGTGATGGTAATTGTGTCATATTGCTGGCCTGCCTCCTCGTGTTGCGCGGCTCTGAGCTCGACTCTCGCTGTAGCTCTAAATATGGTCCTGCGAACCGGATCACGTTTGGACGCATGGCTGCTTCGAAGATGACGTCGAGTAGTGAAGGCGTGAGCCTTGTTTTGATTAAAATTGTATAAAGTCGAACAATATTATTTTGCAATGTTATTAAAAAAATCTGAAACTATAAAACAGCTCAACGAAGTATCCCCAACTCACCCAATAAAGATGCTTCACAGCAAGCAAAATTTAATAGATTTTCGGTCTAAGCTTTACAATGATGCTAGTTGTTATAAAGATGTGTTTCGAAAGGCAATATAATAAAAAGGGAAGGAGGTTAGTTTGCGGCCCCCCCCTGGACGCCACTGGACTGCGCCGCCTTGTGCATGGCAACCCAGCCGGAAAGGAATGCGTCTCGCGCCAAAACAAAACGGGCGCGTAATCAAATCAGTCATGGCAGCCTCGTGGCGGGGAAATACTCAGGATTGCAGGGACGCGAGGGTCGGAGACACTTCACCAGAAAACTTGTTCAATCAAACTGAAAAATACAAGTATTTTTGGGCAGATCGACTACTTTGTCAAAAAAATTATCTGTAGGTTTTTAGTATTGCAATTGAAAATATTGTGATAAAATTAATAGTGAAACATTTTTGTCCATGAAAAGAAAACATAAAAATAACCTGTGATTTGAGCTTACGCAATATAGCTGTTATAAATTTATACGATACATATATTTTTCTTCTTAAAATATCTAACTTTAATAATAAATAGTTCTTGCTTTTTAAAAATGTCTTCATGAAAAATTATCCAATTTGATGGATGGAACGGATTTGATATTTTTAATATCACGCGTTTGATTTTGAGAAACCTACTGTTCATCTAATAATAAATTATTTTGGAAATACATATTAAATTATCTGTAGGCCCAACCTAACCTAACCTTACAATAAAAGAGTATGCATGTTTCAGCTAATACAGTAACATAGTAAAAAACTAAATACTCAAATCGTTAAAATTTTCATGACGTGCGATGTTTGGGTAAGCGTATCACTATTGCGACAACTAAACTATCTTAGCATCGTCTCCAACTGCACCACGAGATGGATATGTTGTCCAAAGTTTATAAATGAAAAATAGATGAAATTGTCATGGACCACGAGTGGAATCTTGTATTGATACGCTGAATATTCGAAAAAAAGGATGACATAATATTTACTTAATCCAACTGATAGAGAAATTAATTAAAATTATTTTTAATTGCTTTGAAACTTTGGCCAAGATGCCGATAAAAATGTAGGTTAGAATTGAGTCGTTTTTTTTTTTTTTTTTTTTTTTCATATCATTAGTAAACGAAAATGTATCTTTTTAGATCTAAGGTCAGGTTAGAGTTTGCGAGATATTTACGACATGTATACACAATGTAGCCAACTTACGCAATGGCAGTGTCAATGGAGCCAACGTAAGAAAACAAAGATAGTGGCGGGCTGCCAATTTAATAACGACTGAGCTGTTAGAGCGCCGCTTAAAGGTAAGAGAACTGCCAATGGCAGATCCAAGTCCTCAAGGGTGACGTCTGTGGTGTTTACAAGTCTCTTCTACAAATAACTGGAAGTTAAAATGTTTGTAATAAAAAAACAATAAACCATCAGAAGAATATATATTTATTTGCCCCTAACGTTTATCAATAATGAATACTGAAAAAAAAGCTTAAAAAACATTCACAATTTAAAGCACCTATTAAATTCAACCGTTTTTATGAATTATTTGAGATATTAGCGTATCTACATATCCGATGAATAAAATTATTTCTAGGTAATATTTAATTGTTATATCAAATATACAGAGCCGTTATGTCATTACTAAATTGATGCGTTAGGAAAATAATGTTTTTTTTAAGCATAGAGTTGCATGAAACGTTGAAAAAAAATTATTGATGGGGGGGCTATAAGTGCATCGTCCTGACTAAAGATATATATATTTTATTAACAAATTGCGATATCCCTATGGAGGCAATTAAAAAAGTCTTCGTAGTTCATCAGAGAAGCAGACAATGAATAAATAAGAATGGTGCATTTTTACCATATACCAATAGTACTACTGTGCCACAGAGTAAAATTTCGCGTCTGCTGTTAGACAAACAAAATTCCTCTAAAGAGGTAGGTAAATAATAGCAAAGAATTATTGTGAGACATTTTTTTATTTTTTTCTGGATTCAGAGCTTCTAAATCACTGTATAATTACGGACCTCATCTATCATTCGGGCCTCGGCTAGTTGACACCCAGAATGCGTTTACTCTTCCCGTATCGATAAATATAGCCGCGTGGGCAGGGAGGGTTAATAAATTAAATAAATTGAAGCTCGACACGTCGGCCGGGACTCCCGGGGTTATCTGTCCGATGCAGGCGCAGGCAGTCCGTGGACATCGAAGGTCAATCCGCAGCAACAAATCGCGACAACAAACAGTATTTTTCCAATTGTAAGCAATTTGACCCTACCCGCTTTCCCTACTTGTTGTTTGTGCATGACTGCCATTCTGTACCCTGAGCGTATATAAAGGATCGTTATTGGAGTAGTGGACTTAGAATGATTGTGGAGGGATGTGCTCTGGAAGTACCTTGTCGAGGTAGTATTTTTTCTGCAGCTTGCTGCAGAAGGAGTATCAGATCTAAACGCCAGAGGTTTGTAAGGAAAGGATTATATAATCATGCTATTGGGCAGCAGCAATACGCATACTTTTCCTTCCAATGTAAAGCTGCAGTGTAAAAGGACCCGGGGACTCACTACACTATTTTCCCCTTAGAAAACCATGAACACATCATGAGTATATGCTCAGTGAAACACTTGACGAAGATGAAGAAGCAATTTGATAAAAATGCGTGCTGACTTCTGATTGCGAATGCCAATGAATAAGTTTGTCTGGGTATGATGTGTGTAAAAAAATTTAAACGACCTCGATAGTCGTGTCTTTTTGGCTTTTTCGGCGGAACAGGAAAGTGTATTCCTTTAACGCTTTCAACTTGTTAGGTGACGCGTGTCACCAACGGGTTATGATCTCGATAGCGTAAAATCAATTTTTTTTGCAATCTATTAGGTGTGTGCATTAATTTTTTCGGATTTTCTAAGAGATGACGTCACTAGTATTGAATCACATCAGGCTATACGTTAAAATTTCATTTTGAAGCGTTATTGTTGCACTTTTGTTTTCAGTATATGTCATATCGCTGAAGTGTATACAACATTTTTTTTTGAGCTTTCAACATGTCAAACATGTCAAACATGTCAAATTTGCGGTAAGCTTTACTTTTCTGTTTCAATTGGAAGAAAAAACCAGCTGAAAGTCACTGATTGCTACGTGAAGTTTATGGTGAACATGCTCCATCGAAAAAAACGTGTGAGAACTGGTTTCGACGCTTTGATAATGGTGATTTCGATGTGGATGACAAAGAACGTCCAGGTCAACCAAAAAAAATTCGAAGATCAAGAATTAGAGGCATTGTTTGATAAAGACTCTTGTCAAACGCAAACAAAACTCGCAGAATCATTGGGAGTTGATCGAGCCACAATTTCAAGATACTTAAAAGCATTGGGAATGATTCAAAAGCAAGGAAATTGGGTGCCACATGAATTGAAGCCGAGAGACATCGAAAGGCGATTTTGCATTTCGGAAATGCTGCTTGAACGCCACACAAAGAAGTCATTTTTGCATCGTATCATCATTGGTGATGAAAAATGGATTCGCTCCTGAAGCGTTTAAAAATCATGGGGTAAGCCCGGACATGCATCAACATCGAAAGCCAGGCCAAATATTCATGGCGCCAAGGTAATGCTGTGTAGTTGGTGGGATCAGAAGGGTGTCATCCACTATGAGCTGCTGAAACCAGGCCAAACTATCACGGGCGAGTTCTGCAGACAACAATTGATGCGTTTGAAGCGAGCATTGGCAGAAAAACGGCCAGAATATGCGACCAGGCACGAGTCTGTAATTCTCCATCATGACAATACTCGGCCACATGTTGCTAAATCGGTTAAAACCTATTTGGAAAACAGTGGATGGGAAGTTCTGCTTCACCCGCCTTATAGCCCAGACCTTGCCCCTTCCGACTACCACTTGTTTCAATCGATGCAGAATGCCCTTTCTGGAATACGCTTCACTTCTAAACAGGGTATCAAATATTGGCTTGATTCTTTATTGGCTTCAAAAGACGAACAGTTCTTTTGGGATGGAATCCATAATTTGCCCGAAAGATGGGAAAAAGTAGTGGCTAGCGATGGACAATACTTTGCATAGAATATACTGTACCAATTTTTTTTTATAATAAAGCTCAAATTCACGAAAAAATCAGAAAAAAATAATGCACACACCGTATATATAGAGTGTGGTTTTTTTTTATTTTAAAACTCACGATGTCGATGATTATGACTATTGTTTATACGTGCAATCAGCACAGGACGTGTGAAGCCGAAGTATCTTGGAGTGTTTATTTACAGCATTGGTCACGCGCCGCACGAGCACGTGGAAACCCCACGTGCGGAGGCTCGCACCAGCACCGAGGAAGTGCGGCATAAATAACCCGATTCCGCGAACGGCCGTTAATTTTAACAGCTCCTTTAAAAATATAACTTTATGTATGTATGTTGGTATTAGATATACCCCAGTGATTTGTCTAATAACCGAGCTTTTTTTAGTCGTCGATGATAAACGATCGCTGTTTATAACTCTCGCTGAGAGATATATTGGCATGTGCGATTTATATAACTAATGGCATTCGTGAAAATTCTTTTACGAAAAAAGAACTTGTTGAACTACAAGTATTAAATGAAAATGTTTATTTTACTATATATATATTGTGTGGAGTATAATTAATTTACATGCTAGTGTTTATTAGAAACCTGGTATTGATTTTCAGTATAACAACACGACAAACTAAAAACACTTATATATTATTACGATCATCAATAAGATCATCATGCTTATTCACAATCAGGTTGATTAATTATAACACTAAATAAATTTACATTTAACCTTTTACGCTATTTAAATTACAGTCGAAAATAAATGGCAGGTTAAAATAAACACGTGTACTGAACATATTTAAAAAATGCGATACTTAAAAATTTAAAGGTAATCGGCGTGTCAAAACGTTACTAACCGGCGGATCGAATTTCCAAATTCATGTTTTCTCACAGCAATAAAAGATAAATATGAATGGTCATGATACATCATCATTACGGGCCTAAGCGCGAACATCCTGGCGTATCGTAAATCAACAATGAAAAAAACAGGTACATTAGCTCAAAAACAACACCGCGGGAGCCACTTGGGCAGATTAAAGATAATTCTTCGCCTAAATAATTACGAAAACTTTCGCCTAACGAGTCTGCATCACGCCAGGCGGACTTGCCCCTCGTGACGTCACGCTCGTCAGCCGAAACGTTCTCCTCTCCAACCCTTGGAGCCGTGGATCACACCGGATACCCGAATGACTATACTTGCTAAACTTATCAAAATGCCGGAAAGGTGGTCTGGACCACCAGAAAAAGTTTTGATCCAAAATATTAATGATTTATGCGTCTTTATGCAAGGGATTGTCAGCAGAGAGTTGATTGACAACTTTAATATCTATATCGACAACAAAGTAGTGGAGAGAGTTAAAAGATTCGGGTATTTGGGCAGCTGGTTTAATGAGAACTGGAATCCTGGCCAGGAGATCAAAGTGAGGATGGAGACAGCATGCAGTATATTTAATATATAATCCTGAAATCTCAATGGAGATTCACCAAATGTTATGTCGTCTCAGTTTTCCTTTGTGGAGTCGAAGCTTGGACACTCAAGAGAGCTATTATGCGAAGACTTGAGGCGGCAGAAATGTGGGTGTATAAGAGAACCCTTAAAATATAAAGGGAACTCTTGACGTTGGTAAAGAAGCGGAAGGTCTCCATATTGGTCACATTTTTGGTAAAAATATATATAGCATCCTCCAGCTGATTGTCAGAAGGAAAAAGGGGCTTTGGAAGAAGGATGTTTACGTTTAGATCGGAAGTGCGGGCGAATTGGTGACACTGGCCCAGGATAGGGATATGTTCGAGAAAACGGTCACCAACCTCCCACGAGGAGAGGCACCAAAAGAAGAATATATGTACCAGGGGTGGCCAAACTTTTGATCACAACGGACGAACTGTTTTTTAAAGCCAAAAATAAGTTTAAATTTAAAATAAACATAGATAATACTAATACATATTCAATATCAAGTTATTTTAGTACGAGAAAATAATATTTTTTTGTATATGTAGGACGGGCATCAAAAATGTGGCGGGCGATTAGGAATAGTTACGTGGTCGACGCTTTGGCCACCATTGATATAAACACATATTTACTTTGAAGTGCTATGTAATTAATATTATACCAATTATTTATATTCATAAAAATTAACATAACTGCAGATATATTTAGAGTTTCGCACAAATGTTAAACATAAAAAAAATGTGAATTTTAATTGATACCGGCTTGGCAAACCGTTTGGCGTCCGTGGCCGCGCGGGTTAATGTATTTTGTCACAAATCACGGCGTCTGCGAGTGACGGACCGCTCGGGATCTGATACCCTCGGATGATGGAGTGGCTCTTATCAAGACCCGGTCGAATGTGTTCATTCAAGTGCAAAAACAAACTCAAAAAAACCACTGAACCAACAAGCACATACTACTGAACCAACAAGCACAAACTACTGAACCAACAAGCACTCGGAGTGATAACATCTCCGGCGTGTAATTAAATCAGCAAGATGCTGTCCATAATTATCAGCAAAAAATACGAGTGTCGGAATTTTTTGGCGATCTTAGCAATCTGAAAAATGTATAATGATATGTGCTGTTAAATTATTTGAAATAATTAATCAATAAAAAGCTTGAAGCTTTCAACCTCATGTTTCAGGTTTATAAATATTGATGGCAGAGCAGTTGGACTTGGCAGAAGCAGGTTTGCGTACGATGGTCCTGGAGATGCGAAAATTTCGAGTGGATTTAACTAAGCGCCTAAAAATATTTTAAAATTGCGTCATTGAACACGATTTCATTTGTATTAAATTAAAAGAAACAAATTGATATTTGGTAACTTTATGGATTTTCGTTTGATATAAAAGATAAACGTGGATAAAATACTATATGTTAAATGAATTATTTTATAGCCAACATCGTGGTGAGAAAGTCAATTAAATGATTACTTTAAAAATATTTTTTTGCAGCGGTACAGTTGGCGGTTAATTAATGTTTTCTCTAGGGAAAGAAAATAGTATTAACACAGAAAATTAAATTATTGTGCAAATACGAACCGACCTATTTCCGCTTATTTATAGATATTTGTCATAAACTGGTATATTCATAATTGAAACTAATAAAACTTTTTTTAAAATTATTTACGAATATATAAACTACTAAATTAATATGACATGTTAAGATCGTCCAATCTAGGTCAAGATATCGGTGGTTTAAATGATGTATCCATACAAGCAAATTCTAAACTGTTACATCAGTTGGATGAAAAATGACTTTACTGGCGTCGTAATTTGATTTTATTCAAACTAAAATAAAAAAGCTAGTAAACATGTATCTCAACAATCAAATCACATTTTTCCAGCAATCATTAAAATGGATAGTCTTGCTATAAAATTCACGAAAATTTATCATCAAGAAAAAAAAAAAAGCATGATTTATATTTAGTCGTGAAGTTTTCGTCTTTAAAAACAGAGCAGTTGTATTTTTATGACCCTCCGGTATTCGAGCAAAAAGAAAAGAGTTTTCCAGGACGCGCGCGTCAAGGAGAGCTTTCGTTTGTTTATTATTTTTACTTTTCCGAATAGGTTATATAAATCTATATTTATTTAAAAGCTCCGATTTAAAGTAACAGATAAATTAAACACTTAAGCTCCCCCAGGAGCACGGCGGCCGCTGAAAATAAAGAGGAAGGCAGGAATCTGGAATAGACTGCGTCCGGTCGCGGAGAATCGCCAAGAGAGCTTTTGCCGGAAAATCGGCAGGTATTTCGAGACAGGCTGAGCTTTACAGACCTACAGACCTTGTTATGACCTGTGATAGGATTTTAGTTTGATCTTTGGCGTGAGGCATCGTTTTGAACTTGAACTTTTGTCGAATTCGTAAAGAAGTTCATTGCGTCTACAATAACTTTTTAAGTAATCTATTCACACGCGAATCGACAAGAAAAAACCATGATGGTGAGGTGTGAGAGTCCTTAAGATACCATGGATTGACCGCATCACAAATGAAAGAGCGCAAAGAAAAGGAATTCTTGACATTGGTAAAGAAGCACAAGGTCTCCTATTTTGGCCAAATTTTTGTAACAATAAGTATAGCATCCTCCAGCTGATTGTCCAAGGGAAAATCGAAGGAAAAAGGAGCTTTGGAAGAAGGAAGGGAGATCGAAAGTGCGGCCGAATTGGTGAGACTGGGCCAGAATAGGGATATGTTCGAGGAAATGATCACCAACCTCCTATGAGGAGAGGCATCAGGAGAAGAAGGTGAGATGTGCATGTGCCACATTAAAATCAACAATAATTGCAAATCACAAATCTAGAAAATTTCACACTAAGGCACAATTTCACAAAAGGTACAAGGGTTAAAGCTATCGCTCGGTAACAGAGTTACAGTGGTTCATTTTACTCTTGCGTCACATATAATTGCTGAACACCTTCTAAAGTTACTCCAGATCATTTATGGAGTTTGGATGACTCAACCTTCTGCACGAATTTGGTTTACACAACGTGTATTTAATTGCACTAGTGCAATACAGTAGGTATTAAACTAAATTGGAGGCATTTTACCTCAAGGAAAGAAAACGACACATACAGGTAATAAATTGGTTTAACCGATTTGCTAAGCAAGTAAAAAATTTATAAATCTATGAAACACTTGAATTTTTTGATTTTGCATTACAGCTATTAAAATATTTATGGAAAGATGATAATTGCATTGTATTACGTATAAATAAATTTATTCAACGTGTGTTGTGAACTTTAGATCGAAATGTTTCAAGCTTTAAAGATCATTTAACCCATAGATCACGTATTCTGATATAAGTAACTATACGGAGAATTAAAGTTGAAAACACTTATGCATATTTCGTGAGATATTACTCGCTTCATATGCATATTACATAAATTAGTATTAAAAAAAAACCATTGTGTATTCAATGATTCATCGCTTGGAAGAATAAAAATTCGTTGGCATGAAATATATCCGAATATTTTATTTATTTCTTTTATAATTTTGACGGGGGGTTTTTTTTTTAGTATTAACATATTGATACTCGAATGCTGATCGATCGCGCTAGTATTAACAACAAGGATGACAAACGCTCTACAAGTCGCGCCAAACGATTTCGGCTTGTAAATAATTAATGTCACAATCTATCACCGCTCATTAGCCGACATCAAAACAAAAAGAAAAAAACATTTTGAGCTAAATGAGATAACCTTTGAATTTCATGGTAGATTATTTATAAATCGCCATGGTATTGCCAAGCTGAAGTCCATTGTAAAAATACTTTTTAGAGGTTGAAAATAAACTCCTATATTTGTGACATCCTCCAGAGCTCTAAGATCTGTGAAACATTGTATGTTTTCTTTGCGTGCTTTAAAAAAAAATATTTTTTTTAAAGTCGCGTTATTCAATAGAGCCCTTTGTACAGTATCAGTTAAAATAAGCTTTTATCTTGTACTTGTGTTTACTTTGTCAGAGCGTCATTAAGTGATAAGAGGCCACGCCAAGAAAAACTATTTTCATTCTCACTGCCGGCTAAAAAGCGTATGTATCATAGTATAATCAATTTTAACGAAAACACGAAAAGTCATTTTTAATAGATTATTAGCATAAATTATTACTAACCAAAAAATACTCTCAAACTGTTGAAACAAAAAAATCTTTATCAATAACAAAACTTAAGCAGACACTCCAGTCTCAAGAAAACTTTAACTGCCAATAAGCCTAATTATCACGAAAAATATTTTTAATGAGAGTTTGTGTTCACAACACGTAAAAATATAAGAAGGACAAATTCCATGTTATGTTTTCAACACATAATAATTTAAAAAATACAAGTCAGGATTTATATAATATATATTTTTAAAATCAACTCAATATGTAAACATAAAAAAACCGGTTCAAGGACCTTGCATTTATGAGCAAAATAGGATGGATGCTTCTAACTTGGAGGAACGCGACCATTTCACTGAGCATATACTCATGTTGAACCAGTGTTCATGGTTTTCTAAGGGGAAAACAGTGTAATGGGTCCCCGGGTCCTTCTAACTAGTATGAGTATAATCCAACAAGAATTGGCGGGATGTTCGGCTATGACCTAATTGGAGCATTTCTGCATTTGCTTTGGAAACATAAAAGCATGTCGGAGGAGTCGGACCTCATCCTGCTTACAAACGCGGTAAAAAAGATTCACAACACGCATCACATGTTTTCATGAAAACGAGTCAGGCAAGTTTTGGTTAAACCGACGTACAGTAATAATACCCCGCTTTACGCGAGGGATACGTTTCGGAAAAAACCGCGTTATGTGAAATTCGCGTATATTGGGGTAAAAAAATACGAATCGAAAATTACATATATTGTCTTTTGGGTAGCGTTTCTTTTACGTTCTTGTAAAATACGTTCATAACACCCAACGCTGTTTTTAATTGTTAAGAGAAGTCATGACAACTATAATAGTGAAACCGCGCACAACGGGGTCGCGTAAAGCGGGGTATTACTGTATTTGATATTATGCAAATTATCACTGTTATTTGGAGTTAGTCTACATATATATATATATATAATACATCTACAGTATACGTACTTACTGTGCAGAAGTTTTGTGACTGTCGGGTATACAGTGCTTACGCTCAGAGCGGCTGTGGGGGATAATCCGAAAACGAACTGTCTCTAAGGAGTGCTGATAACACAGGTTTGAGTGTAGCGTCAAAGTCACTTCGGTTGCCGGTCTATTTCGGCAGTCGCGGGTCCGGCGGGTCCGGCGGGTCGGGAGGGTCCGGCGGGTCCTCGCGGCGGGCGGAGGGCGACTGAGCGGCGGGCGGCGGCGCCAGGAATAGCGGCAGGTGGGCGCGGCGCCGCCCAGAGCCCCCGCGGCCCCCGCAGCCCATTCATACCGCACTGTTCGCCAATCACACCGAACGACATCATATTACCGGCGTTTCAATTGGCGTGGTCATGCAAAGTTATCCGTACACCCCGAAGACGTCGACTAGTTTTGAAACGAAACGTAATTAACCGAGGTTAAGGCATCTACACCCGCAGCGACAAATCGCGCCACCAACTTCCAGCCGATAGCGTCCCTTTATTTACCCTGTCATTCTGTACCCTCAGCGCGTGTAAGGGCAGCAGAAGTTAAGCAGACTTTCCGATATACATCTGCGGTGTAGAAGAACCCAGAGAACCACTGCACCAGGGGTCCCCAACCTTTTTGCACCCAAGAGCACATTCTAGAGTTTTTGTTTTTCACACATAGATGGCGCTAACGACACATTTAGTAGACATACAAGTTAAACTTGTGTTTTTTTAAAGCTTAGACAACTGTCAACAGTAAGCAGTCATAATACCAACATATGTCGCAACGCAATGATGTCGAGTTTTGTGCCATAAACTAAGCTTTGCTTTTCTGGTTCAACTTAAAAAAAAAGGAGCTGAAGCACGTCATTTGCTTAACGAGGCCTACGGTAAACATTCACCATCGAAAGCTACCTGTGAAAACTTGTTTAAACGCTTCAGAAGTGGCAATTTCTACACTGAAGAACAAAAACAATTAAGGACGCCGATATATATTTAAAAAACTCTAAACTTCAATCGGGAAAACACATATTTATCATATTTAATATATGATTTTCTGAAAAGAATAATTATTTTCAAAATTATACCGATATAATTATTTTCGTTTATATTTCTCTGTTCAGTTACAATATATAAATTATTTTCATAACATTTTATTGGAAACTTAAATATTTTTTATCGTGATCCTACAGCGGTGGGCACTCGTAAACTGGTCGGCGGGCGCCATTGCGCCCGCGGGCACAGGGTTGGGAGCCACCGCACTACACTATTTTCTCAGCTCAGCATGAGTATATGCTCAGTGAAATGGTAGCCAACCTCCTCTGAGGAGAGGTACTTGATGAAGATAAAGCCTTAAATGTAGGACACTATTGGCTGGCTGCAAGTTGGTGAAGCGATTTGTTGCTACGTGTGTAGTGGTCTATAGCGTCCATTTATTTTAGGTGGTATTTTTTAAAAATAGTTTTACCTAGTAAACAACGCAAAGTAAACGTAAACTACTATTGGCTTATTGCAAGTAAGTCGCAAATTGTGAGGCGACGGGTGTAAGGGCCTTCAAAGGCCTCACCCCCGTAGCAACAAATCACGCCACATTTTAGGCAAAACCATTTAAAAAAAACCCCCAAAGTAAAGGGACGCTATTAGATACGCGTAGAGGCCTTAATACAGCCATTAAATAAAAATATAGGTAAGGCTAGCCTACGATGTCTATAAGCAGTGGAATATTAGACTTGGTTTAGTAAAAGTTTAACTTTACACGAATTTTGTAAGCCTGTGCACATACGAATTTTATAGAGCTGTCAATAAAATTACTAATAACTTTCTCGTTTTTAGTAATAAATTATTCACGACAGTCATGCTAAATAAAACGTCAATGTTCACACATTGTTTTAATATAATTGTCAAAGCATGTTTATCAAACACAGCTGAGAAAAAAGTCTATTGTTTTTTTTTTTTTTTGTGAAACCATTTATTTCCCGAGAAATAAATTATCTGTGTTTTAGAATTTCAAACATTCATTGCCTACTTTCTACTTGAGAAATTGCAACGACTATAAAAATAAAAAAATATATATTAAATGAGTATTCTGATATTGTTTTGTATAGATATTTTTAAAACAATGTATATTTATGAATAGAGTGCACAAATCCCACGCAGTTCACATACCGTTAAAACAGCGCGCACGTAACGCAATAAAGTCACCGGCCAATGAACATCCCGGCGCATGTAGACGGCCATTGTTTTGACTCAGGATGTCTTCTGCCATAGACGATTGACTGAATAATTTATTGTCTATTATATTGCTTGTATCTATCCGACAATTGCCGTAAAGTGCGCTGCTACAATGCCGAGCGTAGACAAGCAGAACGGTAGACATAATACATCCAATGACAATATTAAGTAATTAGTTTACATTAGGAAATGAATAGCATGCGAACGAAGAATTTTGACACCAACAGGGCGTGTTTGTGAAGTGATGATCGTGTCAGATAAATTGTAATGAATCTGTCCCTAAACTTATGTTGATTGTATAAAATTTAATTAATTTAAGTCAAATATACGTAATATTACAAAATGATACGTTGTTTAATAATTATAAAAAATATAAGTAATTTATTTGATTTTTAAAATTAACTTAATTTATAAATTAATCAAAGTAGTTTTTCGATTAGCCATAAACAACCTTTTTTCTTAAAAAATAATCGCATACGTCATTCAATTACAATTACTTCTCGTATTCTTTTATATATTGAAAAATTATAATATTAAAAATCAATAAAAAAAAAAAGAGTTAACATGATTTTCTCGGTTGAATATATTCACGATTTCCACGAGGTGTAAAGCGGACCTTAACTAAATGTCTATCTTCGGTGACGTGACAGGTCGCGTGAATGTCACAATGGTGTGCAATCACGGCGCCGTAAAACATGGTTCCGTTGCTAAACATGATATCTGACAAGGCTTAATAAAACGTGAAACATGGCGCATAAAGCGTCCACCTTGCTAGTCTTGCCGCTGCGCTGTAATTAACACATATCCGGACTTATTTCGGGGCGCGCGCCTGTCGCCGAGGTGAGGGGACGCGGGACAGAAATACCCGACCCTCGTCCCGTGGGATCCATCAGCCGACTGACGGGAGGGAATCACGGTGAATCAGAAACTCGACGCTAATCAAAGAGACATTACGTGACTTCTATTATATAAGGAACAGTTTAGGAAGTATTTGTACTCTGGAGTGTCATTTCACTATATGGACGAGTAAAAAAACAGCGACGTTGATAATTCTGAAATTGGGGGTCTCATTATCATTTGGCCACGATATACCAAGGTAACGGTCTTGTTGTTTTATTCCGAAAATATGGAAATAAATCAATAAAATATAAAAAATTAATTTATAATTATTAGGCTTACATAAATTGTTTTTGTTTGTCAAGCTTTCAGAAAATGTTGATGAGTCATTTTTTAAGCTTTTGGGCCATGCCTAATTATGTAGGGTCTTAAAAATTGTTATTTCAGTTATTCCAAAAACAAAAGTTAATTAATGTTCAATTGTCTTATTTTCCATTAAATATAAAACGCATACAAATTTCTACTATTTTAGAGACATTTCAATTACTACAGAAGAAATCAAATAATTAATATAATATATAGACGCAATTTGGAGTTTCATTAGCATTGTGAAATGCCAAATGTGACTTGGGCTCTAACAAGTAAAAGTTTTTATTAAATTATTGCGGTTGAAAAAGAATACCTAGATAGCCGAATAAGTTATATTAATGTTAATAATAAAAATAAATAATGTCTATTTTTTGGATTGAACGTCAATCAGATGCGTATTTATTACCTATTTTACCCGGGTTAGTACACCGGCCATGTAAGCCTGGGTATGTGGGTTCAAATCCCACACAAATCACAGTGATATTTTTCTGAGAATTTCTTTAATCATCTTCTATGTGTGAACTAATGTGCCTAATCAAATTAGTAATAAAAATAAGTAAAACATTTAACCCCCTGTTGTTAAAATAGGTGGCAAGAACTCATAGAGGGGTTATAAAACCAATCAGTAATGTAAGTCTTCATGAACACTGTAGTTAAACATACCTGGTATATCCTCATCTTCATCTGAGTGATGGTTATTGACTTGGTTGTTCCTGGGTGGGGTCAGGGTATTTACGGAGGCCTGTGAGGATCCGGCTGCTGGTCCGTTGGGTAGATGCTGGAGGCTGTCCCATCTGGCTAGAGCATCGTCGGCTGCTCGAACTCTGACAGCTGGTGTGGGAGCAGGGGCTGGACGGCCGCCGGCTACTTGAACTTCTACAGAGCCATCCACTGGGAATTCATCATCTGTTGGAAGAAAAAAAGCAGGCTTAAGAATCTAAATTTTTATTATGCTTTAAAAGCATTTAAAATGCTGATATTTTATCTATTCACAACAAATTTAAGAAAAAAAAGAAGATAACGTCTTCTGTCAGAGTTAATTTGTAAGAGGGATGAATGTTTAATTATCGCTTACCAGAGCAGGCATAATCCAGATCATATTTTGTGAAAATGAGCGTGTAGTCGGTGACAGCACATGTGTGGAATTGACACGAGAAAAGTAGCCGCCTCTGATGAGGAGATGCAGCCAACACGGCAGGTGGAGGCCGCGAGTAGCAGCGCAGCAGCACATCTCCACGCACCGCCACTCCTCCGGGGCCTGTGCCAAGTGCTGCTGTGAACTGACGAGCTCCTGATCCTAAGGAGTATACATCTGGAAAAATAATGAACGAAACAGTTAGAAAAATACTTATTTATTGCATTGACTAAGAGGAGGTGTATTTATTGACAAACACTGATATATTTATGTCAGGTGGTTTCAGATTAACTATAAAAGCGTTTGATATTTGTTTTATTTATTGTAACAATAATTAATGTACAGTTTTTCACATTGTAGCTACTCTTAAGTACAGTACAATAAAACGACATCTGTATAACGTATGCACAGCTTTATTATTTATAAAGGTAGATATCTGCAATGATACTCAATGATACTGAAGTTCTTTTAAGTAGTATCAATAACTTTTATATATAATGCTATGTTTTGTTGATTACGGAAAACTTTTATCTACAGACTGAAGGGAAACATCAAAACCATATTTAATAGGTTTGATATATCATACTCTCTTCCTCATCACAAAACTTGCAATTTTGGTTAAAATAGTTTTTATTTTGTGTATTGAATTAACTTAATTATTTAGAAAAAAATATTTCTATTAAATTTGTACTATTTTGGTAGCATTATACTCACTTGATGTATAGATCGGCACCATACCCTCATATAATTTTAGGAACACGTGCGAAAGAGGTGGAGCCCCAACAACAGTGACATGCGTGAGCCAAAGAGGAGCAGAATTAACCCGGATGCCTCCGGCCAAAAGTCCAGCAAAGTACTCCACATATCTGGAAAAACAATAACTTATTATGTTGTTGAGGGACAAGGCATTTGAATGGTGAAGATCCATTATTATAATGATAAACAATAATTTTTTATTTATTTATATTTATTTAAATAATTCTAATAAACTCACAGTGAGGATATAAATAAAAAGTTATTGTTTATCATTATAATAACTTATTAATTTAACCATAAAAAATATACATCGGCTCACTAAAATACAGATACTTTATTAAGTAACATGAACCTTAATATAGATTATAGAATCCAAAAATGTTTTAAAAAACTATAAAATGATGTTCTGCAAAAGCATTTTTATACATATAAATTGTGGTTTCATGTCTCGTGTAAGCAAAACTCACTTACAATTTAAGAAAAAATAGGCGAAAGCCTGAAAACATGAATTTAAAATTTGGCTACCCAGACAAGTATTGAAATTGTGTGGAGAGGTTTGGTATAAATATTGTGCGTTTACTTTCTTCATCCTTTTATTTACAGATCACGAGGTGTGTCAGAGTTTTATTTACCGTCTGTGTGATGGTGGCAGGGCTGGCGATCCATCGAGGAAGCGGCGCATGGAGCACCTATCGAGAGCGTGTTCTTGTCGTCCACAGATAGAGCTGTATTGTAAGTAGGCAGTGATAGCTACGCCCAGGCGCTCGCGACTTCCACTGAAAATATTAAAAGTATTATCATTTTTATTATGCTTGAAATGCCAAGTTTTTATAAAATATGTGATATGCCATAATATTATTAAAAATAAACTAAAATCTAAAATATAACAAGCAGATCAATGATATTTAAGATTAGGTAGTGTTAAATAGGTTTTTTCGTTTGAAAAAAAGGTAAAGCTAGTTTCTGTCTCCATGGTAACAATTTTTCAATATTAGATAGGGCTCATTAGCAAGTCCGAGGATATAATGCAACAAATTAATTGCAATTAATTAGGAACTTTGATACACACCAAAAACACTCAGACTAGAAGGTGAAAGCAACAAGATGTTTACTTACTATATCAAGAGTGTATGCACAAGAAAGCATAAAATCAAATATACTGACAGATGTCTCACGAGGGAATCAATAAAAAATAATCAATTGCATATGTCTATTTACCATGAGCGTAGTACGGCCACATTTGCAGGGTCAGCTGCTAGCCAGCTGTCGAGATGTTTGCAGAGCGCGCAGAGTCGTTCTAGCGGAGGAGCCATGCCTCGGGCCCATCCCAGCTCGCACACTCTTCCGGCGTGGTCCATCACAGCACGGCTGGGTTGTTCACTCACGTCAAATACCTAAAAGACATAAGTAATAATTAATTCATGAAGTCTAATGTATCTTATAAGTAAGTCTAAAAAAAAGCATTTTTTGGAACGAGTGCAATGTCTCTGAATGTTTGTCTTCTATTGGTTGTGTTAGTCAACTTTATAAAGAAACCCTAAATTATTTTGATTTGATGAACATGAACACTTACAATTTTATATAAAGTAATTTGATAAACTAGGTTTGCTTATATTATAATTGCATGGCATCAGAGGCAGATTGTTGTTTTATGTTAAAAACTAAAACCTTATGACAAAAATAAGGTTAGATAAAACTTATGGGGTCCAATAAAACCGATTTTCTCAAGTCTTTTTCAGTCTTCAAGTTTTCTCAAATCTTTGGATAAGATTGGACAAACGTTTCAATATTTATTTTCATTTCATGATAAAAGTGAAAAGAAAGCAATGAAAATCTAGATAATATTTTGAAAGTCCACCTAATTTTTTGGGTTGATTCAAGCAAAGTGAAAGTCTATTTGATATTTTTGAGTAGATATGAATGAAGTGAAAGCCAAGTGAAACTCCATTTCATATTTTTGGGTAGAAAAAAGGAAAGTGAAAGCCATGTGAAAGTCTTTAAAATATTTTTGAGTAGATATGAATGAAGTGAAAGCCATGGGAAACTCCATTTCATATTTTTGGGTAGATACAAGCAAAGAAAGTTTTATAAATTAGTTTATTTTGTGTTCGTGCTTGCTGTCAAAATAATGACACATAAGTGATTGTAATTAATTCTGGAAATATTAAATTCAAAACTGCAGGCAAACATGAGATCATTGACTCTATATTAAGAAAACCCATTCTTCACAACAATCCTTGTGGTTTGTGTATTGCGTCTTTTTAGAGCTCTGTGGCCACAAATGGTGTGAGTCCTCACCACAATCCTATTCATTCATAAGGATACCCAAGTGGATACATACGTGCTGCAGAATTCAACATACTCATGTTTTTATCTACAAACAGATATAAGACTAGTCCGAGATAAGAAGTTATAAGTCATAAGTATTTATAGACGCTTTTTAGCACATGCTATCTATTTAATAACCAAAATAAAAACTTTATTCTTAGAACGCTTGAAAGGTTAGATACCAATTTTTCCACTAGAGCACACTATCTCAAATAAAAATTTGTTTCTAAACATGTAATTAGATGATTATTTTTTAAATAATACCATAAAACTTTTTGTATTTGACTCTACTTCATACGTTTATTATTATATAATAATCAAACTTATTAAAGTCTATTCAAATAGGAGATACTTCCATATCCATAAAGTTAACGCAAATTTTATAAAATTGGATAACTAATTTGAGCACTTATTTAATTATACCTTTATATTTATTTGAGTAGTATGCAAAAAATCAATGTATACATAAATGATCAATACAATTGAATATAAATAGACATGTTTTTACCATGTAATGCTGTCCATGCTTGGTCTTCAGCATCTGCGCAACATCCTTTTCGGGTCCGATGGTATGTGCAAAGCGTGGCACGTCTCCTTGAGGAGCCGGCAGCCACAATGCAAGGACTCTCTCCGCCGCATAGCTCAACTCCAGCTGCCGGGAACGTAATGGAGCTCCATCAGTCTCCTGAAAAATTAAATATTTGTTTTATTATAGCACCTTATCTGAATCTTTTTAAAAATATTTTCATCGTTACACTATTTGGATAGTAACATCATGGTTTTCTAACAATTTATCAATGAGGTTAGGTTGTCTTGTTGGCTCGGTGATCAAAACATTGATTGAACCAAGATACCTTGATTCTGACCTTATAAATGGTTGAAGAAATGAAATATGAATATGTGCTGATACAAATATTCTCAAAAAGTAGTCAGTAAGATATTTTTAGACGAAAAATATTTCCTTAGAAGTGCAAATACGTGGTTTTGAGTTTTTCATTATTTTTTTAATCAAATAATTGTTATTCAATACAACTATTGTTATTGTAGAATATTAAAATTCATTCTATCATATGAATTATCATGCCATTGTAAATTGTTGTCCCGTTCCCACATCATTTGTGGTATAGCACTTAGTGAAATGACATCATTACAATTGACCCTCACGCTGACTGGGAGCAGCCGATGCAATCTACTTAATTTTGCATGCCTAAGTGCACTTCAGATGAGAAATGAAGACAGAATAATTTATTACATACTGTATGTGTTAATATATACAAATAAACATTACTTATTACTAAATATGGTTTCTTATAAATCCAAAGCTTAAAGAATAAAATCAAATACATATTAATCATTTTGTTTTGAAAGGTAAATATACAATTATCTCTCAAGTTGTGAAAGATTGAGTAAATTAAACAGTAATTATCGAGCTTCTAAGTAGGTTTTTTTCGTTGAATTAAATAATCTTTGTTTTAAATTTGAGATTAATTTATTTATATCAAGACTTGCGTCTAGACTTTGACATTGAAAAAAAATTGAGGTTTCTTTTTATATTTGGTATTTCTAATAAATATTAATTTCATCCTTATTTGAGTAGTAAATCATAAATGTCAGTCACATTTTTTATTTACTACCAAAAGAAGAGTATAATAAATATTTATCATTAATACCGTATATATTATGTAGGACTAGAGCTACATTTATGATTTTTTGAGATGCCTTTTCTCAGAGCGGGGTCGGTGACCATCACTGAGCATATATATACTTATGCTGAGCCAGTATACATTGTTTTCTTAGAGAGAATAGTGTAGTCCCCGGGTTTTTCTTCACCGCAGTTTTATACTTGAAGGAAAGGTATGCCTATTGCTGCTGCCCGATACAATCCTTACAACAAAGCTTTGGCGTTTAGATCTGATATTCCTTCTGCTGCAGAAATAATAACAGTTCACTGCTATTGTATATTACCAATCTCTTGCATACTCAAGGTACAGAATGGGGAGAGCGGAGATTTAGTCTGATGTATTATTTGTCCAAAGATCATTCACAACCACATATGTCACCATCGTATGTTGTACTTAGTGTTTAAAGTAAGTTCGAGTGTAAACATCCGCAGTTGATTCATAATTAGTTTATTTAATCGCTGTTTACAAGCGTAGAAAGGTTATTACCTCAACCTGGCGGAGGGCACTGGGCGGCGCGGCGGCGGGCGACGAGACCTCCCGCGGCGGCTGCAAAAGCAAAAGGGGTAACTCAATACAGAGACATCGCCTCGGACCTGCTGCGTATAATCTCTAAATGAATACAAATACAATGTCGGCGGACAAAAGAGCTCGGCTGTAAACAAAACAGGCGCAAGGCTGCACAATGGTAAATTTAAACCGCGCCGGGGTTGCGGCCCGTGCGCCAGGGTAGGGCTTTGAACTGTTGAAGTAACACGCGGAAATTATCGCCAACCATTCAATTTAATTTTTTTAATATTTTATCCCTACACAAACACAATAAACGCTGAAAAAAAATCAAGACGCTTTATTTTCTGTAGTTGTTAAGGCTGTGTGGCTGTCCTTACTCCTAGCGCAGGTTGTGGGCTTACGACGTTTGGATTAGATAGTAGTGTATATGCGTTTCTCTATATATATTTTTTGAGTCTGTACAGGGAAAAATATGTGTACAAAAAAAAAAACTTTTAGGGCAAAACCAGGGGACAGCCACATACCGTATCGTAAGCATCCCTAAAACGATTGTTAATTAACACAGTTGCAGGTGTTGCTGGTCTATTATATAAAATCTATCGCTATAGTAAACTATACACGTATACTTTATTCATGTTGCTAAGATATATTTTTTAAATTATTTTGGTATACAACAAGTCTAAGTATACGAAACTATCTATTGATAAATATGAACTATATATTAAGATATAAGTAGCTATAAATTTCATAATTGACAAATCTCATAGAACTTAGCTGTATTTTTATTTTAAAGATTTAAAACATGGTATTTAAGAAACTCATAAGTAATTATTTATTTACACTTTTTATTAAAATAGTAAACAATTAATATATTAATAATGAAAATATGTTGTTCCTGTGTGCTTCATAATAAATATTGATTTACGTAGCATAATGGCTTCATGTTAGCACAAGAAAATTAACGTATATTTATTTAGGAATTAAAATACTTTAATACAGTAATTATTTTTGAGGAAGTCCAATATTGTCGTTCGTAATTCTGACATGTAAAGCAAAAGTTTAATGATTTATCTCCTAAGCTTGTTTTCAGAAATTACTCCAGAAATTTGTAACATAATCAATATATTGTTAGTTTTAATCTCTTTAACCAATTAGTGTTTCATAAAATTTTTTTTGGAAGCTTGTTATTTTTCCTGTTAAGTCTCTCAAAAACCGGGTTTAAATTTTATATAATCCTATCGCAACCGCTTGACATTAATACAATGGTTACGTGCGTAATAAGCAATACACGAATATAATTAACGAGGAATATGTAATAGATTAAATATGAGATTTATAAAAAAATACTAAAGCAAACTCACCAGTAAAGCACACACCGTCATTATATTTAAAAAAAATCACTATCAATTAAACTTTTTAATATCTGATTTTAACGACGCCGCATTAGCAACTAAACGTCCGAACGGAAAATACACTCCTAAATAGCCTTTTTAGTTCATTTATGGATGTGAGTAATAAATTATCCTGGAATTGCTTTGAATAAATGAAGTCACAGACCGCAAAATGTCTGTTTGGCGACACTACTTGTTTTTGGAATTGATAACAAATTAACCTTCAAGTTGTAAACACGAGAAATCATTTCTATTAAAAATCAAGTTTAGTTATTGATGAGTAGAAATTCCTCAATATTATAGGGGCATGCTAATAGTTTATTTATGTTTTGACGAATTTAAAATCGTGTTTGAACAGTGGCGTGGAGTTGAAATTAGGAAAATACACATTGTGCTAGTTGGCTGCTTAAAATATAATACAATATTAACTGTGTGAAAATATTTTTAAAAGGCTGTTTTAATTAAATATTCGTGCTATTTATCTTGTAAATTGGACTCAAATACGAGGATGATTGATTGTTGCTAATGATTAATTAAACACATTTTTTCAGTTGAGTGTTTAGCAAATTTTAATTGGACAAAATAATAAAGCGAAGGTCTTAGTGGTCGTCGTTTTTTGGGATGTTAAGCCGCACTATATTATGTTTATTGATCCGATGTCTCGACTGCGGTATTGCGGGGAATCTGAATTGAACCAATGAAGGAATATATAATTTTTTTTGTTTATATAAAGGTAAGCGCAGATATAAATTTTCGGGTGCTAGAACATAACGCCAAGACAATTTCATTGAAAAGTCTCCTCAAGTAAATGTGCCGTCACTCAATAGTATTATATATTTAAAAAAATGCGTTTTTGTCATGTTGGTTTCTGAGTTTTGGGATTAAAACAATGCAGATATCAAGACTAAGGTACGCCACTGTGCTTCGCGAAAAAATACAAAATCCTATCAAAGGTTAACTTCCAAGTTTTTATTGCCTGGGTCAAGCATTTAAAAATCCGGTTTTAGGAAGACACATCTGAACATGCTTAGAATACTAGAATTTAGATCCGTAATTAATTATTTCCAATATCATTTCCATCGATTTTGCGTACAAAAAACGTTTCATGTAATACACAATTAATATAAAAATTGCCTATACATGCTGCAACTCAACCGACAACAGATCGGTGAGCTAGCCAAAAAAAAGTGTTTTTTGTGTAGTTTTTTAAAATAATATAATAAAAGGAATAATTATTTTTCGGTTGTCGGTTATGTTGCAGCGTGTGTAGGCAGCGAAGCTATAAATAATTAAACCATGTATACACCTGCAACTACGCTATGAAATCGAGCCTACAGTATTTTTTTCTCGATATAATTGGCAGTAATACATTAGCTCTTAAATTCATAATAATATATTATTATATTTAATATTAATTATGAAATGTTTATATCCGTACTTGATTCTTGTAATCACTTCGTTTATATTTTATTAATAAGGAAATGTATAGTATCGTATTTTAAGTTGAAGGTTTTATCAAAAATAAATATTTTTCAAAAACAGCAGAAGGACATTAGCTTTTTTATGATTTTTCGTTTTACACAGTGACAAATATTACCAAAAATAATTTATTTTACTGAGACAGTAGGACTTCTTCCTGGATCTAAAGGGCATAAACGCAATTATTATTTTCGTATTTAAGTATCCCCGTATACTAATAAATTTTTTAAAAATATTTATTAGATTTTCTGAGTAACAACATAAATGTCAGGTTTATTCATTGGTTACATAATTAGATGTCCCTGTGCGCTTCTTCCGCTCAGACATCTTCGGCTATAGTCCGTATGCTGTGGCTTGTGTTTTTGTAGCTGCCAAAGGGGACAGCTGACTCAATTTTATATTAGGTACACGCGGTCTACT
This sequence comes from Atopsyche davidsoni, assembly GCA_022113835.1. Classification (NCBI taxonomy): domain Eukaryota; kingdom Metazoa; phylum Arthropoda; class Insecta; order Trichoptera; family Hydrobiosidae; genus Atopsyche; species Atopsyche davidsoni. Next base: position 1,779,668 of record JAILWY010000012.1, on the reverse strand, counting down.
TTCTTCAGACGTTTCGAAACACAAAACACTGTGTTTTCTCACTGCGAACACGCGTCAGGCGTATTTTTAAAACGTTGCTGGTCAAACGAAGCTTTTAGTATAAATTATGAAAACGAAGCAATTCAACGAAGAAAATGACACCACCAAAATTTTTTTTTATTAATCAGTTGATTTAAAAACGTTTAAATAAAACCTATAACCGAAAATGGATTCAGTCTAATAAAAGTTATTGAAAAATCGATTATGCTCATCACATTCTACCGACGAATAATAAGAAATCAATACTGAGCTGATATGAAGGTGACTTCATAACATTTAGAAAAATCTACTTAAATAAATTTGTAATTTTTTTTTACTGTGAGATACTTTGCGTTTCGACTAAATCCACTTAGCTGCTTTAAATAAAGCGGCTTGCTCTGCTGCTAAAACCACGACACGCCACAGTAGATTTGTCATTTGTTGCTTGATTATAACGTTAGGTTATAATGCGAATGCCAGCTAGTTTAAAACCAACGAAGCACCTGGGAGAAACCTGTCGAGGTATCAACAGAATGATGTCATTCTGACTTTCGTGGTCATAAATAATAATAATCCAAGGCGAAGTGATTACATACCTTCTTAAATATAGGCTACGGTACCTTGCCTAGCTATGGCATTTTCTTTGGTATATCAATGGCGCGTTACTTAACATGATAGTTCCTGTAATTGGAACACGTCTTCGCCGTAAAAAAAACGCATTTTTTCCCAGCAGACTACCTTGGCTCGGTGCTGATCTTCGGATCGTGATTCGATCCCCGTTTTGAGAGGCGAATACCAAACCGACGTACGCAATACTAGGTCAATACTGCGAATTTTTGAGCTATATTTACAAAGATTTTAAAATAGTGAACGCCGTCGTAAATTCTATAATACATATTAAATAATAAATTTCGTTTCATACATAATTTCAAAGTTTACTAATTGTCCAACAAAATGAAATTGAATATCACTCATGCCATTTTTATTATACGAGTCAATGTATATGCATTGAGGAAATTAAAAATTGTATGCAAATCTATATAAAGTATATATTAATTAAATTTAGTAAAAAATGAAGTATGAGACATTGCGATTTGTGACCTATTTCATAAGTTTTTAAGGACCCTCATTAGCAGACAACTTATTTTTAAGTTGTGATTTTAATGAGTTCAATGAGTCAATTAAATAATATTAGAACCTAAAATACTGTTTAGACGCCACGACAGCATGTTTTGATAGTCAATTTCTTCATGGATAGTCCCCGAAGACACTCGATCGAAGGTCACACCGGTGAAAATAGATAATATGCGCAGATTTTTTGTGATACTCGCTGTTGGTATAAATTATTACGACTTAAGAAAAATTCAAAGGTCAAATTTCAGATTCGCCAATTTTAGACTTCCTGCAGCTAAATCATTTTTTTGTGCTTTAAGAGAAGGATGCGAATATATTTTTATCATTATCGATTTGACTGTCATCCTTTTTGGTTGTTTTTTTGTTGTTGTTGATAAATTATAGCTATCTGTTTAATGGATTAAATTGATCAAGAAATAAGTGTATACATACATATAGAAAATAACACCCGTGCATATATAGCGTTGAAAAACGACTCTATATTTTATACATCATATATATATTATACTTTTTCTAGTTTCATGCACATACTATATATTTTAAATAAATCATATGTTTTAGATATCGGAGACATTCATTTATACGTTCTGGTCGGTCGTTTTAGGCGACGTCTTATATTTATCTGTCTCTGTAAGCCACCCCCATATCCTAAAGCTAAAAATATATATACTATTGTGTAGGACTTTTCACTTAAAAAGACTTTTATGTATGTTTAAATATACAGTAATACCCCGCTTTACGCGACCCCGTTATGCGCGGTTTCACTATAACGCGAATTTCAAATTTCGCGTTAAAATGCCTCGCATTACGCGAATTTCTTATTTAAAGAATGTGTATGAACATAATGAAAGTCATTGACTTCTCTTAACAATTAAAAACAGCGTTGGGCGTTATGAACGAATTTTACAAGAACGTAAAAGAAACGCTACCCAAAAGACAATACATGTATTTTTTAGTAAAAATAACATGTAATACTGCATAAAGTGTTCTTAGAATTTAAGTGATTGATTATTGTATTATGCTTTAACTATGTATGTATGTTTAATCGTAAACCCCGATATACGCGAATTTCTTCATCAAGTGCCTTTCCTCAGAAGAAGTTGGCGACCATTTCACTGAGCATATACTCATGCTGAGCAAGTGTTCATGGCTTTCTAAGGGGAAAACAGTGTAGTGGATCCTCGGGTCCTTCTACACCACAGTTTTATACCGGAAAGTCTGCGTATTGCTGCTGCCCAATAGCATTATTAATAGCCTTACATATTTACCAGAATTGATTATAAATAAATTAAAAATGATTGATCGGCATTGGTGATAGCGCTCTTACAGTTCCTTTCTTGTTCTTGCTCTGCAGGTGGTTTGCAGTCCTCCACACGGCCAGGGCAAGTCCATAGAGGACCCCAGTGGCAGCTCCGGGGCCAGGGTTCCTGGAGAGGGCTGCATAGTGCTGCAGCAGGGAGCAGGGCCCGCGCCCCTCACCCTGGGAACCCCCTCCTGCCAGGCAGTAGATGCACATGTCTAGCCCCCTTCTCCCTTGGCAGTGGCCACACGTCACACGTCACATTTTGTCTATCGTCTGTCATCAACTGTCTGGGGCCCTAAGCTTGCACATTCCGAGGCCTTGGAGCGACACTGCCTGGAATTTATCACATACTATCTATTGTCTCTTTAAGTTTTGCTCGTATGTAGATCGTAAATTTTTTTGCACACATCCTTGAAAACATTCACCAACACGTATACTATTTTTTTACTGAAATTCCATCATCGAAGATTCCACGAATAGTTTTACGATGCTCTCGCTATTAACAATAAATATTAGAAGTATTGTTAGCCGCTTGGTTTTATAAGTATTCTAAAGAATTTTCAACATTTTAACCTTAACATATATAGTTTTTAAAAGCTTTAACTTCACCCGTGAAATGCCAATTTTCAAATACAAATATCCGTATCGTATAAATGTATCAATATGGTGTAATAGTTACAAAATTGATCGAGACATTGAACTATAATCAAATGATGGTTTAAAATATAACATTTTCGCATTAATTTAACGTATCCGTGCGTCAAATGAGAGTTACGCAAGCTTATGGAGGTAGATATATAATATATACTTGACTAGTTAATTTAAACTCACATCTGTTTTATATCGCTTGATTAGAGGCTATTTGCGTTGCTGAAGCCATACTTAAAAAAATGTTTACTATCACAATTTCGTAAATACTTAGATTATTTTCATAGCTGTTTTTGTAATAAAATATTTCAAACATGACGTAGTATAAAAAAATATAAATTTAAGATGTCCTTTGATAAGCCATAACAAAATGTATTATGAATCGTTTTGACACCTTCACGGTTGTATTGTAAAGAGCTTAGAAATTATCTTTTGGCGGTGAAGCAGTATTATCAATATAACTGATCACGTTTATAAAAAAATATGTATAAAAAAGTGCAAATAAAATTATTTTTGATCGGTCGTCGTTTTGAAATTTTACGATAATATTTATTTATAATACACTGAATATTTATGCATAGTTAATTTCAGAATATACAGAAAATAGATACGATAAATCTTTTTATAGCAAAAAATGTTTGTGGTGACAACAAAAGAAGCAGCGAAAGTAACTTGTAATGATAATTTTAGTTTTTTATTTAATTTATACTACAATCCAAAAAATAAACAACGCTACACTGTTTACCTACAACCTAAACATCTTTTCACAATTTTTTTTAAAATTACTTAAATCATCAGTTGGAGTGTTATTCCTTTCAGCCGTCAAGCCCCACACGATCATGCAGAGCCTTTTAGCACCTGAATCAAAATTATAGTGTGAGCTTAAGTGATTATTTGCTTTATATGTTTCCTACGCGCAAGATCTCTGTGCTTTCACATAGCTGTTAAAATTAACACACTGATTTATTTACAAACACTGCGTCTCTCATGACATCACCTCTAAAATAAGTGACCGAAATGTTTCAAGCGGATTTACGATACGAAAAAAAAATTTAAAAGAGGATATTCAAACTTTAGTGTATAATTGTCATTATGAAGTGTCTGAAATCGAGCGCACTACTCCGAAACGCTTCGCGGATGTAACCGTGGCTTATGTCATGTTGACGTAACTTTAGCGGTTGTCTACCGGAGATGCAGCACGTGTTAACGCAAATTTTCTATCCACGTGTTGTCTATACACAATAGCAGATAATTAAGATAATGATCTATTTAATGCTACTAAAAAAATTGTATACTATTTTATATATTTGCTCAAACTTCAGCTAGACAATATCGAGCCAAAAGTTCCAAAGGTGTGCGACACATTTAAAAGTTCGGCACAGAGCGGAGCTGCAAACGTTCGCCGCAACTGCATTGCAGTACGAACGCCCCTTCTGATAAAACCACCACTGTGAACTGTTAGAGATACCCGCGGGCGAGATTAGATACCAGGACCGTCCGACATCTCCGTGACCCTATGACATCTCCGTCGAGACCACAGCACTTTCACACGAAACACTCGAGGCACAATTGCCGCATCGGGTCATGCGGCGATAATTATTATACAACACGGAAAACGGAACGCGAGGTGCGTTTTTTTCGAGAGGCTGCAGCTTCGAGACGCTCGGCGTTTGGGCGCGCGGAGGCGAATGGACGCCGCGAGATGAATCCGAAGCGCCGGGACGCCGGTTGGAGGGGGCGTCGCCATGGCAACCATACGCGATGGGGTGGGGCAAGGGGGGGAGCGTCGCATGCCAGCGGAACTGCATCCCTTCTAGGCGCTTGATAGCCGATGCAAGTGGCGTTTGTAAACACGAGGGTGCCGAGAGGGCAACGTGGCGAGGATTAAACTCGTGGTGAATAAAATATACGGCCATTGAAATGTATTAACCGTTTAAATTTGTATTCAGGGTATTTTAAAACTTGTATTATTCACAGCATGAATGAGCAACCTTTTTCAGCAGGCGGGCCAGATTGAGGAAATGAGATTTCATACAACAAAAATGTGAATCAAACATATTTAAGAAATTCAATATTTTTGACCTTGGTGGAATTCCATTTTAATATTTTTGAATAAAATACTTGAGTGATTTTCGACATTTTTATTTTTATTAGTGACCGGTTTCGCCAACCTTTCACGTTGGCATTATCTGTTTGATAATGCCAACGTGAAAAGTTGGCGAAACCGGTCACTAATAAAAATAAAAATGTGGAAAATCACTCAAGTATTTTATTCAAAAATATCAAACATATTTATTAGATTAGAGTTAGGCAATAATAAAAATAAGTGCATCAATGTTGGTAACGATTGATGTTGTTGCTACACGCAAACAGTTTTCCAAATGCTCACCAGTAATTCATGTTCTCATATGATATTTAATATGCTTCATTCGAGTAAAAAGCTGTTCACACGTGTAAGTGTTTCCAAATAGCGAAATCATCGATAGAACATGTTTGTATAATGCTGGATATTTTTCCTTGTCCAAAGATGTTTTGTAAAACATATGCATATATATAAATGTAAGCACCCCGTGGGCTGCGATTTGTCCAACCATGATTTATAGGGTTATATCTCGTGACTCCCTGCTCTATGCCATTGTGTATCCTAAGCGTGTGTAAAGGATAACTTGCTGCAGAACTCCAGAGCTTTGTAAGGAAAAATATATATAACAATGCTAATAGGCAGCAGCCCAATATAAAACTGCGATGTAGAAAAAATTGGCTCAGCATGAGTATATGCTCTGTGAAATGGTCGCCAACCTCGTCTAAATAGAGACACTTGATGAAGAATGAATCTCATGAGCATAGTGCTTTCCTCAAATTATCAAATGTACTGCGTGCTGTCTGAATCTGAGTTCTCCTTTATGGTGTCGAAGCATGGACACTCAAGACAGCTACTATGCGAAGAATTATAATTATACGTAGTCGACTATCGAGCTGATATCTCACTAGAGACAAAAAATACAAGAAGTATTTTTTTATGAAAACAAAATATTATTGCATACATATGAAAATACTTTTATGTACGTAAAAATTAATTCTTTATTAAAATAATAAGTGATAAATGTAATTCACGATATTTGTAATTTACCTAATATGCAGTCGTAACACAATAGTCATATTTATGTCTAATATGATTTAGGAGCTAACAATGCTTATAGTACTCATAAATTTAAGTCTAGATCAATGATACAATATTACAACCTAACTTAACGCTTGTAATAGTACATGGTAAGTTTCTTTATATACATTAACTTAATATTAAAAAAAACTGTGTTACTGATAATTGTGATATTATCATTTTTATTTTTAAGCTAAATCTCGTTTTTCTGGTTACTTCCCTAAATCTTTATATGTAAATATTAATAGGCATCTGCCTATTTATATTATATATTATAAGTATTATTATGAACATTCATACTTCAACGCTTATTATGCATTGTATACCAACAAGCAAAATACATGCGTTTTAACTAATAGTAATTACATCATAAATGGACGTAATTAATTAAAATTTATTATCTTACATCATCGTCGGAGAGCAATAAATAAAACTAAGAAAATACAGTCATTAATCATTTTTTTGCAATTTCCTACGCACCTAAAGTGATTTGTACAAAAAGTTTAAAGCCAAAATCACACTTTTATATGTTTTTAGAGACTCAGCAAAATTACAGCATTCTTCCAAATATGGATTTATGACAAAGGAATTTTGCTTAAATTTATATTTTTATAGGTTTCCACGCTTATATAGTATACTGTTACTGCCATAAATAAAGTTGTTTTATATAAAAATATATTTCGACTATAAATTGCTGAGTTATGGTTCGTATACTTCCAATCCCAATAAAGCCGTAAAACTTAAATAAGTAACAAAGAATATTACTTGAACTTGAAACAAAGGATGCTATTTTTAGACTTGCCTACTCGTGAGTGCGGAGACTGAATCATTTGAGCAAATCTGTTATTTACTCTGACAGAGATACGTACACCAGATGTATTTTAGCTCACACGCAAATAAACAAAAAGATAAACATTCCCCGAAGCTGTCTACACACGCCGCAAGCACCGACAACCGAACGGTGATTAACAAAAAAAATTCCCCTACTATTTTTCCCTTATGTTATGCTTCAATAAACAATGCAAAAAAGACGCTTTTGGCTAATTACCGAAAAGTGAATGTATTTTCTAAATCTTTCTGAATGGACGGCATTTATGAAATTTCACTGAAGCTCACTAAAAGTGCTTTAAAATTAAGCCAAAACTACTATACATTAACTCACATAAAATATAAAATTTTATGCTAAAGTTCGTGGAATATTTAAAAAGTGTTTTTTTTTAATATAGATCTTCAATAATTTGAATAAAAGGTCTAAAGCTTCTGTAGTAATTGTAGGTCGAATAATTAAACATGTTTACGGCTAGAAAGACTAAAACAGGAATAAGTAAAGCATGGTTTATGACGTCATTGTCGTATCACTTGTTGGTTTTATAATATTACAGTATCACAGGTGTAAATGGTTTAAAAACAACGAGAAAAAAGCACGAAGTCATCAAAACACGGTTTACCCAAACTTGCTGAAGCAACACCCAAAATAACTGTAAAACATATTACCAAATATGTTGTAAATATATATATTTTTTTTACTGTAGTTTATTGAAAAGTCCAATGTATTAAGTAACTGGTGTATATAAATAGAAGTGATTAAAAGTTCAGTAGAAGCAGATTGTTAGTAGAATTTGAAATGACCTCATCTGGTAGTAATGCAACAACGCAATATAATCGTGGTTTATAAATTTTTGCATAAGTCCTTCTAGAATAAACAATTTTAGGTTGAACACATTAGCGTGTGTGTAAAATTGCACTAAAACTATGCAAAGGTGTAGTTAAAAGTTTAAATTTTATAACAAAAAAAAACATTGATTTTGATCAAGGTCTAACTATATGCAAGCGAATATTTTATTTAATACACGAATTGAAAGCAGTAAACCAGCAATAATTTTTAGTTTGAATATGTAATGGCACAATCTATTATCAGACTTGAAATATACTGAAAATATAATGTTTTGTTAAGTGTATACTATATTTTGTATATAAGCATGGAAAAGATGACTGTTAAGTTTTGTTTTCATGTGGGGTATAATAGAAAACGACTTGAACCAAACAGCTGTTACTTTTCGGCTTCTACCTTTTCTCGTCTACTGGCTCTTTGCCATCGTGTCTGAAGAAGCCGCGGGTTTCATTGATCCAACTCATCTTTGGACGTCCTCCAACTGAAGAGTGGAAGCCAGTCTAGGTTGATTTCGATTCAATAAACGACTGCCATTCAGCCATGTCTGGTCATCCAACCGTTCCGCAATCAACCTACCTACTTTGCAAAATAAATTGTTAACAACACCCCGTTCAAAGAGAAAATTAAATCTTAGTAATTATTTGTCATTTTTAGAGATGTGAGAATGTTTGCTGTAGTACGGCAGTTTTGTAAATATTGTCTAAATAGCTTAATATGTGGGTTTCCAGTAGTCTGATAATATATTCCGATAATTTCTTATAATATTTTTTTTAAATTCATAATGTATTCTGCGAACAGATTTATTTACGAACAAAAATAAAAACAACCAATTTGCCCTAAAAACCGCACACGCCTCGAGGCTGGTAAAGGCCCGGTTACACGAATAAAGCGCGGACTCATTGTCCGTTTTGGGGTTTAATGACCGTTTGTGGTGCGTTTTTTTCGTTTCAAGATCTTCCAAGTACGCAGTGCTTAAATAGATCACAGATTTGTCGAATTCCTAAGCAGCGTTGCTACTGAACCGAGAGCAGAAACGTCACGGATGCATGGCGCAAGCGAAAAGGAATGCAATGATTTATATATAAATTTAGCTCGAAGCTCGTTCTTGGATGGTTTATTTTAATATTTATTATATTACATTTTTTTTTTTGAAACGATATATTATGCTAATGATTGTAAATTAAACAAGACCTCACGAGCGCTCTGTAATTATTTAATAATGATTAAACATGAGTTTCATATCAATTTACATAATATTTAAATTATTAACGCATCCTGTTAATTTGCTATGTACTTTTAATAATATGATTTAAAAAAATTGGTTGTTTATTCCAAATTCATGAAGAGTACTAGACGTCATGGATTTCTATATGATTTATAAAAAAAATATATAAAAAAGGTATAACAAGTGTTTTGAAACAACACTTACATATTTTACACATTACACGGTAATTCATCGGCGTGGAATCGCATCAGATAAAAATCGATATTTTTTTATTACTTAAACACATCTCAATGTCGATTACACGCTGTATAATATCGGTCATTAGATAAGGTGTTATACATAACGTGTTTTATTTTCCACGTGCTTATTTTTTGAAGTTCCGTTGTAACTGACCTCTTCTCGGCCACGCCCTCGCTGGATGTAAAATTTCCATTTTTAACACCTTCGAAAAAAACTACCCTAATTGCATAATCATGCTAACTACACGGGCAATATCAATTTACATTCATGGGCTTAAACTTTTTTGCCGGAACAAATTGATGATATGCTGTGATAAGATTTATTAGATTAACGGCTATCGGATTTTGATATTTTTTTGTTTTTAAACATTTATATATAGTACCATATACTGCTTGAAGATGCCGATATAGTATGTTGGCGAAACTTTTCGCAGATGAGTTTGGTGATCATATCTCTATCCTGGGTTCTATCTATCAAATTCTGCTTTTCTTCTTCTAATGGTCTTTTCCATCGGATCTTTTTCAGCTAAAGTAGATTGTACTAAGAATTTCTGAAAATATGACTTCAATAAGATACCTTTTTACATTATACATTACATTACATGATACATTTTTTTTACCATCATCTAAAGTTTTCTTTCTTTCTTTTAGAGAACTGGGATCCTACAGCACATATATAATATCTTAAGGGTCTAGGTACCATAATCGAGTTTTTTTGATCATTAACTAGTCCGTTTTGCGAAAAATCGACTGCACCTTTTTTAAGGCAAACGGGGGATGGACACCAAGCAAGGACCGTTTTACCTGGCGAAATCGTGTCATTTAATTAATTTAATTGTCACTTTATTTTTCTATCTCAAAAATTGTTTTTTTTATTGAGTATTGAAAAAATTATAAATTATATTTATTTATTTTTTATTATTTAATTAACGTCCATTTTCAGGGTAAAATAAAATCTTGAAGATGTTGAAAAATTGGATAAAATGACGACTTTTCAAAACCAAAGTTTGTTAAAGATTTTTTTTCGCACAGGGTTTATATTTAATCTTTTAATTCCAATTGAAAAAAGACTTTTAAATGTTTAGATGACATGACAAATCTCCAAATTCCTACACTTCAATCGGAAAAACACATATTTATCATATTAAATTTATAAGAAATAAAAAAAATATTCTATTCGGAAGATGGAATGTATCTAACTTTTTGCATTTAAATTTTTTTATTGGTGCAGTCGATTTTTCGCAAAACGGACCAGTAAATGATCAAAAAAACTCGATTATGGGACCTAGATCCTTAATAAAAGTTTTATGTGCCAGAGATATAACATTGTAAACTTGCTGGAGATTCACTAAATGTTATGTTGTCTAAGTTCTTCTTTGTGAAGTAAAGCTCTGAACACTTGAGGCAGCAACCATACAAATGTTTAAAATATCAACAAAATAATATTATGTATTAAATTTTAAAATATCTGCGTATTTTTATCAAGTCGCTTAAAATTCCCGATGTCGCTGCGGGTTTTCTCCTCCGCCGTCTTACATCATTATAGAGAGCGTCTCATTTGATATTCACACAAGATACCGACCGTCTTGTTAGTAAAGCCGCGATGGATATTGACACGGAATCCTCTGCACATTCCCGTCACGTGCGCCCGCCAAGTGCAGCGCTTAAAGGAGGGCCCCTCTCCAATCTGAGAATATATACGCCATCTTGCAGAGTGACGTCACACCTTGAATCGTAAATCAAAGGTCCCGGTTATTACCGGCCTATAGTGCGAATGCTGAGGGTCTCCGAGGAAACCCCCCGTGCACAGTATGGAGATCAAGAAAACAACTCAACAAAAGTACAGGGTGGTCACAAAGCAACTAGTATGAAAATATTATTATTTACACATTTTTTTATGTCTTTCCCCAGCCATTAGCAATTTTTCAATATGTGAGTGTTTTAAAAATACTGTTTGCTTCAGCTGTGACGTGCCTTGCGTTATTTGTTTGATTTGAAAATATTTTAGCACCTACCGCGAATTGACACGTTTTAGTCTTAAAATCAATTCTAATATGTAGAAATACAAAGTATGGTAATAGTTTTTTATACAACAATTGAAATAAGTATATCACTGTCTGCCACAAGGCTTACCCGGCGCTGGATTAGATCGCAAAAGCGGATTACAAATTTAATTTAAAGGTATTTCTCAAATTCTTTTATCCATAAGCATATTTTTATAAGTTGTTTGTTGAACAGCGTTTAGCGGATATACAAGCAAACCACCTTGGGTCAATATATATATATATATATATATTAGAAGAATCCTTCATCTTTTAATATTTTATATGACTGTAAGATTTTTAACTGCAGTCTTTGTAATTACATTATCTATAAGCAATTATAAAAAAAAGTTTATCGAGTGTATTCAATGATTTAAGTATTTTTAAGCAACTAACCACTACACGGAGTCATAGGCAAACTGGTGTGTATATTCTTTAGTCAGATATCTCTGAAATTGCCTGTTTCGCCAAAGGTCAAACGATGCTAATACATAATAAGACTCGAGAGCAATATATTCACATCCTTCGAATTGTTTTTATTGCCAAATCATCAAAAGGACGGGTGCATTTCGATTGACGGACAAAAAAAAATCGATTGCCTCCCAAGGCGATTGCGTGGGTAGATCGAACAATGCGAATTGTAATGCTGGACGTTATTTAAGAGTACTTACGCATTATTACAGACATTATCTCCGTTGCACCAGGTGCTCGGATCGCCTACTGGGTTAAGGTCTCTCGTTTCCACCACACCTACCACTTAAAATTTTTATAGGCTCATTAAGATTTTGATCTTATATTCTAGGACTAGCTTTATTTTATTTTGTTTGTGTTGCGATGAAGATCGCGAACTATAACCTTTACCCTGCCTTAGAAAAGTAGTTTTATGAACGCACGTGTTTTAGAAGTCATATATTACTCAAGAGGGTTTACAGCCAGAATATATTTACAAAAACCTAAATTTAAGAAAACATATAATACATAAAATTTTATATCGAGTGTAGTGAACTTTATACAAAATCTATATTGCAGTTATTTAATATATTTTTTAATACTTTGATTTAACTATTTTATTATACAATAAATCAATGTCAGATTATTTTTTTAATAACTTATAATATAAACAATAACGAAATACCCAAAATAACCTACTTAAATCTAATATATACATAAATCTTAATTTACATACAAAACTGTGTGGGCTATGTTTTCAAAACAAATTTGTAATACTAATTAACTGAACAAAGAAATATAATTACCAATATTACATGGCCAGGATTGCTTCCTACATACACGTAGTTATGAAATTATGGTTAAATATTTAATAAATCCGCATTTTTACACACACAGGCATATTTATTTAAAAACAGTTTTGAGCAAACCAATGATTTTTTTATTGTTTATTTATAGTCGAGCACAAATGAACGCATAATTAAAAAAAAAATACAAATTTTGCATAAAAAAAAATAATTAATAAAAAATGGCCTCCGTATCGGAACCGAAAAGTCGGAAAAAAATCACAGCTCTATGCGGCTCAATATCCATGAATTTTTTTTATATTTCAGGGGTTATCTTGCGATCAAAGCATATTGTTTGATATATATTGGGCAAGATGGCCGCCGACGGAGGCCATTATTCTGCACGACCACTCCCGGGGCTGCCCATCATTAATCACCGAGGGTGCATCATCACGACTGGTATTGATGGATTCGAAGCACCTAGCCCCGGTTAGCTGGAAATAGCGCCCCTTTGAGGAAATTCGTTCGGAAGTTGTTAGACTTGCCCTACTTATCGACTATACAGCAGCTTCTTAACCCATGGAAAATATTATAAGTACACGATTTGGCTTCTTGGGGTGTTGATCTGCTTAAGTTTTATACCATACCATAAAATTGATAATAGATTTTCCAACTACGTATCGTATTATTATTTATAATTTAATGAAAACCAGATGACCACATTCAAACAATCCAACAAAAAACCATTTGTTTATATCATATCTAAATGCACTTACACTTAAAATTAGAAATACATTTTTGTGGTCATGAATTTAATAACAATTTAAATCAAACCGTAAATATTTATTTTAAAATATTTTTTATAAATAAACAATTATTGTCTATGCAAGTGTAACTCTCTAGTATTTATACTTTAATGTTTTTTTTTTAAATTGTTTAGCTCCATGTTATTACTTAAATATAAATAAATGCTTGAGAAAATTATTTTACAATAAAGATTCAAAGGTTGAAAAATTACAGCAGTTTTTAGGAACGCGCTGTATAATAGTTGGAATATCAACTTGTATGGAAAAAAATACCACACCTTCCTAATCTAATCTTTCATATTTCGTAATCATTTTATATCGCGCAGGGTACTCCAGCCAGGCAATAACTTGGAAGGCTTGCTATATTTATTTTTTATGCTAAACACTAATGGCAATAATCAGCTGGTAACGTAGTCAGTAAAGATCAAACTTGGTCTAATGACTGTATAAATAAAAATCCAATCATCTGATTGCAAAATAAGATTAGACGTTAACGATTTTTATACGTGCATTATATTAAACTTTAGCTGCGTTGTCTAGTGGTGGTTTTCACTATTTATTGATACTATGGTTTGCAGTAAGACAGTTAATTTATTTGGTTAAAACGAACCACCCTTGTTTTATTTCTTGTGCTTTGGAGAGTAGTGCTGTTGAAGGTTTAAGTCCCACACTCGAGTTTTTTTGATAATTTTCTGGTCCGTTTTGCAAAAAATTGAAATGCAAAAAGCTAGACACATCCTTTTTTCTGAACAGAATATATATTTATTTCTTGTAAATTTACTTATAATATGATAAATATGTGTTTTTCCGATTGAAGTGTAGGAATTCGGAGATTCGTCATGTCCCTGTTCTAAGAGTCCTAAACATTTAAAAGTCTTTTTTTCAATTGGAATTAAAAGATTAAATATAAACCCTGTGCGAAAAAAAAAATCTTTAACAAACTTTGGTTTTGAAAAGTCGTCATTTTATCCAATTTTTCAACATCTTCAAGATTTTATTTTACCCTGAAAATGGACGGTAATTAAATTTAAAAAAATATGTAAATATAATTTATAGTTTTTTCAATACTTTCGACATAGAAAAATAAAGTGACAATTAAATTAATTAATTGACACGATTTCGCCAGGTAAAACGGTCCTTTTTTTGTGGCAGACGGGGGATGGACACCAAGCAAGGTTAGGTAGCAAGATCCTTAATTTGTTCTATATACTTTATATGTTAATATCAAAAAGAAAACTTCAGCGGTTTTTCATACTCCCTTTCAAAACTATGTAATGGGTATTTGTGGATGCTTATTAATTTCACAAGACTCTGCGCTTCCGGTGGTCGCACCCATCCGGATTCTTTGGTGTGTCCGACTCGACTGTTTTAGATATGCTGTTCTCATATAAACAATCGAGACCAAACTCCAGCTTTAAACGGTCCGTTAAATATTGTTAAATTGACGCGTTAATTGGACGGCCGAACGGCGACCTACTCGCGGCGGACAATTAGTTCCATACAAAAATAGTGTCAACTGACAATTGGTAGCAATTGACAACTCCGTGAGTATCTTGAACCGAAGTGTGCTGCTGTCGGAACAAGTCCGACCTACGCCAAACCATAATCCAAACTAACTTGAATTAATCGCTTTTATTGGATTCGATAGCCCTGTTTAGTATACCTGTGTCGCAACAGCCTTGAATATATTTGATGTCCCAAAAAAGTATCGGGTATTTGTTTTAGTGACCGTTATTGCGATATGCTGCGAAAATTTTTGGGCCCAGAGTTGCAAGAGTTTCAAGGTATCAACTCAAGAACGTGGTTCCAACAAGTTGCCATACATCCAATCAATCAATTGAAGCTGTTAACGCATTATTCCCTAATAAGGTCATTTCACGTAGAGGTAACATCAACTGGCCTCCCAGAAGCCCCGACCTTAGCCCATTTGACTATTTCGTATGGGGATACCTTAAAAGTAGGGTTTATGAGAATAATCCGATGAACCTAACGGAATTGAAACAAAACATCATCAGGTCAGATATGGCAGCAATATCGAGGGTTATGTGTCAGCGTGTTATCAGCAATCTTCGTTTCAGATTAGAAGTCACGATCACCATTTGGATAACATCATCTTTTTGAAATGATTTTCCATTTTGTATTTTTATAATCAACGGTACAAAAAAATACTTGATTACTAGTAGTTTTTGTTTTACTGTACTAACAAATTCCCGATGCTTTCTTTGGACACCCTATGTTGAATAACTTACCGTGATGCGACGCTGCAGGTTGGCCGAAGGCTGCTCGGGGCGCCAGGGTGCAGGGGCTGCTGCAGGGGTGGCAGGGGCCCATGTCACAGCTGGCACCTCTGCCCCCCACGAGGGACCCTCCCCCGCACGCCACTGTCGGTGGATCTGCCAGCTGGTGTCAGAGAAGCGCTCGGCATCCTGAAGACAAGAAAAATATAACATATCAGTGCAAGACTCGATTTTTATTAAAACCATCAGACCAGAGGTTCCCAAAGTGGTCAATATCGACCCCCAGGGGTCGATGACAGCGAAAAATAAAATTGGGGGTCCATGAACTGTAAATGGGGGTCATCACCAAAATTTAGACATTCCGTAAAAGTCAAAATGCACCGATCACAGATTGTACCTATGTACTCCGTGACGAATCGAAGCCCTGAAGCGTAGAAGTATTATGTATGTTTTTAATTAATGTATCTATGAATTTTCTATTTAGGATATTAAAATGGAATTCCACCAAGTATTCTCTGTCAAAAATATTGATTTTCTGAATGTTACTATATTTGAATTTTGTGTGTTTTTAATTAATAAAGGTATAATTAACTTTTTCATTTTTAAACCCACTGTACAGTAAATCCTATGAAATCGAGTTGTTCTATATAAGATGTCAAAAATATGTTTGAAGTTGATGAATTTGTAAAAATTCAATATTAGCAAGGCGACGAAAAACAGGAAAACTCGACTAGAGGTCGACGAGAAAAAATAGTTTGGGAAACTATGTATTAGACTAAGCAGCTTTTTTGGTGAAATTACAATAATATAAATTAATTAAATAAGTAATATAATCTTGTTATACTAAGTTTTTATTAAGTAAGATTTACATGAAGATAATTGAGATATCACATTAAGTGTTAAATTAAATTTTATGTCTGCTATTTTTAGGTCCCATGTCGGAATAGTTCGTTCCGTTTGACCTTCACTGCATATCTAAATCCAGGATGCGTGGAATCAGCTGACGAACAAGGCTAATTGACAGTGGGCGGGACACGTACCCAGACGTCGAGATCATCAGTGCAAAAAGGACGACCTTGAGAAGCAAAACAACTGGGGTGACATTTACTGGATTGAATATTGGGAAATCTCTGACCGTGGATAATATTGAAACATGAAAAATAAAACATTTTCTATAGTCTTATTTTGATTAATGTGTTATTGTTCTATCATTTCCTTAGATCCCTGATAGAAGAACAAATGTGAAGTTTAATTATACACATTGTGGTAATAACAATCGTTGTGTCTGTAAAATAATAAAATGATCATTTTATTACTTTACATTGCTAAAATTCATAGTTAATCTAATAATAAATTAAACATCGACACTATTTGCTGAAGATAATCGAGAGTCGAACCTCTGCAATTAAAAAAAAAACAAATTTATGATTATTGCTTGCGATTACACGATACCGACCAGCGTCTAATTAATTGAATTCCAATTCTACATTCTTCGTTTTTATTGCGCCTAATAAATGTGGCGTGAGCGTTGGACACACGAAAGGCACCAGTGCCGGGCACTTGGACATAAATGTGTTCGCAGGTTTTGGCAGCCGTTGTTATTTGGTAATTTCTGAGGTTTCGACCTGCGTGGGGTTTTTTTTATTTGTCTTCCGACGTTTCGGCCCTGATACTGGGACCATCTTCACACACTTTCTCGCAATGAAGTGCTTGCCACAGCCAAACGAAAACATGCTTGTCTTGTCAAGAAGGTGGTTGAAATTCTTAAGTTCCCTGACAACATCAACAGAGACGACGGTCTGAGGTTGAAGACCGCGTGGTTGCTTTTTACTCGGAGAGGTGCGCTCGAATGCAGATGAGCAATTTGCATGGTGCCAGTATCGAGCCAATACTGATACCAAAAAAAATAAAACACCACCCAATTAATCCAAATACTCTCAAACATCTTTAGAGCAGTAAAATATACTAAATCATTTTTCACACACAATATTGATAAAATATTAATGATGAATTTAATGATTAAAAATTTAAACTCAAACGCCACTGGAAAGTACAGTACAAGGAAATTTACCGATGGTTCTGCTCAGGTATTTATTTTTAAAGCCATTGTTAACATATTTGATCAGATATTTAAATACTTTGTGTATTTTGGAATTTAAAATGTAGGTAATAAAATTAAATCTCGATTCTCGGATCGGTCATGACTCCCACGCGAACTTGTCCTGTGACGAAGATGTCCTATTAAGACCATCTTATTTATATAAGTATTTTCTGGGGTTTTAGTGAATAATATTTATAACGGGTGTGAATACAGAATCTAGTTTATTTTAGATGCATTGTCGATATATTAAATGCGACATTCGTGGAATACGTCCGGAATGGAAACTGTTGGTAATAAAAGCAATGCGGGTCTCTCGTACCGGTCAAGATTATAAAGAAAGCATCAAATAATCCCACACGTACTATCTGAATACTAGGACATTAGCCTGGCGAGTGGGCGTCCGGTATATGCACACCTACACGCCGGATTATACAGGGTGGATTACACTACTAATCCCGCTAGAAAAGTTCCAGGTGTCCACAGAGATTACAAACTTAAACTTAAACTTAAATTTTAAAAATAGTTTCTAATGCAATCATACAAAGTAATTTGTTTAAAAAAAAACAGTTTTAATATTTTTACTACATATACATTAAAAAAAAAAACCCTGTTTAAAATTTTATTTATATATTTGATTTTTGTAAAGACCGTTACAGTAAGTGCGATTTTACTTATACAGCTTTTATTTGTGATTGATATGATTAAGTATATTTTTTCACACTTTTAAACGATTATAGAAACTCTCAGAAAAATATCAACGTGACTTGCGTGAGATTCGAACCCACAACCCCAAGCTTTCATTCAATATTAATTGACCTGGGTACGTTGGTTCATATGTAGAATATGATTATCGCTAAATGGAAGTGGCTCGCTAGCATAGTTGGAAATGCACCGGCCATGTACATTTTTTAAATTATATTATTATTGAGGTAGGATTTGAGTCACCCTGTATAGTATTGCTTTTTCGAGGTGTACTATTTTGAAATCCTTCTCATTAATTTACTTACCTCCGCCGGGAGAGATCCGGAGCGCTTTCGCCGCCCCCACCAGCTGGGAGAGCGCATTATCCGTCTTATTCGAGCCACCTTGTATATTTACACTAAACACGAGATTCAACCGCTCCTAAATACACTGCTGCTTGTATACACAGCGGTACATTTCACTCAGCACTCACGTGGTAAAATTATTTTATTCTTTTATCCATTTGCAGGTAAATAGAGAAGAAGCACATTTTCTGTATATATAATAAATATATATTTTTTTAATATCTATTACTAAGCACAGTAAACGATTTCACGTGAAACTTTATACTTAAAAAAATGTGATAGCTGTGATATAAATCTACGTAAAAAAATTCATAAAAATGTCGGTACATTTCATTATATCCACCAAATTAAAATTAACTTTATTTAGATTTGATAATATAAAGGATTGATAGCAAAATTTATTTTTGCAAAAAAGCAGTAAATTTCTAATTTTCTTAAATGTAATATGTCATGAGTAAATTTTTAAAAATATTATAATTCAAAATTAAAACTAAATAAACACGAGTACGTAGTAAAAGTAATGATACAGATATATTTTCAAATATGACAGGAAATATTTTTATTACTTTGAATGAAAAAATTCAATATTATTTAATCCTGATTTGATGTCTCTGAATTGGTGCAATTCAGAATAAAAATAAATGGTTAATCCTCAATGCGATGTTCAGCATTGAGGAAGTAAAAAAAGGAAAAAGAAACGCATTTTTATTTATATATGAACACAAAAGAAGACTATTAATACTTTTTATCGTTCTGCATATTCTTACAGTCCAAAGTCGATATTTTTTTATATTTTACATTAAAATTTGCATGGCTACAGGTCGTTGCAATGTCAATGAGCATTTTTAAGTGTATAGTAACAAAACTACGTAACAATTTTAATGTCGGACTTACGTAAATGGAAACACAGGTAAAACTTATTTCCTGTGAATCTTGATTATCATATATTTTCAAAGTCTAGCTTGTGATACTAATAAATAAATACAATAAATCGTTCAAAGCGTAAATGAAAAACTTAATATGTTTTTTTATATTTTAAATACAAAACAAGCTTTATTTTTAGAGAAGGCCCAATGTTGTCTGAATTCACATTTGTTTATATCATTATTTTCATGATGTGTTGATATGATTATAATGCTATTTTTATTATATCAATTATTTAAGCTATTTATAGAGATAATGCAATTAATCTTGGTGCTTGAATTATTTGATGAGATATGTCTTGGCAAGGTCTTGTGATGCGGACATAAGAATAAAATATAATTCCAATACAAGCAGAATGCAAATGAAAACCTCTTCTCATGTTTATGATGCTTAAAAGACCAGCTGAGGGTAATTCTGAAGGTGACGCAACGAATCTCGTCTTCCACTCGTCTGTTTGCATCATTTAAGGAGAGATGTTTTGACAAGTCCATGCGACAAGAGCGGATGTCACTTTACATTACGACGTCTGTGAGTTGAATTAAAAATTGGCTTGGAATGCTATTCATCCTCCAGCTCGAGAAGCTGATGATATCGCACCAGGAAACAGATGACATCATTATCAACATAAGTGGATTGCTTTCTCGACGGTTCAAGGTCAACGGGTTTAGATGTCCTTCACATTTCACGTGGATATCCTGTTATTTGCACGTGTGATTTACACGCATTGAATGCCGCAATACACATGAAAATTTGTCTGCAGCTGTTTGTGTTAATAGTTTAGCAGGATAGCATGCTGCTAAATGTACGTAACCGTTTCAAAAGTAGGACAACAATCCCATCGACATTTTATAAATATAAATACAAACAATCTAACTTAAATTTTTATAATGCTTGCCAAGCCAGATGGTGAAACTGTCGGTTAAATGATTATTTTGAATTCCATTACTTAATTTATTAACGATGTTGTTGATGTTTGTGTCAGATTCTTGTTTTTTTTAAACTACGTTATAAATTAATAAAAACTCACGTTATTAGCAGTAAAAATAAAAAAAGCAAGGAAACAGAATATAAATATTTTTTTTTACAATCATTATCATCAGGGGGCCATTAGACAATATAAATTAGTATGCTTTTAAAAAAGTATATTAATATTTCTACTAGATTCGATGTAGCGCAAACTTGCGTAATAAATCGGACAGCACTGCGTTTTATATATAATTTGGCACACTGAGTAACTACAACTTTAATTCATTTCTTTGCGTACACATTATGCAACGCTGAATCACTCACAAAAAAAAATAAATAATGAATCACAATCACCAAAACAGTGACAACAGTTTTTTACCAAACCCGAATTTACAGAAAAAAACAAAAACACAATGTGTAATTAAAATATTCACGAAACTCCAACCGCAAAATATGAATAAAAAACAATTCAACCGCAGAGACTGATTTTTCCACGTGTTAATTTTTATTGGTGACCGGTTTCGGAAATTTTTTTCACGTTTGCATTATCAAAACGACGGTTGTGCGAAAACTGTCGATTGTCACTGTCGTTTCTCACTGTCGATTTTCACTGTCGAATTCGTGCGGCGCAGTCGACTGATCGCCGCGGTGGCGCGTCCACGGCCGCGCTCTACGAGCCTCGGCGGGACTCTGGCCGGCGCGCCTCGCACTACGCGGCCGCGAGATGCCGACCAGTAAGTAAACAAATCCACCGGCGTGGGGGCACATGGCAAACTATTGTGCACCAGTGGCGTGCGGCGAGTCCCTCACTCAGTTTCATTTCTTGATATGTATGTTGTGTTAAACCCAAGCTTGCATGGCCGGTGCGTTACCAACTATGCTAGCGAGCCACTTCTATTTAGCGAAAATCATGTTCTACATATGAACCAACGTACCCAGGCCAATGAGTGAATGCTTGGTCACGATGATATTTTTCTGAGAGTTACTATAATCGTTTCAATGTGTGGTACTAGTACCCGTTCCGCGGACTACTGCCTGAAGGCGGGGCGCATATTAATACGTTTTTGAATGTGTTTACTCTAAAAACGGCAGAAGGTCATTGTATTCTTTAGGTTTACAGCTCGAAATGTTTGTTTAGGACTCGTCAACGTTACTTCTACCTATACTGTCCAGTGATTCTGAACAAAGTGACAGTGAAGAAGTGGAGTGGTCAGAGAATGGTAATCCTCCAATTATTGAACAATTTTTAGGTCAAAGTGGCGTTGTTGTGATGCCAAGTAATCCGCAAAGTGTGTATGAAGTGGTTCAACTTTTAACTTAGGAAATGATTTATTTGACAAGAGTGTATAGACTAGATTTCACACGAATTTTGCCCACTACGCACATCCGTTTAGTAAATTTGGTACCCGCCTAAAGTGTGTTAATACAAATAAATCCTGTATAGGTAAAACGCACTGACTGTGAGACGGTCTTCACAAAAATCAAGTATATGCATATATTGTCTGTTGTATTATATTTTCGTCTACCTTTCACGTTGGCATTATCAAACTGAGTGAGGATTTACAAAAAAACTTGCAATTAAGTTGTTAAAGAGAGAGAGAGAGAGATGTAATGTTTCATTTTCATCAAGCTCTTCTCCTCAGAGGAGGTTGGCGATCATTTCACTGAGCATATACTCATGGTGAGCCAGTGTTCATGGTTTTCTAAGTCCTGGTCCTTCTACACCTTCTGGTTCCGACCTCGGCAAGGTACTTCCAGAGCACATCCCTCCACAATCATTCCAAGTCCACTACTCCATTATCGATCTTCATTATCAACTCCTGTTTATAGAATCTGCGCATAGAAGACTAGGAGATTAAGATTAATTCCTTACAGATTAAGAAAACTGTGTAAATCCAGAAGCAAGCATTGTTTGTCTTATACAATTTAGCGCATAAAGGGAAAGACGTATCGTGAATATTTAAAAAAAAGTTGAAGCTTAGTTATTTTATTCTGCAATTAAAATAAAATACTTTTCATTACAAATAATAAAATTCTAAACTACCGAGTTTAGCTACAATGGGATAATAATTTTATAACTTCAACATTATACTTTTTTATTTTTATTTCAAAATATTTTTTTTATTATTGTATAAACAATCAAACGAATTTAAAATGATCGTCACAGCTGCGCAAGCTCTAGAAGCATTCACATTATTTATCAATAGAGAATCGAAAGGGTCACTTCATAACATTTCTACTGTTTTATATGATTTGTAAACCGGTCAGCGCGAGGCGGTTAATTTAACGAACCGGTTTCTCGAACCGGTACGATCCGACAGGGTACATCACTAGCCTGCATATCACTCGGTTCAATATCACATTTTTACAGCCCGATGAGTCGCCGATTATTTAATATGCAGTAACGTCCGGGAAATTACATATTTAGTCGTGTAAGTGTCACCGGAACAGCGTATCTTTAATAAGGGCTCACGTGAAGAAGCAAGACGGTCTAGTCGTAAACTTAATTATGACATTACCATATGAGAGTAAACCCGCTTCTATTAAATTAATTCCCCGTAATTCTGGCGCTTAAGCTGTATATTAATGTCTCGAAACTAATCATATAACAACGTCTCATTCAAATGAATAGTTTTATTTAATTGATTTTTATTTTTTTTAAATTCATGTTTTGTTGGCTCGAATTCCTGTTCGATCTTTCTTCTGAGAAGTGAATACCAAACTTATTTATTTAATATATTATATTATATGTATTGTTGAGCTACATAAAATTTACAGTCTGTGTTTCGAGTATAACAAATCTTCCCATAACAAATTCCAAAAGATCTAGATAAATATCTGAGGACTGAAAACTTCAAGCAGCTCTAAAAAAACCAAATCATCTTTTGTAATGAGCTTTATGTAATAATTTTAGAGAGAAAGTTCAGATTTTTTTTAGTTTTTTGAGAAAAAATCTTACATCGGCTCAATCAGTAAACTTCATTTAGATGTAAACTAAAATAAAATCTTTTTAAATGCCACGAATTTAAATAATTAATTCTTTTAATGTTTCGGTATTTGTACTTTTGTATTGTAAAGTAATTTATTTCACCCACTTGATCGTTTATAAAACCGTGTATAAAACAATTTAATTAAATTTAATTTCGGTTTTAGACTTTCTAAAATACGTCTGCGTAAGTAACATAGATGAATTCAGTTTAAAAAAGCGTTTAGTGCAATTTATGGTCCCATAAAATATGTGAGCGTAGGCTGGTTGCATGTTTCTGATGTCGTTTTTGAAAAATTTGTGAAAAACTGTATATTTGTGGGCTGGATTTATTTATAACATGGCCATTATTTAACTCTTGCCTTCCTCCACTTTCTAATCTTAAAAGATAGTTTGCTGATATTAGTTTTTTCTACAAAAAAATAATATTTTTGTTGAGTGATTAATATAACTACATTTTGGCACATATGATGGAAATAGTGATCATCTGAAAGTATACGACAGATAAAAATGCATCTCTATACCAAAAAAAAAAATGTGTTTACACATACTTTTGCACATTTAAACATGTGTTTTTACGAATAATGAAAAAAAGCAAGATAATTTTTTTTAAAAAACAATTCATTGACATCTGAAATTACAATTATTTTTTTGTATTGGATCACAAAAAAGTGTCATACTATAATAAGACTATAGATACTACTTTATATGTAAATAAGCAATTTTAAATCTGTTTTATGAAATATGAATTAAAATATTATACATGTTTTATACACAAATAAATTAAGGTGCGATGAGGCTTAAAAACCGATTTTGATTGTGCACAGTGAAAATATTTTATACAAGATTTAAAAAAAGGTTTCGTACGCAATATTGAAAAGGTTTACAGCATTAATATACAGCGTGTATTTAATTAATTACGTCGATAATTAGATGATTGTATCTTTCTAAAAGCCTTTGAATTACCCGAGGTAAATGCTAGCACATTATGCAAAATGGCACTTTAAAATGACGCAAGATGCACCGAGAGCGAGTAAACTCTGCCAAGAGCCGAGAGTGACGGCGAGGTCAAATGTTATGAGTTTTCATGCTCCGATGGTGCCTTTACGAGGCGATTAATAATATAACCTGAGCCTATTGCCTTGCGGTGCAGGCTGCAGAGTTATTGCTTTTATTATAAAGGGAAATCGCTTTTTCAGGCCGCGTAATATACCCGCGTGTAACGAAAGCAAGAAAATTCCATAAAATATTAAAATTTTAATAAGAAATACGTTATAAGCAGTAAAAGTATCGCAATAAATTTTTAACTTACATGATGTGTGTTTTCTCATAAGTTATTTGAGCAAAACTCCCCAACGTAAAATCCTTGTTAAATTGTTTCACGCGGGTATGAATATTTAACTTAAAAAATAATAACTGCGTTAACTGTTATTTGCGAAGCTATCTTCCAGATACTTGGTTGTTAAATTTATATTTAATATCTTCGACTTGTGTAATAAAGTTACTCTTTGTTCCAAATGAGTTATTAGCTTTAACTTTAATAATAATCAAGAAAGTGGATTTACTTTTTCGGACGCAATAATAAATAAAACTCGTTTTTATGGTCATATTGTATTAAGACGATCAATTTTAAAAGCAATGACTTCACAGCCTTCTATTATCAGTTTTTCTATTTCAAATGTAATAATGGCTAAGTGGATTATAAAAAGAGATCCAGAGGGATATGCTGTTACCCAAAATATTATATAATTCTATCCATGCAAGTTCAAGGCCTGTCTAGGGTCTAAAAATAACGGAGAGTTCACCGGATATTTCTAAAATAGTCTTTTCAGTATCGATTGACCCAATGAAAATGGGAGTCTCTGAAATTAGAGTGACTCGCGGATAAAGACTGGACAAATGTTAAAATTTTTATTATTAATAACTATTGCACAATATATTTTTCCGTTATATTATCCGCTGTCATTGGCTTTAAATAATATTAAATTGCTGCAGGTATAAATCAGCCTACACGCGTTGCTATACAATTGATAACCGATTGATACTTAGCTTATAGTGCACTTATATTATGAGTGCTTTTTTTATACATTTTCCAACGCAAAACCGTTTGATTGTCGGTCAACGCGTGCAGGCAGCTACATTCTCCATTAAATAATCCAACTTCCTGCGTCGGGTAATCCTGCTCGCGAATAAGCAAGCCTCGGCCATGAATAACGCGTCGCAAGACTAACCCAACCTAAAGGACCGCCATTATCCAATCGCGAGGGGCTGAACAAACGGGACGTCAGACGCAATCTTGTACATCCATGATTTATTAATGCTTTTAACATTCTGCTATCTGGAGCGGTGACAAGCGGGAAAAAAACAACAACAAAAAAAAACAGTTTACTTTTCTACTACTGCTTTTAGTCTGTATATATCGATTTATTGACCACTTGTTTATAAAAAAATTTTTTTTGATTAATTTAAAAGTAATAAGAGACAACGGCCAAAAAGCAAATTAACTCAACACTAAATTGATTTATAGACTTGTGAAAATGTTTTTTTAATATTATTTACGTGAGGTTACTGTTAAAATTTATAAGAATATACAGATTAGCATTAAATGTTTCAATCCTGAATATTTTAGCTGAAGTCCTCATATCTATTCCCGTGGGAGACCATCTGCAATGGAGCGTGCTCGAGACACATTTTATTGGCTGCATTGCACTATTCCTCTGCAGATAATCTCAATTGCATCTTATGCAACTTGCAGCGAGTAATGCACCACTCAACTGCAGCGACTCGCAAATAGCCGGTGTAATGTTTACCAGAGGTTTTATCGCGACACTGACGAGACTCGAATTCATATATTATGCCATAGCGAATTCATATATGTGTCGAAAAACAAATCATGTTTTTTTCAGTCTGAATTTAATACGTAAATAAGCTTAGGTATCCACGAGTGCATGTGCACCCGTGCAGTCTGCATTATCCATGCAGTATGCATTATCCATGCACATACACCGACGCGTTCGTCTCCAAAGGTCGTCTAACAGTGCTTGCAACCCGTGCCGAATCAACACCCCGAGCCGCACTGTGGTTAGGCTAAACAAATTAAAAAAATATATTTAAAAAAAAAAACACCCATAAAAACATAGTCTATACTCGTACAACTCAAATAAGTTTGAAATTTCAAAAGAAATGAGTTTGCAGTTAATTTTTCTTCATTGCAGCAAAACCTTGATATAACGCACCAATTGGGCGAAGGGGGTGTCCTTTATATAAATGTATTTAGATATAAATAAAAAAACACAAACAAAACTCTATTTAATTGTCTTCGGACACTCGTCGTGAAGTCTCAAATTGATATCGACGCGCGTGTTTTCGATAATCCTACTAAAAATGAATCAAGTTTTGTTTTTACTTTTGAAATTTCCTGTGTTTTTAAAAAAAAAATTACATTTGACCGGATTTTTTGTCCGTTATATCTGAAATCCGTTATATCGAGGTCTTAATGTACTTAATTTTTTTAATCTTTTTAGACGAAAACACCAGTTTCAGTTGTGATCAACAAATAAATATAAATAGCCAATTGATTGTCAAAAGTGAGAGTGCGAGTTATGCTAAAAATTATAAAAATAAAGTAAATTCAAAAATACCAAACGCAAAATCTATGAAAACTATCGAAAGTTGTATTGAATACGTTATATATTTTGATTTTATAAATATACTGTTTATTTTAATTATTTTATCTTGTATCAAGGTAACAAATTCACACATGAAGCGACAAGTAATTTGACGATATTTCTTGCCATTTCTTGTATGTTAAATAAGTTATTAGCGGGTTTTCTAATAAGCCATGATAATTATCATTGGTAATATATGAATAATATATTATTATTATTATATAATCTTTATATGTATATATAAAGTATTTTATGGACCGCAAGTCGGTGGTGAATACGGACCGCGCCCACAGTGCACCGTGCTGAATCGACTGGCGCTGGGACAATCCGAGTCACGTCGTCACCACAGTGCGGTGACATGTCGTAAATTACCATATCGTAAATCATACTCGACACTGTGCACGTCGACGCCGTTCATTCCGAACAATCGATAGGCCAATAAAAATTACACGACAAATCAAATGCGCAAAAGTTTAATTCGTGACGACCGCTCTAACTTTGCATATATTCAAAATAAACTTTCGACACAGAGATTTACAACTTTTTTTTTTCAGATTCCTAGCGATTTTGTGCTTTCGTATTTTACCATTTAATTTTAAAGCTGTATGTGTTTAATCACTTTGTCTTCTTGAAGTCAAAAATAAAAAAAACGTTTGTAATGCGTGAAAGGCAGAGCATGAAAATCATTCGGTCGCGAGTCCTGCAGTCGGCGACATGATGACACACATCTTCACATCCAGGTCACTCTTGCCCAGTGTTTCCGATCCGAATTAGCAAGGCAAATCGACTTTATCGTCGCATAAACATGGCTGTCGAGAGATATTTGCGGGATAGCACAATACAGAGGCACTGAATGTCTGCTATAAATTTATAATGATGTATTTGAGACATATGGCTGTATGACACGTATGAGACTTTGATATACACCAGTGTTTAAAATTATACCGTATCATCTGACAAAAGGATACTTTGGATGTCAGTAAATATATTTTTGATAAATCTGCTTGACGGTTGATCAAAATAATCACACGGGTTGTCTATAATTCATTACATCTAGTATGTATTATAGATACAACTATAGTCATTCGGGTATGTGTGTCCAAACTTCTACTTGTGTAGTCTTTGGCACAAAGCTATAAGCTCATGCATAAGCGACAAGAAAATTTTTAAAACATTTTCGAGTTTAATTAAAACACAATGTAATTATTATTACTAGTAAGAAAAGTAGAAAATTCATTAAAAGACATAGCTTAAATATGAATGCAACACAAGCTCCGAAATGTTTTTTTACTTGTAATCAATCGACGCAGCTTAGCCATTAGCATTGGGTTGGTAAGCAAAAACCTGCTGAGGAAAGCATTAAATTTTTAGTATGCGAAATACGTACATACTTACGAAATAACAGCAACTTCATATTTGAAATATGACTGATTGAATGAGATCACAGCTTCAGACACTGCTTTTAAGATAAGTTACAAAATTGGCACAATATTTGTATGCCACGCCAAGTTAGTGCGCCGACAGGCCTAGACTCCGAATGATATGATTAAGTAGTTGTTTTATATATGCCAGCAATTGTTTTTTTAATAATATGCGTCATTTAGATAGAATGTGTGCTATTGTCTTTAGTAGACATTGTTACATGGCGTAATACAGAGTTTACGTAAATACTAAATAAAAAACACCCAAAATGAAGAGACGCTATTGGATAATTGCAAGCCGGTTGTAAGCGGTGAAGCTGCGTATTTAGCCGGATTAACTAATTGAAAAATAAACACATAAAATATAGTGCTATTGGCTAATTGCAAAGCTGCATTTTAAACGTTAAAATATGCCAAAAATATTTGCGAATCATCTTAGATACATAGATGCGTCATTTTGAACCAGTCAAATTCTCACTCGGTTACTCGGCACTCTGAGTCAATTCGTAATTGAGTACGGGGCTACGATAGTCATGGAGTGTGGGTTCAAACCCTGCAAGAGTCGGAAAAAAACCATGGTTTTTTTCGTGAATCGATTATCTGGATATCGAATGCGGAAGATGCGACGGGATGTTTTTATTCCTGAAGCGGGTTTTGCAGCTCGAAGACAATGAACAATCGAGATGGCTAATTGCTTTGAAGGCCTGGGTGGCCGCGCCGCAGTGTTTTCGTGTTGTATTTTGAAATCATAAAGGCGTTGCGGGATCAGATTACAAGAATGAGAAATAATGAAAGTCGTCCACAATAGAGGGTCTGATTTATTCGTAATTCGGGCCGCGGTACGCGCCGCCCACGCGTCGGGATTCCTCCAATCACACGGCGACTAGTGTTGGGAACTTCGATCACAACTATCGATCGATAAATACCAATCGATCGGTTTGCTATAAATCTGCGCTTGGATCTTGCTCCCGAACGCTCAACAAAATGAAGTTTAGATATACCACATGAAATCGATTTCAAATCATTGAAGATGGATCCGGTGTCGAGTTCAAAGCGTCAGAACTTCGCGACGCTGTTAAATGTGTTTGTCTTGTTGAGGGAAGATCAATTTTTTTATAATGATTTGAAATAACTTTATATAATTTCTTCACGTTGAGTTTATTTTAACATTTATGCATGACGAGTTCCAACCAAAAGACTTGGTCATCATCAGATGCAGAACAAAACATCAGAACAGAACATTTGTTCTGCATCTGATGATGACCAAGTCTTTTGGTTGAAATTAGTCATGTATAAATTTTAAAATAAACTCAACGTGAAGAAATTATAGAAAGTTATTTCAAATCATTAATAAAAATGTGTTTGTTCCCAAAGAGGTATCATAAATTTAAAAAAAATGCAGGAGAACATAAAAATATAAACCATTTATTTTTTATGCAATCGAAATCATTAAGTTTTTATGAATCTGTAGTAAAAATGGCTACCTGAAGTATGGTGTTTAGTGAAGTAAAAAATTAAAGTAAAAAGTTATTTTTGTTTGTAGTTTCTATATATTTATAAGTTCATACATAAAAGATGATTTAAAGAAATTCTCAGACAAATATCATCGTGATTTGTGTGGGATTTGAACCCACATCCCCAGGCTTGTGCTAGAACCAATGTGCCCAGGCCAACCAATATTTATATCAGTAAATGTTTATATTAGTAAATAATATAAACCTGTAATAGGTAATAAATGCGCATTTGATTGACGTTCAATCCAAAAAAAAACATATATATTTATAAGTCAAAAATTCTTTTGAAAATGCTTCAATTATCACAAAATCATTATATGCTGCTAATTTTATCAATTTATTCCATGTACTGTGCTAATATTTTACTGTGCGGATTAATTTCTATTTAACTAAAATTTTAATTAAAAAACTTTGTTACTTTTATTTTTTTAAGTTAATATTAAAAAAATATCGATCATTCGAAACCCAACATCGTGCCACACTAACTTCGACGGGCCGGTTCAATCTTCCGGATTATAAACAATTCAGAATAAATACACATTTTGATAATAGTGGTCCAATATGGTGAATTCGCTCGAGTGGCCTTGGACACTGCTTTGCAAATGAATTCTCAATATGTTCTTTAACTGTTTTACAATTCAAAGCACTTCACGGGTTTTTTCCGCGTTTGAAATACCCGCTATGTTGCAACTGCTTGGATTCGCACTAACGATATCCTGAAACGTATTTTTTACTAAGCATATGAAACTAAATGACTAAAACACATAACTACTAAAGTAAAAGATACAATTTGTGATCTTTCACGAACTCTATATCACTTTTTTCCCCCGAAGGTGGGCGGCTCACAAACATGATAAAAGATAAATAAATTAAAAATTTTATATTCATCCATTATGACTAGTGAGCTTATGAGTTTTATTATATGTACATATAAAAAAATACATAATTCTTTATATTAATTTATAGTAGTTGTTAAGGTTGTGTTTACAATACGGTATACGGCTGTTACCTGCTCCTGTGCGTAGGTCGTGGGACTTAAACCATGTGGCTTAAGTTGGTAGCGTATTTTTATATATATCCTACATTTCATACATCCTATATTTCTATAGCCTGATCAGATCTAAACGCCCGAGTTTTGTAAGAAAAAGGTTATATAATAATGCTATTGAGCAGCATAAATACGCAAACTTTTCCTTCTAATATAAAACTGCAGTGTAGAACTCAGGGACCCACTTCACTATTTTCCCCCTAAAAAACCATGATCATTGGCTCAGCATACGTATAATATATGCTCAATGAAATGGTCGCCAATCTCCTCTGAGGATAGGTACATGATGATGATATATAAAGGCATAGGATGTGTCCAAAAAGAGTATCGGGTATTTGTTTTGGTGACCGTTATTGCGATATGGTGCGAACATTTTTGGGCCCAGAGTTGCAGGAGTTTCAAGGTTTCAACTCAAGAAAGTGGTTCCAACAAGACCACTTGCCATACATCCAATCAATCAATTTAACCAATAATTTAATTCCCTAATAAGGTCATTCCACGTAGAGGTAACATCAACTGGCCTCACAGAAGCCCCGACCTTAGCCCTCTTGACTATTTCGTATGGGGCTACCTAAAAAGTAGGGTTTATGAGAATAATCCGACGAACATAACGGAATTGAAACAAAACATCAGGTCAGAAATGGCAGCAATATCGAGGGCTATGTTTCAGCGTGTTATCAGCTATAGGATAACATCATCTTTTCGAAATAATAATTTTCCATTTTGTATTCTTATAATCAACAATAAAAAAAAATACTTGATTACTAGTAATTTTTGTTTTACTGAACTAACAAATACCCGTTACTCTATTTGGACACACTGTATATATGTATACATACACATATACATACGAAAGACTTCGTAACTTCAGCTTTCAGTTTTTTTTTTTTCAGCTTTCAGTAATGTCATTGCGGAATTCCAAATGCAATTTAAAAGCCTGACTTCCCGGTTTTTTCCGCGTTTGAAAATCGAACGCTCGCCGTTCGACATTCAAATATCTCGTGCTTGAATTCCGTTGCATTTTAATTCTGTTTTTACTTGTGGCAATTATGGCTAATGTGGTTTTAATAACACGATTCGGACTAAGCAGCTGTAACTGCACCTTCACTCGCACGAGCTGAATAATACAAGACCGATGATTATGAAATCGGATTCATAAGTGATATCACGACTGAAAGCGACATATTATATTTACATTGATCTCTCCTGCTTCGTTGAATATTCATATATAAATATATACAGAGATATATTTTTATTGCCTTAGCTTTCCATCATCGTTTGCCAACGTGAGCATACATATTTTCACTATGACGCGAATTTCAAATTTCGCGTTAAAATGCCTCGCATTACGCGAATTTCTTATATTAAGTATGTGTATGAACATAATGTATTCGTTGACTTATCTTAACAATTAAAAACAGCGTTGGTTGTTATGAACGTATTTTACAAGAACGTGAAAGAAACGCTACCCAAAAAGACAATAGATTTATTTTTCAGTAAAAATAACATGTAATACTGCATAAAGTGTTCTTAAAACTAAAGTGGTTGATTCAAATGATTTGTACTAAGTTTTGACTATGTATGTATGTTTAATCGTAAACCCCAATATAAGCGAATTTCACTTAACGCGATTTTTTCCGGAACGTATTTTTGCGTAAAGCGGGGTATTACTGTATATATATATATATATATATATATATATATTTAAAATTATCTATACAACGTATCCCTCATGTAAAGCGTGGTATTGCTGTATATTAATTTTTGCGGCTAAGGGATTTTTAACAAACATTTTTTTTAACCAAATTCAATACCACATAAATAACTCACAATGAGTAATTTTTATTATAATATAATACTATTGTATTGCATGCATTGATTTATTTTAATAAATTGTTTAAATTTTCAGTACAAAAAGTGATCAAAGCAATGTAATAAGTAAAATAACAAATTAGTAATTAATACATACATGCATTTATTTTTATTTTTTTATTTGAACGATTAGTTGATTTTTAGTGTTGATAATTTTTAAATCGTCGAGTAATTCACTGTAGTGAGTAAATATTTGATTATAGATACAAGCGTGCATTAGGAGCTTGAAATCATCCACGTTATATTGAAATACGTAATGCGCAAATAATATTACATGCAAATAGCACTGTACACAAAGACGTTGCGAGACGCTTCCTGGAGTTTGAATTGCTTCGAAGAAGATGCTGGTAGGAAACCGCAGGCCTGGGGCGGCTAGTACCGCGCACAAGTACAGGCAGGAAGTACTCACGCTGCCAACATGTGCCTCCGACTAATATTACAATATTGGACAGTTCCTCTAACGCAGCGATGGCGAACCTGTGACACGCGATACGGGATGGTTATTTTTATAAAAATATAACAAATTGTAGATATTTTTAAATGTGACAAAAACACAATATAAAATGTGGCACACCCAGCCCAAAAGGTTTGCAACCACTGCTGTAATGTATTGACTCCAGCGGCTCCCGTCACATGAATTAGCAACGAGTTATGACGGAGTTATATTTAATAAATAAGTTATCTTACGCAGCGTAAACATAATAAATAAAAACTTAATCGAGTATATACTTATTTATTGATGCAACAACGTCTTAAAATTATTCAGGTGTGCATGCTATATGTTGCCTAATAACAATGTTGAATCTGAATACCTAAGGCAGATATTGTCTCTTCGTTTGTGATAATATTTTTTCTGCTGTTAACGCTTCGTGTGTAATTCATAACACTTCTAGAACCGCTTAATATTTATATTTTTTGCAAAACTAGTTACTAAGTATAGATATATAAAATTATATACAAATCGCTTCGCCTCTGTGCCAGCACCGCAGCGGCTTTTGAAACGTCATTATGTTAGCAGTCATGAACCTGCAGTAGTAAAATCCATACATATTTATACTCCGGGCCATCTGTGAGCTTCTGACGAATGCAAATGTCTCTCCCTGTCTCCTGAGACACGAGACAGCTACAGAGACATGAGACACGAGCCGCTGTTTACAAAACAAAGTTTCCCGACGACTTCAAAGAAGACCTTGCTCAAAATGTATATGTCTATCGGTGGTTAAGCTGCCTGCACATCGCAACAACAGACCAGAAAACTGAGTAGTTTGTAGACACTTTATTATGTAGTCTACAAAGATA
Organism: Atopsyche davidsoni; assembly: GCA_022113835.1. Taxonomy (NCBI): domain Eukaryota; kingdom Metazoa; phylum Arthropoda; class Insecta; order Trichoptera; family Hydrobiosidae; genus Atopsyche; species Atopsyche davidsoni. The sequence continues at coordinate 1,745,104 of JAILWY010000012.1, read as the reverse complement.
ATGTTCAAAAACACTCCCTGCGGAAAATTCGGTTAAAAAAAATTCCTCCTAGAAACATTGTCATCCTCGATCCTTCTTACTTATTATTTTAATAAAGAATATATAGAAACATGTAAAGGAACTCTTGCATCATTTTTATCAACAACATAGCAGATATTTTTACGTAAACATAAACAAAAATACGTGAAGTTATTCACAATAGACTGGATTTGTTTGAAGTACTCTATATGAATAATAAAATTTTAAAAAAAAACATACACACCAAAATTTAACACTGGTTTAAAATCATAGTAAATAGTGACAACGGCTTTGAATAACGGCAAGGTCAAGGTTATAGTAATCTTGCATAAACAACGCTAATGTTCTATAACTCTGTAATAAATATCAAACCTTAGATAACTTTACCTATTAAAGGGATCATCGTGCCGGTGTAAATCTAGATTTAACGATATGAGAAATCGGTTAATCTAACGAGATATAATGTCCATTGAAGTGCCCATTGGTGCAAAGCAGTTATTCCCAAGCGGTGTTACGCGGAATAAAACTTGGATACAGCGGCCCACAAACGTTGCGATACAAACCGGAAATTAGCATATAGCGTCATATTTATTATTTGAATGTTTTTTTTTGTTACACCAAAAATAATAATGAAAAAGAGGATGCCGGTTGTGTTACAACGTGTGTTTGCAATTTTTAAAAATCAAGGGCTTTATCAGACGAATTTGTTACCTTTGAAAATATGCACGTAAATAAATTATTATTATTTTTTTAATTTGTGGAAAGTACTTTGCGGTTTTAAAAGGGTTCTGCATTGTTGAGAATCACTGGTTTTAGGTCAGTTTTGTTATTGCTTCTTTGTAAATGTCTGTATGGATTTATTGCCGCGCGTTTCAATAAATATTATACAATCGGATGAAAAACAACAGCGCAAAGTAGTGCACAAGTTATTATATCAAACATATTGGATGTAAATCAAGTAGAGATGCAACAATCAACCTAGACTACCTTGAATTAAATTTTTATGAATATTTACAATATGTATTATGGTTTTTAAAATATAGTGGTGATGTCTGAAGAAACCTAAGAGAAGTGAAAGCGCTCACAAAATAAATACAATCTTAATAATCTAGTCATTTGGCCATTCATATTTGTATTAACCATATAAAATTGTATACTGCTAATGTTTGTAAAGTAAACACTGTGATAGTAAGTAGGTATATAGATTTTAGTTAATGCTTACAAGTAAAGATTTCAAGTAATGATCATATTTGATCATTATTATATTAATTAATACATTCGAATAAAAAAATACTGTGTAAACACACTTGACAATATTTTGGCCAACTCTCTAATGCCCATAAGCGTTTATTCCTGAAATAAATTGAGCCCAAGAGCTTTAACGAAGAATTCAAAAAGAGGCATTAAGCTTTACTGGGAATTCAGAAAATACCTGCATTCGCAGACTAAATGTGGTAAAAAAAAATGTGAACCTACAGCAATACCGTAACCAACATACTGCGCAGAACTTTTTGGTTACTTATAAAGATTATTAGAGATATTTGCTAAGTATCAACATAGTAAATTAGAAGATAGTCTCTCGGGATGTGAGATCTACTCATCTACTCGTATATCCAACATGCAAAGGTCCAAATTAAGATATGTCGGTTTTGCGTGAGGATGTCTCTATGCGGGCTTTCCAATCAAGCATATGTGTTTTACACCTGTTTCTCCATGAAATTTTTCAACTGCGCATTTTCATCATCAACAAAAATAAACTTTTCAGAGCAGCCTGCTCGCAGTGCGAAAATCCGAAGGTGAGGACAAGGTGTGTTCGAATTCCTCAAGAACACACGGACACACCTCTGTGGACCGGGGAAACAATAAACGCCTGTATGACATCATAAGCTTTGTATGATTTGGGCATAAATTTCAACATCTTACTTCGTAAACCGAAAGCCATAACTCTTATTTATTATTAGTCGAGACAACTCAGCCTGCGAGCATTTAAATCACACAAGCAACAGGCTCGAATATCAATATACTATAAACCCAATAGATATTTAAATCGAAATATAAAGTCTTTGTATATATCTTATCGCATAAGTGTTATCGACTGTAGATTTTTTTTATTTAAAAAAATATATATGAAAATCGTATACAAGCGTATAGATATTTAAAAACGCCTAAAATAAATCTTGTTTCAGAAGTGATATTCTTTCATCCTTTTTCAGGTGATATTATGGATATTGAGACAGCGTTTTCATATGAACCAGTAGAGTGCTTTTAGGCAGGAATTTTTTAATACATTTCATAAAAAAATAAAACTTAAATACACATTTTAATGTTATTAAACTATTTATTGTTTGGTGTTGCAAGCAAAAATATATTTTAAATAATTCAAATTTTAGATTATTTTATTGAAACCAGTTATTTTAAACTAGTGACGACATATTTAGCACATTGAACGTTATTTACGAGGCTTAATTCATTGAATAAAACAGCCTCTTAACTCACAGCAAGGCACTCCCTGAGCCGTTAGTATTATACCATTAAACTGTTAAAATAATTTTATCGTAATAATTTTTGATCTATGTACACATACATAAACGGAATATTTCTTTGATTATCATACATAGATATCAACACAGCTATAAATATTAATAATTAAGAACCCAAAAATATTTTTACATATTTTTTCTAGCAGCCGATAATATCTGCAAAACTATTCGTAGTCATGTGTTAATTGAAGGGGGTCTTACTGCATATTATGAATATTCATTTCTTGTTATTAATAAATCATAATAAAAAACAATTATAACCCCGGGGGCCGCCTGTATAAGATCACGTTGAAAAAGCAACGGTTAATAAATCAAGCAATTAATATTAAAGATATTTCGGACGAGACCCGCGTTATGGGCGTTCATAATTTTTTAATAACATTTTTTTGCACTGCAAAAAGTGATCGATGCGTTTTGCGATCACGATTGTTGATTTTACAAAATACAGCCTTAACATCTACAATGGATACGCCATGTTTTTAGGCTATCGATTCACACACGAAAAGGCAAGTTATTTCTAGAATATTTTTCCCGATGCATTTGAGATTTGAACCCACATCTCCACTTATATCACCACTGTAACTCATCGAGAATTTGAATAATTATAACAAGTGTAATTCACTAACATTTTTTTACATTACTTAAATACAGTAATACCCCGCTTTACGCGACCCCGTTATGCGCGGTTTCACTATAACGCGTATTTCAAATTTCGCGTTAAAATGCCTCGCATTACGCGAATTGCTTATTTTAAGAATGTGTATGAAGATAGTGTAGTCATTGACTTCTCTTAACAATTAAAAACAGCGTTGGATGTTATGGACGTATTTTTCAGTAAAAATAAGATGTAATACTGCATAAAGTGTTCTTAAAATTAAAGTGATTGATTCAAATTATTAAGTTTTGACTATGTATAATCGTAAACCCCGATATACGCGAATTTCACTTAACGCGTAAAGCGGGGTATTACTGTACAGTTCTTCTTAGTCTTGAAGGGACATTAGGGTGATTTTAAAATCTCTGGACATATTTTATTATCTTTGGTCAAGTATATATTTATAATTATTTTCAGGTTGTGTTAAAAGGCGAATTCCGATGTGTCATTTGTCCGATGCCACAGTTTCGATTCTGCAGTCACTTTTAAGTAATTTTTAGTGTATGTGGAGTTGAGCGCACCTCTCCGAGTTTCAATTTTCTACATTTTGCGCACCTCTCCGATCGATGTGCATTATCTATTTTTAAGTATTACTTAGTTCACGGTATAGTATTTCAGCGATGTTGATTGCTCGGCGCTGGCTGCGTTCACACCTCATGGGAATTCCTCTAAAAACCCTGGGTATGGCGACTAATTTGTCGTGGACCCTGATGCTGGGCAGGAGACAGGAGACGAGGAATCCTCGGCATGCCGCCGGCACCACTGGCCCCTCTTCTCTTCTCAGCTCTTCCTTTTGTCTCTGCAGCAGAATGCGGCCGCCGAGACACGTGCTGGCCAGAGGTGAACCGGGAATATTCCACTTTTTAATAAAGTATTCAAAATATATTACATTCACAAATAAATTAATGTTTATTACAATTTAAGCTTGCATAAATAAAAGTGTTTAAAAATTGATGTACATAAAAAATAAAAGCTTCGATCTTCTCCATTGCGGGCCCTAACTTTTCTCGGGCGAGACGTTCGGATTCCTTATTCAGTCGACCAGAGTAAGAATGTCTCCCGTATACGGTTCATGTAAAAAAAAATATTATTTAAATTATACGGCTCAGAACTATCGATTATTGTATTCGATAGTGCTCTTCACTACTTTCAGATATTCTTTTTATCTCTCTTGTCGACTTTCTCTGGCGATATTTGTAAACGTAGGCTTTTTGCAAAATACACGTGGAGGGAGATATTTTTACAATTTACGAGGTTGCTTTCCATATCCAGTCTCCTTGAGTTCGTGTGGATGTGTATAAGCCCGGACAGGACTCAGTTCCCTTGGCTATAATAAGACTAGAGGCGGTGTGAGTGCACCTCGGCATCCTCACAGGATATGGGCTCGTTCCTTTATATTATATTCTGTGGTGAGGTTTTCTAAATTTGTTAACATATTGCTGTGTTGCCGCTACACGCAAGTTTTTTTTTCATATGTTCAATATCTTGAGCACACTTATTCATAAAACATAACACAGCTTCGATTTTCGATAAGGTTCAGTACAACAATGCTGTAAGCCACGTGGTATATATCGTGCCATCGAGTACCTCTGTATACTATTTTGAGACTTTTTGCCTCAATGATTCATAATGTGGTGGTGATTCACAAAGCACAGGCCGTTATTCAGGCAGGTTTTCCTGAAGACTCTAATAATACAACGTCACTTCCCTCGCCGGTTCCTGAATTATCTGAAACATTTCGTTAGCCACATGGCCCCCGTTGACTTAGAATGCCTGTAACATCAAATAATTCCAACGAAAACGCAAGCTTGAGTGCACCGTTAACCATTCATTAAATTAATATACCCAACAGTGATATTTAGTGGATTTCAAATAGATATTTAAGTAAAATACTATTTTAAGGTATACAATGCTACAAAGCTTGTATACTTTGGTGTATTTTGTCAAAACTTGAAATCATCAACATCAGAGCTCTATATTTTAATGCAGTCATCCTTAGGATTATAATCTTGTATTATTCAGGACCCTCTCAAGGCGAGAATCCCATTTAGGTTCGCCATCGCCAAGTTTTGCTCTAACTAGATTATTTTCCAAGATACACGTGATAGAGCTTTACTAATTAATCGAGGTACTTCAGTCGAGAGTGCCAAGAGAAACGAGAATTTAATCTTAATTGCAGAGTTGACTTAAATTTTATTTTAAAAAGTATAGGATCAAGATCAATGATATTTTTGTATAACAACTGATAAATTGTATGAAGACAAATTATAAATGATGGTATTGAAGTATTTCCAAAATTTCTACATGTTAAAAATAAAATAAAGCAAGAATGTGCTGAAAAAAATTATGTATTTTTTTATAAAAAAGAGGCTTTTATTGCTTTTTTCTATTTATAAAGACTTAATATATGTATACATAAAAACACCAAAGCTCTTTGGTAGGTTTACTGCTTCACACGTGTCTCGTTAACGCGGATAATTTAAATAATGATCACAGTTTGACTGGCAGTTCTATTACTGGTTAATTTTGAATTTGGAACTATGCACGACACTTTCCGGATGCGGTTCTAGTTCTAAATTTAAAAAAAAACAGATCGACGTCCGTTTGTTTGCGTTCAAGCGGGCCGATAAATCGGCTGCCAGGCGATCGATTGTTGCCATTAATTATTGTGTAGTCGATCGAATTATTGTATATCGGATGTCAATCGAAAATCGTGAATCGTTTATTTATAAATCGCAGGGATACTATCGGAGGCCGACCGGCGAGCCGGTGAATGAATTAAAAACCTGATTTCACGTGTGAAAATATCAAAAAATATACCGCGCATACGAATTTCTTCAATGAAATATTGCAAATTTATGCCACGTTGAATATCAGCTTCAGTATTGAAACATTGATGTATTTTGCATGACAATGTGTACAGGAAAAAAAATAAAAAAATTAATAGATGCAAATATCTTATTTATTGCTTTTACAGATAACAAACAACTCTCCCCATTCTGTTGCTTGTGCGTTGCTGCCATTCTGTATCCTGAGTGTTTGTAAAGGATCGGTAATTAAGTAGTGGACATGGAATTATTGTTTTTGAAGTACTTTGTCGATGTGGGGGAGCTCCTGTTATTGTTTCTGCAGTTGAGTATCAAATCTAAAAGGATTATACATATAATAATCCTATTGGGCAGCAGCAATACGCAGATATTCTCCATAAGAAAACCATAAACACTGGCTCAGCATAAGTATAACCTTTAGAACAGTGATGAGCAACACGCGGCCCGCTGAATATGTTTATGCGGCCCGCCAAGCATTTTTAAAATTGAATTTATTTTATCTACTGTATTTATATTTATAGCTGTATGCTTACTATGCTCAGAGACTGTGTCGACATTAAAAGAATATAACATAAAAAGGCATTACGATACAAAACATGAACAACAATTTAAAAACATAACAGGTCAACTCCGGATAGATAAGTTTAATCAAATGGAGAAAAACATAGGAAAACAACAGACTATTTTTAAAAATCAAGCTATTTTTATCAAATACGGCAGTAGAGGCTAGTTTTGTTGTCAGTCAAATACTGGCAAAAAATGAAACCCTTTGCGGATGGAGAGATGATAGAAGAATGTCTGACTGCTGTTACAGAAATAGCATTTCCTGATAAAATAAATATTATTTCAAACATTAGTTTATCAAGATTCACCATTGTTCCACGTTCACGCACCACGTTCTTTGGCACTTGATGAGAGTTGCGATAATAGCGATACAGCACAACTGGCTATTTTTTACGTGGTATTAACACCAAATTTAATATTACCGAAGAATTGTGTTCACTGATTCCAATGCAAGGGACTACAACCGGCAAAGACTTGTACGATGAACTACAGTCTGTAGATATATAAACATCGAAAACTTTTATACATTTTATGTGAGCCCTGAGAAATTTCCGCTTTTGACGAAAAATGCAAAGCAAATGATGTCTTTGTTTGTTCGGAAGTACGTATGTTTGCGAACAATTGTTTTCAACCATGAAATTAATCAAAAATGACCACCGATCAAGACTAGAAAGCTGCGTAGGTGTAGCTACCTCATCAATTCCGGTTGATATTGATCAGCTTGTATAGAAAAAACAGTGCCAAATAACTCATTAAAAATTTCAAGTAAATTCGTTTTTCTGATATTTTCTTGTTTGTTTTTATTTTGCATTAAAATTTACTTTTTTTAAATATTTTTTTGTTTTAATGTTTATTATAAATAAAGTTTTGTAAATTATTAATAAGTGTTACTTTATGTGCGGCCCGCCAAACAAAATTTAAATTTAAATTGGCCCGTTGATTAAAAAGGTTGCTCACCCTTGCTTTAGAAGGTTATTTTTATCAACTAATTAAAATTGAATTAACGCCTTCTTTACGCTCTGCATGCTGCGATTGGAGATACGCATACTTGTGTATAAAAAAGAGTTTTCTTTTCAGAATTTGTTTAGGAGTTATACATTTTGATCCCAGGGTCGACCATCCACGAGATGCTGAGCGAATTATCCAGCGACAGGATATCTCCACGGCCAGTTGGTAACTAATGACGTCTAATTAAACAAACTTTCGTTTGGAGATATCCGCCCATCGGAGAACCTCCGCGGCTATTGCTCGTGGAAAAAAACAGACTCACTTTATTATACTCTAATACGATCCTCGGGCACGTTTTTTATTACTCACTGTCCTCTTTTTTCTCCTCTCTTTGTGTTTTTTGTCTTGCTTAAATATACTACAGCTCATTTTTCGTTGTTTTAATCTGCAATTAGATCTAATATTTTGATAAAATATAATACATTTATGAATATTGGTATAACGACACATAAGATTAATATCCCTGCCAAAAAATAAATCACTGCTCTCAGTAATACAAAAAATCGAAAGATGTTAAAATCCATTTTAGATTTTTCGTTATTTTATAAATTATCAATATGTTTATCCTTAGAAAGTAGCTTTTACTACTGTACAACTAAATAAATTGCCTGCTTTCCCAAACATATATTTTGTGAAAATAGCGCCTTCTTTTGCGTTTTTCGCCAAAACTGTAAAAAAAATTTAAAAAGAGGACACAATAAGGTCTAAAGTCGGTTGTGTAGTCCCTGTGTATAGACAGCTTTAATGTACGACTAAATAAAATAAAACTGACTTGTAATTCCAGTTTACGGTATGTTTATGGCAATATTAGGTAGCGAGGTATTTTTATTGATTTTGAAGTTATTGAATAAAATCTAGTTCTAATATTCTTTTAGCCAATTCCAGTTTCTCAATGCTGAAAAAATCTGATCATGCTTGTTTTTTTTTTTTAATCACATACAACTATTTATTGGTTGTTATTTCATAAAATTAATACCTAGAACATTTTGTACAGTAGGTAGAAACATGATGTGTAAAGGCACCTTGTTAGGTAGGGTAATATAGTTTGTTAAAAATTAATAGTAAAAACAGATGTTGTCCTAATATGTAAATATGATTTCGTGAGATCTTTAACTTTTAAATACTACATATTCAAACAAAAATAAATAGCCTGTTAGTTAGGCGATAACGAATATTTATTTTTGTGGATACTTTTGCCTTTCAAGGGCTGCTTAAGAGTGAAATCACTCGAGTACTTACAAACAAAAATATTCGTAAACTCCTAGTCAATCGGCTATATATATTTGCTGTACGCATTATGTCAGTTTCGTGTATTGTTTTTGAACATAGTATGTTTACGGACACTCGATACTGGGCAATCTCTCCTATTTGGTGATCACTCGCCCGTTCTGGCTTTCCGCATAGTATGCCTCTACGTGCCGGTCTAAAATGGAGTCAACCAATTAACACGGACGCCAATCTTGATCGGACGATAATTTCAGACCTTATCAAAGCCGACTCGATGCCGCACAGGATCAAGGCCGTTCGATCACATCTCGTTGGTGAACTATCGAGTCGAAATCGATTCGAGATTCTGACAAGAGATCAACACCGAGAAGAAGAAAACTTTCAATGCTATTCAAAGCCATTTACTAATGCGGATTGACGAAAACCGTAGCGTAATCACGTCTTATAACTTTTTAAAATATATGGATTTAATGTCTCAGCTAACACGGTTACAGCCAAAATGAGAATTCAATCAGATCAGCTATAAAAATATATCAAAAATAATCACACGGTGTAAGAGATTTTGACGACATTTTTTAAAATGAAAATTGTCAAATTTTGGGTTTACAATGCTTTTAAAAGGCAAAAGCGCTATCAAATTTTTAATCTGAATGTGATATATGCAATATGTGTATGAGAAATCGATTCAAAATTAAACGAGAATAAATATTGGTGAAGCGAATGATTGAACCTACACTTCACGACTGTGGTCAGTTGTTGTTTTCAAGCCAATTGAATGAGTGGTTTTTTAACTCGGCGAAAGTTTAAATCGTTTGATGCAAGTTCTAACAAGGCTGATAACTAAATTTGTACTACAACATAAAGAATTCTTGCAAGTCGATGTATAATGTATATATATAAATATTTATCTAGCTTACTAAGTACATATGTATTGAACTTGAGTAAATTTCCATACGTTATAATGATAACAACGATTCTCGTATCTGCGAGATCACTTACCCAAATGCCCAATTTTGCGGTGTTTTCTCTTACCTGTAAAAATAGAGAAAAAATATTTTTAAAAAGTCACAAAAGTACTTTTATGATTTCGATCATAAATGTATATATTTTTTATTACAAAATTTTAAAAACATAGCAACACGATTATCAACCAACGCTGCGACGTCTGAAAGCAAAACCATCCGGCTAAATTAGAATGTTGTCTTAACATTGCATGTTTAATGAAAGTATTGCACAAACCTTAAAAGATCCAGGGTAAAGTTCAAATTCAATCAGACATGGGTCAGACCATTACGCAAGAGATAGACCGGAATTAAAAGCTGAATACTAAAATACACATGTCATCAGTATATTTAAAAAAAAATCTAATATCGTTCACACAGATAATAAAAAAAATCTGCCAAAAGTATGATGGATGACTCTTGTATAAGTAATTCTAAGAAATATACGAAATGTTTATTTGTTATGAGATATTTATATTCTACGTATTCTAGGTATTTTATTTTTTACTCTAATACAAACCAATTTTTTTTTGTGGGATAAAACACACGCACCTTCCCTGTTTTTGTCACCTGTTAAGTGACATTTTTATCTCAAAGCCCAAAAACTAAAGTGACGGAAATGATTAAGTAAATTAAGGCGTTACAACCCATAAGGGTGTGTGAGTAAATGTAATCTTGATTGAGTGTAGCTTTTCATTTTCATTATTTAAAAAAAAACTAAGTATTTTTACAAGAATATATATGATTAAATTTCAAAGAAAATATTGCATGTTAAAAAAAATACACAAATACAGGGAATAATAAGCTTAAATTGATAATATAAATAACCGTTTTGCTGATCTGAATTTTAAGTAAGGTATTTAATTAATGTGTAAAATTGATTTATTTTTATATAGCTATATTATTTTATTGATTAAATATTTTTTTTTATATAATTGCATATTGGATTGAGAAGTTATTACAATTACACAACCATTTAATAATAACTGTGTGTGCAAAATACACGTAGTAAATAATGCAATTAAAGTGGTATGATTGATTGCTGCGCGGGTATATTTAATTATACTTTTAATGGATAATCGAGATTTTTTTTGAAGAAGTTATTATTAATAAACTATTCTTTATTATGTATTCATATTCCAGTACAGAAGCTGTTTTGGAATTACATAAATCATGCAATACAAGGAATTTTTCATTGATTATATTGTAGTATGTATTGTGTTAATAAAAAAATATTACAATAGAAAGTTTGATCCTTCTAAAAAACGGTTTTTTTTTTTTTTTTTTTTAATATATATGTTAATGATATTTTTTTTATATTTTTTAATGTTTTATATATTTCTAGCTTCGAAATTTTTATTTTGATTCGATGTCGTTTCGTATAGAGCTTGTAACTGTGGCGCTTGGAAATAGCTCCGGCGTGTGCAGATCCTCTCCTCCAGCAGACTCCTCGTGCACCAGGTGGCACCTGGAGGAGCCTGGGCGGAGCAGGAACACGTTGGAGCAGCAATGCTCGGAATTCCCGGAATCGGGAACGATAATACCGGTCGATACGCACTCAGGTACTTGTGGGCAGTCGCTACAGTCTTCACCCTACTACCTGCGACTGCCTCCGTTTATTCACTTCCCGATTTCCGCGAGCTCTGTATATTCACAACCGAACGATAAATTATAACGTTTACCACTGCTTTGAATAGTAAAAATAGTTAAAAGTTAGCCTGAAGGACGAGAAACTGTAGATCAAAAATCCGATTTTTTTATCGAGTTTATCGAAAGTTACCCCGAAGGACGAGAATTTTGTTCAGGTGTTCAGATCGTGTAATTATAAAAAATATAAACATTATGGCATCATCAAGTCAAGGTGGTAATTCAAAGTTGATGCAGGTATTTATAATCAACAAATAAATCAATAATACTGATTTAATGCGAATGGGACATGAAATTTAAACTCCCAATGCGACACAGCCGATTTTTTAAACAAACCTGTTTTTGTAGGAACTATGAAATAAATTCGCGTGAAACCGTATGCATTATTATAATATTATTTAAGCTTATACGTTTTTATTTTGAGTCGCAGTCACTATGTTTTCATTATCTAGGGTAAAAACATTTATATCTTCGTGTTATCAGTATTGTAAACAGCACCTAGTCTAGAAGTTGTAAATTTATTATGGCCGCAGATAAGAAAGCCTCAAGATTTAATGCATAGGGGAATATGTAGCTGCAAAGTAATAAATAAGTCATATTTATTTTTATTTTATCAAAGAAAGTTAAAAACATGCATTCAAAATCACAAAATGCGAAGTAACTTAGTTTTGATGATTTCTTGTGCATATGAAAATATTAAATATACCATGAATGTTTTTATCAACGAGTGTATTTTTAAAATACAACTCAAATATATTTATGTTAAGTTACGCGTTTCTTCTTTTTAAATATTCCAACGTTTCGGTCCCGGTACTAGTCATCTTAAAATAATATAAATATACACTAATTTATATATGTGCTACTTGAGAATCACGTTATCATTCACAAACATTAGTAAATATATATATAAAAAAATTATTTCAAAATCTGTGTGCATCGTTTGGACCCACCAAATTCCAAAGTCTGAATATAAATCACTTGCATGACTGTACAACAATTATTAAAATTAAAATGAAAATAATCTTAGATATATAAATATAGCATCATTCTCGTGGCTATTGTTTTTCGTTTCGTTTAATCGTATTAATATATCATACAAGCAGACAAGGGTTCTGATAAGATATAGCATTAATTTAAAAACAAATAAATTTAAAATACACCGTAAGATAATTTGTATTATGTTGCTACAGATATAACAGCAATAGCAGATATATTATTTCCCCGCTGTTTGCTCGCCGCCGGATGCGCAGACTACGTGATTTTTATTTATTTTTTTAAAATAAAACAATGAGGAATATCAATGTATTAACTTTTAATCTAATTTACAAACCGCAGTTTAAAATATGTTTTCGGAATGTTAAAAATAAATAAAGTTCATAAGTTTGTTAATATTGGATTCCTCCCGCTCTCCTCATTTTGTTGCTTGTGCATGGCAGCCATTATGTGCCTTGATCGTGTGTAAAGCATCGGTAATGGAGTAATGGACCAGTACCTTGTCGAAGTGGTGGCCTCCTGATGTTGTTTCTGTAGCCTACTATAAAAGGAGTAACGGATCTAAACGCCAGAGCTATGTAAGGAAAGGATTATATAATAATTATATTGGGCAGCAGCAAAACGCAGACTTTTCCTTGCGGTGTAGAAGGAGCAGGAAACCCTAATTCACACTGATACAGCATAAATTCATGCTGTATCAGTGTGAGAAGAATTTAATGTAAATTTTTTGATTCATTAAATTAAAGTTATAATTTTACGGGCTACAATCAATTGTGTCGATCTGTGTTTCCCTGCTTACAAAATTCAATTAACACAAGAACTGAAGCCCAATGACCATGCACAGCAAAGAGAGACGAAGTTAAAACACTATTCCGACCATATTTTGTATGAAATTTTCGAACTGCGGCTGGCAAGCTTTCATTATTTTTGAAATATTGTTCAATAATGATGACACGTTGTTCTATCGCGTAACGCTCCATTTTTACTAACCCTAAACCAGAAGCTCCCAACTTTTCGTATCCAAGAGCACATTCTAGAATGCCGGTCGGGCGGCGGGCACCATTTATTTTTTAAAAGGTTTATTTAAAGTTGGACATAGTCAATAAAAAAATATATTTCACAAAAAGTACTTTATTCCAAAAATATATAAAAAATATTGTTTATATAAAATAAAATAAATAATGGTCGCACAGCGGCGGGCACAATTAAAACGGTCGGCGGGCGCCATGGTGTCCGCGGGCATAGGGTTTAGGGCCTAAACTATCAGCTGTCAAATTGTTTTTTTTTAAGTGTTCCAAATTCAAATCTTGCAGATCTTGAAGAACACGCAAAAATTTAAGTTTAGTACAGGTAGGCTGTAATCCGCGGTTTATAATATACGCCGCTGTTAGTCCGCGGAGTTCCGAGCCGCTCAGGCAGTGGCGGGGCGGCGATATCGGTATGGGGCCGCAAGAACTGGTCCCCCGCGTCCTTGCGGCCCTGCCTTGTAGGGCCTTGCCCTGCCCCTCCGCCCCTGCACTCAGTCCGACATCCTCCACCAACGACGAGCGTTATCGAATGTGATCGAATCGATCGAACAGTCGACTGTTTCAACCGCCTTGATGTTATTTCCCTGTCGCTTCGTGTTGTTAACACACAGTGTATATACAATGCAATTACAATAATACCCCGCTTTACGCGAGGAATACGTTCCGGAAAAAATCGCGTATATCGGGGTTTACGATTAAACATACACGTATAGTCAAAACTTAATATAAAAAAAATACGCTCAACTCCACATACACTAAAAATGACTTAAAAGTGACTACAGTATCGAAACTGTCACATCAGAAAAATTACGCATCGTAATTCGTAATAGCATCTGCTTTTAAAACAACCTGAAAATAATTATAAATATATACTTGATCAATGATAGTAAAATAAGTCCAGAGATTTTTAAAAACACCCTAATGTTCCTACAAGACTAAGAACTGTACAGTTATACCCCGCTTTACGCGAGGGATACGTTCCGGAAAAAATCGCGTTAAGTGAAATTCGCGTATATCTGGGTTTACGATTAAACATACATTCATAGACAAAACTCAATACAAAAAAATACGAATCATTTGAATCAATCACTTTAATTCTAAGAAAACTTTATGTAGTGTATTTTTACTATTGTCTTTTGGGTATCGTTTCTTTTGCGTTCTTATAAAATACGCTCATAACACCCAACGCTGTTTTTAATTGTTAAGAGAAGTCAATGACTATATTATATTCATACACATTCTTTAAATAAGAAATCGCGTAATGCGAGGCATTTTAACGCGAAATTTGAAATTCGCGTTGTAGTGAAACCGCGCATAACGGGGTCGCGTAAAGCGGGGTATTACTGTACACAGCTTTAAAAGTCTATGATTATGGAGCTGTACCCAACCCTGGCATAGCAACTCGTTTGCAGTTCTCGATTACACGAATCCACGATGTGAGTGTGTATCTTCTGGTGACATAACCTCAAATTTCTCAACATCGTTTTTGGTTGTTTCCTCAAAAAGTATTATTTAATGTCTGTTTCATTTAAAGTGATTACACTATGCAGTACATTTTCAATGTAAAAATCTTTAAAATATGCATCATTACATTAACACTGTGTTTTATGATACATCGCATTTAATATATATGACATCTGCGCAAGCATGTGTTTAATATAATATCTATAATAAAAACAATGTAATAATATACTTATTGCGATTATTGGGAATGTTTCACGACTGAACTCTTTGAATGAATTTGTTTAAATTTTACAGTCTTATTTATAAAAGACATCATTGGATTTTAGATAAAATATTTTAAGTAAAAATACCGATAAACTCTATTTAAAATTAAATAACTATTATGAATTTATTGATTAGATTACAATTGTACACACGCACAAATAAATATATTATGTATTACATCGATTAAACGTTAAACTTCAATATGTCAAATACGCTAGTGTGCATCTCTAATGAACACGTGAGTAAGTGCAATTAGTTTTTATCTATATTAAATCAAATTCGACACTTTCAGCAATAATATAGCTTTTACGTACAGATTGTAATATTTTATAGGCATTGTTTCAAATACGATATTCTTGAAAATTATTACATCGTGACCGATAATACTTATCAGCTGCTATAATCGCAGTTCGCTATAGAAATTTTATGAAAACAAAGCTACCCGGTCCATTTCGCAAATAACGCAATCTTGTAAAACATATTGCGGATTTGATAAATTTGTTTGAAAATCAAAGGCTTATTGGAAAATAATTTATAAGAATAATATACAAAAAACTTTATTTTGTATTTTAATATATAAATCTAAAAATGTACTTAATGCATAGTTAAAAACTAACAACGTTTATTTATGAATTGATTTTATTTTTTAAGCAGCAAATCTATAAAGTCACATATACGTATATTTGAAACATCTATGATTCATATTATATATTTATATTATTTTGTGAATAGTCAAAAGCAATTTTTATTTTTTATTTGTAAACTTGTTTATTTTATTTTAATAATACTTAAACTTTTGACGAAGAAGAGAAATGGAAATCCCAAGTGTATCCTTCAGTAACCGAAAGGACTTACGAATCGGAACGGCAGCTTTTGTAGTCTTGATTAAAGCTCTTAATAGCACCTTCAGGGTAAGTGTTCCTGAATAATGAATTTCGTCCTTGGGTTCACTTTTAATAAAGCCTGAAATCCCTCGGCACAACATGACAAAAGTCAGCCAAAATTTATCACCTTCGCTCAAGTCGTTTTCATAAAAAAAAATCTGTCACGTCTGCGTTTGTGTATATTGAAAAAGAGTAAATATTTAAAATAAAAACGTGCAATGTATTTGCGCAGATGGTTTTGCTTTTGAAAATATGTTGAAATAAATAAATCTGTGAAATGTACAAAGATGCGAACTCAAGGATAAAAAACTATCATTTCGTTATTGTATAAAAGCGATATAAAAAAAAACGCCGTAAGCCGTCTTCCGCGTTCCGTATTAAACAGAGCGTGATATTTGATTCTAATACATTTAATATAATAATATTTTTGATAACTGCGTAGTTTTTTAACTTAACAGAAGACATCTAAGCTCAAATAATCTGAAAATAGTTTAAAAACATACAATCAATATGAAAAACCGAATGGCTAGGCTAAAAAACAATTTGTTTATTTAAAAATATCTTCACAGGTATATGTTAAAAACTTTCCCTTTTTAGCTGATAGCACAACTATTAAAATACCCTTTTATATCTTTTTCATCAAGTGTCTCTCCTCAGAAGAGGTTGGCGACCATTTCACTGGGCATATAGTCATGCTGAGCCAGTGTTTTTTATGGTTTTCTAAGGGGAAAATAGTTACACCGTAGTTTTATATTGAAAGGACAAGCCTGCGTATTGCTGCTGCTCAATAGCATTATTATATAATATATTATATATCCTTTCTTTACAAAGCGCTTCCTTTTATAATTGCAATTTATAAAATCAGTAAATTCACTCAGTTTACCCTCTTGTTTTGTCTGTTATATTTTATTTAAAATGCCCATCTTTGCCATCAAGTTCTTAGTTATTTATTTAATAATTTCATCAACTCATGCAGAAAAAAGGTTTTTTCACATATTTTCCCTACATTACTTAATAACGAAAATAAAGAAATACTCAAGTATTCAGTAAAAAAATATTGATCATCTATCCATTAAATTTTCAACCATAATTTCAAGTGATTAGTAACTTCTTCAATTTATTTTACAACATATGCAAAAAAGGGTTTTTTACACATATTCTTCCTTACACAAAGCCAATAACGGAATACTACATAAATTATTCCACCAAAAAGTATTGAATACTTTTGTTCTATCCATTAAATGTTCATCCATGTTTTCTAGTGATTAGTAACTTATTCAATTCATTTTATGACTCATACACAAATAGGGTTTTTTTACACATATTCTTCCTTACACAAAGTCAATAACTAAATACATGTACATAAGCCACACATTGTAAGCCACACAATCTGCGTACAGGAACAGGGGATAGCCCCACACCATATTACAACCTTACCCATACGAACTATTGCAAATCTACCAAATAAATTTTTATTTATTTTTTTGAATATTATACATCTCTATCGGCAAATTTCTTCTAAACAGACGTGGCAATTAGAACCGTGGGTGCAAATTATGCACATCGGGTCTAGCAGGTCCCTGTCCATCATTATCGACAACTTAATGTGCAGCTGCCTCGAGCCCGCATCGACATTTCTCCCGAATCAATTAGAGCCGGAGCCCAAAATAAAAGGAAAAAGACCAGGCGACTCCCCGCGGATGCGTGCGTAGTGATTTTTTACACGAACCGATTTGTTCCGTTGTTGACATACAGGGTGATTCCAAACGTGTTACAGACTATACAATCAAAATACGTGAGTACTCAGTTCGATAGTGCCAACGTGAAAGGTTGGCGAAACCGGTCCCCAATAAAAAAAAATTACATCACTCAAGAATTAGAAGTACTCGCTGTCAAAAATATTGATGACTATACAATCGGTATCGATACGAAATAAAGATAATCTGCACATTCCCAAAATACGCTTGTTTGTAAGTACCTCACTAGGTTGTGACGTCATAGTGTTGACATATCGGGCAGCATCACATATTTATTGTGTTTTGTATATCATTACTAATATGATTAGGCACATTAGTTCATACATAGAAGATGATTTAAAGAAACTCTCAGAAAAATATCATCGTGATTTGTGTGGTATTTGAACCCACATCCCCTGGTTTACATGACCGGTGTACTAACCCTTGTACTAACGAATAAATATTGGTTGGCCTGGGCACATTGGTTCATATGTAGAGTATGATTGTTAAAAATTCTCGATAAACGGAAGTGATTCGTTAGTACAAGGGTTAGTACACCGGTCATGTAAACCAGGGGATGTGGGTTCAAATCCCACACAAATCACGATGATATTTTTCTGAGAGTTTCTTTAAATCATCTCTATGTATGAACTAATGTGCCTAATCATATTAGTAATAATATTATAAACCCGTAATGGGTAATAAATACGCATCTGATTGACGTTAATCAAAAAATAAACTTGTATATCAATAAAATTTATAGGTTGAAACGTATTTAAAAAGTTTCAAATCACCCTGTATAGTTCAAAGAGGAAGGCGAAAATATATCCCGTACGTTTTTAAGTACAGGTTTGTATTTTTTTATGTTGGTTTTACGTGGATATTTATTTAAATTAAAGTGTTCATTTTTTTACGACTATAGTAATCCTTATATTTTAATGTTATCTTATTTATAACTGATTTAATTGTGAAGACCCACGAAATTGTGATGCGATTTCTTAAAATTTCACGTGTCTATTTATTTGAACAGATTTCTTTTGTTAAGTACATTCTTGCGCTACATGTGAGCTCATTAAAGTGTAAAACAAATCATATTTAAGAGTACTCAAACATTTAGTATATTATAATACGTACATGCAAAAGCGTGTTTTAAATTGCGTATTTCATAACGTGTTAGCACAGTTGTCAGTTATGTCGTTTCGAGTACGACATTTCTATTAGGTATGTTTCTATATTCATGTAATCACTGTCAGAATAAATAATTACTCTGAAAGAAACACTTGTCAGAAAATCTCTTACCAAAAAAATGGTTCTGACACTTCGTATTATATACACTTCTTACTTGCAGAAACTACAAAGAAAGGTAATTTAACATATAACAATACGAGAGAGAGGCCTGTGAGGATCTTATATGATATTATATATTTTTAATTAAATATCTTAAATTAAAGTTCAAAATAACATTGAATATTTTAATTCTACACTATTCATTTTATTGTATTTAAATAATGCATTTTGTAAAAAAACGTATGGTGAATAAATTACTTCTCAATTAACTTATGAGATCAAGTGTTACTGATCCTTTTTTTGTTTCCATTTTTATATGTTTTTTTTCCCCTAAATATACGGTAGCAGACATTGGACTATTTAAAATGCCGTAAAGCTTAAAATGATATTAAGATATTTAAAAAAATACGATATTGTAATTGTAAAAGAGTGAAATTAAAAAGATAAATATTCCTGAAAAATAAGAGAGTTTTTTTTTTACGCCTTAATGAGCGTTTAATTTTGCTTTACTTATGCTAAAGTGTTTCTTGCTGTGTTCATTTAAAATTTTATATAACAGATATAAAATTTGAAAATATATAAAAAATATTTTAAGGATTCTATCATAAGCAACCTTTTAAAAACATAAAATTTACTACTTGATAAAATTAGGCGCTGTTGAAATCGAGCCCAATAATCCGTCACACGTGAGCCAATTAAAGGCTTGCAGCAGATTATTTTTTTTAATAATCCTTATCTCAGCTGACTGAGTAAAAAATGTAATAAAATAAACAACATGGCGTCCTTCGGGTCTCAAATCGGTCTGCGAAATTAATTAGCGAGCGCCGACCAATTAGGATTTTTTGCGAGACGTTTTTCTGACGTGCATTGAATAGATTCGACCCGGTCATGTTTGATCTATTCGCGGGGGATTAATAAATAATGAAAGTTTGTTTCTTGATCAATAATAATAAATAACCTGTTGTACATGTGTACCTGCGCGTGTTTACTACTTGCTAATAGAAAAAATCTGTAGATATTAACTACAAGACGTTGTATATAACTAATATGTAACGATCGCAATGGTTTAATTAGTGGTTCCTAATCTTTATTTGCTTTTTACATTTAAACGTTTTTTTTTTGCTAGACCCCCCAGAATATCAATTTGCATAAGTAAGTAGCGATTAGCAGTTTTGCATTGTTAGCAGCAGCTATATTTAACGTAGGTTTCAAAAACCAATGTTATAAATTGTAATGCTTATTATACTGTTCAAACCTAATTATATATTATAAAGACTACAAACGCACGAGAGTCGGTTAACATCTTAATTTTTATGTTAATTCTAATATTTCAATAAAATAACGATTAGTATAAATTACGTGAGGTTTTCACGATTTGGACTTTCTATTTCGGGTATCAATTTTTCATGTTTATGATGTGATTTTTTTTAAATTACTTACTATGTTCAAAACAGTTCACGTATAGAATCTCCGATCTGTCGGGAACTCTGTCATTTATATAAATTTATTCTGCCTGAAGATGCCAACGAGGCTTAATGTTGAAACCAGTAGCATCAAGTTAAACATGTTTGAATAACACTAAACATTTTTTTCTCAAATACCATAAGCATTCGATTATTTAACACTATTGTGAAATGCTAAGTGATTTATCGATCTTCATACAAATCCAAAATCAACTCAGCAAATTGATTTCTGTCTAGTCAATCAGTCAGGTACTCAAATAGGCTCTGATTGATATTCAACTCAAGGTGGGTGCTTCCGAGGGCCCCTGTGCTCTCCGAGGCTCTGTTTCGGCTCCCGGCCTCCATCTTGCTGGTTAATTTTTGCAATTGACCCGTGGATTGAACCCGCGGCTTTTTTTAGCTTATCGCAAAGTACAAGCAACACGATCCCGAAATTATGATGACTGATGAGAGAATGAATTGAATGTGGACAGCTCTGAATATTGTTGATGTTTTGAATTGAGTCCGTGTGTATAGATAATTTTAAAAATATACATATACCCCGCTTTACGCGAGGGATACGTTCCGGAAAAAATCGCTTTGAGTGAAATTCGCGTATATCGGGGTTTACGATTAAAAATACATACATAATCAAAACTTAGCATTTGAATCAATCACTTTAATTCATGCAGTAATACATGTTATTTTTACTAAAAAATACATCTATTGTCTTTTGGGTATCGTTTCTTTTACGTTCTTGTAAAATACGTTCATAACACCCAACGCTGTTTTTAATTGTTAAGAGAACTCAATGACTACATTATGTTCATACACATTCTTTAAATAAGAAATACGCGTAATGCGAGGCATTTTAACGCGAAATTTGAAATTCGCGTTATAGTGAAACCGCGCATTACGGGGTCGCGTAAAGCGGGGTATTACTGTATATGTATTTATATTTAAATGTCGGTAGAATCGCGGTGGCTGGTTAAACCGCTTTCAGTACAAAATCCGCATTATAATGCAATTTTTAAGATCAATATATGAACCTATTGGCTTCAACGCTAAAATCCGCTGAAATTTATAACACAAAATGTTAGTAAAACAAATAAAGCTGCGGATTTTTATAATCTTGGATTTGACGTCTCCTACATTATATTCAATTCTGTGATCTGAATCACGAGCAATACAAGAATAGGTTATGTTATCTAGCAATAAAGGATAATAAATATTGCATATTGAATTTCAAATCATTCAATATGTATTAATTTGTATGAGATTTGAGTGTAAATTTCATTTCGGCGCTGAGCCGACTCAGACCAGGAAGTACTGGCAGCGGCCGTGAGCAGATTTGCAAATGATCGTAAAACATATCTTACTCGTGAAATGATAATTAACAAGAGATAAAAAGATACTTTAATATCATATCATAGATGTATATTTGCCTGCCGAGAAGCCAAGTTGACTTATACTAATTTTTTTCCTGATTTTATTTCTTCACCGTTTTGGCATCAAAGGGATCTCTTAACCCAACTGGAAAGCTCCGACAGCTGCAGATAGCAAAATGTGATAAAATTATACTTATCATTTCATATTTGTCTGTTAAGAAGCCAAGCAAGCCTAATCTAGCATTTAAAGGGATCTTCTAACCTATCCTAACCCAACCCAAAGCATGGTGGCGTGTCTGTAAATGGCGATATCTAAATAATATCTTACCCGCGGGACGATAATTACCAGATCAAAAATACTAAAAAACATTGTAAGTTTATTTTTTAAGCATACCTTATTTCAAATGCAAAATTTTGATAACATATTCACGTATGAAAAGACGAAAAAAAATTTACGACACTGGTGGGGGTCCCTAAACTAAACAATGCGGGAAGTTATGACAGTGGCCATGAGCGGGTTTGCAAATGATCCTAAATCTCATTTTACTCATGAAACAATAATTAACTAGAGATAAAAATTTACTAAAAATATTATTCGTCCATAGTTATTCATTTGCTGCCGCCAAGCAACAGAATAAGGCGATAACAGAGACATGCCATTTGTTAAATAAAAAAATGAATTCATAATGCTTGATGATAAACATGTTTGTAACAACCTTATCAATTTTTTTTAACGAAATTTGTTTAAATAATATAAATGTTTCGTAATTAACTTAGAGAAAAATAATTGCGTCAATTACATTATTCATTAAAAAAATTATAAATATTTTTCAAATTTATATACGTCTGGTAGTTTACTGGTAAGCTTGAATCAATTCAAAATAGCTTTGAATTAATTCAAACGCGTACAGATTTTTTAAAATAACTGTAAAATATCGCAGTTATTAAGTTATTCAATAATTGCCATACCTTTAAATAGCAGGTTGTGTAAACATGCATATTACAAATAATATTTAATGAACACGTGGAAACTAATCAAGCTTAAGAATCATGTTTATGCTTTTCAATATTAATAAACTAGGTTTTTGATTTGGTAGAGAAACTTTTCACCGTGAAAATGATATCTGAACATTGACGAAACATCTTTAACATGAATATAAACTGCTAATTAACGTTGATTACTTGATAGCTTTAATATATTTTAGATAAGCAAGACATAATTTTATAATGATATATTCTAAGCATTCTACGCTTTTCTATTATAAACGCAAATAACATTTAAATTTACAATCAGTTTATCATGTTCTAGATATTAAATTCACAGATAATTGCGAGTCATGCACAGTGGATCCGAATGCCTATATTTTCCGCTAGATTGTAAATGAATAGAAATGACTCCGTCATTAAATGGCTGCCGGCATGTTTCCGTAATCGGATGCATTCTTTACAAATCGATGATCAGGCCCAGCTGGCCGCCGCTAATTAAGAGGAGGCAGAGATGCAACGCCATTTGGGTCACGACGCATCTCGGATGCACCGCAATCTCCGAAAGCACAATGGACGATAAACATTGCCGGCTTTCCGGCAATACATCGCACCTGAAAGCTGCAAGATTGTTCCTAAGGGAATAAAATACCGAAGATTACTGCTCAATATTTTAAAAATGTGCATATTTAATACACGCGGTTTGATCAATTGACAAGTTAATTGTTTCTATTGGCAAAATGTCAATGATGTCAGGTATACTGTATTATTATACCAAACGCAACTTAAAGCAAAATAAAGTAACTCTTGACTTTTTCACTTGCAAGATACACATTCACACATATAAATTAAATTGAAAAACACTCTAAATTTTGGGACTTCTTCTTTGGATTGTTGACCATCTCACTAAGCATAAATGTATGCTGAATTAGTGTTACTTGAAGGTGAAAATAGTGTCATGGGTCCTTCTATAGCGTTATTATATAATATTTTTTTTACAAAGCTCTGGCGTTAAGATCTGATATTCTTTCTGCAGTAAGCTACAGAAACAATAGCAGGAATACGCTATTGTCTAAATTTATTTCCAATGTTGCGGTGTTGAAGGATTCGGGGATCCTCTATACAATTTTCCCCTTAGAAAAACATGAATAGTAATTCAGCATAAATTTATGCTTGGTGAGATGGTAAACAACCTGATGAAGAAGTCCTAAAATTTAGGGTGTTTTTCAATTTAAGCAATCAACGCAAAAGAGGACGCTATTGGCCAGTTACCATTCGTTAATTTTGGATGGTGTTTTGGTTGGAAAACTTTAGGAGTTACTTTACAGTTTACCTGACAACATTGACATTTACTGATAAGAGCTTTGTAAAGAAAGGATTAAGAAAGACTCGGACACTCACTACACTATATTCTCCTAAAAAAAACTATGAACTCTGGATCAGCATACGTATATGCACAGTGAAATGTTCGCCAACCTCCTCTGAGGATTATCACTTGATGCAGAAGATTGGCTAATTGCAAATCGGTTGCAAGTTGTCTCGCTGCGGGTGTAGCCGGCTCAAGCTGCTATCACATCACATTTCAAAGCATTCCATTGAAATCAACGGTCAAACCGCCATTAATTGCAGCACTCGTGCGAAAACAGCGCATCGGGGTCAATGCATGGGGCCCCGGGCCGGTGCAGCGGCGACAGTGCAGCGCGCTTTCCAGTCGCTGCACTCGGCCCGAGAAACCGAAGATTCCTATCCATAGGTTTCATAGACTTGTTTGTATAGAGAATTCCATTTCTGACACGACCAGATTTCAAGCCGAGAAAAAACGCAGATAATGTACCGCTGCGTACAGCAGCCCGGATCTTCCGGGCGGATTCAGAGCAGCATTTCCAACGTTTTAAAAAATTGTCAAAATTGTAGTCTACTGTATGCTGAATTTTCATAGTGGATACTAAGTACCATACGTTTTCTGGTCCGTTTTGCGAAAAATCGACTGCACCAATCAAAAAAAAATTAAATGCATATAGTTAGATACATCTCTTCTTCCGAACATTTTTTCATTTCTTGTAAATTTACTTTTAATATGATAAATATGTGTTTTTCCGATTGAAGTGTAGGAATTTTGAGATCCGTCATGTCCCTGTTCGAAGAGTCCTTAAAAGAGCATTTAAAAGTCTTTTTTTTTAAATTGGAATTAAAAGATAAAATATAAATCCTGTGCTATTTATTATTTAAAAAATTATAAAAAAAAAAATCTTAAACAAACTTAGGTATTGAAAAGTCGTAATTTTATCCAATTTTTCAACATCTTCAAGATTATATTTTACCCTGAAAATGAACGTTAATTAAATAATAAAAAATAGATAAATATAATTTATAGTTTTTTCAATACTCTATTAAAAAATTAACTTTTGACATAGAAAAATAAAGTGACAATTAAATTAATTAAATGACACGATTTCGCCAGGTAAAACGGTCTTTTTTTGTGGCAGACGGGGGATGGACACCAAGCAAGGTTAGGTAGCAAGACCCTTAACCTGTGCTAACTACGAAGGTTGCAAATAGAAAAAAATTATAAATATTAAACTACAGTATACTGAACCTTCCGGGTAGAAACGGAGCTATAGCTTCTAGTTTGAAAGTGAATTGTAACACATTACAGTTATCATATTTGTTTCAATCTGAACATGTTATGGATGTAACAAATAAAAAGTATGATAACCTTAATCGTAGCTACATGCTCTAATTTGGAAGCGACCTGTTAAAAATATTAAGAACAAGTGAATAAAATATTTAGGCCAGAGTAAGTCAATGAATTTACACTTTTAAAAAATCGGGCGTTCAGTGAAATTTAGAATGTTTTAGCTAAATCAGAATATAAATAAACATATAATATTCTCGGTTTAACCACACTCTTAAGAGGCACGTGTGTTCTAATAATCTCACAACTGTTTCTATGGGTTAGGTTAGGTTAAAAGCAAAAAAAAATATTTTTATCGGCACATGACAGTAGTGAGTCTTGTTACAACAGTTTGGGATTCTATTGCCCGGATTAAAAGTCAACTGAGTCGTATGACAGGTGTTACCTCTTTGAGTTGAAGTTCGGGCAGAGGGGCCTTCCCGTTGGCGGTGGTGGCCCTGGAAGGGTTCTGGCTCCCACTGTGGCGCATCCTCTCGCCTTCCTCCGGGAACATCACGACTCACGATAGAGCCACTCCCCTGAGCATCATTCGCGCCGGAGACGATTCACGAAGGCGCTATCCGATATTCAAAATAGCAGCGTTTCAATTTGCATCGACCGCACAGCTTCAACAATTTTCGCTAGTAATGCGATCCCCTCCGCTAGTGTTTATCACGGGGCGAAGCACTTTGTCATAATTCTGCGTCGCACGGATCAAGTTTAAAGTGATGATGATGATTCACACTCGTCTGTGCGTCGCGACGTTCGTAATAAAACGGTTTCAGATTTACGACTGTATTACACTGCGCGACGTTAACTGCCACAATCGAAATTGCAATATATCAGGTGATAAACAAAATATTTAAGTGTCAACTCTTATTCTACTTTCCCAGAGAGTTCATCAATTTTGATGATAATATTCACTTTTGCACTATCAGTATCTTTTCAGATGTACTCGAAAGCAGAAACACCTATCAAAAAATGGCACGTTGGTTTATGTCAAACAAGTAGCATTGCATCGTCTGTAAGTTTTGACTGTTTGTTTCTCATGTCAAAAACGATTTTATAATTTTAATTATAATTATTTCCCGTCAGTACTTTTAGTGACATATGAAAGTAATATGCATAAAAAGAAGTCATATAAAATTATTGTATTTATTGTGTATGGTCGCATTATTAAAATTAAATACATACTAAAGGCTTTAAGGGCGATACGAATGCTAAGGTACGGTTATTATCAACCCCGTTGAACAATTTCGTTTGCTTACAAATATAGCTTCTGATTATCAGTACTTTTGGACAATATGACTATAGTAAGCAGCTTTGCAGGACTGTAAGTAATATTGTATTGAGAACTGACATTTGATCAGCCTGATTGAACAATTCTACTCGGTTAACTTTGACAATCATTAACACGTTATGTCATATTTAAAACATGACCATATTTTGCAACTGTGAAGAACAATAGGACTGACATTTAATCAACCCTATTCCACTTTACTACATTAAATATACAAATACAGCTGTTAATTGGCGATCGGTCCGCTCTTGTGACACGCTGTGTCACGTATACAATATGACTATATTTTGCAGGTCAACAAGATACACTTCGTTGAGAACCGATATTTTATCAACCCCGTCGAACGATTCCACTTGCTCATATTTGATTCAGCGGTAGCACACACGCTGCATCACAATGCAGCAATATAATATTTTGCAACTATGCAGAACTGCAAGTTGCACCCCGTCGGGTACTACTGACTTGCGATCAACCCGGTTGAACGATTCCACTTGCTCATATTTGATTCAGCGGTAGCACACACGCTGCACCAATATAATATTTCGCAAACTGTGCAGAACTGCAAGTTGCACCCCCCGTCGGGTACTACTGACTTGCGATCAACCCGGTTGAACGATTCTACTTGCTCATATTTGATTCAGCGGTAGCACACACGCTGCATCACGATGCAGCAATATAATTATTTTGCAACTGTGCAGAACTGCAAGTTGAACCCCGCCGGGTACTACTGACTTGCGATCAACCCGGTTGAACAATTCCACTTGTTCATATTTGCATCACAACGCGGCAATATAATATTTTGCAACTGTGCAGAACTGCTAGTTGCACCCCGCCGGGTACTACTGACTTGCGATCAACCCGGTTGACCAATTCCACTTGTTCATATATGCATCACAACGCGGCAATATAATTATTTTGCAACTGTGCAGAACTGCAAGTTGAACCCCGTCGGGTACTACTGACTTGCGATCAACCCGGTTGGACGATTCCACTCGCGTGTAACTTTTGTGGGTCCACGGCACTCGGCCGTGAGATTCGCGGATGGAGAGCAGCGCGGCCGGCGCCGGCGGAGTCGGCGCAGCACTGCGGCCGCGGCGCTTATCTCAGGTGGGCCCGCCCCCGCCCCGCCCCGCCCCGCCCCGCCCCGCCTGCCCCGCCGCCCCGCCGCCCCGCCCCACCTGCCCCGCCTGCCCCGCCTGCCCCGCCTGCCCCGGAGTGCCGGCCACCTGGATCGCGTCCTAACCTCTCCTAACCAAACATAGATAAACCTAAGCGCCACTTTTTTTATTTTTGATCTACGAAACACATTTTTTTTGCTTCGTTACAACCTATTTTCTAACCTCGTATAGTAACGTCTTATCTCACTTAAAATAATACCCTGTTGAACAATCTCACTTTATACAAATACAGCCTTTTAATGGCGAGTGGTCCGCTCTGGTGATGTATACAATATGACATTTGATCAACCCCGTGAAACAATTCCACTTTACCATATTAGATTTTCAAATACATCCGTTTAGTAGAAACACATTTTGTTTGCTTCGTTACAACATATTTTTTTTACCTCGTATAGTCAACTACAGTAATACCCCGCTTTACGCGACCCCGTTATGCGTTTTCGCGTTAAAAATGCCTCACATTATTAAAGAATGTGTATGAACATAATGTAGTCATTGACTTCTCTTAACAATCAAAACAGCGTTGGGTGTTATGAACGTATTTTACAAGAACGTAAAAGAAACGCTACCCAAAAGACAATAGATGTATTTTTTGCACCTAGTATATATATGGAGTTTTTACAACCCCCTTACGTTACCAGTTTCCTGAAAAACATTATAAAAACCTCAAACATAGGATTATTAATAAAATTTATACAAATTTGAAAGGTTGACAAAGCTGTTTGATTAAAATTATGAATGTTTTAAGCTCTCTTCGGTGTAAACGCGCCCTAACGCAACTTTTTAAGCAGCCATTAGATTTAAATTTTCCTGCTCTGAATCTGGGGTTATTTCACTAACAAAAAGGGAAAGAGCGCTTTAATCGAGTTTTTCGTAATATGATAAAGAACCACGCATTTTGGCCTATCATGAATCTAGCTAACACGGATGGGATGAGGAATTACTCTACGGAATATAACGTTTCAAATATTTTATACGATTGTGCTAACCTTTGGAATTCATAAATTTTTAAAAATAAAATTAAATGTAAGATATATCTTCTGCCTCTTTGGTGTTTTTACAATTTAAATGAGAGCTTTCTTGCAAGTTTTATTGTGTCTATCACACTAGTAGTTGTCTTAAGGCCTCTACACTCGTTGCTTTACAATATGCAACCGACTTGCAATTAGCCAATAACGTCCAACGTTGCGTTGTTTTTTAGGGAAAAACTATTTTTTAAAAACACCCAAAATAAAGGGACGCTATTTACTGATTGCAAATCGCGACGTGTGTAGACAGCTTTATGACCATCTCTTTCTCTACGTGCATCCTGTTTTAAGGTGATGGTGTACATTAATTCTCTAAACCCGGCTACACACGCTGCGACAAAACTGACAGTCAAATGGTAACTGCCCAATATCATCATCTCTTGTTCACATAAAAACACATCCAAAATAACCTTTACGAAACTATTTACCATTCGGTTGTCAGTTGTGTCGCAGCGTGTACAGCCGGTTTTATATGTGAAAAACTTTTTACTGCAAGATTATATAATACTATATTAAAACATTATAAATACTTCAAGCGTGAAATTAGTAAATTTTGAAGTATCTGCTCTAGCTCTTAGATTTTTCGTTTCGGAATCCGCATTCGCCGTGCAGCCAACGCTTATCTCAGATTTGTTCACCTAATTATATTTGCACGCCGAATACATGACGCTATTCAGTTATTTTCTATGCTTTGAAGGTGCCTTAATTTAGGCGGCCATTTCTTGGGTGATAAATTTGCATTAACGGCTTCATACGAGCGCGATATCGCAGAAGTGTTGACACATGATACATTTTCTCCCCGCATTATAATAAAAAAGGCCCATAACTTATTTTTAAGGTGCCAGTCCGCGCGGTGGCCTAAATTTTTTATTTGATAAATATTTTTTTATTCATACACCGTTGGAGCATTTAAAATAACTAATAATACATATTCTCATATTTGATTATAATTGAGGAAATAAGTGACTCTCCTTAGAGGAGGTCGGCGATCATCTCACTAAGCATAAATTTGTGCTGTAGTGTTCATGGTTTTCTAAGGGGAAAATAGTGTAATGGGTCACCGGGTCCTTCTACACTTATGTATTATGTAAACTAAACAGTTCTCCTTTATGGAGTTTAAGCCTGGAAACTCAAGACCGCTACTATGCGAAGAATTGAAGCGTTTGAAATTTGGCTGTGTGGGAGAATCCTTAAGATACCACAAACGAAAGAGTCTTGCCCAGAATGCGTAAAGAAAGGGAACTCTGTAAAGAAGCGAAAGGTCTTCTATTTTGGCCACATTTTTCGTATCAATAAGTATGCCATCCTCCAGCTGATTTTCCAAGGAAAAATCGAAAGAAAAAGAGGCATCGGAAGTGCAGCCGGATTGGTGAGACTCTACCGTCTTCTCATGAATCTGAAGCTGGGAAGATAAATTTAAAAAAAAATTAAATGAATTTAATGTTTAAAGGGCAGTTTCAAAATTAAATTCCCGGCCAGCGTTGCTCAAAGAGTACACTATTTCAAAGTGCACATGCTCAAATATCCACTCGCTTCAGACTCGGAGTCCCCGGCGTGGAATTTCTCCATAGCCTTTGCGAACACCCGGCTGGCTCGCGGCTCGCGAGAATTCCACGTCCAATATGGGATGTTCTGACCGAGTCATCTGCTCGGAGCGTCACCGCGAGCCGACCGGCTTCCCGGAGTTCCTACACACGCGGCGACACAACTTGCACACGATCTGCAATCAGCCAATAGCGTCCCTATAGGGAACACCCAAAAGGGTGTTTTTTTTAATGGTTTTGCCTGAGTAAACAACGCCAAGTAAGACACCATTGACTAATTGCAAGTTGTGGGTTAATTTAAAACTGGACGTGAGTTTGACATTGAATAAAGATTATACATACATTTTTTTATTGTCACGGATAGTTGAGGCTTAATTTTATTCACGTGTTACACTTTTGAACTGGTTTCAATAAAAATTAAACCGAAAAACTTTTCTGAAACCTTGATAAGCTTGTTAACATTTTTTTTTACTTACTTAACTTTTGTCATCGCCATATGATTCTCTGATTATTTCTGTACTGAAAAGATGCGGCTTAATACTTAAAAGTGTTATTTCGTAAGTTATGAATAGCTCTACTTTATCGGCCTATCCGCAAGTGTTGGCGTACAATATGGGTGTGTTCATTTTTGCCATAATTCCTGATATTTTTTTAGCTTGGCATTTTCCCAGGCCGATATATTTTTCGCCCAACAGGTTTACCTGAAATCCGAATGATTTAGGCTTATCTTACAAAATAACACAGATAATACTTTATCTTATCTTGGCACGTCAAAATAATATTACGAAACGATGTTGCCGAGAAAACCAACACCTAGATTAATCTTCTCGATATTATATTTCATAATTGTAAAATTATCTATTAATTGCTTTCTGAGACTCGTGAAAAATACCTTAGATAAGAAAATTGCACTTTAATGTTTAAATTTTTTTTTATTACAACCAGGCTCAAGACAGTAGACTGTAAAAATATGTATGCATAAATTTATTTTCAGACACTGAATACTGAAACAGCTTTGCTTTTTCTAGCAACTAGAAACTCTACGGAACCAAAACCCTTTAAAAAACCATAACAATAGGCAAAAGCGTAAGCGCTGAGGTAAGTTTACCATAAATTCCGAGAAATCGCTCCAAGTCTCTGACGTAAGGCTGCCTACACACGCTGCGACACAATCGACAAACAAACGGTGATCAGCCAATAATGTCCTCATTTGCGTTTATTTGTTTTAACTTAAGAAAAAAAAAAAACACCCATAGTAAGCGGACGCTTCCAGCTGGCTCTCTGTTCGGTTGTCGGTTGCGTCGCTGCGCGTGTAGGCAGCTTACACAGCGCCTCACGACTGCGGCTCACTCACACCAAAGTCACTTTGGCAGAGGTCAGGTTGAAAAAAATAAAAAGAATACAAAACTCACTTACTTATGCAGCTTTGAGAATTTCTTTTTCGGTTTTGTACAAACCATTTCCAAGAGCGATTTATTTTTTTCGATACCTCCCAAATGTATTCGTACGGAAAAAATAAACCGATTTTATTTTCTCCTTCTAAATGCTGGTTTTACATATAATTTTAAATGTATGATATATGTTTAGTCATGCATAAGCTGTTATTTCAACTGCATAATATAATTTTAAAAATTACATGACTAACTTTTTTCAATAAAGGTTATTGAGTAAAGATATGTAAGCACGATTTTATATACATATTTAAATTGTTTTATTTATTTATAATCAAGAAATCTTTGTGGTTAATCTAATATAATTTTTATTAACAGGAGTGATTTCGTTGACTGAAAATTAAAAATTCAGTACATTTTCTAAATATGTATATTTTATTATGTAATTTTAAATTTCACATAACTTATATTGCTACAAAAATATCCTTTATCTCGCATGACAGGAATAGGATATGTGCAATAAAATACGTTTAGAAAAAGTGACATTTATGCCATAACATAAAAAAATTAACAATGCCCAGCATCTATTCAATTACATAATTTTATTGGCAATCATCTATCACTGCAGAAATGTTAACCAGAGTGTAAAAAATATATGCCGGTACAAAAAAAAAAAAAACAACCGGTTGTTTTTATTGTTAAGGTGAACACAATAATAAACCACCTACGCCGGGTTGTAAAGGTTATTTGGTCATAAATCAATCGTAAAACTAGAAGATTTGCACTTTTTGTTTAATAATAAAGTAAAATAAAGTTAATGCAATTTAAAAAAATAAAAAAAACACTGACACTCGTTCGTAGTACGTAAACTTATTTGTGTTTCTATCTAAATCAATCTGAACTAAAACATCAAAAAGTACGAATTGCATGTTTAGTATTTTTTTAAATGATAATAAATATTATTATTTTAAACCAAGTTATCAGATAACTATTAATATTCGATTATCAATTAGTAATCCAAAATGAAACTGCATGGCTGCACGTGGGCAGAGTCGCATTTCAAGTCCGGAGTAGAGCGGTCAACTTTGCGCTCGAGTTTGTTTACAATAATAAATTCCTCGCAGATGGGTATGTACTCTTTGTTCGAAACGTTACTGACTCAACGAACAGTAAACAAGCGACGGCCGTCGCCTGAAAAATGCTTGTGTAAACACTCTGATTCATTTCAGTCACATAACACAACCACAGTCGGCTCGAGCAAGAACGATTAATATGATTGATTAAATAATAACTTTAAAATGATTGATAAAGCATAAGCGGACTTTGAGGTGCTATTTGTTATATTTAATTTTTAAATATGTTTTGTGAATGAATTTTTATTGATTTCTTATATTGATTGTGTTCGAAATTAATATTGCGCTGTCTGTCATCGTATTGCAGGCAAACGATAATTACGGATCTACAAACGTAAATAAATGGTAATTTTTAAATATTTTAATCATTGGGTACCACTTGTATAAAATCAGAAGAAAAAAAATATTTTGCTTGCTTGTTTTATTGGTTCAACTCTGATACGCTGTGTGCAATTTTTTGGTTTCTGCACTAAAAAAACACTCACCTTTAGTTGTTCAGTTGTCATGTTTTTTTTTCAAAAAAATTGTATTAACACATGCAGTGTCATTAAAAATCGACTTTGACTAAACTGAATATCATTTTGGGATTCAACTGTGAGGACTGGGATCGAACCAAGGTGTTGATATTTATCGCTTACCTGTGAACAAAAGAAAAAAAAAGTTAGACTGGTTTAATTTGTAATTTTACATATTTAAACATTAATTACATTATATTTTTATATTTAATATATAGGCCAGTTCTTTCAATATTTGGAAGATAGAAATTTTTGTGGACATGTAGTATATTTCTCAATATTTGTGTAAGTAAAAATACCGATAGTCGAGATAAAACACATTAACATGTTGCCGTTCTGTTAAGTGTTAAGATGCCTCTCAAGGAATTATATTAAGCAGCATGTTAACAACTTAAAATTATATTCAAAAAACTACTCACAATCTATTGATGCCGTATCAAATATCAGACTATTGGATATCAAAATTAGCATATTTAAGTCGTAGAATAACCTGTGCGGACTTGGTTAGCTCACCTGGACGGTGGACCCGCGGCAGATTGGATTTTATTGCTCCCCGGTAGAAATTGATCGGAATTGATAGGAATTGATATTAAGTGCTGTGTCGGCACCCGGGAGGGCTCGTATATACACACCTTTAGACGTGTGCGGTGCCTAAAGCTGTGCATAGACTAGAAGATGACTGCGGACGTGGACTGTAGAATAACAGACACAAAAAAAAGCCAGTTAAAACACTAGTACCCGTTTCGCGGACTGCTGTCTAAATATCTTTTTTAATGTGTTTACTCTAAAAGCGGCAGAAGGTCATTTTACTCCTTAGGTTTACAGCTCGTAATGTTTGTTTAGACTCGTCAACGTAACTTCTACCAATACTGTCCAGTGATTCTGAACAAAGTGACAATGAAAAAGTGGAGTGGTCAGAGAATGATAATCCTCCAATTATTGGACAAAGTGGTGTTGTTGTGATGCCAAGTAATCCGCAAAGTGTGTATGAAGTGGTTCAACTTTTTATAGGAAACGATTTATTTGACTACATGCAAATCAAAGAGTGTATAGACTAGATTTCACATGTGCAATTTTACGCGAATTTTGTCCGCTTCGCCCATCAGTTTAGTCAATTTGGTTACCCGCTTAAAATATAAATATAATATATGCTATTGTGTAACAATAACATTTAATTTATTGACAAAAATCTCATAATTAACTCGGAGTTGCTAAACGGAAGAAAAAAAAAAGAGTGTATAGACTAGATTTCACACGCGCAATTTTACGCGACTACGCACATCAGTTTAGTCAATTTGGTTACCCGCTTAAAGTGTGTTACAAAACTGAGTGACAACAAGTTAATGGGTTTCATTCCGAACACCACTATATTATTATAAACCCAATTTTCATTTAAAAAAATCACAGCTTCCGAATTTCGCCTGCTGGACATAAAATCTTTGTTCAGTCAACTTTTTTAGTTTTTAGGCGTCCATGCTTACTGAAAAACACTTTTTTTTTAGAATGGCACGATGTAACTCTGATGTCAACCACATCCCGTTAATTTTAACAACATATAATAATCCCCCAACTTTCGACCCTCCCCCGGTCTGATGCGAGCTTTAATCTGGCTTATGCTATATTCTATGGTAAATTCAGGAAATTGAATCGGTTTATTGCCGAGAGAATTTGTAAGGGAAGAATAGAAGCCTGCAAATTATAGGCAATGAAATAATAAAGATTTATCTCAAAAATGATTTAACACGAAAACATTGGCGCTGTTATTAAATTCACACTTTAATGGAAACCTTGAATAACTTCTCGGTATTTTAATTAAGATGAGTTTTATCATAATAAAATAATGTTTGGTTTAATCGTTATGACTTTTTTTACAAAATATTTTATTGGTAAATAGAAATTATTACAATTAAACAATTAATGCGTTGACCTTACAAGTTTTTATATCTCAGTGAATCATTTTATAAAATAAATTATTACAACCGTACAAAAGATGCTACAAGAGCTTATATTAAATTAAAAATAAACAATTTTATGACGGTTCAGATCTTGGGAACGAATAAAGATAAAAAAAAAATGTATTGCCAATCGATGAGTGTTCTCAGCACGGGGGGCGAGGTCTCAAAACAAAATAAAAATAGGATATTATATTTGTTAAATTGAAGCGCCATAGAAAGAATATTTTATAAATAATAAATAAAAAAATAATTTTTGATTATTGGATATAGTTTTATATTACTTTACGAACTACTTTACTTTGGAATAGAATATATAGTACAATTCGTTAATACAGTGGATGGGCCCATTTAAAAAAAATGGGCTTCATTAGGATATATTAAATTATTTTGATCGAAAGCTTGCATTTACACAAACATGTTTTGAATATAGGTCTTCGAAACGAGTAAATCAGAAGGTACAAATTATTATATATATAAGATTCATTACGTTGAATTTGCATGGTGATTTGTATAGGTCCATGTTCTTAGATTATAATTAAGATCAATTTTCGTCAATTAATATACGCAGTATAACCCTCAAGGTGGGTACATATTTAACCGTAGCTTATGCCCTATAAAAGGTTAAAGTAAACGTAAAAATAAAAGTAAAGCATTGGACGTGGTACACTGCCTATTTACGAAGTTATTTCAATAACAGCGAATGTGAATACACTTAAATTAATAAAAAATAAAAGCTTACACGGCTAGTGCATTCTTAACCAATTATGCTAACGAGCCACTAGTACTTAGCGAGAATTTTTAACAATCATATCCTATGTGTGAAACAACGTATATTATGCCAATTAAATATTGTGTGACTTGCAAGCACTTTGCAAGGCCTGGGCACATTGGTTCGTATGTAGATTATGATTGCTATAAGCTCGATTAATTGAGTGGCTCGTTAGCACAAGGGTTAGTGCACCAGCCATGTAAGCTTGGGAATGTAGGCTCTCGAATCCTACACAAGTCACGATGATACTTTTCTGAGAGTGAAAAAATGTGTCTAATCATATTAGTAAGTAATATAAGTCTGTAAAGGTAATTAAAACGCACTTGATTGTGACGTTCGTTCAATCCACATAATAGATATATAGAAATATTATCGTCAAAAAATTAAAACCTGTATAGGCAAAATCGCACGTACTGTGACGGTCTTTACAAAAATCCAATAATATGAATTGATAAAAGCAAATTTCTGACTTGCAAGCGAGGGTCACCAGCGAGGTGGTGCGGAGATGATTGCGAATACGAAACGTAGCAGATTGGGCGTCGGACGAAGACGGATCGCGGAGGAATCCGCCGGAAGGGGGGCGGGGGGGGAATGCGCCCCCCCCCCCCTGCCCCTCTCCCCCCCGCCCCTCAACCCCTCCCCCCACTTCTCCGCCCTGGACCCCTCGGCCCCCCCCACTCCTCCGCCCTGGACCCCCTCGGCCCTCCGCCCCGCGCCCCCGGCCGGAGCCCTACATGGAGAGGCCGCGAGGAATTCGGACACGGCAGGTCTGCCGGCCGCGACGATGGACGTTCTGAAATCGTGTGACAGTTGAAAATAAACCGGAGAGTGCTTCGGAGCATTTGATTGATTATAAATGAAAACGCACAGGTTGTTAAATCAATTATCAATTTTGTTGATTCCAAACTACTTTGAAACACAAAAAAAAAACCGAGTATTTTAACCGAGACCTTTCAGATCATAGAATTGAATAAAATGTAGGAGACGTCAAATCTAAGGTTATAAAAATCCGCAGCTTTATTTGTTTCAGTGAATTTTAGCGTTGATCTTAAAAATTGCATTAAAATGCGGATTTTGTACTGAAAACGGTTTAACTAGCCAACGCGATGCTTGTATAGCACCATGACGCCAGTATTTTGTCACTGAGTACAATTGTGAAAAAAAATGTGCCCAAACAGTCGAGAGTCAATACTTAACGATAATGGCATCAAAAATACCACGATATTGATAAATTATTAGAAAATGGCATCGATACGGCCGAGTCACGTTTCTGAAATAAATATTTATGTCTTTGAGATTGAAGATTCACACAACTCTTCCCGGGCCACAAATCACAACTTTCTGTGAAATATCTCAATCGTCCGCCATTTCAATTCATTAGATGAATACATGCGTCCATTTATCAAGTGTGTACATTAACGAAATTTAAATATAAACACCTTCGCGGCCGTCCGATGAATAGAGGAGAAAGAACACGGAATTGGGCAGCGGTTAGCTCGCACCCATTTAAACGACATTCAGAGTGTTTCTCCATCTCTGGCGTGTGTTGCCAGTGTTGAGGCCCGTTTACACAGTGTTGTAGCCTTCCTTGTGCCATGTCAACTAGCAAGTCAGTCTCTTCCTCCACTCGACCGATTACACCACTAATTTTTAATTCCAATCGCTGGCTTGACACAGAGCGAGAGACACTCAACTCTAGTGTCACATCACTCAACTTTGCACTATTCACTTCATTGGTAATATTTCTAAAAACGCATGCTTCTTCGGTTGCCTCTCCTTACATGAGGTTGGTGACCATTTCTTCGAACATGTCTCCATCCTGGGCCAGTCTCACCAATCCGGTTGCACTTCTTTCTTCCAATGACCCTTTTTCCTTTGATTTTTTTCTTGGACAATAAGCTGGAGGATGCCACACTTATTGTTGCAAAAATGTGGCCAAAATAGGAGACCTTTCGCTTCTTTACGAGCGTCAAGTGATCCTTTTCTTTGAGCATTCTGTGACTCTCGGTATCAGCTACTCATAGTAGCTGTTTTGAGTGTCCAAGCTTCGACTCCATAAAAGAGACCTGAGACGACATAACATTTGGTGAATCTCCATTGAGATTTCAGGGTTATATATTCCTCAAATTATTCAATGTACTGCATGCTGTCTCAATCCTCACTTTAATCTTCTAGTCATGATCCCAGTTCTCATTCAACCAGCTGCCCGAATACCTGAATATTTTAACTCTCTTCACTACTTTGTTGTCGATATAGATATTAAAGTTGTCAATCAACCATTGCATAAAGACGTATAATATTGGCTGGCAATAACACAATGACAGTAACTGCCCATAGCAACTCGTACGATAGCTTGCACGGTGTAAACGCGGCTTCAAATTATTCGGGTAGTATCGTTTGAATCAAAACTTTATGTTGTTTTAATAGAGACATCGTGCAGCGGGCATTACGACTTATCTCATTCTTCTGCCGCGAACAAGAAAGTGTTTTTATATACAAAACACGACCGGCTACTTACATAATATATACAGAATATGTGCTTTGCCTGCAATAGAGAAGGAAACCAATGCAACATTTGCTTTTGTAGATTTAAGTCACATTTTTAAAAGAGAGCATAGATTCGTATACTATTTTTAGAATCAGTATCACTTTTGACAAACTTACAGCTACAATTTGATATGTTGAAAAAAAACATCACTTTTATTATTTAAAGGGATTCTAAAATATTTTTGTATTATAGGTGTCCGTTAATAATTTCTTTAATTTTGAAACACTGAGTATGCCTTTTGTTACACAATTGAATACTCCTTACACTTTGGGTTATTTTATGCCAGTCATTTAAGTATTCGAGGAACATCATTGATAAACAGCGCGTTTCCAAGAATAAATCTCCATACGGATCGTGAGTGTTAACCAAAACAACGAAACCCTCGCTAGACAGAGGCCGCGTCGATGGGAAACGCGGAATCTAGAATCACTTTGCACGCATTTGTTATTTCGATTACGTGCTGTAACAATTCACATTGTCGATTTAGCATAAAGCCGATAGAAGAGAGTCCAGCTGCTCTTGGGCCATGTGCAATGCTAATTTTACCGTCTCGCGGTGCAGTGGTTAGCTCGCTCGCTTGTCGACAATGCAGCCTCGAACTTGAGTCCAAATTTTGCATAAAGCTTTTCCAGCTTTACTTTGTTTCAATATCGATTGAAAATGAAAGAAAATACGAACAAAAACCTTCACTGTTGGAGGATACGGTATACTTGAATACAACAATGCAAATGGACACAGAATTCTATACGAACATACGACTGTCTACCTAAGTCGAATAGAATGTTTCCTGCTTATAGTCTCGATTTACCATAGCAGTGATAGAATAGAGCCCATCTGCACTTCATCTTATTTTGCGGTTGTGTAGTCTAGTAGTTAGCACGCTTTCCCGAGTCCTTGGTCGAATCCAAATTGAGAAAATTATTTTTTTCAATTTGATCAACTCTATTAAAAGAATCTAGTTGAGAGACAAGGCATTTGTTTGGTGAAGATCCATTTTTTATTAATGATATGGGTAACTTTTTATAATTTCTTCACTTTGAGTTTATTTTAGTTTTAGCATGACTAGTTTCAACCAACAGACTTAGTCATCCATCATCAGATGCAGAACAAAACTAACAAAATATACAAATAACATATGCTTAAATACAACTAACAGGATACTGGTAACAATCAACATTTTGACATAATTAGATGAGGGTTATATAATTAGTTAAGTTTATGGACTAAAATTTTGTGTTTGCAGTTTAAATAAAAACACAATATTAAAAGAAAACACTAACAAAAACTTTCTCTGGTGAAAGATGCGGTATACTTATATAAAACCGTGCACATGGCAGAAATGTACAAAAAATGCTTTTTCTTGCTTGGAATATGCATCCGTCTTTACAAAGTAAAATTTCTCCTGCTTATGAAATAAATAAAAACCAAACAGATGTGTATTTTTTATAAGACGTAACAAAGTGTCGATTTACCGTAATGTCGATAGAGGATATCTCAGCTGCGCTTTGACTCCGTGTCATTTCTATTCAAATGCATTTGAATGCATCCTGCCAACGATCGCTATCTCAAAATAACACTAAAGATTGAGTTTCACAACAACACAGTACAGTTTAAGGTATACTCAACTTAAACACTTAAATCGAGAAACTAACAACAAGTGATAATTTAAATGATAACTTATTGGCTTATTAGCATTTGTCTAACAGATAAGATACTCAAATCTATGTGTGGAAGTATTACGTTGAAAAAAATTTATAAATATTAATACTTGATTCTTCTCAATAATTTACAAGAATTGGTATATCTTATTCGGTGCTTGTTATAAGAAGTTCTTTTATATTTATAATGTAGTAAGATCGCGTGCGATATGGTACTAAGTAAGTTTGTTGAATTATTGAGCTCTGGGGAGTAGTAAAAATATATAAAACAACCTTTCTTAGATGAAATGTACACAATAAGGCTTGCTACACAGACTTCGAACAAAACAG
This sequence comes from Atopsyche davidsoni, assembly GCA_022113835.1. Classification (NCBI taxonomy): domain Eukaryota; kingdom Metazoa; phylum Arthropoda; class Insecta; order Trichoptera; family Hydrobiosidae; genus Atopsyche; species Atopsyche davidsoni. The sequence continues at coordinate 1,704,123 of JAILWY010000012.1, read as the reverse complement.
CAACTAGCCAATAGCATTCTCTAAAAAAAAAAAACACCCTGAATAAAGTATCGCTATTGGATAATTGCTAATCGTGATTCTATATATTCGATATGCTAACTTGATTCTGAAAAAATTAAAAAGTGCGGTGAAATTTTTTATTTTATTATTACTGATATAAAATTATGAATACATTATCCGGAGAGAGGAAGAGGGAGATGTTATTTTTTCGAAAAAATGTTAATTGCATTACGTAGTACTAGTGGTAAATCTATTATCTAACGGGTTTTCTGTGCATTCAGTTAATTTCAGTTAGTCGCTCAATATTATCGTTGCAACTAGAACAAATTTAACATATCGCTTACTGTATTCTCTACTGTTCAAGATATTTATTACAACGATACAACATATTTCAATGTCCAAAGGGACCTCACGCGATAACCTCCCAGGGGAATTCCCTGTTCTCCAGAGGCTCCAGGCTTTACTCTGTGACTATGAATTTTTAACATCAAAGGTTTGCAGTGGCGCTCGCCGCAAAACTTCACACAAGAATAATAAAATGGGAGGCGAGTCCAAATCAAGGACGCAGTAAATTGTGAGATGCTTAAGTGATACAGGAGTGATGTCATAGTCGGGCAATGGTTTCGACTTCCAAGAAGACGTTAAATAGTAAAGAGAATACCACGGATTAAGTGGAAACAAAAGGATTCTTATTCAGAGGATCCATGAAGGTGTTAAAAATCTTGGCAGTTCTTAATGTCTTAATTACGAAACTGTAATACAACAAAAACAAAAAATTAATTGATGCAATATAAAAATAAGAAAATTGATAGAATGGACTTGCATACGTAAAATACTTTAAGTTTCGATATTTTTTTATTGCGTTATTTTGTTTAAATTTTGAAAACTATGACCTACAAAAACGGGTCACATAATACGGCTATAAAATTTCAGTTCACGTAAACATCCCAAATTGCAAGAATCGTGAACGAATACGCACGCGAGGATGGGTAATGGCGGACAAGACGCCGTGACATTCTACACAAGTGCCTATACATGCTGGATTACAACCGACAACCTAACTGTAATTAGCGACCTTTTATTTTGGGTGCTTTTTATGCGTTTGTCTATCGAAGTATTTTTTTTATAGTTTTTAGCAGCAAACTAGCTCAAAGCCCATTTGTTGTTGAAAGCTTTAAACATGTTAAGGGTCTAGGTCGCATAGTCGAGTTTTTTGGATCATTTTCTAGTCCGTTTTGCGAAAAATCCACTGCACCAATCAAAAAAATTTAAGTGCAAAAAGTTTGATACATCACTTCTTCAGATTAAAAAATATTTTTATTTCTTATAAATTTACTATTAATATGATAAATATGTGTTTTTCCGATAGAAGTGTAGGAATTTGGAGATTCATCTGGTCCATTTTACAAGAGTTCTAAACATTCAAAGTTTTTTTTTTCAATTGAAATTAAAATATTAAATATAAACCATGTGCGTCTTATTATTTTAAAAATTTAAAAAAAAACAATCTTTAACAAACTTTGGTTTTGAAAAGTCGTCATTTTATCCAATTTTTCAACATCTTCAAGATTTTATTTTACCCTGAAAATAATAAAAAATAGGTATTTGTATAATTTATAGTTTTTTCAATACTCTGTAAGAAAATCAACTTTCGATATAGCAAAATAAAGTGACAATTAAATTAATTAAATGACATGATTTCGCCAGGTAATGGACTGCCTCTGGTGTGCCAACCAGACACCAGAGGCAGTCCAAAGCGGCCTACACGAGCTGCAGCCGACAACCGTACGAAAATAATGCAACACCGTCTTTTTTGTGCTTTTAAAGCTTAGTCCAAAAAACTAGACAGGTAAATTGCTGTTTGTTCGATTATCGGTTGTGCTGCAGTGTGTGCAGGCAGATTTAGCCGTCAGGAAATGCATATTGAAAAAGTGACCCAGTAAGGGTAATAAGCCGAGGGTAGTGAGGCTTTTGTGGCAATTGAGTTCCCGAGCTATTTTAAGAAACCAGAATAAGCCTGAAAATATCTTGGGACTTGCTGAAATTATCCGAACGATAAAAATAACTATTTTTTTCTAAGACTGATTTGTTGACCTCGTTGATGATCGTAAATTTAAACATTGGATTCTAAAAAAAATATAGTTATGCAATCAAAAGAATACTTGTGTTATATAAAGCTCGTTTTCTAAACAGCCGCTTACCAACGATCAAAATAAAACTAAAGCGTTAAATTGCGTTTTTATGCCATTCTTAAGTACGCACGTCCGGTTTCTGTCCCGATACGCCAGGTTTTTTCGCAGCACTAATTGCTTTAAAATTATTGGATTAGCGACCTCTTAATGTCTTGTTCGATAATAACTCAAACCGTTTTAATTGCGAGGTGATTCAGTTCATATAAGTACATTAAAGTTTTTTTGTGACAGTGAATTGCAGATTTCCTAACGTGTTCGTGATATTCGCTCTTGTTTTAATTGTAATCAAATCTAGAACTTCCAAGGTGAGTTTTTTTTTTGTCTATTTATTTTTTAAAACTAGCTTTAGCTCGTGGCCATTTTTTTAATTTGAATATTCAAAACTAGTGATACGTTATGAATCGTATTGAAAATCTGCGCTTTGGTTCGTCGGCTTGCATAATCCTTGCGTTTGTTTTTGTCGGCAGGCTCAAAAGGAAGCTCCCTTCTAGAAAAGTTCCATTCTAATGCAGGTTTTATGTCAAGCCAGAAGCAAATGCCTCTGAATATTATTTTATCTGCTAAGATGTCTTTTTCTTGCGGTCTTTTGCATTTTCAATTTTATTGTTCACCTGCAAAAATAAAAACTCCGCCCCTAGCTTAAGAGTCTAAGTCCCATAATCGAGTTTTTCTGGTCCGTTTTGCGAAAAATAGACTGCACCAATAAAAAAAAATTAAATGCAAAAAGTTAGATACATCCCTTCTTCCGAACAGAATATATTTTTATTTCTTGTAAATTTACTTTTAATACGATAAATATGTGTTTTTCCGATTGAAGTGTAGGAATTCGGAGATTCGTCATGTCCCTGTTCTAAGAGTCCTAAACATTTAAAATCTTTTTTTCAATTGTAATTAAAAGATTAAATATAAACCCTGTGCGAAAAAAAAAATCTTTAACAATCTTTGGTTTTGAAAATTCGTCATTTTATCCAATTTTTCAACATCTTCAAGATTTTATTTTACCCTGAAAATGGACGGTAATTAAATCAAAAAAAATATTTAAATATAATTTATAGTTTTTTCAATACTGTATAAAAAAATTAACTTTCGACATAGAAAAATAAAGTGATAATTAAATTAATTAAATGACACGATTTCGCCAGGTAAAACGGTCCTTTTTTTGTGGCAGACGGGGATGGACACCAAGCAAGGAATCTTGGCACTCAAATCGACAAGACAAGTACTATTCAACATGATTTTCAAAGTGACTGCATTTACAAAACAGAATGATGTCCACCTTTCCCCATGGAGGTCCCACTCACCAGACGATCGCCCGCGGAGACCAGTTCCCTGATGATTGACCCGAATTCGCCAATAAAACTGCAGTGAACAGTTGGCCAAAAGCAATTTGCCCCACGCTGATCGCTGGCCCTATAACGGCCAGTAATTCGGCTGTCCTTTCACGCCAGTTTAATCTACCTACACACTGCGACTCAACCGACAACCGAACGATGATTAAACAATGACGCTATTGGCTTAACACAAATTGGTTGTCAGCTGTGTAGGCTGCTTCATTCTTGAAAGTACCTCTAAAATCTGATCCACGAAACTAGCCCTCAATTTTAGCCGCAATACAACCGGCAACAAAACGATGTTAATTTTTACATATATAATATATATATATATATAAAGTTTCCACCTCCTTGAGGTGTAAGGCAGCTTTAAGATATCGGATATTTATTATTTAAGTTTGATCATTTGGATTATTTATCGATATTGCTACTTAAATGGAGTATCTTTTATATTGCGCTTTGAAAGTTATGAAGATACTCTGTGCACAGTGGCTGCTTGAAAATATTACTTTAACGATAACTTTTAAACGATGAAATTTTATTCATGATGCAGTAGATCCAAAGGTCACAGTGGAACCGCTGCAGGGATGATTTAAAACAACCTTAATTATTTCTTCTAATAAGACAGAATTTCTAGAGTAAACATTGCAAACAGTTAATGAATCGTTCGACTAGTATTGTATTTTTTTATGACAAAGAATAAAAAATCGCACATTGCCTGCCTTTAAATATTGACCATTTTAAATTACGACAGTTCATTAGCCTACTTCTATTTACATATATAACGACCTACACTTCACATCCCCGCGGCGGCTTTTCATAAAGTAAAATTCGTAAGCCAAATTATTATTCTTAGAGCGTCTTGCCTTGTCATTTGGGCCTTCTGTTCTGACATTTGTTAAAGCAATTAATTTGAATATGCAAATTCACCACAAAGAGGATATATTCAACAATGCTTATAACAGCTTAGCTGTACTTTACGGTACACCCTGTGTGTAGGAACTCTCGACCGGGTGACACAGTGCCGGACTGGAAGGTGAAATATTATAAATATATTCGTTTTTTTAATCTTTGAAGTAATTTTCATCAAGGTCAGAGCCATCACGGTGATGACCCTGTCAAGCTATATCTTCTTCCATGTCGTATAGTCTTCCATAAAGTGGGTAGTTTTCCAGGTACGCCTTATTGGTAGTGTCGGTTCACCTGATGATTTCCTGCGGGACCTCTTGCCCGTTACATGGACCTCATGGATCTCTTCCAGATGCAAATTTCAACGAGCAAGGACCCCGGCAAGCCAGTGCGGGCCTGGCTGCTGCCAGATGTTGAAATTGTTATTTAATAAAAATATCAATAATATTAAATGGCATGAATAAAATTTGGGTATCTTTATGGATGTCGCATCTCTGGAATAAGTAATGAGCAGGGCTGCAGAGTACAAACACATTTTTTGGTACTGGAAAATAATTGAGAAATTATGAATTATATGTAACTCAGATTTAAACGATATTGCATACACACTTACGAGTTCATAAAAATCTGGTTTTCATAGTAAACGAACTTTATAAAATATCATTTATAAAAATAATTCTTAAATTGGAATGGTGGAAACGTAGAGAGGCCCTGCCTGCGAGGTTGATTAGATTAAAAGCCTCTTTATTTTTAGTATGTTTTTGTGTGGCGCAGGCGACATGGCGAGTTTATGTTCTTTTTATTGCCCAAAGACTCCAATACTGCGGGGACATCACAGGGAGATCTCTCTGAACACTCTCTGAACCCTCGCTGACCCACAAACACACAACCAACCGATAAACGGACTCATCAAACACACAGGAAAACAATATAGTGCCAAGTATATTTTTACGCAATTTTTACCTGGAATACCCCAGAAACCTTAAAATGTTTTGCGCCTTCTTGGTTACGTGTCTCAACCCGTGGCATATCAAAATATTTAAAATAATATTGAGAGCCACTGCACTGAGCGACCAAAGAGTCACCAAGAGAATAAATGTCGGTTTCGTCGCACAATCGGCTCACCGGAAAAAGGAAATACCTCCCCGGAATTTAGTGTATACCCAGATCATCCCAACTCACCGAAATCTACTAATCCCCCCGTAAGCCGCAGCTTATCCTCTACTCAAGACGAGCTCGGTTATCCTGACTTTCTGAATCTGGGATTAATAATATTGACTAACAAAATGATGGACAAGAAATATATACGGATCCTTCAAATTCGTACAGACGGTTGCCTTGTTCGTAATTTTCAGAAACAAGCCTCGGATAAATAATTTAAAACATGTGTTCCCTGGACGCCTCTTTGTTGCCAACTGGCGACCAGACGAAAGCGATATTTAGTATATACTATGTATAAGTATTTTAAATATTTTAGCATTGAAAGCAATAACTCGCTGCTCCATACAACTCTGGTTATTTTTTTATATTTAATGTATCCACATTTCAACACAACACAGCATGTTTTTATATTTGACTATGACAAATATTTTTTTGTCCTTCAAATGTTGTATAGTCATACCATCTTTTTATACGTTTTCTTTAGTGGAAAAATCTGAATAACACAAAATACATTTGTTACGTGAATTTATGAACGTATTATTATGAAATGCAACAAGTTAGCGTGATGAAGATACATCTAATCAACGAAGATGTGAAAAGCCATCTTAATGAAGTGCCCATCCCGGTAGTTCGTGGAATAATGATGATTGTCGATATAAGAAGCTGCCAGGTCATCGAATTAATGACATGATTAAATTAAACATGATTTCTCCGTGTATAAAACTACTCACTGTGCAGGTTTATCATTATTAAAAAAAAAAAAAAAAAATTAACTGATTCACACGTAAAAACGATGAGAAAAATTATCGAATTTTTCTGTTGTTTATGCACAACACAGACATATAATTGAAATCATAAGATTTCAAATACTTGGCTTGGCAGTGAAAAATTATTTTCATAAAAACGTAATCTGCAATCGTTTAATTTGCATATGCTTACAAAAGCAGATTTATCTATTTTTCTTCGGTGCTGTTCGCTTTGGTACTGCTTATTTTTAGACTTTAAAATGGAGCAAAAAGTAACATTGAATTATTGCTATTTCTCGTTTGAAAGAATGGTCTTCACGGTGAGTTAGGAAGGGTTCCTAATTTGGATACATCGTCTCCCAAACTAGCAGAGCAGTGGTTCTCAAACCTTCACATGGTTCAGCGAATATTCATTTCTACGGAGAATAATAAATTACAATTGCTTATAATAAATATTTTTATAAGTTTTGCTATAAGAAACACTTAGTTCTTAGTGTAAGACTCCGACATTTCAGTTTCGGTATAAACACAATATTATTATTTTGAAAAGACCCCCATGACATTATTTTGAAGATTTTCTTCATCTTTGTAATATCACAAATATTTAAATGGGGCTCTCTAACAACCCCGGGGGGTTGGGTAGTGTCATTGTGTTTTGGAAACACTGGATAAGACAAATCTCGCCTCGCAGCGGATTTATTAAAAGTAAATGATGATTTGCGTTTTTGCTGCTGTTTTTTTTTTTTAAGTATAACTATAATTGCTAAGCGCATTAATGCAGGAATTTTCAAGCAAGAGTTTTTTTGTCCGTCCATCTTGTTTTTGTGATAGTTTTTGGGTCGACATTGACAACTGCAGACAATGCAACGCAAAGGTCATCGCAGAAAATACATCATCGTGGCAAATTATATGAGATAACACTTCAACTCAGTTATGTAGTCATATATTATTAACTCTTCGACATTACCACTTAAATAATGTTTAAAAATATCTTAATTTTTTTAAAATAGCAATTATGCGATTACTCTCAAGTGGCGTGCTGTGATTTCAATGGTAGAGCAAACACGAGTGTGTAATGAAGAATTTTATTGTATGAGTATTTATTTACGAATTTAATAAATAGTGGATTATTTGTTCACTGTTTTAAGGTTCTTCTATAGAAGTATTTCAATTATATATACAATGTAAAAAATAACCAATATATATGATCATATGTACAAGAGTTGTCATGTTCGCTACTAACTTTGCCACAGCCTGAGTCCAGGATCAGGGGATAGCCACATAGCGTATTATAACCATAGCCATAAGAACTATTGTAAATTTACTAAAAGATAAATAAAGAATCATGAAATTAGTTTTTTTCTGACCCTAATTCTTCTTCCGATGCCTCTCCTCAGAAGAGGTCCGTGACCATCTCTTTGAACATTTTCTCTGTGTCTGTTCAAAGTTTTCATAGTCCTTTAATGAATACCAAAAAATATATTTATGTCAATAGGGCAAGCTATGCTTTATTGCTAGTTTGGACCGCACGCCACTGTTTATGTTTATAGAATCTGCACATGGAAGATTATTAGGGGATTCATTCGTTAGTGGTGTAAGTCCAGAAGTAAGCGTCGCTTGTTTTAGGGGGTGGAAATGAAAAATAAAAAAATGCATTTTGTGATACAAGTATGGCAAAAATTTTAAAAGTGGTTGCAGCTGTGTAAATAATCTTGATTTTTAATAAAAATTTTTTTTACTGATGTTAGTATTTTGAGCGTAAATATGAAATAAACTGCATGGGTTTCGCGGACAAAAACAAAAAGAAGAAAGCCATTCTGCACGGGCGCAAGCGGAATTTTGGTGCAATAAAATGCAGTAACGGGAATAAGCCTCGCCTCGGCCTCCGAGCCCCGCGCGGAGCCGCTTTGAGCTTATGTTGGGAAAATATGTGTTAAAACCCTTAGGTATTATAGTTTTTGCCTTAGTAAATAACGTGGGGGGTGATTTCCTGATTGCAAATCGGCCGCAAGTTGTGTCGTCGCGGATGCAGAGAAGGGCTTTCAGGTTATCATCGACATCGATCGGCATCGACTACAAGATATTGTGTTGCGTAATGACTTCATATATGCTTTATATATGTTTTGTAACGTACGCCACTGTATCAGATATCGTGCCTACGGGGTGAATAGTACAAGGTAGTATCAGTAACGATTCCCTCGAGGTGCTTGCAAATCGGTCGCAAGCTGTTTCGCCGCGGCTGGTGAGGCGGGCTTTCAGGCTATCATCGCTTCGAAGCTTTATCCTTAGCTTCTCATGTTGGCATCGATTTGCACAATGACTTCATATATGTTTTGTAGTGTACACCACCGTATCAAATATCGTGCCTACGGGGTGAATAATACAAGGTAGTATCAGTAACGATTCCCTCGAGGTGCTTGCAAATCGGTCGCAAGCTGTTTCGCCGCGGCTGGTGAGGCGAGCTTTCAGGTTATCATCGCTTCGAAGTTTTATCCTTAGCTTCTCATATTGGCATCGATTTGCACAATGACTTCATATATGTTTTGTAATGTACACCACTGTATCAGATATCGTGCCTACGGGGTGATTAGTACAAGGTAGTATCAGTAACGATTCCCTTGAGGTGCTTGCAAATCGGTCGCAAGCTGTGTCGCCGAGGCTGGAGTGGTGTGCTCTCAGGTTATCATCGCTTCGAAGTTTTATCATAAGCTTCTCAAGTTGGCATCGTTTTTACGATATTGTGTTGCGTAATGGCTTCATGTATGCTTCTGGAGGCGTAGGCTAGGTTAGGTTAGGTCCGGCGAGGAGCGAGGCCCCGCGCTAACGGGCCGGCCGGCGGATCGCGGCCGCGATAAAAAGCCGCCCCGGCGCATTTCCATATCGGGCGGAGGAAATACGGAGAAGCATTTCTCCGCGGACAGCGGACCTCGCGCGGGTCCACCGTTACTCCGTGACGTCACGGCCTCCTGCTGCCTGTCGCCACGCACACCGCATCCATGTGTGCGTCGGAAACCATACCTAAGATGCCTACTGTGCCTTGTTCCTTCACAGGTGTATGAAACTGAAAAAAAAACTTTTAAAAACCGCGTAAATCGAAACCGTAGATTGTTATGCGTAAAACCGTGTAAATCGAAAACAAAAATAAAATTCGTATACTTTTCTTCCTGCTTGGCATGATGTCACTTTCGTCACTTCAAGTTCGATGTTAGATTGACTATAAATAATTTCAGATCGGCGAACCTTGGTAATCAAATGGTATTTGGTCAAATCTTCAAAGACATCCGCATGTTGAGGTAAGCGTTTATTATTATAATATCTCGCTGAAGTAGGAGAGCTCGTTATGGCTCTTCATCAGGATCACTGTCACGATCATTTGTTTCCCTGAGCATGTCTCCGCAACAATGAACTTGAACTGAACAACGTTGCATATTATTATATCTCAAGTATTCTGGTAGTATCAAAAGATGCGACGCAGCTTGCTGTTGTTGTATCCAACATCAGTACTTATAGTCTTCAGCGTGGGACTAAACATCAATATAAGTTTTCATTAAAAATAAATATATATATTTGTAATTCACAATGCTTCATTATGCAGTATAAATAGAAAACCGTTCGTTAACTGAGCCGTTCAGCACCGGAATCACATTGTAATGATCCGCTCTCCGGTTTATGGAGCTACATGTCGACCATATGGTCGAATTTCTGCCTAATTAAACTTGGGCGCATCCATTAGAGGAGGAAGACATCCCAAAGCACTCTCTCCCACCAGGCCGTGGTTCGAGTGCCGCCTGATGCAATTACTCGGCTTCAATCTAGAACAGACAAAGTTCTTGATTGCGCCTGTACAGTAACTTTGAGACAATCGCCTCTGTACTTAGTGAAAAGTATTATTATCGAAAGCACAGGTTCTCAAACATTTCGGGCCAGCGCCCACTATGCAATACAAAACATTTGTACCGCCTCTCTCTCGCCAAATTATCGTTCTTATGACGTACTTTTTTAACTTCGTGTGTCCAGAATCCTGGATTAAACATTAGAAATCGCGTATCAGAACTTGTAAACGAAAAAAAAAAAAAACGGAAATCAATAGCATCTTTTTTCGCATTGATAGCCCTTTCTTTTAGGTGTTTTTTTTTGGCTCAGCCTAAGTAAAGTTTATAGCAGTATGTGTAGGGCTTTTGCCAAAACCTTAATAAATATTCATGGTATAAGAACTGTTTTTTTTAATAATATTTTATTATAAACTATTCATGTACGAGATAATGAAGGCAGGTCATGCACGGGTCCGTACATTGAGTTTTTTATTGCAGTACTTACAGAATAGTTCTAGTAACATCTGAAGGTTCAGCCCGACGCACGAACTCTCGACTCACTCCCGAGCTTCCCGTATATATTATTAATATTTACTATATTTATTAAAAAAGTCACGTTCACCTTGTTTTTTTAAAATTTGTAACAATACTATGAAGTCATTGCGTACATTGCGTGACATACGCTGTGTGAAAAAATGACTTTACATTTAAAGTTAATATCTCCATAATTTATCATTATGAAACCGAACAATGTTTAAACGTTTTGTAGTTTAGTAGTTGGCACGTTTACTCGCTGATTTTGATGTTAGAAGCAATTTATATTTATAAATTGTTTCCTGATGAATTTCATTCCTGATATTGCATGCAAATCGAACCCAATCGTCTCTAAATATCTCTGCTGTATTTCACTTAAGACACGCAGTTCTTTATTGCTTGCCATTGCTATTCGACAGCCTGGTAATCATAATTTACTTAAATCAATATTTTAGAAGTTATAGAATAATTTTCGCCTTTGAGATACCTTGTATATATAAATGCTCTCGTGTGCCATTAAAGAAGCTTAATAATGTAATTTCCGGTTATGTCAAAATATGCTATCACCGTCAATTTAATATTAAGTGCTCACGTAGAGTATAATATTATATATATTATTCACGAGCATATCAAATTTGGCATCTTATATCATCGTCCATGCTTATGACAAAAGAAAGTAACATCATTCGATTTAAAGAAAAGGTCAGCAGATTTTTTTCATTTGAACGCCATTACATATTAAAATAAAATAACTATTCTAAGCAGGGTCATGAAGATTATTCAAAGATGAAAATAGCATAAAACCTTTAAAATACATTAAATGAGTAGCAGAAAGCATTTTTTTAAATTTAAAGTTCATGAAAATCGCAGCTTAAAATAAGTTTTGGTTAATATTCATCCGAAAATAAAACATGAAGATGTAATAAAAAAAATTATTATTTTGATAAGCACAGTAATGTTTTTAATGAAAGGCAGCTTTCTCAAGTAATATAAAAAGTTGTAACTCAGATTATTTTAGATACTATTAAATATACTATACTATTTAACTGAACTAGATATTGTGCAAGGGATATACATAGTATTAATTCTATTGCGAAACTGGTATTGCTAAGTGACTCGTCATACAAATTTGCGATACATTTGAGGCCGGTTTCCCAAAGGCAGATTAACAAAATAATAGTTAAATACGTGTACAAGTTGCACACAGTAGTCAAATTAACTGATTGCGATTTAGATAAGGCCAAAATTGATCATATTGACAATAAAAAAAAATTGATCTGCTGATAAGTCTGTAATAATCAAAATAGTTGTCGTTAACCAGCTTTTCAGAAACTGGGCGTGATTTTGTTCAGTTAAGTGCATTATGCTTTTGTATATAAATAATGACTGCGAATTAATGTGATCGATTAAACACGAATACAATGTGCGGGGCATGGATGATGTCATCCTCGACTATCGGTAACAGCTGATAAGTTAAGGTTAGGTTATCTCGTGTTTCTACTTACAATATAGCATTTTTCCAATTTAAAGCCTACGCATATTCGGTAAGCATCAAAAAGGTACTCGAGTGTGGTGTAAGTGGTAATTTATACAGAATTAAACGCATTTTCACGTATTTCTGGTCGAGTGTTGCCATAAAAAATAATGCTAGCCCACGGCTACGATTCACACATCGTCTTATCTCGATCTCGTTATTTTTAATTTAATTTCTGGCCGTTCGGGTAACAGTCCTGGCTATCGAGGAAACATCTTCGTATCGCCCACGGACAAGAAAGTAAAAAAAATGGAGCTGTGATAAAACATTGTAATTTTATTTTAATCTAATAGCCCAGGGTGATTTTTTTCCGACACTCATTGTTAATGATAATTTAATGTTTATTTTAATGTTATTTTTTGTAGTGATTTACAAATGCAAACAATATAATAACGGCTATTGTCTGAAAAGATCTACATAACGTTATTTATTTTAAACTTAAATAATGATAACTATTAATGGCAGTGCCATCTAGCGATGCTTTGCTCAAACTTTATTGTATGTTCCAAATTGCGCGTTACAGGAATTTTTTACAAGAAAGGTTTGTGTCTCTGCTAAATACAAGTGTAAATAATATTTCTTACCTTATTTTCGCAGGCTTCGTGACAGACGTATTTGCAAACTGAAAAAAAACAATATATAATTTTTAACATATAAATTATGAATAAATAAATAATTAAACAAAACACTTGTGATTATTTGACAAAGTTTTATGTTATCAATATTGATAATAAAGATTCTTAAATGCTGTGAAGATATTTACCCCAATGTAAACAGATACAAAAAAGCTGACATTTTAATGATGTTCCCAAAGGGATAACAACGTACAACTTTGAAAATGCTTTTATACAAATATTATAAAAGGGTTGTGTGTAATCGATAAATATATCTTTTACGGGGTATGACAAGTATACAAACATATATATGTATATATTTAGCTTTTTTTTTTAAGATTCAGATACTTGGATATAAAGCAGACAAGAATCTGTACATTTGGATAACGTCATATGTTAATATTTCCCTGAGTTTGTGAGTGATCCTTCAATTTTTGATGATATTAACATATGTTGTAAGGAAACTTTTCTGGCATACCAAAGCCTTGAAGTTCTTTTTAACGATATCAATATTTTTTTCAGCAATTGAAATATATGTATATGCCTACCGAAGGTCTATGATTCAGACTTTCGTTAATTGTATGTAAGCATGTTTTTTTTAAATAAATAAATGATCAACGGCTCACGTGGATTTAATAAAAAAAAAAGTGACTAAGGGCTTCACGCACCCTTACACTATTACCGCATTTTGAAACAAAAAAGCTCTCCGGCGTAGTTTATCATCTGCGAAAATCCCGGAAATCTGAGCCATTCCAGATAGTGTCGGGGAAAACGGCCAAAAAATTGAGTGCGGGATCTTTTGAAGCATTTTCAGGAATGCTCGGAGATAGGGGCTGTTATTGTGTTAATGCGGATCAGCCGGAACCCTCTCGAGATAAAGCGGGTGCGAGTTATCCAATTTTACTTTATTACTTTTTATCAATATCGACTTTGAAAATTGTGGAATTTAATATGTTTTTTTTTTTGTGTTTTGTGTGTGTGCATTCTGGCGAATTCGTTTCGCGTAAAGTCTTGAACAATTGGAATTCTTTCTGAGTTTTCGGAATATATTAGATTTTTCATGAATTTATTGACGTTGTGCTTGACCTGATCTGATTTTGTATTTGATAATATGTCATCAATTTCTACTGTCCAGACCTTTGGTGGGTACATTTTCGAGTTTTTCGATGATTTTAGAAAATATTTTGCGAAAGATTTATTGCCAAAAGTTGCATACATTCCTTTTTCTACAGATTTTTTTTTTTATTTCTTATAAATTTACTTTTGATATGATAAATATTTGCAAAAAAGGAGACAAAATCTTTCAGGTAAAAATACACCTTTTTTGTCAGTACGGAGCTGACTTAGAAAGTCGAAAGCGAAGCAAACCGTGACATTTTATTTATTTATTTGTCAGTTTATTATTCTACATTGAAAATTGTTTTTTTTACAGAATATCAAAAAATATATAAATTATATATATTTTTTTTTATTCAACGTAAAATAAACTGTTGAAGAAGTTGAAAAATTTGATAAAATGAAATTTCAAAACCAAAGTTTGTTTAAGTTTTTTTTTTTTAAATTTGTAAACTAATTTTTTACCATAGGTATATATATATAATATTTCAATTCCAATTTAAAAAAAGGACATTTAAATGCTTGGAGTTAGGTTAGGTTAGGTTAGATCCGTCAGTCATAATAATCTCCTAATGCCTAAACCTCAATCAGGAAAACACATATTTATCATATTAAAAGTAAATTTATAAGAAATAAAAAAAATCTTATCTGTAGAAAAAGAGATGTATCTAACTTTTGGCATTCAATTTTTTTCTATTAGTGCAGTAGATTTATCGTAAAATATTTTCAAAAACTATCACTGAAAAACTCTAAAATGGACCAATTTTGATGGGGTCTCAAAATTATTGGGTATGAATATTCAAGCTCTATCCTAAAGTTAACTTCTATTTAGTTTTTGGGGGGTGGCTTTGTGAAGACTGACCTCTGCAGCAGGAGGCGGTGCCATTGAGGGGGCGGTGACAGGCGTGGCAGGGGCGAGCCTTCCGGAGGCGTTTGCTGCGGAACTCGTGTGCAGGGGCGCCATGGGGCCCAGGCCCACCCCTGGGAGACTTGTCCTACAATTAAAAAAACAAAAATCAGCACACTGTTTAGCCTAAAAATACTTCTAAAACCACATATTTTAATTTGCAATAATAACAAAAAAAATAAATTATTTACAATATTTCTTCGTATCAAAGTTCTAAAACGTACTCATTCTATAGTAACTCTACGATTAGGAGACATTCACAATAATTCGATATAAATAAGTATTTTTTTATTTGATGCTACTATCAAGCAAAAAATAAAACTTTTGAATCCAGTGGTGCACCAAGCAACATTGTCTCTTATTTATTTAAAATTTATCAAAAGAGAAACTCTCTTTTCTTATTAAAAAACACTCTTGGTTTCAGAAAGCCTGATTTATGAAATATATGATATAAGATATATTATTGATTTTTGTGAAGACCGTCTCACAGGAAGTACGATTTTGCCTATACAGGTTTTAATTATTGATACTGATTAAGTACATTTTTTCAAATATTGAAAATTGATTAAAGAAACTCCCTCTGATATTTTTCTGAGAGTTTCTTTAATCAATTTTTAATATTTGAAAAAATGTATACTACTATATAAAGCACCGATTTCAGAGACTGTAATTAAATTCCATCTGTTTACTTTACTCATAGCCCTTCATAAATTTCGTGTGACGTATTTAATACCTTGTTGATCACGCCTTCAGAAACTGTACTAAAATCCATTAGTCTCCAATTAATGCGATTTTCATCTTGGCATCTCTTTGCACCCTTGAGATTTGAATGGGTTGTATTTTAAAAAACACAGGGCGCATATTTTCGACAGCTGGAGAAGGTATGATAAAATTATCTGCTTCAGAAATATGTAAGGCACAAGGAATCAATCACCCCTAATGGATTTGGGACATTTGGATGGAGCCCCAGGGTTTCCTGACCCTTCCACACTGAGGAACGTGTCCTGAGAGGGCCGGAGGCTGTGTGGAGTACCTGGCTGTACCTTTCCGTACCTCACATTATCTGACAGTACATACCTGAAGAGTGAGTCCAATCCTAAAAGGTAAAACAACAATGGATTCGACATATTTTTTTTACTATTCTATGGTAAATATATAATAGCAAATACTTGATCAGACTATTTTTTTTTTAAAACAACTTTTCTTATGGACATGACTTTAGAGCTCTCGCAAGGCGCAATCGAAACAATTGCATATAAAATGAAAATAATAATTTTTGTAGTTTATTTTTAAAAGATATTTCATTTCACATTTGCACAGTTCTAGTGACGTAAACAAACCAATCATTTTTGTAACAGATTCAATTTGAATCATTCAAGAAAATAATTGATTTGTTCGCACATAATTTATAGAAAAAATAATCGATTGAGAAGAAATCGATTTGTACTAGTATAATTTTTATGTTATTTAATGAATCTGTTTCTGTTATGGTCTTTTAAGTTTCAAAACTGAGTTAAAACCAGCCCCGATATATTTAAATGAAATAATTTAAATTTTACTTTAACCCCAGTTTTTT
The DNA here is from genome assembly GCA_022113835.1 of Atopsyche davidsoni. Taxonomy (NCBI): domain Eukaryota; kingdom Metazoa; phylum Arthropoda; class Insecta; order Trichoptera; family Hydrobiosidae; genus Atopsyche; species Atopsyche davidsoni. Next base: position 1,687,691 of record JAILWY010000012.1, on the reverse strand, counting down.
TTTATTTTGTCTGCTGTTTGTTCGTTAAGATCTGAACTCACTTCAGAATGACTTGAACGCAATCATCTTTGCGGACAAATTCCAAGAGTGTGTGAAAGTACCAAAGAACACGCAAGCCTCTCACCATGAGAGACGCTAGAGCTGGTGGATTCGTCGAAGAATAAAACATCTATCTTCAAGATACAGTTAAAACCATTTCTTAAAAAGATTGGGGAGATTGAAGATGAACTAACGTGTGATATTTTATATACGCTTAATGTTGCTAATAAAAAAAACTTTTCATTATACGTGTTATGGCGGTTACTCTGCTGCCTGTATAGTCATTGAAGAACGAAAGTATTTTCTATGGAATGCCGTGTAAGTATGGGTTCCAACCCCGTTAGTACCATGAACTTTTTTTTTATACATAATAAACCCGTATGAGTGAATAATACGAATAACAATCATTAGTAAGGCTATTGATTATTATTTTATTAGCACAAAATAAGCAAGATTGTAAAGTTTAAAATTACGTCATTATTTGCGGTTTTATTTTAGCTCTAGAGGAAATTGATAATTCCATCAATATTTCTTATAATTGACAGGCTAATAAGCTTATTAAAGTGGATGGCGATCAATAAAATTGAAAATTACTGTAAAAGGCCTTTGAAAAGCAGTAATTGGAGACGGGATCGGGGTTGCCCAATCGGCGATTAAGCGCCGATTCGTGTGGGCTGTGGGTAATCGAATAGTTAGCAAATTAGAGATTACCCAAAAGGCAGTCCTGCAATCAATATTAACGCGTATAAACCTACACTATACTTAACGTCTCATATTTCTTATAATTAAAAAAAGGGTTATTTGAGTTGTCACTGGACAACCAACCAAAAATAAACAAAGACTTTCATTCATCAAAAAAACTTTACGTTCTATCAAAAATGTTGTAGATACATGCATAATACATAAGTCGAATTTATTAGTGATTATCCAGCTGATTGTAAGCACAACTACACTTCAAAGCAATTATGCATACAATTGCAGCCTCCGAGATGCACTGTAGCTGGTTATAATGCAGTAATCTACCTGCGTACATGATCGATCACGGTAATCACCGACGAAGCCAAGCCGCCCACCTGTCGACAGGTTGTTGATACTGCTATGTGTTTTATCGTTTATAAACTATTAAAGATCACACAGCGCTTACCTTAATCACTCAATATCAATCAAACTTTACTCCGTACCCGAAAACCGGTCCACCAGTACTCTGCATTACCCCATAACCTGTACTTTACGGCGCGATATGAAAATTCAATCTATCGACTGTACTATGATGGGATAATAGCTCGGATTTTATTAAACCATTATCAATTTTAAACGTTTTTTTATAAATTTACTACGTTTATGAAATCAATCACCTGGTTTTGTTTACGAGTTTATTTTATTATTGAACTCATATCAGATGCATTAAAAACTATTGAGATATGCAGATAACAGAGTTGTATCGTGACTTGAGCAGCAATAATCTATAGTATATACAGGGTGTCCAAAGAGAGTATCGGGTATTTGTTAGTACAGTAAAACAAAAACTACTAGTAATCAAGCATTTTTTTAAATGTTGATTATAAGAATACAAAATGGAAAATTATTTCATAAAGATGATGTTATATAAATGGTGACCGTTACGCTGCTGGCACGCTTCTAATCTGAATAGAAGATTGCTGATAACACGCTGACACATAGTCCTCGATATTGCTGCCATTTCTGACCTGATGTTTTGTTTCAATTCCGTTAGGTTCGTCGGATTATTCTCATAAACCCTACTTTTAAGGTATCCCCATACGAAATAGTCAAGAGGGCTAATGTTACCTCTACGTGAAATGACCTTATTGGGGAATAATTCGTAAACAGCTTTAAGTGATTGATTGGATGTATGACAAGTTGGAACCACGTTCTTGAGTTGAAACCTTGAAACTACTGCAACATTGGACCCAAAAATTTTCGCAGTATATCACACTAACGGTCACTATTCATATTCACCCGATACTCTTTTTGGACACCCTGTAAAACGTATTTCAATAAAGTCGTATTTTCTAAGCATATATTTAATCAGGCATAAAATCTATCACAGTATAATATTATGTTACGTGGTTGGGAGCACAATGCGTTTTTTTATTTGGTAAAATATTTGTATTGAAACCCAATCGGTATACATTTAGAAATATCATTGTTATTCGTCACCATTGGGGCAGGGTGCGTGGCCAGCCGACCAACCCCAAGGCATACGTCAAAGAAGCAACAGGGGGCAAACAACAGCCTGCGTGATCGAATGACGTCATTCCTAAGTGTCATCGTCATCATTGGTTAGTCAACATTTACTGCGGTTCCCAACTATCAAAGCACTAAATATTAAATATTGGTTACCATCTTGCATTAAATCACAGGTTCCCAAAGTGGTCAATATCGACCCCCAGGGGTCGATGACAGCAAAAAATTAAATTGGGGGTCCATGAACTGTAAATGGGGGTCTACAAGAAATAGATTGGAAATCACTGGGCGAGGAGAATCAAAGTTAAATCTGACTCTTTTGAAGCCAAATATTGAAAATTTGCTATCAAACCATCAGACCCATCCCTACCATTAAAAGTATTGACTTTTTATACAATAAAAACCTCGATATAACGGACCTCTGTTTAACGGATTTCGGATACAACGGACAAAAAATCCGGTAAAATGTAAAAATTCAATATTAGCAAGGCAGGGGAGGGGGTCTACGAAAAACAGGAAAACTCGACAAGGGGTTTCCCAAAAAGTTTGGGAACCTCTGCTTTAAATTGTCATAATAAGGCTTTTTTTTAAACTTTACGTAAACCAACGCATAATTAGTTCATTCATGATAATTCAGTTTAGTTATGCATCTGATGATGACGTAGTCTATTTGGTCGAAACTAGTAATGCAAAAAAATAAAATAAACTCAAAGTGAAGACAGAATACAAAGTTACTTTTATCATTATAACATAATAATTAATCTTTAAAAAGAACCCGACTGTTGTTATTACGTGTAAAAGTTGAAGAAACACTTCTACAGCCAAGTTAAAATAAATAAGTCATGGGGGTAGCGCACAAGCAAATTACTTATATTAAATTAAAAAGAATTGGGAGTGAACTTGGAAGTATGCTGGGGTGACTTTGTGCGTTTTGTTAATATAAAACAAAAAGGAAATGTCGGCCACACCTTAACAGGAACCACAAGGGAGAAACTGATGAAGGGTGTATAAGTACAAGTAGGGTATAGTTTATAGTTAAGGGATGGAGGATATTGTTACTAGATTGGTCACACCCTTAATGATATATGCCTGCCTTTATAGCAAGCTATTTTGAGACATAACGTGTAGAGTAAATAGAAATTTATGTAAAGCTTATTTAGGGTATTAATGCAATATTCGTCCATTGGGATATTAATTTAAGATATATATTTTTGGTCGAATAATTTTGATAATTGTAATGGCGTGCAATTTATACAAACAATAAAGCATTGCTTCCTTAAGACATATTTTCAACACGTTTTAATGAAGACCTAAAATAATAAAACAATGATACATAAACCCTTGAGTTTTTAACTTTATATATTCAATTAATAAAAATATTTGTTTAGATTTAGGATTCACTGCACATAACTATAATTTTTTAACAATCCATATTACCAAGTACGAGTATATCAATATGTTATCACAAATTCATTAATATGTTTTCTAATATGAAATAAACTATTATTATACTGTGCTGTTCGTTACAAGTTGAATTGACTCAGTACACAATAAAATCTCATAAAAATATTTAACTATGTAAATTAAGGACCAAAATTTTTATTCGGCTTTTAAGAAATTGCGCATAGCTTTTAGGAAAACTCAGCAAGCTTTTATTCTTTGCACCTTTTACACTTTGACTAGCAAAAAGTCTTGTATGCATTTATTATTTAACTGAAAATTTCAACCGATTTTTACCTGAAACCTACAAATTATTCAGTACGGTATATTATTTTCACTACTGTTTTTTTTCCGTATTATATTTTGAGGGGTGCAAATTTGTATGTTCTCTTCTCTGTACGAAGGGTCGCTCTGCATACAATATTTGCTGTCAATTTTTTGATATTTTTCATGTAAACATGTTATGTTAAAACCTTTTTATGAATTCTAGGAAATGGTAGCACATACCTATATATAAATATGCCATTCATATATTCAAGCTGAATAATGATTTATAATAGTAAATATCAATAGCTCAGTAGGTGAGGCATTGTAAAGACATTGCTTGTGAGCATATTTGCCTTGCAAAGGCTTCTTCATACTAAAAGAGCCCCTGTTAACTAAAAATGATCGTAATCATCTTGCCATTCGGCAATTCATATTTGCTGTTTAAATCTGAAGTATAAAAAAATAACTGACTTGGATTTATTACTAAAGTAATATAAGTCTGAATTTTAATTGTTGTTTACATATTACAAAAAAAGCTTTAACTGCTTTTTTTAAGCTATTCACTGCATAATGAAGCGGTTAGATGAAGTTTTCCTGATAAGTTCACCGTAATTAAATTAATTCATTTTTTTAAATAAAAAACCACACTTATTTTAATCATTTTCATAATAGTATTGAAATGAAATAAATAATAATATAATTATATTTCTTCCAACGGTATTTTGGAATAAATTACGCGGTTTGTTTTTTGTTTCTAATAAATATGGACCACAAGATTATAGTTTGTTTTGCTAGTTGAAGATAAATGATTTATTTCAGTACAGACCGCAACATCAATTTAAACAAATAACTGACAGTGGAGTGAGTAGAAGAGTCCCAGCGTATTGATTGAGCCAATATAGGCATGTGGGTAGGACTGAATGTTGGATTCAGAGGAACTCCTTGGGAAGCCGTGCTTGGTGGAATAGGGTGACCATATTTATAATACGACTGTTGATTTCGGAGGAACTTCTTGTGAAGTCTTCAAAGCACCACGCCGTGGTTTACTGAGTAGGGAGACTATATACAACGATTGGTTTCAGAGGAACTTCACGTGGAATCTTCAAAGCACCACACCGTGCTTTATGGAGTAGGGGGACCATATACGACGGTTGGTTCCAGAGGAACTTCTTGTGAAGTCTTCAAAGCACCACACCGTGCTTTGTGGAGTAGGGGGACCATATATGACGGTTGGTTTCAGAGGAACTTCTTGTGAAGTCTTCAAAGCACCACACCGTACTTTGTGGAGTAAGGGGACCATATACGACGGTTGGTTTCAGAGGAACTTTTTGTGAAGCTTAAGAGTAGAGTGACCATATTTATAATACGACTGGCGATTTCGGCCTTCAAGGAAAGACGCAGCTTTGTTTTTTGAGACGCACAAGTATAGGCTGACACGGCAAATTATGATAGCTTCAATAACAATGATTCGTAAAATATGTATATGGGATAGTTCCGTTAAAAAAAAGCAGATGGTCACCTTAAAGAGGCGTATTAAGAATCTACGGTCGAAAAAGTCCAGCCATGCGGGACGAATGAATTATTCTTGACCATTGAAAAAATGAACTCAAAAAGAACAGAAACTCCTCGGCTGGTCTATTGTCGATCGCAGTCACGCCTGGTTTCTCTTTCTTAGACAATAAATAAGCAATGACAACTCTATGCAACTCCAGCTTGACAAAAACACCCTGGACGTGTCTTTTATTGCAAGGGTTAGGCAATCTGTTGTTGTAAAAAAACTGCTAACGTTTGATCACGCGTTGCTGGACAATTAATTAGGAAACGCAGAAGTGTTGTCAAACTGTATTATATTTAAATGTGAAGTTTTTTTTTGTTTTTAGTATGCAGATTCTGACTGATACTATTGCAAACGGCATTGCTACCAAGTCCCATGCATCAATGTCATACCTCCGCGGTTAAACTGAGCAATTGCAACTAAATTGCATCGAATTATGTCGCACATTACACTCGCTGTGTCATAAATCGTAACACACCTATATTTGCAATTCCAGTAAATGCAGGCTCTTGGGGAGATTTAACTTTCTTACTTGTGATCTTTGTACGACCGCAATGGTATATCTTTACACTATATATTGATACACTGTACCCTTTTACTCAACAACTCTCTGATTTAAACAATAAACCTACAAAAAGTATAGAGTGCAATTTTTTTTAATCAAATACCTACTTGCTACTATTATATATGGTGAAGACGAAATATATATTTTTATATTTAATCATAAATCAAACATTTTTAAACTATGTCTACTCTCGTTGATCTCTTCATGCGAATAGTCGTCTTTTACTGACATTTCATCTCGTTATCAGTTAATTCAAAATTTACGCATACAATTGTCTCTAATGAATGCAAAATTTGATTAATATACATAGTCTGCATACTTTAACTTTTTAAAATAAAATATATTTGTGTAAATTTTAACTTACAAGTATTATCTGCTTTAATATACCGCACTCTCGCAGATTCTTGGCACAGGTTTCAGTACATTTTTTATTTTTATAGAGCACACATATCTGGCTATTTACATGGGAAATGTAAAACATTCAAAGGCTTTTGGGCTGATGCCATGGGCTCGAAATTTGTCTTAATATAAGGGTTGATTTCAAGAATTACAAAGAATACGAATAGTTAGTTGATGTGTATAGTTAAAAAAAAAAAATAACAAGAAACCTTCATTTCGCATTCCCAAAAAATTTAAGTCGTATAGATTAATGGTTTTTTGATGATATTTTATTTCATTGCGTTTTTGTAACTTTGCCAGCATTTATCAGCCGTTGAGTCTTCTATTAAATAATTTAATAAAGCTCTTGAAAGGCGAAAGCGATCATATATACGGTGTGTGCATTATTTTTTTTGGATTTTCTAAGAGATGACGTTCTCTAGTATTGAATCGCATCAGGCTATACTTTAACATTTCATTGTGAAGCGTCATTATTGCGGTTTTGTTTTCAGTATATGTCATATCGCTGAAGTGTATACAACATTTTTTTTTTAACTCTCAACATGTCAACTTTTGTACCAACAAAACGCAATTTGCGGGAAGCTTTACTTTTCTGTTTCAATTGGAAGAAAAAAGCACCTGAAAGTCACCGATTGCTGTGTGAAGTTTATGGTGAACATGTTCCATCGCAACAAACGTGTGAGAACTGGTTTCGATGCTTTAAAAGTGGTGATTCGATGTGGATGACAAAGAACGTCCAGACCAACCAAAAAAATTAAATGATGAAGAATTAGAGGCATTGCTCGATAAAGACTAGTGTCAAACGCAAGCAAAGCTTGCAGAATCATTGCGAGTTGATCGAGCAACAATTTCAAGACACTTAAAAGCATTGGGAATGATTCAAAACCAAGGAAATTGGTTGCCACATGAATTGAATGCTCGGCCACATGTTGCTAAATCGGTTAAAACCTATTTGGAAAACAGTGGATGGGAAGTTCTGCCTCACCCGCCTTATAGCCCAGACCTTGCCCCTTCCGACTACCACTTGTTTCAATCGATGCAGAATGCCCTTTCTGGAATACGCTTCACTTCTGAACAGGGTATCAAAAATTGGCTTGGTTCTTTCTTGGCTTCAAAAGACGAACAGTTCTTTTGGAATGGAATCCATAATTTGCCCGAGAGATGGGAAAAAGGCTTTGAATAGAATATATTGTACCAATTTTTTATAATAAAGCTCCAATTTAACGAAAAAATTAATGCACACACCGAATACAAAAATGGTCGCAATCTTCTATATATTTGTATATATATATTTGTTGATGCTTTAACATAGCCAAGCTTTAAGTGTCGGCTGAGATGCCCGCAGGTACTCAGTGTGTTGTTTTAGTGAGAGATGCTTTTAAGGAGCCCGATGGTTGAGGCCAGAGAGCTTCTATTATCCTCTCATGGAGTAGGGGCCTCCTGACACGCCATAAATCCTGGTAAACTGTTTGCCTCTCTGCAGCGCGCGGGTCACTTATCTCGATAGCGCTGCGCGATTACTGCCATAACTCATAATAACCACGCGACACAGGCGCATACTCATTTGAAGCCTCTGAGGAATGCAGTGCTTCCCAATCGATTCTTATCAACGACCGAAGTGAAAGATCAATATATGTACCTCAAAAAAAACAAAAAATATATCCTCATTTGTAATTTTTTTAATCGTTTCGGCAACATGATATGATGCCATTTTCAAGCAATTCTTCTAAGTACTTCTTGTCGTGAAAATTTAATACTAGAGTGTTTTGATTGAATTAAGCGCACAACATATGTAGCAACCCATCTGACATTGGCGGTTGTTAATTATGTTGCTGCGTGTATGATTTATTTAATATAAAAAATATATAAATAAACGAAGGAATTAAAATAATTTATAAAAACGTATAACTAGCACAAAACACTTTTTGGGAAGCGCTGCCATAACGAATGGCGTTTATTAAAATGTAAAGATTAGACGATCCCGATAGCCATGGAATTCTGAGCATGGTGATGTATGTCTCCCGTCAATACACCATGTGGGGGTTTCTAATGGGAAATGTAAATAATATCCCATAGTTATTTGGTGATGAATTTTTAAAGGCGCAGATAGCCGGCGAGCATACCTTCATAATGATTTGTCATTTATATTTGATGAATAGTTTAACTTTTTACCATTATAATGATGTTATTATTGGTAACAAGAAAAATTTTATGTACCAAATATTTCATATCCAACCAACACGTTTTTAAGCATATTTTATTATTATTTTAAAAAAACTGAAATAAAAAAAGGCATTCGCTAATCTCCGTTCTGTTGTTGGATGTCTTGCACCGAGTGTAGGCAAATAACTAAAGTTAAATTAATGCTGTCATAGGCATATAATTTTCTTACAAATTGTCCTATTTGATTCGGGGTCACTAATTAAATGATGTTCACAAGCCGTGTTCGAGATAAGTTAATATCGTGTTCAACATCGTTATGTTCTGCCATTGATAAAAATATACAAACATTTCCACGGTCTGAGCTCATTAAAAGAAAATATTTATGGTATAATTAAGATTTACTTATGAGAAAACACTTAAAGCTATCAAATATAGCATTGATAGTTTGACAATATAAAAAAATAGAAAAATTTTAATATTCAGCATATGACAGCTTAAATAATTCACTTAATTGGATTTTGGGTGACATCCGATAACATGCAATTATTATTATTTTATTAATGTTTTTTTAATATTTTAAATAATAAGTTTGAATAATCAAAGATTTAGGAGGTGGCTATCATTTTATTTTCATCTTTCAAGGGCTTTTTGATGAAGGCAAGCAATGTACGTACGATTTATTAAAAAAAGTGAAGTTTTTGTCACAGTGGCTTACCTGTAACAAAAGAAAAGATAACATTAGAATAATGACACATGCTTGTAACTTACTAAAGGAAGGTTTATGAAAACTTATATAATATAAAAATACCTTCAATGGTTGCCTATTATTAACTAGCAGTTCAATAGTTAGATTACCGATCATGGGTTACAAATTCAAATCTTTGTAAAATACGTATATTTTTTCTCACATCCTTTTTTCTTTTAGCGTAAAGTTCAAATAAAATTAAAAACAGTAGCAAGGAGTTTACAAATAAATAATACTAGCATATAAATCAGCTTCCCCGACAAATATGAATCCCCATGATCCGGGGATGATATTTAGACCTCCGGTTTATGGGGGTTACTGAGATAGGGTTTTATGTGAAAGGGAAGATTTATGAGGTCCATCAGATGCTCTTTAGGACGGTTCTTTGGACTGACCTATAAGAAAAACTACCATAAAATTACTACCCACATAAAACTCAGTGATGGTCTATGATTTTCTCGTTATGAAATAATTACAGGCATTCGAAGGTTTCGGCGACTGTCGTTAATTAACTCATTGTATTAAGGGCCATGTTGAATATTCGAGTTTTTTTGATCATTTTCTGGTCGATTTTGCGAAAAATTGACTGCACCAATCAAAAATATTTAAATGCAAAAAGTTTGATACATCCCTTCTTCCGAACACAATATATTTTTATTTCTTATAAATTTACTTTAATTATGATAAATATGTGTTTTTCCGATTGAAGTGTAGGAATTTGAGATTCGTCCGGCATATTTTCCAAGAATCCTACACATTTAAAAGTCTTTTTTTCAATTGGAATTAAAAGATTAAATATAAACCATGTGCGCCTTATTAATTTAAAAATTAAAAAAAAAAAAATCTTTATCAAACTTTGGTTTTAAAAAGTCGTCATTTTATCCAATTTTTCAACATCTTCAAGATTTTATTTTACCCTGAAAATGGACGTTAATTAAATAATAAAAAATAGATAAATATAATTTAATATTTTTTTAATACTCTGTAAGAAAATCAACTCTATCAATAGAATAATAAACTAAGAATTAAATAAATCAAATGACACGATTTCTCCAGGTAAAACGGTCCTTTATTATTCGGTCAGAACGGAGATAGCCTCCAAGCGAGCATGACGCCAATTCGTTTCTCGGTATTTAAAAATCGTTATTGGTTGATTTATCGCTGTACAAGGCTTGACATCTATTAAAAAAGATATTTAAGCTCATCATGTCACTTTTTAAACATTAATTGTATTAAATTTGTGCGTATTTTGCGAGTAAAATACAAAAATGTATTTTATTTAAAAATCTACTTAGAATATTTGTGACGTGGTCAGCCATGCTTGATCCATAGAGAACGGAGCAGATGACAGCTTAGGCTACTGTGGTCGTTTGTCGTTGTTAGTATTGGCAACATTGCATTGAAAGCATGTCTCTCTCTAAGATGTCAATTTGGCAACATAGCTACTTTGTACAAATGACAATTTCGACACGGGAGCAATTTGCGACCGTAATACCCGACCCAGTGATACTCAACATTTTTTTTCTTACAAGTCACACATGCAATATTTTTGAGTAATGGCTTTTTTCAGGCAATTAGTTAGTGGGGACTTGGTTTTACACTTATTTCCCATGTATTAAATCTTAATCTTTAAAACCTAAATATATCCAAACGCCTATTTCAAATTTAGTGTGATATTGAGATAAAACTTTTTTATTTTAGAAAAATCGGGTTTATAATTGCTACACACTACTCTCAATACGTTATCAAGGTGAGAATCAGTAAGTCGATTTCTATATACATTTCTTGCATATTTCACTTTGGAATACGTGTTTCGGGCTGGAGGTTGAGGATGCCTGGTCTAACAGTCATTGGTCGTGAGATCATAACGAAGTCTAACCTAAAAATTCATAATTGCATGTACAGTGGCGACGGACAGTTTGTGACAAAATTCAAAATGCCAAGAAAATACTCGCTTTCATATACATACTAAGAATCCAAAAGCGAAACGAGTAAATTTATTTTATATATTACTAGTGTCTTGTAAATCAATCGATTGGAGGAAAAATAAGAAAACTGTCGTGAATAATCATCTTGTCAGTTAGTAAATTCCTTCTTTTTTTAGAATTGTGTCCCTTTGATAGATCGTCAACACCTGATGGAATTAGTGGTGATAAAATTGTGGAAGTAAAATATCCACTATCAATATCGGGAACAAGTGTTGAAGAAGCAATTCTCAACAAAAAATTAAAATTTTGGAAAATAGATAAAAAACAGAATATTACTATAAACGTCCACCACGAATGGTATTTTCAAGTACAAGGACAATTGCACATTACTAAGCCTCCAATGAAGAGAGGCACTGGATGAAGAAGAAAAGAAATAACCTGTATAATGTTCAGATTTCTGTCCAGTGTCATATATTTGTTCAATTAATAATAAATAAATGTTTTTGGTGAGATGTGTGTTTTCATTATATATATTTGGGCCTTTTTATTATAATTTACATACATATGTCTAAATAAATATATATATATATATATATATACATACATACATATAAGTATATATATATATGTATATATATATATGCGTGTATATATACATATATATATTATATATATATATATATTTATATATGTATTATGTCACTTTATTTTTGTATGTTGAAAACTGATTTTTTTAGAGTATTGAGTATTTATTAGAAATAAAAAAAAGCTTCCGTTTGGAAGAAGGGATTTATCTAACTTTTTGCATTTAAATTTTTTTGGTTGGTGCATTCGATTTTTCGCAAAAGGTACGAGAAAATGATCAAAAAACTCAAATATGGAACCTCCAACAACGGATTTTGACTTCAGTGTGAATATTTATATTTCTTGTTTGGAATTTTTTTTGTAAAAAGGTAAAGTAGTGGTCGATTTATTGCAATTTTACTGAATTCACGCAAAGTTTACAAAAAAATCCCATGGAAATGTGGCTTTATAGCATAATTTCAATAAGTTAAATATGACAATAATTATTTTAAAATGTTTATAAATATTTATTCCTTTTTGAATATTTGAAAAGAAAAATCAACAATATAAATTTATTAAATATTAAAAAAAAAAAATTCTTCTTTGATAATTGACCATAAATAACAAAACTTAGTCCAACTAGAACTGTCATTCAGTTTCCAATTGAAAGCTACGCTAGAGACCTCTGGTGTCCGGGTTGGTGAATGAAAACGGAATTTTTGAAAAAGTAGCCCTCTTAAGTGTTAAGTGACTTCGGTTAGGAAGTATTCGCAAATAATAAAATTCCAGATAAATAATCAAAGTATGAGAATATGTGTTAATCTTGTAGAGAATATTTATATATGCCTACGATTTTCGGTGATCTCCAGGAATGAAACAATCTTAATTTATATTAAAGTTATTATGTTATGTTTTGATATAAATACTATGGAACATTTTTTTGTTGATGTGTGATCTTTTGTTATTTTTTTTTTAAATTTAATATATAAAGTTTTCTAGGCACACGTTTTAGTGGAGATAAGTGAAGTAAATACAAAGTGTTTAAAACAGGGCATCGTATAAATCACTCTCGCGCGTCAGGCAGCACGCATATAATTAAAATGCGTGAGATGAAACTATACGCATGGAGAGAATCCTTTTCTCTCTTCGGACTGCATGCCAAGTGACTGACGTGGGCAAGCAACTGAATGGCTCTCGGACCAGGTGAATGGATGATGGAATAGGAGGATGTGACATCCGAAGACAGCCAGACCCGAACTCTAATCGAGGAATAACCAGTTTACCTGCCGAGACGGATACCGTGTTTGAATCTAAATTGAGTCATAACCTTTTTTTAAAATTGTAAATAAAATAACCTCAAATGTAAGGTAAAACTTTCTCTACCTGATGTTAGTATATTGTGATGTGAGCTTATGGTGAAATAAACTTCGGAGGCGAAACAAAGCGGAAATCCAAGGTATATAAGCCTTATACAATAGAAAGTCAATGAATATGAATAGTCAAACAGCTTGAACGCTTTGCGTTTTGAATGCTTTTTTAGTCTAAAACTGTTTATAAAATCTCAGTCGGAGGTTTGTGCAAATGCCTTTAAAAAATCTCATATTATTGATATTTTCACGTAGGTCAAAACTGATACCTTGTAATGTGAGTAATAAGTATGACTTTATCAATGGCGTGCGCCGAGGGCATGCAATGTATACAAGGCTGGATTAAAATGTGGTTTCGTTCTTGTTTGAGACATAACGCTGGGTGCTTCCACCAAAACAAACCATGTTAATATTTTAAAAAAGTAAAAAAGGTCTCCTATTTTTCGAAACAATAAATACAGCCAATTGTTTGAGGAAAAAATTGAAGGGAAAGTGGAAAAAACTATCGTGGATGCAGAATTTACGGCAGTGGCTAGAAGTCGGGAGTACGGCCGAATAAGTAAGACTGGCTCAGGATAAATATGTGCTCAGTGAAATGGTCACCAATCCCCTTTCAGGTTCCACTTGACGAACGACGACACATGCCGTTTGATGATATTACTCCACAAACAGTGATCCACCTTGTGGGTTCATGCCCCATCTTTGGCCTTCAGAGACACCAACTGGAGAGCCAATGCCGACAGGAGGGCCTGTGCCTGGATGAAGTCACTGGATGGCTTCTTGAAGCGTGTCATCGGAACCATAAATAATATAAACCAGGGGGTGTAGCTTCAGTCACTCCAATATATAGCACAATTTCGATTGACTAGTTTGGAAAGTTTCCTCAAATTATGATGACAAACCTTGTACATAACAAGCAAGGTACCAAACCTATTAAAAAAAATCCCCTCTGAGGAGAGGCACCCGAAAAAGAAGATGATTATACTGTACGATATATATATGTATATATTGGTTTTGGCCAATTGGGCAGCCCTGACTGATGGTGTATCGGTCTTTTGAGAATAACCGCCGCACGTGTCGCCGCGCAGCCTCCCCGGGTAACGATGATGGCACGTGCACGTGCTGAGCTCAGATTCCGATACCAGGAATCAAGGAAGTGGCTCAAAGTGTATGCCCACAGGAGCCACTACACAGACGGCTCTATTGAATCGGCTGTTTCGTGTCCTAATAGGTTAGTCGACGCCGTCTCGTGGTCTAGTGGTTAGCACAGCGTGTTTGAATTTACTAGCAACAATTTTATTTTTACGATCTTAAGACGCTGTGTTCATAGTTAGAAAATCATTACGTAATTAACTTTACGTAATACATCCTAAGCTATGCTTAGAATCGATTGAGACGCTGTATTTTGTATATACTCGTTGAGCCCCAAAACTTTAATAAAAACACAAAATTTTAAATACTATTGAATGATTTGAGATACTTCTGAGACTATTCAAATTTAATGCCTCTTTATGATGAAAAAGCTCATATTCACCAAGTGGTTAATATCAGAAGCCTATCAATAGAATCATTTTCATTGTCAATGAAATGGAGAACACAGTTATATTTTGTTATAATTCGATGTAGGTATTTCGTGAACGTTTAATTTTCAAGTTGATTTATTATCATTTGATGCAATTGACACAAATTTAAATAATTAGTAATTTAAAACCACGATCGATCACGCAATCAGCGGCCTGTCAATACGTATCAACCTTATATAATTGAAACTGCATATCCAATTAGTTTGAACCAATCTACAGGCACTTTGTGCATACAGAACGCATTATACTTTTATTGGATTATTTTTGTTTTAATTTTAACTGCTGCTTCAGATTGAACTTAATTTTTTTAAAACTGAAATCGTATTGATTTTAAAATTGTTAAGCAGCTACTGTTTCAGTTGCTTTACGTTAATCTTTGCATAAGGTGTATTTTCTATACAATCAGCACACCTGCCGCACTCCAGACCCTTATCAATCTTTCCACAAGTCATTCATCATCTACACCACACTTACATCATACTTACGGCGGTACCATTTAATATACTTGGTTAAAGTACACATTGATTTAAGATTTCATTTACACAAATCCACGTCACTTAAAATTAATGAAAAACGTGTCAATTTAATTTTTTTTTAAATATCTCAGGTAGGTTTTTAACTTACTACTCGTCATCGCCGACCAACAATGACTTCCGCTTGACCATGAAGTTGGCTATTATGGTTATTACGGCTAATATCAACCCAGAAGACTTTTCAATAATCTAATCGAATCAATTACAGTTCTCGATTTGTTTTCTAGTGCAATAATCGACTCGTAATAACCAATTACTCTCGGGTGATTTTACCTTGAAAATATATCCTACAATCACGGTTCACAACAAAGTTCTGAAGAACTCGAGTTCAAAGGTGTCGTTCTTCGTTAGTGATAATATTTTCCCAATAATATTTTGTTCATAGGCAGTTCGTTTTTGAGAATCCGCCGATAGCATCGACTTGAAGACGCACGAACGAAATCTGTACTAGAGTTCGTTCTGCATCATTGGATCAAACAGCATGATGTATATATTTATTTTAATTTTTAAATTGATAAAATAGAGGAGCAAACGCCTAACGTCTAACTAAGAGAGGATATGTATTGCATATAAAAGAACTATTATGAAAGACGTTTAATTCATTTACACTTTCCACAGTTTAGTGAGATCAATTCACACATCAAACGTCTCATCTAATTTTTATTTCATTATATAAAGGTTAAATTACTAATAACCCTGAAAACTGTTATTGTGTCTACCAAACTTCTCATCTTAACACACTCTACGAACAGAAGTTCGTGTCCGGGTGTATTCCTTTTCAGATACATAGTATATATATTTTATAGAAATATGTGGGATGTGCTTAGCATTGTCAGATTTGCAAATGGCTTATGCATTATTTATAATGTTAGCTGAAATAAACCAATTATAAAACTCTGTTATTTCAACCACACTGTTGGCAAGCGAGTTTGCAAAAGTTTGCATTGGAAGAAGGAGGTTCACGTGGCCGGATTGGTGACACTGACCCAGGGTAGAGACATGAAATGGTCACCAACCTCCTATGAGAAGAAGCAAAAGGAGAAAAATAAAGAAGAAAGAAGAAAGCTAACCAGTGGCTGGAAGTCGAGAGTACAGCCGATTTAGTAATACTGGCTCAGAACAAAGTGATGGACACTTTTTATATATATTTTTTAATAAATGGTATTTTTAAAGTAGTATATAAATGCTAAGAAGCGTGGGAGGCCCGCCAAGTGCGGAGCCTCAAATCCATTTCACATTTAAATAGCAGCCTGGACCGCCGAGGCATCTTTACAGTCCAATAAAGTATCGTCATCTCGGTACGCGATCGCTTTGCGCCGAACCCCCGATAATCCCATTGTCATACTGTGACCTTTACAGAGGTCCATTCGAGACGACAAAGCCGCCATACGATACACACCGAAGATATTACAATAGATCTGAGAAAAAATATTACCGATATAATAGAAGTTTTCTTATTAGTTTCGACAGATATATATTTCTTAAAGCGTATCAAAACAAAGTGTTAGAAATCAAATACAATGTCTCAATAGAACAAAAAATGTCTAACTGATATATTATAAAATGCGAAAACTTTTGACAGAGGTTTTTGATAGTAAAATATTTACTTATAACTTATACAATGTGAAATAAAACATAGAGCAGTAATACTGGCAATTAAAACCAATAATGCACAAGGATCACGATATCTTTTTTTGATATTATAATATAATTCTATCAATTACTAACTTAGCAACTAACAAACAATGAAAGAAACGCTTGAATTTTATTTTGAATAAGAATACCATCGAGTCTTTGAGTTTATCTCTATATAAAGATTTAAAGAGTATTCAAATGTAAAAATGCCTATTCAGACATACGATAGTCTGTGATATTTTTAGATAAAATCAATAATGTTTTATTTATAAAAAAATCTTAATTATCTATATATAAGATTTCAAGCCAAAATTTGATTCAAATTTTTTTTTGTATATCTATCCCAAAAGAAAATATTACACATACGTATGGTAGTCTTTTGAAGACAAAGCATCATTGCTGAAATCCTATATTTACACTTTAGTTATTTTATTCTGAAAATATATATGAAAAGACTTCTTTACGCAGCGCACCCAAAATCTTTCAGAATTTTTTATAAATTTCTACGTTTCATGGCAGAAGCCGACCGCTGGAGATGATGCCATAAATTGTACTATTCTGTCATTTGAAAAATATTACAGGATGTTTCTGGCATCATAAAATATATATGAACCTCGCTCCGTCTATGTACTGGTTATATCATCATATTCTGCCGAATAAAGCAATAGTCAAATATGTACCAGTGATGGACCCGATCGATTGGTTAAAACAAACCACTCAATCAAAATAATATACAGAACCAGTATTTTTTTAAAAAAATATTTAATTATCATAGATTCAATTAGATATACCAGCTTGATACTTTACATATATTGTCTCCTTATAAAGAGGTTTGTGACAATTTCATTGAATATATTTCTATCCTGGGCCAGTCTCACTAATTCCGTATCCACGTAAGTTTTCTCTTTCCAGTGTCCCTTTTAAAATAAAATCAACCGTAGGATATTATACATTTATTGCTTAGAAAAATGTGCCCAAAATATATATATATATACTATATTCCTAAGAATGCCTTCAGTACCAGGGCCGATGAAAAGTTAGACTCTTCATCTCAAAATTGATGAAATGCCTTAAAATGCATCAATATCAAAAGTAACGGCCGTTAAAACTGCAGAAAATATATTTGCAAAAACATATTTTACAATTTATACTCTAAGTAGCTTTTGATCACAGCTTGAGCGATATGTGTGTGGAATTTTTTAATGCAGTTATGATTGCGTGTGCATATCATGGCGGGCTTTTTATCTCCCTCAAAGGAGTCAGCAAAGTGCGTTTTTGTTATTAAACATTTGAACACAAACGCTATTAAAAGAGAATTATGCTTTCTTAATGACTTTATCGCCGCTGCGGGCCTTGGCTTGTTTTTTCCCTAAAATTTAACTGTTACGAGACGAGGTGCCTCTCTGTTTAAATTCCATCGTAATTGTTATCTTCAGGTGTGAAATATGACTTGAAATTTATGAAATATGTTTCTACTATCGTACACTACTTATGAAAAGAACAAATAATATTATAAAAGTGTTTTAACTCATGTTTTTGTTTTTATTTTATTTAGAAATATACAATTAGATCTTGCTTATAGTGGCAACGAAAATTTGATTGTTTTTCGTATTGATATTAATATTTTGGAGATAGTCCTCCTCACGTTTTTTAAGTCTAATTTAATAAGACTACAAATTCAATAAAAAATAAATCTAATTTACGTAAGCCACCATAGTTTGAAGTTGTACTTTTACAATGCCATCTCGCCAACTATGAAAAAATGTCTCGACATTCATTAGATTTCACAGTTTTATGATCGCCATTAAAGTATATTTAGGTAACGCATACTCCATAGTTTATAACAGACAAACACTGTTCATAATCTACAAGAGATGTTCTCCTTTTTATGCTCTTTTTATTTGACACCTCCGTCATAAAGGAGTATCTACCGAATACACCAGACGGATTTATTGTTTCTTAAAAAAACTACTCTTTATAACAGAAAAGCTTTGAGATAATTGAGAACATTTCCAAAATAATTTATGAGTAAAAAAACATTTTACAAGACCTTTGTTGTAATTTCTTCAACAGTGGCGTGCGGTTTATACAAGTAATAAAACATTGCTTGTCGTAAAATATATTTAAACAAAATAATTTATGAGTTTTTGATTAAAAATTTACGCCAAAATGATACATAACACACTTGCAGTAATGATTTCATGATGTGTGTTATATGATAAAAAAGATGCTTCGTTTATTTGGGTCATTTATATTTAGTAAGAAATAATGCTTGTCTTGATTTTGGACTTATCGCACACCACTGGAATATTAGCAGGCCTAGCAACTAGAATCGAGACGGCTTACTTATCGTTTTTGATTTACTGCTAATCTTTATCATATGGTGAATACAGAAAGCAGTTAAAATCTTTGAGAGGACTGAAACGTAGGTGGATAGAAAACATTAAGCAGCTTAACACCCAAGGAACCATAAATCCAGCTAATCGTTAATATTCTAAACTCCGTCTCGTTTGGGAAAGGTACATGATTTTTTACAATACAAGTAAGCAAGTCAAGAGGCAGCGCTGAACGACAGGTAAGTGCCATCTGAGTCATTATCCTTGCCATTTCTTCCATAATAAAGTTTTAATGATTCCTTCCCACTCAAAACATTAAGAATTATGCAAATACTGTAGAATTATGCGCAATCGGCGAATTTCAAAACCGAATTTTAGACGCAAAGCTGAGAATTCTCAAGTGAAAAGACAAATATCGATATTGCTTAGACACCGAGTTTATTTTTTAGTTGTATTAAGTTTTGCAAATCTTGCGCTAGATTTCTCACTATTTTATCAAACACGGAATTGTACATTTACGCCATCAGTTATTTGTTCAATATTACTACAGTTTTGTCGTATTTTATTTCGCAGTTTTATTCATAGCTTTAATAAACAACTATATTTCTAGAGAATATCAATTCAATCTGCATAGAAGGAAAAATTCATTGGGGGTATTTTAGAATTTTAATACAACACTTTGTCTTGGTAAGACATACGAATACTTAAATTATTATTTAAAAAATAATATATTAACTACAAAGGAACTAAAAGTTAATTAACAATCAGATAAATTACTGAGCGAAAATTGTATCTGTTAATTGCTCCGCCCGTATGCCGCAGTAACCAGAGGTTAAGTCTACAGAGTGAGTTCAACTCACATTATTGTTAAGTTTTCTCAAACAGCATCTCTTGACTCGTGGCTTTGTTAGTGGAGATCTTAATTTAGCGGTTTCTGGACACATATTACACCCGACCATGTTTTTGTTTGATCAAGATTGATTGATTACCAAAGGCACCGCCTTCCGCTTCTCGCATTTATGAGTTTTTTTATGCCTCACATTTATAGCTTAATTTTTCAAAGCTTACACATAAAATATATAAATTTAGTATGAATAACAAAAACACAGTTTATAGCCTATTTGTACTAATTTATAATGACAGTAGTGCATACGAACTAATGCGGGCTATAATCGAATGATCTTGGAAAATTAATCTTCTGTTTTAGACTGTTCAAAAGTTCAAGTATTTTACGGTTGCGCTTAATTTAGTTACTGCAAAACCAGCACGAAAATTTAATTGTCAACTAAGAAACAAAACTAGGTATCAAAAGGTTGATCACCCCTGATTAGACTGTCAAAGTCGCTGCGCTGTAGGTCGATCACTGACAGATGAATTCGACTATTTACTCCAGTCGTATAAGGGCTTCTTTCTTCTCGCCGACGCGACGTTTCGGTGGCTGTTAAAATTCCCATCTTCATAGGCGTTGACGATTAACACGTATGTTAAGATAGACTTAACAACAGTGCTTGAATTGTTACTAGAAAAAGAAAGCTGTTAGAACGTATACGATACAATAATATAAGATTTTCATCGAATAGTCGTGTAACCATTAAACAAATATTTTGTAATTGAATTAAACGCTTTGTCGGCATTAAATTTTTTTTTTTTTTTAAATGTGATAAAATAAAATCTTGTCAATATAATGATGATTAGGCTATGATAGTATGGGATTCCAGATTTACCATCTCGTGGTCCAGTAACTTGCATACTACTTCGGGTTTTTGTTTTTATATCTTCCGACGTTTCGGTAAGATGGTCACAGAGCCTGGACCGACACATCGAGAAAGCACAAAATCATCGAATAACAACGGCTGCCAAAACCTACATACATTCTAATGATGATGACGTCACTGATGACGAAGAGAAGTAAACCTGCGACCGCCTCGGCCGAGGAGGATTTGGTAATAGTTTAAAGTCATTAAATACTAACGAGCACGGAATGGGGTTCTCGGGAGATGCGTGTGGAATGGGTGAGTGCACTCGATGGTCCTGGGCGGTTCAGATATCGAAAACCATTATAAGGCGACGTAAAAATAGAGGAGCGGTCATCGAACTGCCACGAAGCACTCCAGATACTCGGGGCTTCGTCGCACTCAAAGGGGAGCCTGAAAGATTTAAACCTTCGCGAGATATCATTTTAAGTGTTGGTAATTTATTTGATACAAGCACATTTTTTAAATATTGAAAATTGATTAAAGAAACTCCTAGAAAAATATCATCGCGATTTGTGTGGGATTTGAACCCACATACCCCCAAGCTAACATGGCCGGTGCATTACCAATCATACCAACGAATCACTAGTACTAGGCAAGAATTTTTAACAATCATATCCTATAAATGAAACAACGTACTTATTATGCCAATGAAATATTGTGTGACTTGCAATACTAGATTTTTAACACAAAGTACTGAGTGAAGCGATTTTTTCAATATTTGAAAAAATGTACTTAATCATTATCAATCAATCAAACCTGTATAGGCAAAATCGTACTTCCTGTGAGACGGTCTTCACAAAAATCAGTAATATGGTAATTTATTTATTGAATACTCCCAGTTTTAGCCGATCAAAACGGTAAGCTCAGCTTTTCACGAAACTATAAAAAATATAGTTTGTATCTTGTATTAAGATGTACTACAAACAAATAATTAAAAAAAACATACAAACACACAGTTTTAAGAGACATAACGAAACATTTTAAGCCTGTCATGCAGCAAAGTGACAAATAAGTTGGCAAAATATTAGAAACTGCGTCGGGAAAACTGTTAAAAAGTAAGACCAACTTCGAGACACGAGGAATGCCAAAGAAGAACTCTTCGTCTCCTGCCAAAATTGAATTTATTTTAAATAATTTACACTACAAGGCTTTTTTTCATTGTATTTTGTTGTTTCTCCATTTTTAGAAAATTTCAATATATGCGTATCAAGCTCTTTGAAATGACTATTAAAAGCTTCAACTTCGTTATCAGTGCATTAAGGGCCATGTTGAATATTCGAGTTTTTTTGATCATTTTCTGGTCGATTTTGCGAAAAATTGACTGCACCAATCAAAAATATTTAAATGCAAAAAGTTTGATACATCCCTTCTTCCGAACACAATATATTTTTATTTCTTATAAATTTACTTTAATTATGATAAATATGTGTTTTTCCGATTGAAGTGTAGGAATTTGAGATTCGTCCGGCATATTTTCCAAGAATCCTACACATTTAAAAGTCTTTTTTTCAATTGGAATTAAAAGATTAAATATAAACCATGTGCGCCTTATTAATTTAAAAATTAAAAAAAAAAAAATCTTTATCAAACTTTGGTTTTAAAAAGTCGTCATTTTATCCAATTTTTCAACATCTTCAAGATTTTATTTTACCCTGAAAATGGACGTTAATTAAATAATAAAAAATAGATAAATATAATTTAATATTTTTTTAATACTCTGTAAGAAAATCAACTCTATCAATAGAATAATAAACTAAGAATTAAATAAATCAAATGACACGATTTCTCCAGGTAAAACGGTTCTTTATTATTCGGTCAGAACGGAGATAGCCTCCAAGCGAGCATGACGCCAATTCGTTTCTCGGTATTTAAAAATCGTTATTGGTTGATTTATCGCTGTACAAGGCTTGACATCTATTAAAAAAGATATTTAAGCTCATCATGTCACTTTTTAAACATTAATTGTATTAAATTTGTGCGTATTTTGCGAGTAAAATACAAAAATGTATTTTATTTAAAAATCTACTTAGAATATTTGTGACGTGGTCAGCCATGCTTGATCCATAGAGAACGGAGCAGATGACAGCTTAGGCTACTGTGCTCGTTTGTCGTTGTTAGTATTGGCAACATTGCATTGAAAGCATGTCTCTCTCTAAGATGTCAATTTGGCAACATAGCTACTTTGTACAAATGACAATTTCGACACAGGAGCATTTGCGACCGTAATACCCGACCCAGTGATACTCAACATTTTTTTTCTTACAAGTCACACATGCAATATTTTTGAGTAATGGCTTTTTTCAGGCAATTAGTTAGTGGGGACTTGGTTTTACACTTATTTCCCATGTATTAAATCTTAATCTTTAAAACCTAAATATATCCAAACGCCTATTTCAAATTTAGTGTGATATTGAGATAAAACTTTTTTATTTTAGAAAAATCGGGTTTATAATTGCTACACACTACTCTCAATACGTTATCAAGGTGAGAATCAGTAAGTCGATTTCTATATACATTTCTTGCATATTTCACTTTGGAATACGTGTTTCGGGCTGGAGGTTGAGGATGCCTGGTCTAACAGTCATTGGTCGTGAGATCATAACGAAGTCTAACCTAAAAATTCATAATTGCATGTACAGTGGCGACGGACAGTTTGTGACAAAATTCAAAATGCCAAGAAAATACTCGCTTTCATATACATACTAAGAATCCAAAAGCGAAACGAGTAAATTTATTTTATATATTACTAGTGTCTTGTAAATCAATCGATTGGAGGAAAAATAAGAAAACTGTCGTGAATAATCATCTTGTCAGTTAGTAAATTCCTTCTTTTTTTAGAATTGTGTCCCTTTGATAGATCGTCAACACCTGATGGAATTAGTGGTGATAAAATTGTGGAAGTAAAATATCCACTATCAATATCGGGAACAAGTGTTGAAGAAGCAATTCTCAACAAAAAATTAAAATTTTGGAAAATAGATAAAAAACAGAATATTACTATAAACGTCCACCACGAATGGTATTTTCAAGTACAAGGACAATTGCACATTACTAAGCCTCCAATGAAGAGAGGCACTGGATGAAGAAGAAAAGAAATAACCTGTATAATGTTCAGATTTCTGTCCAGTGTCATATATTTGTTCAATTAATAATAAATAAATGTTTTTGGTGAGATGTGTGTTTTCATTATATATATTTGGGCCTTTTTATTATAATTTACATACATATGTCTAAATAAATATATATATATATATATATATATACATACATACATATAAGTATATATATATATGTATATATATATATGCGTGTATATATACATATATATATTATATATATATATATATTTATATATGTATTATGTCACTTTATTTTTGTATGTTGAAAACTGATTTTTTTAGAGTATTGAGTATTTATTAGAAATAAAAAAAAGCTTCCGTTTGGAAGAAGGGATTTATCTAACTTTTTGCATTTAAATTTTTTTGGTTGGTGCATTCGATTTTTCGCAAAAGGTACGAGAAAATGATCAAAAAACTCAAATATGGAACCTCCAACAACGGATTTTGACTTCAGTGTGAATATTTATATTTCTTGTTTGGAATTTTTTTTGTAAAAAGGTAAAGTAGTGGTCGATTTATTGCAATTTTACTGAATTCACGCAAAGTTTACAAAAAAATCCCATGGAAATGTGGCTTTATAGCATAATTTCAATAAGTTAAATATGACAATAATTATTTTAAAATGTTTATAAATATTTATTCCTTTTTGAATATTTGAAAAGAAAAATCAACAATATAAATTTATTAAATATTAAAAAAAAAAATTCTTCTTTGATAATTGACCATAAATAACAAAACTTAGTCCAACTAGAACTGTCATTCAGTTTCCAATTGAAAGCTACGCTAGAGACCTCTGGTGTCCGGGTTGGTGAATGAAAACGGAATTTTTGAAAAAGTAGCCCTCTTAATATTTTTATCCCACAAAATAACAATAAAAAGCACGCGCACAGTCGGGACGGATTTGGCGTCGTTAAAAATCGAAAACACGTTTAATTTTGTAAGTTAGGCCGTAAACTCCGGCGCTTCCCGCTTGCGGGCATTGTGTTTGGACAGTTGGCAGCGCCGGCGCATTGTTTACTGTCGACGATGGCGGAATCCCACCTTTTCCACCATCATATCTCGGATCATAAATATGTGATTTCGTAATGATTACGCTGCAAGCCCCTCTTCTCCCCTCCACCCACCCTCTCCTGCCCGTCTCGGGACATTTTGTAAAGACAGCTTTGTTTTATTCATTCCGTAAACTTTACACTTACTCAAGCTGGCAAATAAAACTGGCTCGGATTTTTCTTTTGTTTGCTAAATGTAAGACAACAAGCCGGGGAAGATACACAGATACGGCGTTGAACACAGTTCGAGCATTACCGCTCCGCTTGTGATTGTTCTGGAGTTGCATTTTTATGGGAAGTTTATAAGCCATGAGCTTAAATATCGCAATATCTACAGCAGGATTTTTATTCTTATCTGAGAATGCCAGTACATTTTTTCAAGTAAAAATATCATCGTAATTTGTGTGGGATTTGAACCCACATACCCGGTAAACCCACATGACCGGTGCATCACCAATTATACCAACGAATCACTAGGACTGAGCAAAAAATTTAACAATCATATCCTATGAATGAAACAACGTACTTATTATGCCAATTAAATATTGTGTGACTTGCAATAACACAAAGTACTGAGTGAAGCATTTAAATCTGATCTGGATATTATTATATTTAAAGTCTATTTAATTAAGACGGTCGGTGAGACGGTCTTCACAAAAATCAATAATATATGTGTTGATTTTAATTGATTATCTTTTTTTCTGTCACATGTATCACAGTCAAAATCACGATATAATAATAATTTTTACTTATGTATAGTACGGTGTACTTTTATACACGTTTATGTGTATCAAATAATAATAAACTCAATAAAAAGAAGGTTGGCGACCATTTCACTGAGCATATACTCATGCTGAGTCAGTGTTCATGGTTATCTAAGGGGAAAATAGTGTACTGGGTCACTGGGTATAAAATATATTTGTGAGGCATACCCAGTCACTTAAATAATATGTAGATATGTAGGTTTAAGTAAGATATATAAAAAAATATTATTCAACCTTACTTAAACGTTTTACCTAAATTCAATACAATGGTAATACATTTACACAAAAAATGTAGATATAATTATTCTGTATTTTAAATTGTAGCATATCGTGTTTTTTTTTTCAGTTGTAAGGCGTAAATTTAATTAAAGCATTGTTTGAAATGACAAAAGCATGTTTGTTAGTAGAATTTTAAAAAAATTAGGAAAGTGAAAAAAATAACTCACGTCATTGCTCAATGCCTCCCAAACAAAGGCATATTGTTTTTTTATACGTATTAAAAAAAATCACAGCTTTTTAATTGTGAATAAATATCGGTGGAAGTGTTTCATTTGTGATTCTAGCGGTTAGCCCGATGGAGTTATAAATTCTGTTAACTTGTCGGGGTCTCCAATTAAAACTATTTCTGGAGATATTTAAAGTCCGGACCGAGCTGGTTCTTTAATGAGTTGGTGCAGAGAGTGGCAAGATTCGTTCAATGGTTCTTCCATAATTCATGTACCAAGTGCTAATAAAGTCACCGAGAAAGTTCTCTTTTTTGTTCCAGCGTATCTATTCCATTTCGAGTATTTCATAATCATTTGCAAGTATTCTATAAAAGTTTTGTGTACTTGTAATCATAACAAAAATTTAATCAAGATTAATAATGTTGAGGATTTTTTAAAAGGTATTATATATACATAGTAAATAAAACAGTTTATATTGAAACATACACTGACGTGAGCCCAAAGCATTTGTTCGGAATTCCCCTTTCAGGGATGGGATCGAGTCTGGGACTTCTCAATCAAGAGACTATGGTTCGATCACTAAGCAAACCAAAAATTGGTCGCTAAAAAAATATTTTACTATTAACCAGCTAGTTTTTGTTATTGTTTAGTGTTTGGTAGAATCGTTTATTGGCCATGGAGTATAAGGCTCCAAAAACTTACACATAATATAACCACGTTTTATATGATGTTTTAAAAAGCTCTATTTGTTTCTCTTGTATTCAAAATAACTGTCGTAAACGTAAAAATCAGGCACAGGTGTCTTTTATTTATATTTGTTTTTTTATCGTTTTCAACTAGATCGCTAGTTACACTTGTCAGTCAGATTGTATGAAATGTTTACATACGACTACTCAAAGATAGTATTGCACTATTCAGCGGGTTAATATTAAACTCCACGACGGTTTTGTAAGACATGTGCATGTAATCAAAAATTACTTATCTCTGTAGGCGTAATTAAAATTTATTACGCTTAAATTGTGCAATTAAGATGTTAACAAGCGAGACGTTCAGAGTGTTTGCCGAGACGGGGTCTGTTATCTGCAGCCAGATCTGTGGCCTGCCGGTCCATCTGAGGGCGTCCGTCCACGGAGAACCTGCAGTATCACAGTGTACATATTTACTACCAGGTATTAGGTATTGTACGTCGGGGTATTGTGCTCTAAGCCCGGAGGTGACACGTGGCGCGACACGTGCCAGCAGCCAAGTGCCTACATAATAGAGGAGCACCGAACGGGACTAATCTACAAGGGTACAACAGGTAAGTCAGTACACGTAAGATTATACACACGCGGTTTCATCGTGCGGTAAATTAATAACAGTGAAGTTTAAATCAATTAACATTTGAAATTAATTATGAATTATTCAATCAAATATGATTTATAGCATTTTTATCCCGCTGATAAAAAAGGGTTGTGCGATCCTGTTCCCATACTATTCCGTCCATCTGATATACAGGGTGCGCCATATTTTATGTCGGTATGTAAGCATTGAATAACTATTTCTTTTTTTTTGTATGAAAGTTGACAACTGCACTGAAACCCTTTTCCGTGTAGTATGAAGATGGAAAAGCTATCAAAAATCTTCATGCGATAGTCCATAATGCAGAATTAACTGCATTATTATGTAAGTAGATAGGTTCAATCTGTGTTCAATTATGATATTTACGGAATGCCTAAATTTTGGTGATGACCTGCTTAAATGGGATCCACTCTCATAGACCCCCATTTATAGTTCGTGGACCCCCAATTTATTTTTCGCTCCCTTGGGGTTGATATTGACCACTTTGGGAACCAGTGCAATAAAGCAACAAATCTTGCTTTCTGATTTTATTTAAATTATATTGAATGGCTAATTAAAATAAACAGTCATCTCTGTCAAAGGGTGTGAAAAGGTATGGAGACTCTTAAATAGTAATTTATTAATAAATTCAGTGTTTATTAAGGTTTTAATTACAATTAATGACTTACAAAATAAATAATTGTCATTAAACATGAGCCTTGCCTATGATTCACGATGCGTGGGCTTTGAAGAAACAGGAATTCACCGTATCATTGTTCGTGTCACGCAGAACTCACGGGTCGTGAGTGTTCTATGATGGGGTGGCCAGATATTTCATGTTAAGCGTGATAAAAAATATTTGAAACGTTCAATACATGACTAATTTTTTAAAATAAATTATTTACATTTACGAGAGGTATTTATAATTAAAATCGTCTTCACCTCAGATATCCTGCAAGTACACTACAATATTATAAATACCTGGAATAGTAACTTTATAATTTATAAGCTGGGAGGTTAACAAGAATGAATTTTACCGATATCGTGAAAAGACTTTTTGACTATTTTTTTCGTCGTTTCGTTGTCATGTTTCAGGTGTTTTTTTGTTTGTTTTAAGGATACCATATGAGTAGTCCTGTTTTGTGGGGTCGCACTGTGGTCACCCTGGCAAGGCATTGTCTGAGTGGAGGCATGCACAGCCGCAGTTATTGCGAGCAGCCCCGAGGCGGTGTTTACGATTATTGCCAGGGCCCGCGGCCGCAAGTGCGCTTTGGGACTCTTCCATCTCCCATCTTCACGGACCGGCGCCTTTTCATCCCACTCCGGGACTGTCGGAGACGGTCTGCTAATGCATGGCGATTTGTGGTAGACCGTTTGATGTCCGGGTATTACGAGATGTGTTCTTAGCGTATCGAATTAATAAAAACACGAACGCCGTACGAATGAAACGGAATGCTTGCAATAGATATTTTATTGAAAGTCATAGAATTCGAGTTTTTTAATCATGCAAGTGAGTTGATACACACGTGAGAAGACTAGAAAAATAACATTTTTTTAATCTATGAAGACACTCACAAATTCAAGAGCTTTTTCGTTGTTACATGGACAAATATTTTTTTTATGATTTTATAAATGTATTAATTATTTGATTGCCATTAAAAAATGTGCAATATAATGTACCAATAACAAATTAAAAAAATAATAATAACGCAGTCGTTCCAAGATTCTGTTCGTTTTAACAAATACATGTTAAAACAAGTTCATGTGATGACTCACATATGTAACGAAATATAAAATAAAATATTGTAATCAGAAACTAATAGAAATCTGTTTTAACCGATCAGTCTGTAGAAAACATTAAAATTGATTCTAATATTTGATTAGAGATGAGATAAAAAATATACAGCTATCAATTTGTAGTAGCGAGCATAATGTAGTATTAATCGGTACAAGATCGTGCACCATTTTTCTGAAATGCCTAATTATTTTTTTCTATCAGATCAAATGAACGCCCCAGGTAAGTAATCAATAATAACATACAATAATGAAAAACACAATGCTATCCAGCAGTAACCACGGAGACCGAAGCCGGTTTTAGACGATGCACAATTCATCAGGTAGTTAAAATCGGACCTTCAAAGTCGTGTGTAATAATGATTTATTTAATTTTTATTCTTAGGATTAAAATCATTACATTTTATATGAATACAGCGATTAACTGTCTGTGAAGTAATAATTAATGAAACGTTTCGTAAATCATTGTTTTTAAATTTATTTATTATTAACATGTGTTTTGGTCTTTTCCGGACCTGTCTCGGACAAATGAGTAATGCATGTTTTATAATATAAATATTTGTCTTATTAGAAACATCTTATATATATATTCAATTCAGAGGAATACAGCAATGGCTGACAGGAAACCGCGTATCTTCTCGCCTAAACGTGCTCGAGTTTCGAAAATTAAGTAGCAGTAAGTACCACAGATAAGACTTCCTCCTCTTCTTCTTCTTGTTTATAATTAGGCTTCTATTCACGAGGGGTGTTTCTAATCTTAATTGATGTTTAATGTTTACTCAAGAAGCTCTTTTACCCTCCCAGTAAGTCTCTTCAAGTATGTATGTGTTTGTAATTAAATTTCTTTTTAAACGCAGACATTTAACAGGTGTGGGAATGAGAATATATCCTGCCTTTGAAAATTCACCTCCATCGTTTATTAAATGATACAGAGTGTCTTTATTAGCATACGTGAAAATTTAATTTATTTAATTACTTTCGTTACTTGTATTAACCGATTAACAAAAAAAATAATATTCTACGGTATTATAATACTTTTTATAAAAAATATACGCATTTTATATACTGAAATTTTGAAAACGTTGTGGAAACTTTCACTAGTACAATTTCGACTTCATTTTCCAGATGGGACGAGGCGGAGAAAGAGGTCCACAGCCCCGACTCCCCCTCGAGGTCTATAGACCCTTTTGTGTCTCCAAAGATGGAGGCTTCGCCGATTGTGCTTTCGGGTAGTCCCCGAAGAAAGCATTCTTCAACAAAATAATTATAATATATTCAAATTTTTGAAATGACGGGAATTTAGTATTTTTTGTAAACTTTGCTTTGAGCGCGGCCGTTGTGTATTCTGTCCTACGCGACGATAAACCAAACAATTCGCATTACAAGCAAAGTTTTTTTTTTTTAAATCTTTTATATTTTAAATCACTTTTCTTGTAAAATCTTTCAAATGAACGTATTTTTTTCATAAATAAATATCTTCATGAATAATGAATTTTTTTCTTTAGATTTACTAAATAATTAAACATCAATAGAAAACTTGATATATACTATGTGACTTATATTATTTTTAACTAACTATAAGTTTGTTTTACTTAATATAGTTACTTTTAAATAAATAAAATATATATTTCATAGCAAACTTTAGCCGCCTTCAAGTAAATTCACAATATTTCTGACGTAAGTATTGGGCTTGTTAATTAACCGAGTTTAAACTTTAGTAAACAAGTTTTAATCCAAACGTTAAGACTTTGAAGTGTATATTAAAAATAGAAATAAATAATTAACGATTCTACTACATCATAAGATTTGCAAACTGAAGTTTGTCCTAAAAGTTACTTTATAAATTCATTAAACTTCTACAAAATAATTAACAGGCAAAAGTTGCTGTTGTCTTGGAAGTTGTCGGAACTGATATCGGCAATGTGGCGTGAAATATATAATACAATCTATCTCAAGTATGTATTATACGTGCAAGAATATTATCGTAATAAAGCGGGAGACATCCAAGACCAGATAATCTTTAAGACTACATTTCTCTACAGGAGGAAGAGTTCGGGATAGAAATGATGCATTTAGACATATCGCGACTGTTTTCAAGAGAGTAATTTTCAAGTGGGTACTTTTAGAGGGACTCGGTAATTTTTTTTTGTGTGTAAAGGTAAATCACAAAAAATAGAAAGGTTCAAAAAAACACCATTAGACACAATACATCTTATCAAAAATCTGTTATCACACAATATTGAATACTTTATTCAAAACTCAATGAATTGGGGTCTTTAAAAATAATATCATAAAATTAAACTGAAAGCTCAAACGAAACCTTTTCAGAGTACATCTATTGTATATTCCTATAAATACACACCTTTCTTATTCAAAATATATTAATATAATTTAATTTTATATTTTATTATGAATACTAAAGTAATTTGATTTCCATCTCTTTGTCAGAGTTTTAATATAAAATATGTGTATTATTTTTGGAAAATTCTTACATATTCCTAACTTCCTCTGAGTACAAAATGCATTGATTGGAGTAATTTATATAAATGTTTTTAAAAGTAAATCCTTATTTTTTTTTTAAATAATCATATAATTGTCAGTTTTGTATTCGGAGTACTGATATAAAATATTCCATACATTAAGAATGCGTAAATAAATTCAATACATATGATTATGGATCGATTGTTGTACAGTTCAAGTACTGTCAGCCGATATGGCTTAATGACATTCACATGCAAATATCATTGCGTACACTATGGCAGAATACATTGCAGGTCGCCATATTGGCTTCAATACATTATTCAAAATATAACTTCAATGACGGGCCGCTCCTGAAAATTATGGAAAAGTCTCGAACGTTTTGCATCCTGTGCGACTCGATTGTAATTTCTGAACATTTATGTATTACCATTTCGAAATTAATAAGTTGTGAAAAAGCAAACATGCTATTGCTTTTTTACTAATAAAATGATAGCCATATTCAAATTCATATCATATCTCTGAAGATGGTCTCAGAACCGAGACTGAAACACCACAACACCCAAGAAATTCCAATAACAACGACTGCCAAAATCTACGAACACATAACTCCATATATATGGAGTCTATTTATTGCTTATATAAAAGCAGTTACAACTCTTTTAACAAGTCTAAAGAAGCTCTTGAAAAGCAAAAGCGTTCATAAACGATTCATGTTAGTTGAATAATTTTTATATGTATTCTATTCCGAAAATCAATATATAAAGCATTTAATATTATATTTCACCAACAAAGTCTTTTTCAACACAAAGTTTTAAGATTTTTCAATTTTGTTCAATTTATAAATTATTTTCGTATTCAAAAATAGTAAAAACCGCTTGATAAAGAGTTTTTTTTTTTTTTCGTAGAACAAGGCAAATTTGTAAATTATATTCCTTCGGTGAGATTACCGCTTTAGACCTGAAGTATTAATTCTAATCTCGACTGCGCAAAAACCTTCCCAGCCACGGAAATTACTTTATTTTTTATTCACCTAATAACCAACTTTAAACTTAATTTTAAATTAAGCCGCAATGATTATGAATAGCGCCGTGTATATATACAGGGTGGGCCATAACTCCGACTTAACACCGTGCCCACTTATAAAACCGCGCGAATTTAAATATTCGCGCAATTTTTTATGAGCCACTTCACGGGAGCCAAAGTTCTCCCTGGCGATTTTGAGACACTCTGTATAGCACGGTTTTCACATAGAGTGTAATTAAACCCCTTTTTAAAGTCGGTACTCAGAATACGATAAAGCATTTATCGCCTCAGTCGTTGTCATTCCGATGCTTTAAAAAAAGACTCCATAGCTTTTCCAGCACTTACAGTATAATATTAAATATTATATTATATTAAATGTATATATAAATATATATATTTATACATGTCTCATTGATAGCCTGAAGGTGTGAAATATCCGATGGAATATTACAGAATAAACACAAACGGCACACATTTACAAAAAAATGTTGTTTCAGTCGTAAGTATAGAATAATAGAATTGCCTCTCCATATTTTGTTTAACAAAAGAATCAAAACATTATTGTATCGGTCTACTTAAAATATATAGGAAAACCTTTGTGTGTGAGTTTAGGCACACGCGATGTTTACATTGTAATCCATGCTTGCGTAGCATATAGGAATGTTTATTGAATTGTTGGACGTACTGTGCGTTTATGGCTGAACGCAATATCCGAATTTACATACACGAGCGACGATTCATATTGAAAATATAAATAAACGAAAGAGTCGACGAGTTCGAACACACCTTGTACACGTCGTCAAAATGGCCATTTGAAATCGAGTTGCGTTTTAAACAACGGAATTGATTTTGCACGTATTTTGTATACAACAGTACATCACCGTAAAATTTCGTTGAGTTTATTTTATAAGTATACAATAATTCGATTTTAGTTCTATAATCTCAAACAAATGTTTTTTTAAGTAAAATTAGTCAAGCTTTTATGCAATAATACTTTGTAGCAATAAAGGGTACCTCTTCTTTAAACTCTGTATTGCTACGTAGCCTTGATAGATTTATCCACTGAAATAATTTTATCTACTGTTTATATCTTCATTTTTGGGTGCCTCTCCTCACTTGGCGACATCTCACTGAGCATAAATTTATGCAAACAAGTGTTCATGGTTTTCTTAGAAAAATAGTGTAGTGGATTCCCGGATTCTTCTACACCGCAGTTTTATATTGGAAGTAAAAGTCTGCGCATTGCTGCTGCCCAATACCATTATTATATAATTCTTTCCTTACAAATATCTGGCGTTTAGATTTGATACTCCTTGCAGAAACAATAGCAGGAGCCCCCCCACAGTACTTCCAAACCACATCCCTCCAAGTCCACTTCTCCATTACCGACCCTTTACACACGCTCAGGGTACAGAATGGCAGCCATGCAAAACTAAGATTTACTGTATATATATATATACCATATATACAATTTTTTTTTCTAAAAAATATTTTTATAAAAAGATAAAAAAAAAAAAATTAATTCATAAAGCGAAAGGGAAATACAAATTCCAGCTACACGCGCTTCAAATATGCAAGTCCGCGAGGTGCGTTCACACGAGCCGCGATCCACTAAGGCCGCGGGGCTTCATTACACACTCGAGACGGCCCTTAAGCTCTCGCGTAAATTTTTCGTTAGCAGAGCTTTCGACGAAGATGAGACGGAAGTATCTCCCGTCCCGCCCCCGCGCCGCTGCTCTCTTCGCGTGAAGCTCGACCCACACTATAGGACATTTGTTTGAAATTTTTTTCAATATTTAATAAATATTGTATATATCTATTATATAGAAATACACATTAAAGATACGTGAAAAGCATATTTGTGTAATTCAGGTGTATATAGTACTTCCCCGCTCTCCCCATTATGTTGCTTGTGCATGGCTGCCATTCTGTACCCTGAGCGTAGACTTTGAATAATTGTGGAGGGATGTGCTCTGGAAGTATCTTGTCGAGGTAGGGCTGCAGAAAGAGTATCAGATCTAAACGCCAGAGCTTTGTAAGAAAATGATTATATAATAATGCTATTGGGCAGCTGTAATACGCAGACATTTACTTCCAATATAAAACTGCGGTGTCGAACGACCCGGGGACCCACTACACTATTTTCCCATTAGAAAACCATAAACACGTGTTCAACATGAGTATATGCTCAGTAAAATGTTCGGCAATATCCTCTGAGGAGAGGCACTTGATGAAGAAGTTACAGAAATCATGATGTAAGTCTACTTACATCCGGAATATGCGATATTGGCCGGAAGTCGGAAGTACAGCTGAACTAATAAAACTGGCTCAGGATAGAGATACCTTAAGTAAGGTAGTTACCAACATTTACCAAGTAGAGGCACCAGAAGAAGTACAAAAGAAATCGAATAAATAATATTTTATTTCTTTTAAAATTAGGAGCTGTTCTATTTTTCCCTTAGAAAACCATGAACACGGGTTCAGCATGAGTATATGCTCAGTGAAATGGTCGCCAGCTCCTTCTGAGGAGGTGTACAGTGAGTATAGGATGGTCTAATATTTTTATTAGACTACAGTAAGAATTGGAATGCTGTGTTTTTGCGATTTCATGACAATAAAATGCATCAAGAGAAATTCGAGTAAAGATTGAATACAGTTATTTTTTGTGGCGTAAATGAATTATATATAAAAAAACGCAGCATAGTACCCAAAAAAAAAAACAACGGCTACCTAAACTTATAAACACAAAAAAAATTCTAAGAATTACTTGCGAGAATGCGCTACCATGTGGCGTAACACTGTGGCGATTATCCGGCCATCTTCTAAGACAATACAGGTTCCCGCAGAGCAAATACCAAGTTTGCAGCTGAAAATTAAGTAATTACGTTAACCGTTTCGCGAGTCGTGACTGCCGGCAAGTATGAATGGGGCTTTATTCTATGCTCTTAGAAGGACTAGCGCCTCTTCTTCTTTATTATTGAGTTAGTCCCGGCGGTTACAGCGCGCTCCGTGAGAACCCCGGCGCTTTGATTAGCATAAGACAATGCTGCTGTGTTTCGCCACGGGATAGACGTTTGAAGATTTTATTGTAATATAAATCAAATGAATTAATTTGAACAGAATCACGCGAGACGTTTCGATGTCATTGTGTAAACGCTGCATCTGTAACGTGCAGACGGGCGGCGTAAATAAACCTCACTCTTCATTGGCGGGCAGAGTGAACGGTTCAAATTGTACATCAAATAAGTGCAATAAAAAAACACACTGTGACTAAAAATATAGTTTTGATTATTAGCCAATTTGAAAATGGGAGTAGAAAATACAAATTTAAACTGTATTCAAGAATTTTGTATCAAATACACAAGAAAACATACCTGCTAACGTTTTATGCGCTTATGAAAAATAAAGGTGGAAGCTCTTTTAAAATAAAAGTCTTGTAAACGTAGCATACCTAAAACAAAAGAAAAAAAACACATGAGAAAAATTAAAAATAAAAATATTTTTTAAAAATATATATATGTGTGTGTGTGTATCTATGTATGCGAAGGTTTCATTATAATCAAAACTCTTAAATAAAAATCTCATTTTCATCTTCGTCTCCCTAAGTAGAGTGTCAATTCCACAATATTTCAATACCATAATAAGAATATGTGTCAGCCTGCTTAGCGCAGGATCTCCGAGGAATTTATATATAAAAAAAATAAAAAAAACTGTGGAGAGCCGTCACCGCGACTGTCGGGGACATGGCGAGATTGGTTCAGTCTCCTGCCAGGGGAGCTTCAATTTAAAAACCCCCACGTACCGTGCAAGAAAGTTGCTGTGCTCCTTCCAAAAACATTAGTCGAAACACACGTTATCTGGTAACATAAAAAAATAATGCGAAAATCCCGGAATTTAAAAAAAAATAAAATTCAACAAATACATTTGATATTGGTTGGCCTGGGCACATTGGTTCATATGTAGATGATTGTTAAAAATTCTCGATTAATGGATGTGATTCGTTAGTACAAGGGTTAGTACACCGGTCATGTGAGCCAGGGGATGTGGGTTCAAATCCCACACAAATCACGATGGTATTTTTCTGAGAATTTCTTTAATCATCTTCTATGTGAGAACTAATGTCCCTAATCATATTAGTAATAAATTAATTTGGCTTGTACGTACTTAAAACTGATTAAAATTCAAATCAATTTTTTTTTATATCAACTCAAAAGCATTCTTCGAAGACTGATACTTTCATAATTCAATAAAAAAAATATGTTGAATTTATTCGTTAGGGCTCTTTTTCAGTTAGGTTAGGTTAGGTTAGGTTAGTATTTTATTAAATGCATTTGGTCAAATATTTTTAGAGATACTATGCGAAAGTGTCGTGGGAACAATGACACTTTCTTCATACAGCATAAGCCCCAGCGATTATAGCGTCTGTGAAAAGTGTCAGGCAGTATAAGAAGAGGGTGCATGTGTGTTTTAGGTTTCAATTTACTTGCAGAATATTCAATGTGACTGCTTTTTATCTTTCCAAATGTCGCGTCAATAACACGGCTCGAAATAAACCACGACGAAAAGGGTAGAAACCCCCGGGCATACTTCTTCTTAAGTCCACGAAATTGACGTATCAGTATATAAAACCATGTACGAGCGCTGTCAAACCCTCGATATTTATCTCGTTTATCATTTCTATCATAGTTTCTATTTGAAAGATATTTTACATCTCATTCCACCCCATTTAACTCGGCAAAGGGACGCAGACATGTTGTCATGTGTTTTACCAGTTTGAAATTCTCCCTTATTATGTATCACCATGCTTGAAGGAAATATATGGGACTGACAGTGAGATTGCTTGTTCATATATGTATGTACGTAAGAAAATTTTTTTGAGGATTTTGGCGGAGGTTAGTTAAAAAACAGTCTGATATTCGAATGGAAACATTAAAAAAATGAAGAATAAATAAAACCAAAACATGCAACAGCAATTTGAATTTCACCTGTCAAGACACGGATAAAACAGAGGACCCCCCGATCAAGAATCAACGATCTTACCACTAAGCTAACATGTTATGATAGCTTTTGTACAATCGTTTTGAGTCTTTCGTATATCAATTAATATATATATATATTATAATTATTCTTCTTCAAGTGCCTATCACACTGAATATATGCTTGTTCTGAGCGGGGGTACTTCTGGCGCAAATTTCGCATCCACGTTAGGTTTCTTCTTTCAATGCCTCTTTTTTCTTAAATTTTTTTTCTTAGTCTTACGCTTTTTTATCATCGTTCTGGTTCTTTGAGCGCAAGACTCTCTCGTCGTATGTAAATTATCAATGTCTATTAATTATAGACCCTGCTCTCCCCATTATGTTGCTTGTATGTGCTCTGGAAGTGCCTTGTCGAGGTGGTATTGTTTCTGTAGCTAAACGCAAGAGCTTTGTAAAGAAACGATTATGTAATAATGCTATTGGACAGCTGTAATACGCAGACTTTTACTTCTAATATAAAACTGCGGTGTAGAAGGACCCGGGGATCCACTACACGACTACACTATTTTCCCCTTAGAAAACCATGAACACTGGTTCAGCATGAGTATATGCTCTGTGAAATGGTAGCCAGTCCCTTCTGAGGAGAAGCACTTGTTATGCCTTGGAGAGGAAAGGGTTATATAATAATGCTATTGGGCAGACTGCGGTGTAGAGGGACCTGGGGATCCACTACATTATTTTCGCTAAGAAAACCATGAATACTGGCTCTGCATAAATATATGCTCAGTGAGGAGAGGCACCCGAAGGAGTAGATTTAATTATAACATTCCGGAAGGGGTCGATATACCGTGAACAATTTATCGTTTACGTTTGGCGTCTTCCTGTAGCATCCAATCCATTTTCCGGTGCGTCACCCCGAGCGCTGACCACACTCATTCGTTCCACCGCGAACTTCCCCGTCGGAGATCGGTTCCGGCAGGTAACCGGTAACCGGTAACCGGTAACTGGTAACTGGTAACCGGTAACCAGTAACCGGTAACCGGTCCCGGGAGGTCCGGACACGGCGGGACATGACGCCCCGCGTCCATCCGCGTTCGCCCGAGCAGAAAACGTGTTAACTCAGTTTTCGGATTCCGTGTCTTATTATGCACCGGGGAGATATTAGGGTAATTTAAAATCTGATTTTTATCTTTTTAGTGTAGTAATTACGGATATTTGAATAAGTTAGAACTTTTTTTAAAAGTATAACGGTGTACTGAAGGTATAAAATCGGAAGAGTTTATTGCTGGGTGATAAAAAAAGAAATTGCTTTTATTGTCATTTCAACATAAAAATTTAAAAACCAATTTATATAGATAATTGAAAAAGAGATAAAGAGTGGATATTTTTTATATTTTCACAATTTGAAATGTAAGAATCAAAACTAGTAAAAAAATGCTTTTTTCATTTTATGTTTTGAAATAAATACGGTACTTTTTGTTGATTGTTTTTTTTTGTAATTGCTTTTTATGCTCAATGCTAATTTCGTGTTTATGCTTACTAAACAATGTGTGTTTTACATAAAAACAATTTAAAATCCAAATAATTAACATTTTAACTTTTAGATTAAAATCTTACATTTGTAGTTGTATTGTTACTTTCTCCCATTGCGAGAGCTGTACTAAAAATCGAGAATATTATTTATTTTTTTTTCGTTATGATAGATTTATACTATATATTATAAAATGGATTGTTATTAAAAACGCTGGGTTCTAAGGTGTTTTTTTACGTTTTCAATGGAAATTTACGACGTTTTGGGGTTGCGACTTAATTCTCAAACGGTTATTGTTTCAAATCGTAATCCCACGCCGTCGTTTTAAAGAGATATCAGATGTCAAAATTCAATTAAAAAAACACATCAGGCTGTATTCACAGCGACTGCTGTGAATGGTTGCGGGGATTCGTTAAGCGATATTGGATAACGCCTATCACGGATCACTTCTTCTCTTTTTATCGAGCCTCGAACCAGAGCCGATCAATTGTTGTTCAGAGTGAATAGACTTTGCAATAGATTCGCAGTGTGCTCTAATGAAATTCCTCCCCACTTTGCGGGGCGAGAGGGGAGGCTGGATCCGGCCTTGCAATATGTGATCCTGGCAGATTTAGCACAACATGATGTTAAGGGTGATATAACCAAAAAGTATTTAATTGGCATAATAAGACTTGTTTCACTTATAGGATATGATTGTTAAAAATTCTTGTCATGTACCTAGTGATTCGTTGGTATAATTGATAATACACCGGCCATGTAAGCTTGGGGATGTGGGTTCGAATCTCACACAAATCACGATGATATTTTTCTGAGAGTTTCTTTAGTCATTTTTCAATATTTGAAAAAATGTACTCAATCATTATCAATCAATAAAAAACCTGTATAGGCAAAATCGTACTTCCTGTGAGACAGTCTTCACGAAAATCAATACTATAAAAAGTATTTCTATAAAATTACTGTAGGAATTTTTAATAAAATGCATTTTCTCTATGTTATATTCATAACCTAAAAATGTGCCATTTTAAGCCAGTTATAGTTAAAATTAGAAATCCATTTACTAAGCAAAAAATTACCTGTAAATAAAACATTTAAAAAAATACAATAATTTGTTTCATTGCGACCATTTTTCAGTATTTTAAATGAAATTAGTTTTTATTTGACAAGAATAAACTTTAAGGATATGAAAAGAGAATACAATATCTTGTGCATAAGGCAAATGTTAGAAACCTAATTTAGTCTCGGGTTTAACATGCAAATTTAATACTCGACTTAATTTAACATGCTTTACATAATATAAGTCCCGGTTAACTTCTAGTCTCCTGTCATGCATCGAAATAATAAGTTAGATGATTCGTTTGGCATATTGTTAAAATTTCACTAAACGTAAACTTCATTATATTCAAATACATCGTGTTAAAAGCGAAGCTAAAGTTTCATACATTTTGCATTACTTAAGCTTTAGTGTAACTTCTCTCCCTTAATAAAACACAGTAGCTCTACATTGGGAAGTAATAAAGCATCCTGTCTTGCTCTCATCTCGACAATACGAAATATTGCGTTAACTGCATTAATATATATTTTTAATTTTACCAGAAATAACTTAGATTATATAGAAATGTTATAATTAAAGCTATTGTACGGAATCGTTGATAACCTAACCTAAATATAGTAAGCCCATAGTGAAATTATAACTTTTTTGATCAAGAGCCGGAACTATCGCATAGTTCGACATATGTTTATTGATTATTTTTTTTTTTTAAATATTCTCGTGTGTTTTCACCGAAACCAACACCAAAAAATAATATTTATAGTTTTCGTTATTTATTATATAATCATATATTTTCTTCAGTACACCAACTTACATGCTCTGATATAAAATTATCTGCAAGCCAGAGTAGGCCGTGTTATAGCGGGACTACTATAGCCATAAACAAATTAATTTAATTTAGTTGCGAACATTTTAGCAAGTTAATTTGTAGTCAACTGTTGCCATTATAGTCCACTGAACACTCCATGCTTATATGGGGTTATTCAACGGACACATAATACCATTCTATTATGTTGTAACTGTGTCATGGTACACCATGGACTGATGGCAATCTACGATATCAATCATGATCTGACAAGAATAACTTGCATAACCTAACCTAACCTAAGGGCTATTGAAATATCATACGATTTACGAGACTGCGAAAGTTCCCAACTGAAACCCTTTTGAAATCTTATACTAACTTCTCTTAGTTCATTTACAGGTAAAAAATACATTCTGGCACAAATAAATCTGACTCATTGAAGTTAACTTCGGAAAAAAAAATTTATTCCATATATTTTTGCGATACGTCAAATTTAATTAAAAACTTAAAAATAATCCCAGGTTGATGTTAAAACGTATTAAAAAAATTTTCAAGCTCTATATTTTTTTAATATGACAACCCTAACCTAACCTGACCGGTTATTTTTAAATCATGACGTGACAAGATGTGCTTCTGATATATCAATCATTCAGAATTGATATATAAAATGTTTTATAGAGCGTTATGATCAAAGTATGATTTATATATATTGCAAAATAAAATTCTCCAAGAATATTTACGCAAAAAAAAAATTAGTTGTTGAGATTAAAACGCACACTTACACAGCCTTTGTATATCTCTGTCTCTGTATGTATTAAATTTACTTATTTTAAGCACATATATCCTGATACTAGTTTACTAGTAATTCGTTCGTTTAATAAAGGTAAAATCACACAATTCCACGACAGGGAATGATAAGGATCCGTTTACACCAAACAAAAAAAAGCTGCGGTCAAAACTGGGCAGGGAGCCGTTCTAATGGCTTCAAAGATATCCTAAATGCTTCAGATTAGCCCGAATACCTACCCCTGAAGGCAGCTGACCGCAGGCAGCTCACAATGCCAGACAATCAACCCTCGGCCAAACACACGGTCGGTTTTTATATACAAAGCCAGAAAAGACACCAATGAGGCTTCGGCTCGAATTTAAACTCATTCAAACGCACCCCTATTAGGACAGATTGAAATTTGAAATATACAGGGTGGGTATTACAAGCGTCAATTTGCGGAGCGTGTGTGCTGTTGTTTTGTAATATCAGCAGCTGTTGGTCCCTACAGACTGAATATTCATACCTTTATTATATGTGCTCGTGTTTAGTAAACAGCTGTTTTCTTGGCCCCACTTTCATATTCAATTAAAACATAGCATTTTGTAGGAGCGTGGAGTTTGCGATTTTATACCTCTCATTGAAAGCGATAAACAAGGAAGTCTTCATACACCTGCCGTCGGTAGTTCGATTTCTATTTCTGTGCAAGGAATGCCCACGTGTCCCGCCGCTGGGACACGTGGCCCCGCGGGACTTGTTACACGCAAGGAAGGTCTCATGTCTCATGTCCTGGTCGGTTTAGTTTAGAAGAAGTTCAACCCTTAACAGCTGGTGTGTCTCGACTGACAGGCGACAAGCGCTGGGAGACACCTACTGAATTAGATTTAACTAACAACTGTATCAAAAATAATCGTATTAATTTAAGAGACGTGAAGTTAATTGCTTAGCTTGTTGTTTACATATATCCTAAATATTTGACTGTCCGTATTTGTATAGACCAGTGGTTCCCAAGGGGTCCCTGGGATCATTCATGGGGTCCTTAGAAAATTAAAATCGGTTTGGGGGTCCCTGAACAATGTCAGGGGGTCCGCGCAAGGTTTAATATAAAATTTAAAAAAATTGACACATTTTTATTGATATGGAAGTGAACAATGAATACATTTTTAGCGATTTTTACGTCCTAAGTAAAATATAAATATAGACAGGTGCATAAAATACAAGTAATAACAGGCATTGCGGTGAGTCAGGCAGGTTTATACATGAACGCAATAGAGTCGATACTTGCACCAACTAGTCTATAATATGAATTTATATAGTTTTTCACCCAGGGTCCGTAGACAAGTTTTAACTATGAAAAGGGGTCCATGGGCAAGTTTTGACTATGAAAGAGGGTCCGCAGGCAGGTTTTGACTATGAAAGGGGGTCCGTAGGCAAGTTTTGACTATGAAAAGGGGTCCTTGGGTCAAAAGAGTGTGGGAGCCACTGAACCCTTCGCATTTATTTACTGGTTGATCATCGGCCACGTTTGAGGCTTCCTCTTATGTATGACATAATGGGGATGAAATGCACGTCTGTTCTATTACACAAGCAAGTAACAAGCGACATGCATTTATTGCCCCAGATAATAATTTATACAGCCATCGTCCGATTTAATGTTTATTGTTGAAACAAAACTAGGTCGTCGTGAATGACTCGATTTTTTTTAAATTTTCACCCAGAAGTGGGGTCTTATTTTTAATCTATCGCCACGACAACAATGCGAAATCTTTTATAAAAGTTATATTGAAGATGCTGTTGATAGTCGGCAGGTACAATTGATTAACAATGGGCCGAGTTGAAGTACAAGTCGATACAACACAGTCGCTCTGAGGTGATGGAGATGATTGCGGATTGATAAAAAAAAATCCCATTACACCAGCTTGAAAAGATCCATCCGAATGGGGACGATCACAATGGGGGAAATGAGGTCCATGGGAACCGGTGTCTAGGAACTTAGCACGGCGCACATCAAAAGAATCGTTCACTTCCTCTATTGCAGGCATTAGTTATTGTTCTGTTGCTATTTTATGTATTATCAATACATGTTATTATTAATATATAATAAAATATATTGGATAGATGCCTTTCTTCAGAGATTGGCGACCGTCTTACTGAACATATCTCTATTCTGGGTCAGTCATGACTTCTAACCACTGTCGCATCGATTTTATCAGCTGCAGTAAGCTTAATTTGATATATAAATAAAACAAACTTAAATAAAATAGTTTGAACAGGTTTTGTCTCAAATATAGCCTACCACAAAAAAAGTCGAGTACCTTTATTATATAAGTCGCAGCACGTGCCGCACAGCATCTAAAACTTATCCGCCTACCAACTAATGCAATAAAGCAGCCTACACGCATTGCGACATAACCGACAACCAAACGTTTATTAGCCAGTAGCGTATTCTTTTGAAAATACAGAAAAAGAGTACGCAAGCGGCTAATTAAC
This sequence comes from Atopsyche davidsoni, assembly GCA_022113835.1. NCBI lineage: Eukaryota > Metazoa > Arthropoda > Insecta > Trichoptera > Hydrobiosidae > Atopsyche > Atopsyche davidsoni. Next base: position 1,642,998 of record JAILWY010000012.1, on the reverse strand, counting down.
TTATTGTCACGGGTTGTCGGTTGTGTTGTAGTATGTGTAGACTGCTTCACCGAGCTCATCTTCCATTCGACACGTGCTCTCCGCACAACAACAGGCTTTGTATCACATACGAGCTCTAATTATTAATCTGAATAAAGTATTAAGTTACATAATATAATCATTATTTTATTATTATTCATAGCATCGTCGTATTTCTTATTCTCTCTAACAAGGCAAACAAACATTCGCGCGATAATGTGCTTCAGATTTGTAATTTGCAAAACGCTCAGAGTGTTTTTAATGTTTATATAAATCGGCATGCAAGAAAGCGATTTGTTCGTCATTACAATATAGACTGTTCAAACACGCGGGTTGATATAAATTTTCGCGGCCTGTTTGAAAAAAATAGATATGCGTTTATTTAATATTAATAAAATATTGTCAGGATAATACTTCATAAGAAAAATTTGATTTAATGTTGCTTTAAGAAATACGCAGATAGATTTAGAATTTGTGACAAGTAGATTGATTGTGATGCTATCTGATAACAAAGAATTAAAAAAAACATCAATCAGATTATTTTTTAACCTAATAAAGACTAACTCTAGATGATATCAAGCCACTGTGAGTGATATTGCACGTCGATATTTTCTAATTCTAAAGCTTTCTGCATACTGCAGTTCTGCGTACATACATATTATACAAAGAAGACTTGGTGTTTTTTATAAAAAAAATTAATTACATTTATAAAACATTGTTTGTTTTACCGAACAAATAAGTTGTATACGTATAAAAATTTAGAATGATTAATTTTTATACAAAAAAAAAAAAATAGTAAATAGTTTTTAAAAAAAAGTGTGATAGGCTGCGAAGTTTTCGATGGCCCCTCTTATAATCTTCCCGACAGGTAACAGTTGATTGAGATTTACTAGGCCATTAGAGGTATACGCACGGGGAATTGGTTTCATCCATTGTATGGTTTTTTCTCCCCGTATTAGATCGTTCATAAATAATTAGCTAATAGCTGTTTGTCTTTGGAAGCGTATGATTTATAGGGAGCTCGCTCGAGTGTTGTTATTTGTAACTCATTCAGCTTTGAGTAATAAAAAAAGTAATTATCGTCTGTTACTTCTTAAATACCGATACGCACGAAGATAAAATACGTATTTGTTTTATGATTGACGTACCCAAGAGGTTGGCAAAAGTCACTTAGACCATAAATTATTATATCCTATAAATATATTATATGCGTACTTTGCATGGTTAAATTATATGACGTATCGTTAAAACGCATATAAATTTAATTAAAATTAAATAATAAATTATTTATACAAAAAAATATTATATTTTAAAATATACAGTACTAATTTTTTAATATGAATTATTTCGTACGTGCTGGAAGCTCTTGGAGATTTATCAAATAATTATGATTTTAATGAAAGGCTTAAGAGACAATATAAGGCAATGAATGATTATGTTATGTCCCGACAAAGGCTTTTAAGGATTGTATTTATAACCTCTAAAAGCCTTCTTTGTCTCCGACTCTGTAATTACTATTTAACAAAGCCTTTAAAATTGAATATTTGATGAATATTCCGCATTCTTGATACTCTAGGTGCTTAGAGCTAGAAATTTACTGAAAATAATTCACCGAATATTTTTCTTCGTTATTATTTTCTTAAAAGATCCAAATATCTAAATTTTCGATTTTTTATATTATATTTCGATAAATGAAAACTAGTTGTCAAATCACATTTGTTATTTTTATACTAACATGACTTGAATTTAAGCCTTATTACAACATATTACTTACCGAAAATATAAAATATTTAATAAACCCTCATATACAATATGAATTTTAATTAAACAATTCGCATGCAAACGATAAAAAAAGCTGAGATTTGGACTCAAATATTTCCAAGATCAGCGTGTCTTTATTATCATAAGATGATTGTTCTCACCGTTTTATGTGTTAGTCGTTTACTTATAACATATTATTCCCACAAGCTTTAAAATTTATATGTCACAGTACTTTAAAGTGCGCCCTTTGAAATACGGCATAAAAATATATACAAATTTTATCATACTATATAATACGACTTTCGCATTTCTTACTTGAAAATAACAAAAGTCTTATGTCGATGAATTACAATTTCGGTAAACACGTTTCGATCAGTTCTCTCGAATAGTCCCCTGCCGTATTCTAATTGAATCATCGTTTTAACACAAAAGGCGTATTCATGGGATAAAGTCTTCAAAGCCGGTGACTCATTTAGGAGTATCTCTGCAAACATCTGGAGAGTCTGGACTGTGACCAACGCTGAGCTCCTGAGGGCCATCCACACCAGCCAGGGTCACGCGAACCGAGCCACATTAAATATACAGTAATACCCCGCTTTACGCGACCCCGTTGTGCGCGGTTTCACTATAACGCGAATTTCAAATTTTGCGTTAAAATGCCTCGCATTACGCGAATTTCCTATTTTAAGAATGTGTATGAACACATAGTCATTGACTTCTCTTAACAATTAAAAACTGGGGTGTTATGAACGTATTTTACAAGAACGTAAAAGAGACGCTACCCAAAAGACAATAGATGTATTTTTCAGTAAAAATAACATGTAATACTGCATGAATTAAAGTGATTGATTCAAATGATTATGTTTTGTATGTATGTTTAATCGTAAACCCCGATATACGCGAATTTCACATAACGCGATTTTTTCCGAAACGAATCCTTCGCGTAAAGCGGGGTATTACTGTATTATAATAAATGACCTTTCCGTAAATAGTCAATTCAAGTTTGACAGATTAATCTCACCTTAACACGAAGTCAACTTCAACGGGTTGAGTTTTTATATCACACAATTCGATAAAGCCTTACAAATAAGAAAAAAAATGATTAAAAAAGATAGAATTCGAGCCCACACTACTGACGGGTAAGAGGCGTTATCGTTTTGTTTACAGTTGGTCTGTTACTATGCAAGATTTTGAATCGCCATATGCAAATGTGAATCCAAAATTTCCCGTTTTAAACTTTTCATCTAAAAAGCTATTGTGTATTTTTTTATACTATTTATTTTTGTGAAGACCGTCTCACAGGAAGTACGATTTTGCCTATACAGGTTATATTGATTGATAATGATTAAGTACATTTTTTCAAATATTGAAAATTGATTATAGAAACTCTCAGAAAAATATCATCGTGATTTGTGTGGGATTTGAACCCACATCCCTAAACTTACATAGCCGGTGCATTACCAATTATACCAACGAATCGCTATCATATCCTATAAGTGAAACAACGTACTTATTTACTGTGTGAAGCATTTAAATCCGATCTGGATATTATTATTTTTAATTTAGCCAATACACGCACTTGTTAAATATATTATTTATTTTTATGAAGACCGTCTCACAGGAAGTACGATTTTGCCTGTGCAGGTTTTATTGACTATCCAGATCGGATTTTAATGCTTCACTCAGTACTTTGGTTTAAAAGTCTACACAATATTTAACTGGCACAATAAGTACGTTGTTTCACTTATAGGATACGATTGTTAAAAATTCTTGCTAAGTACCAGTGATTCGTTGGTATAATTGGTAATGCACCGACCATGTTAGCTTGGGGATGTGGGTTTCAAATCCCACGCAGATCACGATGATATTTTTTTAAGAGTTTCTTTAATTAATTATCAATGAATTTTTTTAAGTTTTGGATTTGATGTCCAGTGTGAACGCAACTTCGGTACTCAGAAATCCCATACACGCGATATCTCCACCACATGGCGCTGCAGCAGGCCGAGCTGACTGGTGGCCGAGGAGACGGGTAGTTCAGCAGATAATTTATGGTTGTTCCAGCCAGTGCTTTCTTGGCCGCCTGTCTCCAACATCCATCACACGAGCACCGGCTCCTCATCAGAGCCTGCTAACTGAGTCACCGGTGCTGCTCTCTCAACCGGAAAAGAGTCAAGAAAACGAAAGAATACTGTAAACATACTTTCTCTCGGCCTATTTTAATTACTAAGCTATTTTTAATTAGTTTAAATTTATGACCTTCAATGTGAATTCTTTGAAATCTTTTCTACTCTAATTAAATTTAGATTTATTATTAATACCTTTTGTTCTATAAATAAATGACACTGTCAATTCGACAAGGTTAATTAATATATAAGTATGATTTTTTTTAATAATCGGATCATACTATACACTATAATTGCAAGTAACTAAAAGTGAAAAAATACTGTAAATTTTTACTTCGAAATAATGATTTTTATTTTTAAATATGACTTAGTAAAGCAGACAGTGAAAACAAAACAATTTACTTAAAGAGCAACCCTTAAATCACTTTAACCACTGTAACGGTACATGCGAGTACTACATTTATTATGGTTTACTTTTTAACCTCATAAAAATAAAAAGTCAGAGTTTTCTTTACATTGTTAAAAAGAAAGGGTGTTCCGTTAAAGTGTTTCATTTATTCATTTGTTATACACAAGAAAGTCGGTGACCTTTTCATTGAGCATATTTATATGCTACGTACTCTTTATTCGTAAAAATAAATAATAATACTTGATTTACTTATTCATAAACTAAACTCAATGCCTAAAATCGATGTTATAAAGTAGCTTTCAACGTTACGTTGATAGCAAACTCAATTTAAGATGATTTGGAAATACGTCTAAAGATCCTTTTTATCGATGAATAATTTAACATAACCACGCCTTGTATGAGTTCAGTCTATACTTTGCATGATGAGTCCCATTTGCGATACATCAGATACTTGAGTATAAGTACTATCATAAGATCGACTGAGATGGTGGTTTTCTGTATTTTTCAAAATCTGCGTATTTCAAAAGCTCCAGAATTTTGCGAAAACTACTTATTAACTGAAAACAATAATTAATTTTAAGTTTTCGATAAGAAATCGTATGCGTTAATTTTACACATGAATAAAATAATTTATTTATATTCAAAGCATTGAGAATAGTGATGAAAAAAAATTAAAAACAAAGTAATATTTTGTAATGTTTTTTGTTTTGTATTTCGGAGAAGAAACCTGAAAACCATTATGTTACCAATTTTCGATTAGAGGACTATGTTTTATATAAACAAACGCGAAGAGAATTTATCTACGTAAAAATCCAGCTTACAATGTTTCCAATAGAGAAACAAACGTCCAGGGATATCATGGAGTCATAAATACAAGGAGATGAAGAGTTGAGGCAGATAAAACAAGCTTTGGTTTTTGCTTTGTGGGTCTCCAGAACCGAAGTGTTGTTTATCTCCACTCAGCGGGGAGTTTCATTGCTTATTTCGCACATCTGCCTCAGAACTTTGCCTCGAACTTAGCGGCCATTGGAATTGTCTATTTTTGTCGTAGAACTGTACAAAAAATACGGAGAAATAATGTGACCGTTAGTTCGAGGCGTTGTAAGCCATATTTGCAATATTGTATCGTTAATAAGTGCCAATAATAGAAAGAAAAAAAAATGTGACTAAAACTGTATGTATGATAGTATAAAACTTAATGTGGCTATTAAAATTATAGAAATGTTATATTCTTGACTATTATCATGTAAAGGTGTGCGACGTCTTTCGTTTACGATAAGTTTCAATTAAATCGAATTGTAATTATTATAGTGTGGCTGTAAAACATGTAGCAATATGCATAATATTGACAGTAAATAAGTTGTTTAAGTACAAGAACGAAAAACAGTCGAAAAATATATGACAGTTAATTTATGGCGTAATTGAAGTATTAAAAATTAAGCGTGTAAATGGCGCACAGTGCATTTGGTATAGAATGAAAAATTATTTTTTAACCACGTTTATTATCCAAAAATAGAATTGCTGATGTTCACGTGTACACAATGTGAAAAAAACTAATATACTCGTACTGCCAAAATGGCTCCTGAGAATGTGATGAATGTGTCGGGAGGACGGATGGATGTGTGATGGATGAGACCACGCCCAAACCAACCAGCATCATATATAAAACCATCTCTGCCCTAAAGGGAGAAACGTTAAAAAATATATATACAAAATATCAAATTATATGTACTCCATATTTCCATTTATCAAACTAGGTTAATGTTGTATTGCGTTTCCCGTGGGCTGGCCTCATCGTTTCCAATGTTGAACCCCGGTTCAAGAGTCAGTTATTTACAAAAACAAAAAAATATATATGGGTCTCAACTTACTACCTCTAAATCAGTTTAATATATACAAGTTAGCACACTTCTACGAACGAGTCAAGAATAAAAATCCATTAGATTTATAAAATTGAATTTTGTCCAAAACGTAACTTTATTGAAAGTGTTTGATTTAAACTATGCGAAAGCTTGCGTAGGATTTATTTTTCCCTCTAGTGTTTATACTACACTTAAGTTATTTTCTGATAGTATTGAAGTATTCAATTCCGATCTTTGAGTAGATTTGGCCAAAGCGAGTTTCAGAGGCAGGTTTTAGACCTAAATCACCAGCTTACTAAGATCGATACAAAAGTATAGTCAGAATACCACAAAATACAAAAACTCAAATAAAACTGAAATGTATTCCCACAATTTTAAACAATATGTAAATTTTAACAACGGTCAAGCAAACATCTACGTTTATTTATCGTTTAATTATTCTAATAATAACAACAGTAATATTTAGATAATCATAAATAAAATAGTTAAAACATAGTCTTTCAACATTATATCTATAGAGAGAAATAGCTCTCAATAATATTTATTTATCTTTTAGTAAGTACTCCGTTATATATCAACACTGTAAAAAACCTAATAAATATTTTTCTCAATTACTTTTTTATTTATCAAAGTTATTAAATGGACGAGGACAAAATAGACTTTATTGAAAATTTTGAACGCGTTAGTTTTTTTTTTAATGTAAGAGACTATACCTTTATGCCTACATTATAAGAGAGCGATCAATTCTTTAGTTAAAATTCACACAGCGTGGATTTTCTAAGGGTTGGAGGGTGGTTTTTTGTATCTCCTGTACTTGGAACATTTACTTACACATGAATAATTCACTATTTGTCTATCGGCGGTGCGGGAACACCTTTTACTTCTTTTCACTACTAGGCACTCTCTGCAGATACACGTATGTATATTATATTTAAATATATATTTATTTATAGTTTTCAGAGTGTATAAAAGAACCTGACAGAGTGGTACCTGAGGAATATGATTCCGACATATTTTTTAAATTTTTTTATTAAGGAAAACCTTTATCACTTATTGAATAAAACATATGACCAGTTCTTTAATTATTGTGTTAAGCTTTTGTTTGTACAGGCATTGTTAATTAATACGCATGACTTTGCATTTTCATTGTAAATTTTAAATGCTACCAAAATACTTCAAATAAGTGCTTCAAGAAGAATGCGATCAATTGAAAAAATAATTATTTTAAATGGTGTACTTTTTATACTTTATATTTTTGTTGCTCTCTAGACACTAAGTTTCATAACTTTTTTGCTCTCCCACAAATAATTATTTTTGTTACATCATTATTCAAAGTGTCTGCCAAATATTTTATACGTCGTTGTATGGTATGGTAATGACAGCCAGAAACCACTGTACGGGGCAATACGTGACTTTTGAACCACCCTATATTCACAGCGATCCCAAATACACGAACAAGTCAAAACTATTCCCATAAGCATTATCAGAATATGCTTCGAAATCTTTGGGCTACAGCCTCCAGCGTGCAGGCTCGGGGGTCGCCGTCCACGCTAAGACGTTAACAATCATAAATCTCCGAAGACCCCTGAAACAATGGCCTCAGATAAAAAGCGCTTCTTCCTCTTCTCTGTAAAAACTTTCCACAAAGCGCCTCCGCCGCGGCAAACTCCGGCGTATTGACCCAAAGCCGGTATCTGGAAATTTCCAATTTGCATACTTGGGTAGTTGAATCCTCAACTTTTCGAATCCATGTAATTCTCTGTCATCTTCACTCCCAGCGTATTTCTGAGGCAAGCTTACATCGGACAGTGACTATTTTTCCTTCATAATCTTAGTAGTATGGTGGTAATGTTGATATTGAACAACAAAAAAAACCATTGTTTCAAAACTTGAAACTACCTGAATTATCACAACATATTTTCCATACTAAAAGAAAATATTGCTTTTAAATTATTAAATAATTAATATTACTACAAAAAAAAAAACAATCCAATAAGTTTTACCAAAATTCTCCCTCTACTCTTTTACTCTCACTACTACAAAGTAAAATTTATATTTGAGTACACAACTTCACATTTTAGTTCATTAGCAATTTTTTTATTAAAATTTGGTATGGCTTTCATTCTGTTAAGTGTAAACGTATCATCGTGAGTTTCTCCGCTTATAATAGAGTCTTACTGTCGAAAGCTTTGATGATGACAATCACAGCCAACCCTCGGGGGCACCTTTCCCACACAAGGGGTTAAATTCTAGACATCCTGACTTTAAACTTTTTGTGTGTTAAAGGTTCTCTAATCAAGACGTTAACTGTTCCTTCAGTTCGCCAACGCCGCCGGTCAACTGAGCAACCCCGTTTATTCTAATAAGGATTTTACAACCTCGTTGTTTATAATTGAATAACTTGAAAATATGTAAAGAGTTTAATATGACTTTTTAATTTCTTTTGTATAAGCCTCCCCTGAAGTCACATAACTGGGAATTCATTGACTTCTTGGAAGAATTTTATGTCCTAACTTAATATTTTGAAACGTATATAACATGCTAAAAATGTTTATATATCAATTTCGTTGTTAATTAATTTTGTTTTGTTTTTTGATTATTGTACTCTTACTGTGTTTCGGAAAAACGATTACTTTGTTTTTTTCTCATCGTTTTATGGATGGCCGATTACATGAAAGCAAAAATGTTTGAAGCAAAATTTTTGAAAATTATTTTCAATTTCACAGAATTTAAAGCAGTTATAGCTTCAACCCGATTTAAATCTGAGACGCACTTGACTTCAAGCTAAAACGTGCCCCATAAATAGCGCCCCCACGAAAATACCTGCTGACGGTGATCCGACGATCCGTCCAATCCTCACATCTGGTGATACATCCCATCTGAGAAACACAAGCCTCTCCAAAATAAAATCCTCTGCTAGGCACTCAATGCCCTGAGGTTCATCCAAAATGCCCAGCTCCGCAGAGGCACCAACACCAAAACGATCCAAGAGGTCATCATCGACCTTGCACACTCCACCAAACCCCTCAATCAACACCTTCGAGTTCAACCTCGAGGACTGCCTCCACAAAAAAGGCCAAAAGCCACCCCCCCCCCTACACAACCCCACGGTGACACAAGTCACGCAGTCATATAGAAGGCGCTAAAGGAAAATCTTCCTGTTTCCCCAAAAAAGCCAAATACATAGTCATACAATTATACACAACTTACATAAAAAATTATTGTCACCAAAATCTATGAATATTATTTTTAAAAAGTTTTTCAAAAAATATTAGATACCATGAGTTTTGAAACATCGTGTATGAGCACAATTAATTATTCCATAGGGCTGCCGCTTGAAATCTACTTTAAGAATCTATTGCGCATTCTCTAGCTCTAGGGTCACAATCGGGGCGCGTATCTGCGCCAGGGTCTCGATGGACATGATTGATCGCATGGCCTCAGCAACACAAGGAAGCGCAAGTCACTGGGCCTGGGCTGGGCTGGGCTGGGCTGAGCTGGGTTAGGTTAGGCCCCGCGGTGGGCTCGCTGCAGGCGGTGCATAGGAAAGGAACGCAGAACAACGGAAGGAAACCGTTTCCATTACTGCGATTGATACCCGTGATAGACTGATTGATTTGTTTTACTCCATATTTCAACAACACCCAAATGAGATGAAAATCACAAGAATTTTGCTTTAAGCAGGTAACCAAATTGACTAAACTGATATGGCGAAATTTGCGTAAAATCTAGTCTATACACTCTTGATTTTTTTTCTTCCGTTCAGCAACTCCGAGTTAATTATGAGATTTTTGTTAATAAATTAAATGTTATCGTTACACAATAGCTTATATTATATTTGTATTTTAAGCGGGTAACCAAATTGACTAAACTGATGTGCGAAGCGGACGAAATTCGCGTAAAATTGCACGTGTGAAATCTAGTCTATACACTCTTTGATTTGCACGTAGTCAAATAAATCGTTTCCTATAAAAAGTTGAACCACTTCATACACACTTTGCGGATTACTTGGCATCACAACAACACCACTTTGTCCTAAAAATTGCTCAATAATTGGAGGATTATCATTCTCTGACCACTCCACTTCTTCAATGTCACTTTGTTCAGAATCACTGGACAGTATTGGTAGAAGTAACGTTGACGAGTCTAAACAAACATTACGAGCTGTAAACCTAAAGAGTTAAATTATTTTAAAGTAAACACATTTAAAAAGGTATTAATACGCGCCCCGCTTTTAGACAGCAGTCCGCGAAACGGGTACTAGTACCCGTCCCACCTTTAGTGTGTATTAGAAAAAATCTATGAAATCAGATACAAAGATGTTAAACAATTACCTCATTTATATTTACATTGCTAAAGGTTTTAAATACGTATTTTTGTAAATTTGGGTTTCTTGTGTATTGAGCTTTTACTGCGTTTTGGAATCATTTTCAGAAATCAAAGCCTCATTATGGGTAGCGAAGACAACATACAGCAACCGGCAGTCTAATTTTATCAAAAATATATTCCAAGTGTATTCAATACTTCCTGCGACTGCATAAGAATGTGAATTCCCACAGATCAGGTGAGTTTTATTGCAAGTGTATTCCGATCGAGTGAGTATAAAAATAAATAAAATTTTCTATAGAATTATTGCTTTTTAAAGGAGCTGGATTACCATATGAATAAGTAAAGGGTGACTTTGAATAAAATGCTGACCGGTGTGTCATGATGCCATGAATCCATGATTAGACTCTCTATGACGCACTTGCATCTTCGGCGTGACATTTGAATAGACTTTTGTAAATAAACCATTGACGTTTGAATAAGCACCGAGAGTTTTGTATATATATCATTTGAAATTTAAATATACTGAACGATTGTAGATTTAGATACTAATATTATGAGTAAATAAACCGAGAATGTTATATATACCCGTATCTGACTTGTTGAAAGGGTTTTGTTCAATTGAAAGTAGATTTTAATTTATCGGTATATTTACGGTTGCATATATAATGATGAATAAAAATAATGTGTCAACGCGATTCGCGATTAGTTTTGTAAGAAAAATTGTGTTTTTTTTTAAATTTATTTTTTATTGAATTTTTTAAATATATTTTTCTTTTGGTGCATACAACTTACATAGATAATCGTCTTATCATATATATGTATATATCAGTTTTCTTAATTGCAATATAATTTCATATCCATTTCACAATACCATGCCATGATAGTTGTTAATTTATACGGAAAAAAAGACCCCCAATAAATCAAGACTATTAAAATTACTTTGTGCTTAGATCGCATCATCTCTTTAGAAATGACTTGGAATTAATAAATCTTGTGTGTATGGAGGCTGACTGGTCCAATACACGTGTTGCGTATAGTTCATTCAAAGAAATATGTCACATTAGTATTAAATACTATAAAGTTCTGTTGTATAGACAATACCAATAAGTACAATACAACATCGTTGAAGTATAAAATACACCGTCAAATCTTTATATCGCATCAAAGCAATATTTCATTTCCATTAACAAAATAAAATAGTGATATCACCGGATACAAAAATTTGTATTTTATTAAGTTTCTTCAAAAGTGTCATTCAAACCAAAGTGAATCCAATAATATAAAATACCCAGATCGCTCAAAGATTACGATCATTTTTGCGGTTGAGCGCATTGGCCTTTAAAGTGCTTCTGCTTACAAATAAATACAATCGAAATCTCTCGGCCATTATATCATATAATTTTATTATATATCTAATAGAAGAGTGTTTTTTTTAACCATAAAATTAAGATCGTTTTCTGTTTTCCGACACTCAGGGTGCTGCGCTCAAATACATCGAAAAATGACGTACAACCAAAATATATGAAGATGGTCCCAGCACTGGGACTGAAACGTCAGAGAACAGGTAACTTCAAGCTGCTCATCAACCAAGAACCATAATCATTGTATAACGATAGTTTGGACTTATGTTAATGAACGGACTATCCTTGTTATTGAGGCAGCTCGGTCCGCTGCGCATAACGCGGTACTACATTTCTATGAATATTCGTCAATTAGAAGCACAACTCTTAATTGCAGTGGCGTCCATTATTCATGGCCTATCATCAGAGCTGCAGGCGGTCGACTGATGCTGGGTCGGTAGATATGAGAGCAACATGGTTTGATTTGTAATACTCCATATTTAAGCATATACGTAAAATACCATGTTTTTGTTTGTGAGGAATTTCGCATTTGTTTGAAAAGCGAAAGCGCTTAACAACAAATGGGTAATGATCGACTATTCACATATCTAATAAAAATCTATGATTGCGTATATAAAAGACAATGGTAGTTAAAAAATAATTATGTGTTCATAGATTTTTATAATATTTTATACAGATATTTTTGTGTGAAATTGTGATGAATTTTTTTGTTTTAAAATACAATAGAACTTAAAGGAAACTTGTAATAATATGTGCAATAAATAAGTGTTTTATATAATATTTTCAATCGGAATAAACATTTAATCAATATTAAAATAAGCTTTTGATTTATAATGCAAGCGTAGCAGACGACTATCTTTTGCTCAGGAAGTACACAAACAATAGTTAAGTGTATAACCTGAACTTATTCTATGTTGATTTAAGCACAAAATTTAGCATGCCGATGTACTAAATTAGAATAGTGTAATAAATAAGTGTCTTATATAATATTTTTAGTCAGAGTAAATTTTTAATCATTATTAAAATAAGCTTTTGATTTTTAATGCAAGCGTAGCAGACGACTATTTCTTGCTCAGGAATTACACAACCAATAGTTAAATGTATAACCTGAACTTATTCTAAGATGATTTATGCACAAAATTTAGCATGACGGTGTACCATTTCATGGTTAACGCCATTTGAAACCTCGAATTCGGAGAATTTAGCTTGATGAATGCACAGAGGGGAGAGCTAAAGCAATATTAATAATTGCCTCTGGGCGCCACAGAGCCTTGCTCCGGTCCTGGAGTAATTGAATTCTAAGCGCATGGGCTAATAACTAATCCTGCAACAATGATGTGGTTAACTGTAGTATAGTAAGCAACCTTATCTATTTCTAGCTGCTTAACATACAGTGCTAAAATTACACTTACTTAGTGTTAAAATCGATAGCTGAAGTTTTCAACAGAATCTGTCTCTTTTTAAAGCTACTCGTAAAGCAATGTTTGATTTGTGATGTTGAAATTAAACGAATAGCCCATTAATTACCATCACAGTTATATCATGATTTACTAGGTCTTTCTGATAGGAAGTATTCGAGCATTGTATGTTTAAAATAAAACAACCACGCGTAAGATATTAACAGGGTATTTTAAGGTAAGTTATCAAAAAAAATATGTAGAAACATACCAAAAAAACATTTTGTATCGATTCATGCAATTTAAAAAGGCGTTAATAACACCGATTTGGGATTCACCTGCCAGGAAGGAGGACGAACTGGAAATCTCTTGATTATGAGAGATGAGACTTTTTACTGAGTCAACAAGTCTACAGTATATGCTTCTAAGGACTTTCTTCTATAAAGATTAAATAAAGTATTTTCTACATCGTAAGACACTTCATACATTTATTAGAAAACAAGTTCATAGAAAATCACGTAGGTACTTCAAACGTAAGCAGACAAGCAGGGCATTGGAATTCTAGCCAATGCCTCGTCGCTTCGCCCTCCCACGCCTTAAGGACACATAGAAAGTCGGATGCCACATTTGAAATAGAAACAATGTTATGAAATTTAATATGTGATATTTTTCACAGCACACGAAAAGCTGCTTTATTTCAAAACGCCCGCAGGAATGCGTAATTGTGCAAACATCTGCCGCGTCGTAATTCAGGAACTCAACATACCCCGAGTTACGTCGCTAGGGTGGTTGGGTTCAAAATTCGCAAATAACATCACTGACTCATGTAAAAAATAATTTTTGGAAACAGGAAGTACTCGAGTCTATACTACTTGCTGTCGCGTTATAGCTGACCCATGGTGAACCAATATATTCCATATTTAGCAGTACTGAGTTAAACTGAACCGTGCTGACTAACACTGAACCAATCTTAAACATAAGAATCATAAAACATTGTTAAAATAATGCATGGTGAAATATATAATTAAAATGAAAGTTTAAAAATGATATCAGAAAAATGTGTGAATGATTTTTAAATTTACTTACTAAGATTTTTTAATGATTGCAAGTAATTGTTTTAAACGTAAATAAACCTATTTCTATAAAAACAAGCAATAAATTCAATATAATCTAAGACTAAAAGTCAGGTCCATTTAATATATTATTAAATAAAACCTTTTCGATTATATCAAAAATAAGTATGAAGTATTTCAAATGAAATACCAAAAGGACAAATTGTATATTATAATAATAAAAGTAGCTTTGTATTTTGTCTTCACTTTGAGTTTATTATATATTTTTTATTTTTTGTATGACTAGTTTCGACCAAATAGACTAGGTCATCATCAGATCCATAACTAAATAGTTAAGTTATGCATCTGATGATGACCTAGTCTATTTGGACAAAACTAGTCATGCAAAAAAATATAATAAACTCAAAGTGAAGACAAAATACAATATAATAATGGATCTTCACCAATCAAATGCCTTGTCCTTCAACAAGACAAATTTTATAAATCTATAAATGACTTCATTATTTATTTGAGTGTTTTATTTATATAATACAATAAAATGTTAACTGGATGGCGTAAATGTAATATTCATATGTTTTCTATGCTATGTGATAAGAAGGTCAAAAGGACAAAATGCATTTTTATTACAAAACGTCATCGTTAAGTCACTTAATTACACAATTTCCGATAGCTTATCATACAGTTGCGTGTTTTACATAAAATATGAATAGTTCAATTCTTTATGAATGAATGTCTTAGAGACTTGAACTAGATAAAGTAAATGTTTTACTGTAAAACGACTGGTATTTTATTAATAAAATATTTATCATTATCATTACCATTCCAACGTTCAGAAAAAATATATAATTCATTAGTATTTTTATTTTATTAAGATTACCGCATCTTTAGATACAAAATTATGATTTGTTATGTAGAAAAAATTTATACAAGTTTTATCGTTTTTCTAGCCTTATACAACAAAACGCATTAAAAAGCGCGTATTTTATATACAAAAATAAAATTATGGCAGAATGTCTTGAAGATAATTATTTTTGGGACCGCTGAGTTGAACGAATCTGAAGTAGCGGTAACCTCATGAAGATGATAAAGTACCGTGAAACTATAAAGCTTATAAAGATACTACTTTTTTATAATATTATATTCCACCTAAATATATTCCAAAAAACATTTCGTTTTAAGTTTTCACCTCTTGAGGTTTTCTTAACATCAGAGAAGCGTGTAAGGTGTGCTTTAGTGTATTTTAGGCTCACTGTGAATCAATCACTTGTGATTTAGTGAGTAATGTCAGAAAAAGAAGGTGTAATTTACGGTGGGAACTGTGTAAAATAAAAAATGACTTATCGACATCTGTTTCCAAGCACACTGTACATGCGGGGGATGTGGAGGTGAATTGAAATACCCCGGGTTTCTGAAGTATTTGAGATAATCAATTTACACGAGCCTTTGACGGATAATCTTTCAGGAAGAACGAGCTCATAAATGTACTGTAAAATAAAAGCATCTGAAAAACACAAGCCACTTCGATAAGTAAATACTGTCTTATGCAGAGTTATTCGCCTGGTAAGATATGGTTAAGCTATGTTTTAATGGAATCATAAGCTGGCTACACACGCAGTGACACAACTTAAAATCAAACGGTAACAAGCCAATGACATTCTGACACAAAACCATAAAAAAAACACTCAAAACATGAGACTGCTATTAGTTAATTACAATTTGGTTGTGTCACAGCGTATATAGTGCGCTTCATGTTACTTTTTTATATAAATAATTACCATATAGAGGTACAGTTACACTTTTTTTCAAGAATGCATTTGGATGTGCTTAAAAATAATAAATTAGAAAAACCGCGTGGTCTATAATGAATTATTATTCTGTTCATCGTTAGGTCCAGTAATATCAATAAGGTATCCATTTAAAAGGTTTTTTATATTTATGTTATTTTCCTTAGAAGACAAATAACAATCGACACGTTTCTATTATAACATTACCACCTTGTAATTAATTCAAACAGGTAAATTTATACATGTACTTCAAATTAGATTCAATTCTCATTTGCATGCAAGCATTATATATCAGTGAGTACTTCAAGCAGACTAACTAGTGCTTCGAATATCAATTCACTGTTTATTTTATCAATACAGGTTGGACGAAAAATCTAAATTGGATATTGTTTTTGTATTCAACAAAACAGAAGAGTTATATAAGCAAGTGAGTATTAACTCCAAATATCAAAAAGGACGAAGAGCCAAAAATGATGGGTTATTGATAAAGGGGAAGGATTTAAATATGTATGTTTTTTTTATTTCACAGTCAGCTCGGGTTCAGAATTAACACGTTCCCACAGTCTATTTGCTCTTCCAATTGCTGCAGAGGTACTGCTTCTCCACGAAAGTGGAGCGAGTCGAAACTCCGGGCCTGGCTGCAGTGGTTGAAAACAAATAACCGACGGAGACAGCGACCACCAACTATCGGTAATATTTCATATAAACTAGGGTCAACCCGAATTTTGATAAATATTTTAAAATATTTAATTATAATTAACCAATTGATTATTTTCATTAACAGTCTACGTCCCATTCTCGAGTCCGTTTTGCAAAAAATCGATTGCACTAATCAAAAAATTTAAATGCAAAAAGCTAGATACATCCCTTCTTCCGAACAAAATATTTTATCATTTCTTGTAAATTTACTTTTAATATGATAAATATGTGTTTTTCCGATTGAAGTGTAGGAATTTTGAGATTCGTCATGTCCCTGTTCTAGGAGTCCTTAAAAGAGCATTTAAAAGTCTTTTTTTTAATTGGAATTAAAAGATAAAACATAAATCCTGAGCTATTTATTATTTAAAAAATTTAAAAAAAAAAAATCTTAAACGAACTTAGGTATTGAAAAGTCGTAATTTTATCCAATTTTTCAACATCTTCAAGATTTTATTTTACCCTGAAAATTGACGTTAATTAAATATTAAAAAAATAGATAAGTATAATTTATAGTTTTTCTATACTCCATAAAAAAATCAACTTTCGACATAGAAAAATAAAGTGACAATTAAATTAATTAAATGACACGATTTCGCCAGGTAAAACGGTCCTTTTTTGTGGCAGACGGGGGATGGACACCAAGCAAGGTTAGGTAGCAAGACAAGTCGATATCTTAAAAATTAGCTATTCATATAGCTAATTTTTATAGAATCATGCTTTTGGGCAGCAGCAATACGCAGACTTTTCCTTCCAATATATTATATAACTGCGGTGTAGAAGGACCCGGGGACCCATTATATGAACACTGGCTCAGCATGAGTATTTGCTCAGTGAAATGGTCGCCAACCTCCTTGATGATGATAGGTATTTTGTATTAACACATACAATGTCAATACAGAACACAAGTATGTCTTAATAAACTATGTATAAACAAGCAAACAGCGTTGGCACTCAAATAATCAATACATTAAAACCGATCAGCATAACCCGTCGACGTGTATGACTATGAACGACTCCATATGCGTGGATACCCAATTCCCAACCCTTATTAAAATTGATCGTGATAAATGACCCTCCTGGAATTAATCATGCATCGTCGCTGGCCATGGGGGGGTGAAGGGAAGGTGGTTAGGTCGCCGACAAGGCATTGCTTAATAAATGCTATAATTTACGCACAATTACGCGGAATTAGCGAGCCGCCGGAGCTCCAGCCGTAATGCGAATTCCTCGGCGGCAGTGCGTGAGCCGAATGCGACCAGCGCGAAAGCCTTGCGTGCCTCGGAACTGCATGCCTACACGCTTGAAATCCGATCGGCACTGTTAACCAGAATAAATACCGTATACTACTAGATTCGAAATAAACGCTTTCAATATCTATCAATGGGAAATAATAGAGGAGACTAGTAAAAAAAACCGTTTACCGTGCACCCCAAACTACCAATTAATAAATCACTTTTCACAAATATAAAAACATTTGATAATGATTAAGTACATTTTTTCAAATATTAAAAAATGATTAAAGAAACTCTCAGAAAAATATCATCGTCGTGATTTGTGTGGGATTCGAACACACATCTCCAAGCTTACATGGCCGGTGCATTACCAATTATGCCAACGAATCACTATTACTTGCAAAAATGTTTAACAATCATATCCTTTAAGTGAAAAAAATCACGATGATATTTTTCTGAGAGTTTCATTAGTCATTTTTCAATATTTGAAAAAATGTACTTAATCATTATCAACAAATAAAACCTGTATAGGCAAAATCGTACTTCCAGTGAGACGGTCTTCACGAAAAACCAATAATATATAAAAACATTTGTTTTGTATAGAATCGTTTATAAAAATATAAATTATATAAAATCCTCTATTTGTGAGGTACATTAAACTCACATTACTCCTAAATAACCACCTGACAATCATTTCATCTCTATCTCTATATTACAACCAATACCTCTCCATTTTTAACAATTGTTCACTCAATTGCTTGTTATTTTATAAATGTATGTCAATTTTGTGGATTGAACGTCAGTCAAGTGCGTTTTAATTCCCTTTACTGGTTTATTTTTACTTACTAATATGATTTAGGCACATTTTTTGGCCTGGGCACATTGGCACATTTTGTATGATTACTAAAAAATCTCGATTAAATGAGTGGCTCGTTAGCACAAGGGTTAGTGCACCAGCCATGTAAGCTTGGGGATGTAGTTACTGAGAGTTTTTTTGAAATATTTTATAAATCCTCACTCAGTTTGATAATGCCAACGTGAAAAGTTGTCATAACCGGTCACCAATAAAAATGAACATGTGGAAAAGTCACTCAAGTATTTTATTTCAAATATTAAAATGTAATTCCACCATGCACTCTCTGTCAAAAATATTTTGTTTATTGTAACTGTTTCAGCGATTTACTCAAAATAAGTAATTAATTCAAACATTTTCAAGTTTAAAGCACTAATATTTTAGGACGCAATGTATTTATTCACTATCTAAATTAATGTTTCTTAATTAATTTAAAAGTAAATTTCGCTTTAATTTACTTGAATTTTGATGAAAACAAAGTTTTGCTCTTGACCGTTCGGATTAATCCTAGAAAATAGCATGAATTTTCAGCACCAACTTAGTTTATCCGAAGTTCGCGGATCTTCAAAGCCTCTGGAACAAATCCTTAAACACCCCTTAAACTCCAACTGGAGAATTTGCAGAACAAATATCACTTTACAATAAATTTTAGTTTAATGAAGTCACTCTAGAAACGTTTTACTTCAGAACAATTCCTGAAACTCTAATAAATTATCTAGGTAAACCTTAAATATAATTATCTAGTAATATTTTTATTTCTTTATAAAGTTACTATTTAGTTGTCACTGTGCACTGAACAGTACATTTTTGTCATATCTTCGTATTTTTTTTTTAAATTCATGTCACTATATTTTAGCATGCGATAATAATATACCAAATAATTCGCAACCGTGTTGGTATTTTGAAATGAAATACGTAAATCATCTGATATAATTTTTGACTGACTATTTGAAAGCTTGTAGCGTATTATCTGGAGATAATTGAAAATTCAATAGGTCCACATTAAACACCCGTATAGGCTTATTGTGTCAGCAATATATTTTAGGTACATGTGTACACATTTACCAATGTCTAAAAGCACCCTTGAAAGTTTACGTAACACAGGTGGTATTCAAACCCACACCCGGCAGTCGCGGTCTGCTGGCTTAACCCTTATTCGAAAGGATTCTAACTGTTTAATTTAAGTAATATTCTATTGCATGTTTTTTTGTGTAATTATATACACAAAATAACTAAAAACTCCATTTTGTTGAAAGTCGGTGCACTTTTTCACTTTACGCCACTGCAACTGAACTGAACAAAAATCGTTTTATGGAACTGTGTATGAAAGATATACTTAATTTTTTCAAGATAAATATTGACCTTCAAGTCAATTAAAACTAAATTATACTCAATTTTTACATTCTTAAAACATTCAATATCAATATCAAAAAATTTTCATTCGTATTTTTTTAATGCCCATAATTCATTCAGGTTTATAATTACCTTAAAATATTTCCCGGAAAGTTGAGATCTGTCAGAATTATTTTCATAATATCCAAAGAGTAGCGCTCACCTGTAAAAAAGAAAAAAATAATTAAAAGAAAATTCGGAGAAAATGTGAGTTATTCATTAATATTTATTAAATTGAAAATTTTTCATATTATTACTAAAAATATAAATTAATTATGTTCATAAATAAAACGACGAGAATAACCCTATAAACATTATGGCGATTTTATATGCATTAAAGGTTAGATTCCAAGGATTTCTTTGTTGCTTGTGTTATTTTTTATACTAGTATGTTTTTTCTCAATGTTATCGTTGCTTTATTTTTTTTATTTCATTACTTTGGTTATATTTCATTGTTGTGTTATTTTTGGATTTCTACCTGCTTTTCTCTAAATATTTATTTTTATACTTTTTTGTATCTTCATGAAATTGCATGGCCTTTTCTGCTACGTAGAATAAATACTATTATTTTTAGAAATTTTATTAATTTTTTAAAACTTGATCGATTAGTAGTATCGTTTGAATAATTTGATTATTCAAACGATTATTATAAAAATATAATTAAAAGCAGTCGCTCTTAACCCATTGGGCAAGTTTACAGGTAGGTTTTTTTTTGAGCTCGCGTACCCACGGTTCTGCATCTCTGCTGCGCATCATCCCGTGAGTTTTGTCACATACTTGAGATAGGACGTGGGACATTCTTTCCGCCCACGACTTTCGGCCCAGCTGTACGCAGTAGTGATGGGAACAATCGATTAATTAAAAAAAACCATAAAAATATTATTATTACTACATTAATTTAAAATTTTTCTAGAAAATATTAAATATGCACATTACTTTTTTTTTCAAATTTGTACATATCACTAGTATTCAATTATCGCAGTGCCAGCATTTAAATAAAATTAAATAAATTACTCGAACATTAAATTCAAGGTCCTACATTCATATTATTATTCATCGATCGCCAACAGTTGAATATTTTATTCGTACATTAATTAATTAATTATTCGATAGTTTGTGTTCGATTGCGCCCATCACTATCACGCGGACTGTGCGTGTCGTGCATAATGCCTGAATTTGGTGCATCCATTCCCCCTGTAATGGACTTGCTCAGACAGTTCTCATGGGATTATCACGGGCCGCTATCTGTGAAGTAACGGCCGCCAGCCGCGATAATGGCTTTTGATTATTTTACTTTTAAACACGAACAACTTACAATGTGCGTACGTATTTGGTAGAAATATTTCTTTGAGTACGCCGCTATTACGAAATCTAAAAAACTGTGGCAATAATTCCCGTATTTCAGTGGCGGTACGTGTAAAAGTCGATTATGATTGCAATCGTTTACCCAACTGTTTACAACAATAAATTCTTTTGAATTAATGAATAAAACATACAACAATAACTAAAGTGATATTTTTTTACAAAACTCGAGTTCAAATTCTTGAATATTCGTGTATATTCGTGTATATTAGAAACAAACTGTACTTTTGAGGACTCTTTAATAAAAAAATTTACTTGTCTCTGAAGTATGTGTTATAAAATAAACCTACTTAACATAACGCCTGAGAAAAAGGTTTATTCGTTATGCAGAGACTTATAAGCCGTAATTGTTTCGTCATATCTAAAAAAATTGATTTGTCTATTATTTAAGTTTAATTGTAATGTAAAGGAGATTTATTATTTTATCACAAAGCCGTTTTCTACATAAATCTACTTTAGTGAGCAATGATGTACAGTACGTATACATTTAACATAGAGTCGTATACTATCATGTCTTCCAAAATCTACGATAACCCATGTAACTGTTCCAAAGATAACCCTTTTAAGTGGGTACCCAAGTAATCTAAGATTTACATTTTGTAGAATACAAAATACATAGTCCGGAAGTGAAGCAAAATAACTACGGTATTCAAAGCCTCTTCGGGAGGGGGAGGGGGCATAGGGGACCGGAAGTGAGTTATGAGGGTGCCAAATAATCGCACCAGGACGTCTCTTCGTCTCTTCCGAAACCGCAGATGACGTCAAAGAGTTCTATTAAAACTAATTGACTTGTTTACCAGAACCTCTGACTAGACTGAGTGTACGATATTCAGAACTTAATCTCCTCTCATTAACGTTGTTTAATGAATACGGAATATTTTTCATCGCACAAGGTTTGAAATGGAGTCACTTGTAATTTTAATGCGCTGTCATTTCCTTAGTAGTAGAACGACCTGGAAATCTTAATTGTATTTTGCTCTAATGCCTGGGTAATTAATTATATATGTAATCTGCGATTAAATTAATATTATGCTGTACTGTTTTAATCATCTAATTATTCGTTAGAAACATGAGACGACGGATTTTTTATAAGTAAAAATGCCTTTCAATCGTAAATTGAAACTATTGTTGGAGAGATCAGAATTACTGAATACGCAACAAAAACGAGAATACGTATTGATAGTTTTACAGAAGCGCAGCTTTTAAGCAACCCAGATGAATTATTTCTAATACTTGAGTTTATTTTTAAGCGACACTGCTACAAGTCTTTAAAATACTTGAATGATTTTTTAATCGTGTCTGTTTTCAGACGTGGACGTCCATATTTAGAAACTAACACGCGCATGTAACTAAAGTTTAGAGGTAATTTATAGGCAATGCAATCTAATACCTATCCAAATAATATGACTATTGTACTTATATTTAAAAAAAAACTACATCCTTATGGACCACCAGCTTTGAAAAAAACGACATCCGCTTAGAAAATAACGTGATAAAAATATATATGAATACATTGTTGTAATGAGAAAACTTTTAACGTAAAAATATACTCATATAAAATGACATCATAGATATTTAACTTAAGATGGCAAGGTATTTAAATGAAATTATTTTTAACAAAAAATAAGACTTATGAATGAATTCCAAATATTTTTAAAAAATCGGTAATTTTTTGTAATGTACGTTTTATTATCAGCCAAGGTTTCCATTGATAAGTCGTTTTTAACGCTTTTATTGGGTTTGTTCTAGTTTCAGTACAAAAAACTGCAGTGCTGTTTAGTAAACCGAAGATGAGATGGCTCGATGGGGTAACGGAGAACCTCCGTGCTTTGGGTATGATGAGCTGAAAGATGACAATGTTGAACAAATACCACCACCACACAAATGACGATCATAACAAAGAAGTGCATGCTTAAGTATAAAAACTCCACAAATTTACAATCATTGCGTACGTATATTTTTACTAGTGCTGATAAAAGTTTAATTGACCGAAAATTGCCTGATGTATTTATATCGTAATTGTCCTGGCAGGTAAAAAGTTAGGGGTACTTTATATAGCCTATTCATTTTAGGGCGCATAAAACGGCTTACAATAAACAATGGAAATCGTGACATTTCAGCTGAATTATTATATAAAAGGGGCATTAATAAAACCCGTAGTAAAATCGAGAGGAATAAAAAATCCATTGTATCCCGACGAATGGTTCTATGATTTTACACCGCGCCGTAAGGCCCATCAAACTGCGGCCAGAGATTAAGTCGAATAAAATTTATTACAAATCGATCGTCGGGGAACACCTCTTCGAACGCAATTACCGGGAATATAAATTCATCGGGTGGCTTTTGTACGAAAAATCGATCAATAAATCTGTATTTGTGTTTTGTCGGCAGGTAAATCGTTTGGGAATGACGTGACGCGGCTTTACACCCAAAAAAGTAAATTGTTACTATAAGCTGTAGACTCGTGAATGAATAACTCTATTAAAATTTGACAACACCATAAAGTAAAGTCACAAAGTGTTACAAGTAAAAATCAGTTTAAAACCGTTAATAAATTTTGTAAAAGATCGAGGTGAAACTTCTGATCATTCAGACAGTAACTTTTAAAAATTATAAACGAATTAAATATTAATTATAAACGAATTAAAGTACTATATAATACTGGTGTAATATGATTTGTAAGCGGAATTTCATAAATAATTTAAGATGTTGCAAGCTGGAACTTCCTAGAACCGGCGGAGTCGATTCTCGAGCAAACGGTCGTAATAAAATTTAAATGAATTCAGATTGCGTGCTTTACCGGAAACTCCGGCCAATCACACGCAATTAAAAACCGCAAAAAAATCAAACTGTATCCTATAAACTCGAAGTATTTCATATTAAACCGCTCGTCTTGAGTCGGTCATTCATTACACGATGCGATACGACATGCGACCGATTTGCAATCAGCCAATAGAGTTCCTTTATATTTGGTCGCATGTCGCGTGTATAGAGGCCTTTATTAAGGGCCGGCGATGACGACCGATCTGCAATCAGCCAATAGCATCCCTTTATTTGAAATGTTACTTAATAGTTTTACATAAGTGAACAACGCAAAGTATGAAGCTATTGGCTAATTGCACGTCGATCGCGAGTTGTGTCGCAACGTTTATAGAAGGCTTTTTTTGACATTCATAACTCCGCGGTAATGAATGAAGACGCGAGGTTTAATTAGAAATTCAATCCAATGTTTCACTATAGAAAAAATGATAAGCTACTTATAAAGAATTATTAGTGATCAAATATATATATATGTATATATTGTGCTTTACGTGTAGGGAGGCTGCCCTCATTTTCAGCGACATATTTTTTCACAAAATCTGTTCTAAGTGCTCTACACTCAGGCCTGTCAATATAGGAAGCTAATGTATTTTTAATACTTCAGGTGGGTTGGTAGACTTCCGCGTGACCGCCCTTCCTTGTCCAGCATCAGGGCTCTATCAATCACCAGGTATCGCGCGTCTCCCGTAGTCAAACCCATTCTCAGCTCAATGGCGAGAGCCCTCGAGTACAAGTATCAATCTGATAAAAGTTACGTCATGGAAGAAAAATGAGCACCGATATATATTGTTTATCATTTTGTATACACGTAACACAAGAAAAATAAATATATATCATACCTTTTGTCCCATAGAATACATTACTTTCATGGTAGTATAAATTCCTCTTGTAAAGCTACAGGTTAGAATCATAATAAATTTAACTGTACAGGTATACATTTTTATAAGTAAAATTGTACAAAAAATCCCTAAAACCTATTGAATATCTAATTATCTTAACCATAGTTTTAAAACTCACCGGAAAGTACACTTGCAAGGAAACAAAGTGCTAACATATCAGGACATGATAGTGCGAAACGTATCCGCAATGTTTTTATTACAAGTTTTATTGACAGCGAATACTTTTTTTGTTTAATGCATAAATTAAAGTATTAAATTTGAAGTAAGTATGAAGAATATACAAATATAAATCATATGCTTTGAACAAAAAATTACGTATTATCTTTTTTTAGAATAGTGTTTTACTGCAGGCGTATCGTATTAACAGAGCAGCGGAACTAATCTGATTTTTCATCGTTTTGTTTTTAGCTTTAAAGGTTCCCAGATATAAATTATTCCTTAACTAATGAAGGTTTTGTTGTGGGCTATCGTTCTTGTAGGGTCCATCCATAACCCCGACGAGGTACAATGCCCCACTTAGTGTGGATGCGCCTCTGCGTGAGCCGTGGTTGTTCCGTCTCCCACTAATTCCTGGCCCTGGATCCTCAGTCCGGGCTGTCTGCTCCTCCATTGTTCAATGCATCACCCCCGAGCATTCATAGACTCCTTTCTTGTCCACACCTACGACTCTACGATGTACGGGTGATTTATATCACTACTGAGTGATTCGCGTAACGGTAACCTAACATTTCTTTAAATAAATCTACGCCATCAAGTGCCTCTTTTCAGAGGAGGTTGATGACCATTTCACTATGCATATATATATATATACTCATGCTGAGTCAGTGTTCATGGTTTTCTAAGTGGAAAATAGTGGAGTAGGTCCCCGAGTCCTTCTACACCAATAAATAAAATACAATATTTTAAATAATGAGTAAAATACTTAGTACTCATATGATTAGGCACACTAGTTCATACATAGAAGATAATTAAAGAAACTCTCAGAAAAATATCATCGTGATTTGATATTTTTCTGAGAGTTTCTTTAATCATCTTCTATGTATGATCTAGTGTGCCTAATCATATTAGTAATAATATAATAAACCCGTAATGGGTAATAAATACGCATCTGATTGACGTCCTATCCAAAAAATAGACATACGTAAAATACTTGAGTGATTTTTCCACATACAGATTTTTACTGGTGACCTGTTTATTAATGCCTAATTATGAAAGGTTGGCAAAACCGGTCACCAATAAAAATCTATAAGTGGAAAAATCACTCAAGTATTTTACTTATTATTTAAAATATTAAAATGGAATTCCACCAAGTACTTTCTGTCAAAAATATTGAATTTCTAAAATACAATAAATAAGTAACGCTTATTACTTTTCATTTATAAAATTTTATGTTAACATTTAATTTTAATTAAGAAGATACTAATGTTATATTATTTTTATGTTGTATTTATGTTGGTAATGTACTTACTTTTCCAGTGTTCTACCAAAATATAAAAGTTGCGTTCTACAAACGATTAAATTGAGTAAAAATCTGACCATGGCTTTAATATTTATCAATGATTGGATGATGTTTTCAATATTGAATTTAAATATATATGTTTAAATAAATATTTTCTTGTGAATCACACTGTATTTCAAAGTGTTTTTACCTAGTGTTTATAAATAACGAAGCCTTTTAGTGTACAATGAATGTTAGTGTATTATTATCGCAAGCCTACGCGTGTTCAAGAAATAAACACCTATTTTTAAATTCGGATTGTTTAAAATTTCACTATTTTTAATAATAGTTATAAACTTGACGTACCCACCCACATTCACTATTATTTTAATCTTCAATTCAACTTGATATTTCAATTTGAAAAAATAATAATAGGCTGTAAAGCGTATTTTTAACAGCTAAAACAAATTAATACTCGTACATCGAATAAAAAAATCCGTATTTTCTTAAAAAATATACGAACAATAAAATACAAACGGTATTTGTTTTAAATATACTATAAACTAATTTTAACGACTTAAATAAATTTATAATAGATATTGAAGATGGTTCTAAATTATTTGAGTGCAGTATTTTTTATAAAGTCAATTACTATTATTTTTCGGCTTTAAATTTTTTAATGATACTCCACTTTTAATAATAATGATTAACTTTTTAAGCGACTATGTCAATTTGATGTGTGTTCTGCATTAGTATACATTAACAATATAAAATCTGTGCCAAAACTAACGTAGATCCAATCAAGATTTTAAGCACATAATGACCACTGTACCTAAATCGCGGTTTATAATAAATATGTAATAAACACAAACGACACATCTGATATAATCTTAAATTCTTGCCTCAAGTGGTGAACCAAAAACGAAAACAAAAAATTAAAGACGCTGCGCATAAAAAAACATATCTATAATATGCCTTCTAGATACATCTCGTTCGTAAAGCAAAGAAAAAATAAATTTTATTCCCGAGGCTACCTGAGTGGAATGGATGCACGAAAGCTTTCCGGGAGTCTACACATATTCCTAAATTGAGAGCTTTCAAAAAGCAAAAGATATGTTATCGCAAAAAAGCGCTGTGTACTTTTGACTTCCTCTCTGGTACCAACTTTATCACGCGGGTCCCTCTTTCCCTTGTTATTTTTCGCACGTTTTTACGGCATTGGCTTTCTTATCGTTCAAATTCAAATTTGCAATTTTTCACAAGCTCGCTAAGAATTCCGCGACCGAAATCTGCTGACGTTAAGCCATTATCTCCCCCGGCTTCGGAGGTTTTATTCCACTACCCCCGCGTGTGACGGAACTATCTGAGGACTCACTAAAGAGTGTCAGGTGTGAAAGGATACTGTAGTGGAACTGTTTTCGTTCGTTAAAAATATCGGTTTAAATATATGAAATTTATAATATATAAACACAAAAATGCGGAATATGGTGAAAACGTGCCATGCAGGTGAATTTTTATTTCTATTGGTTTTCATTTATATGTGTATAATATATATTATTACTAATATGATTAGACACATTAGTTCAAACATAGAAGATGATGAATAAAACTATATACTGAATGGATGTGATTCGTTAGTACAATGGTCAGTACACCGGCCATGTAAGCCTGGGGATGTGGGTTCAAATCCCACACAAATCACGATGATATTTTTCTGAGAGTTTCTTTAATCATCTTCTATGTGTGAACTAATGTGCCTAATCATATTAGTAATAATATAATAAACCCGTAATGGGTAATTAATACGCACTTGATTGACGTTCAATACAAAAAATAATAAAGCCTTATAATCATTTATACGCACGCAGCAACACGACTTGCAATTTGCCAATAGCGTCCTTTTAAAATAAGACTTTCTCCTCGTTCTCCCCAATTTGTTGCTTGTGCATGGCTGCCATTCTGTACCCTGAGCGTGTGTAAAGAATCGGTAATGGAGTAGTGGACTTGAAATGATGGTGGAGGGATGTGTTCTGAAAGTACCTTGTCGAGTATCAGGAAAGGATTCTATAATAATGCTATTGGGCAGAAGCAATACGCAGACTTTTGTGTAGAAAGAGAAGAATTTTCCCATTAGAAAACTATGTACACTGGTTCAGCATGAGTATATGCTCAGTGAAATAGTCGCCAGGCACTTGATGAAGAAGAAAATAAGACTCTATTGGCCAATCGGAAATTGGTTGCAAGTTATGCCGCCACGTTTTTTTTATAAAATTATTGAAGTGGCTTAACAAGATGTTCTCACGCGATTGGAGAATCAATTTTCATTTTATCTGTATTTTTAAGTCAATTCAGCCGAATTTCGGCTAGAGCCTCGCTCATGCGATGCAGCGATATGTAAATTATCCGAGTTGTAATTTCGGCGTTGATTGCTGGCCAAACAGTGGGAGAATCACTCACGCGAGCAATTCAATTCTGACCGGCGGATTCGATCCGGCTCGGAGAGCTCCGTTTCCAGGTGTTGCCAGGCGGCGAGAGCGGCCGTTCAGTTCCACATATTTCCAACGTCGATTGAAGATTCACACAATTATGGTAATGCAGCGAGAGACTTTAAATTCCACCTGGCAACACAGCGCCACATTCGCACTAGACCTGAGACCAAATAATATATTCCAAGATAAAATTTTTCCTCATGTTTTTGCGTTGACGTTTACTACATTTTTGGAAAATCAGTTTATCTATATATATATATAAAACACAAACTCAAAAATCGGCGGTTATTTGGCATTTGGCTTAAGAACCATCCAACCGATGTGCCCCAAACCGGTTTCATTTGAAAGCCAAAAATACTAAGGTCATTTTAGACCACTTAAATTAAACAAATTATAATCAAATTCGGTTTATTAATTAAGTAGATTTTCGGCATTTCCAATACAAAAGTTTCAACATTTTGCGGTCGCAAACACTTTTCAAAAATAGAACTGTCATGTTTGCGGATAATGCAGGCTGCCAACAAAAAAACACTGATCTTGATGTTTGTTAAGATTAGTATGACGTTGCCGTTGTATAATGCAGGCAAAAAATGTGTTTTATTTCTTTATTTAGCATAGTAGAACGAGCCGGGTATCCGCTAGTATGAAATAAATATTCTGAAATTACGACTTAATTCGACATGAATTTTTCTAATAGAGAAATTTTAGAATTCGATATACCTGCATTAGATTTTTTTAAACCTGGAAATTCTTGCAATCGAAATAGTACAGGGTGCGCCATATTTTATGTCGGTGTGTAAATAATAAATAACTTTAAAAAAAAGAAATTTATTTCTATATATAAGGTATTTTTATTTAATTTGGTTTTTTACAATTTATTTCAATTAGTTTTTTAATACAACATCAATCAAGTGGTTGCCTTTATTGACCAAAGCAAAATGTGCCCTTTTTGCTTCGGCACGAATGTTTGCCTTGAGCTCGACAATGGTCCGTGGCTTGCAGGCGTACACTTTGTTTTTTTTTTTTTTAATAACTCCGCAAAAAGAAGTCTGGAGGGGTCAAATCTGGAGATTTAGGTGGCCAGTCAATGTCACCTTTTTTTGACATAACACGTCCAGGGAATTTTCGTTACAGAAACTGCATTGTTTGATTTGCAGTGTGGCATGGCGCACTGTCTTGTTGAAACCAGTCCAGACCATATTCACACATTTGTGGGCAGGCATAATGAGCCAACATCCACCGATATCGATTCCCATCGACTGAATGGGCCAGTAAGACACCTACTGTCGGATTGCCCACTAGCAACTGACACCATAAAAAGTTTCCTTAAAAATTGCACGAAATATAGATAGTACGATAAAATAAATCACTCATTTATTGACCCCATTCCCATAATCGACAACATTAATCAGCGTGAGTTTTAATATGTAGACGGTTGTATTGAAGTGATACATTTGGTTGCGCGTCTTAAAACAATCTATCTCTATTGCAAGAATGTATTTACATGTATTAAAATTATTATACATCATGATCATCAATTATCGCCTACTAAATTATACGACAGGCCAGCTCACTGCCCACTCGCTGAGTTCATGTAAGTTTGCAAAAACACGACGAACGTTCAAAAGCATATGGACATAATGATGAATGTTAGAAATGCTGCGTTTTTTGTTGAAATTTCCAAAGTCTTGGTCCCGGTGCTGGAAATGATGTCTTCGCATTCGTCTCGCCTTATTTTCAGTACCGGAACTGAAACGTTGAATTTTCAACAAAAAACGCAGCATTGCAGCAAAAATTACAACATTTCTCACAACAATTCACTACTCACATATTTACTACTTTCCAAATATATTTTTAATAAATAATTGTGTTCTGGCGTAAAACTATGAGTAATTTCTGTAAATTATTTACGGATACAAATATTAACATGTGTTTTTCAAAAGAAAGGTTTCGATTCTTCAAAATCATTAAGATTTCTTTAAAATCATTGTTTGTGGTTTAAATTATTTTCAGAATATTATTTCAGTAATAGTTTACACGCCAATAATTTTTTTCAGCCAGAGCCTCGTAACAATTTTGACATAACGAAAACGTTTTGATTTGCTTATTTCTTTTCAAGTATTATAGTTGCAAATACTGTCTTATTTCATTTTATTCATTGAAATTTTTTAAACTTTTTTTGATCAAATTTTATAGTTGATTTGTTTCGCATTCATAATTTTGTAAATGAAATAGAGAGATATGCTGTTTGATAGATTGGCTTCTAATGCGATGCTAACCCGTTTATATGGACCACTGGTTCCGAAACTAATTTCACCTGCTTCAAAACTATTTGTGATTAAAAAGAGCAATGGGAGATGTGTGCCAAAACCCAAAAGTTTTTGGCACTGTACAAGGCGCTGTTTATTGCCAAAAAATATTCCAGATTCCGTTTTTTTATATGTAAAACCATTACTGTAGTGGTACTTGGTAAGTGATAATAATTTAACTGGTTTTAGACAGTGGTAAAAATAAAAAAGCCTCGGTTCTCTATTCGTGTTAGAGCAGATGAATATATTAACACTTTAGACTATTTCAGTTGAATGGGATTTGTGTTAATGCGACTTGTGTTTGATTATTGTATTTGCTATTTAATTACTTACTTACTCGTGTACTCGTAGTGTGAAAAAAAAATATTATAACTATGATATGAGCATAGTTTGAATGCCGCAGTATATGAAACAATAGAACTCGCGACTGGTTTGTTTGAACGCATTCAAATTCAAGCTCTGAGGCTCAGCCGCCTTGGGGTGTTCAATTTAATAGACGTGACCATCTTCAAGGTCCGAGCCGCACGCGGGTGGGTCCCGGGTGGGTCCCGCTAAGGTACCTGACGGGACCATACTCGAGCAACCGGTTTCTTATGTAACCCTAAATGCGTGTAAGAATGGGTTAATTGAGGGTTTTAGCCGTCCCGATGAAAGGGCTAACTTTTCATTTCTACTGGCCGTTGCGCTCGTCCTGCCTGCATGGGGTGGAGTAATTTTTATTATGGGTTTGGTATGAAATAGATTACGGGTTTGTATGCCGCTCGGGGCTTGAATTCACTTAGAACGGGATGATTAACAATGCTTTAGTGAATGCTTTTATTAATTTTAATTCTAAAAAATTGTAAATATATCTTAAATAGTACGTTTCTATGCACAATAGAAACCCGTATAAAACAGTACCTATGGTTTGAAATATTTTAGGCCTTCTTGAAACACCTGTATAGAGATTGTGGAGCTGTTGATTTATGATACCTCAACAACAGTTATACTCTAACGCAGTGACTCTCAAACACTTGGTATATTAATATATATATAATAATATTAAGTAACTAATAATGTGTATTCAATTACAAAAATACCGACGGTGAAAAGAAAACTTATTTCAACTCTTGCTTATACGCATTGTATTTATAACTGAATTGCAATAATATTTGACCAGTTGGCTTAGTGGTAAGACTACTATCCAGACTTAACAAGTGGATCCCAAACTGATAAGATTCATATCTGCTTCTACTATTCTATACAGGCACGTGGGATTCTATTAAATCAAATAGGCGTAAAGGTTGGGAGCCGCTGTCATCCGTATGGACACAAAACAAAAAAAAAACTTGAGAAACAATACCGGAATGTTTGTACGCGATACGTGCCTGCATATTTTCGTGCAACAAAAAAATTTCAGTCATGTCCGAGGATCGTGGAGCAACACTCAGTGGAGGCTTTACAAAAACGCGGAACCGGAAACAATGCGTGGACAGACAACGCAACTAAATATTTACCGAGCCCCGAGTGTGACGGATGACCGCCGCGTGCAGGAAGTGCCCCGCGTGCAACGATCATCAATCACGTCGTTTCAGTGCCCGTTTAAAGGCTTTTAGGCGGTCTTTCATATTAGTGATTTTCACCCTTGCTATTTGGGGGTGATTGCTTTCACCACGTTTTTAAATAAACATTTATTTATAATAGCAAAAAAAATATATTCAAATATATATTTCTAGTATATATTTTGATTGTCATAAAAATTTATAACTGTCTTTATTTAAATAATTATAAATAGTTGTGAAATTCAATATTTTTGACAGAGAGTACTTGGTGGAATTCCATTTTAATATTTTTGAGTAAAATACTTCAGTAATTTTCCACATGTTTGTTTTTATTTGTGTCCGGACTCTGTTTGATAATGCCAACGTGAAGGTTGGCGAAACCGGTCACAAATAAAAACGAACAAGTGTTTTACTCAAAAATATTATAAATAGTTGTATTTACTAATATGATTAGACATATTAGTTCATATATAGAAGATGATTTAAAGAAACTCTCAGAAAAATATCATCGTGATTTGTGTGGGATCTTTAAATCTTTAAGAGTTTCTTTAAATCATCTTCTATATATGAACTAATGTGCCTAATCATATTAGTAAATATAATAAGCCCGTAATGGGTAATAAATACGCATCTGATTGACTGATCCATAACATAGATATAATAGTTGTATAAACAACCTTACTGGTATTTTTTAATAAATTACCAAAGCTACTGATTATCAAATATGTTTTCGTCAAATTTATTTGCAACCTACATGCATAATAAGAAAAGTAGCAAATTTTTATATGTAAAAATTATATTTCTTTTATCGAATGTTGCATTATTCCTAAATTAAATCAACTATTTACTACAGGCATATAAGATAAATTTAACTTTTTAAAATATATCTATCAATATTCTTTTAAATTTTAAATTTGATTTCTACATCTTTGAAATTTATCGCTATTCCGTCTTGTCCATCTTAATTTTGTTATTTTCCTGTTCGCTGTTGAATCCTAAGTGAATTGCTATCAAGCCTACGCAGAGCATAAATTTATCGGTAGCGTTAATGTCCGGATTGTATTACCTGGAGAGAAATAAGATCCCAATACCCGGCAGGTGTATGAGAATATACAATAAATAAAGCAGCCCGTCTTGGCAGGGTGAGTATTGCCAAAAACACTTGAGGGGAAAAGCAATTTGCTAATAAACACTGCACAATATTACCTAGAAAATCCCCGTTCTCGCATGTTAAGTATTTATAACACAAAAAGGTATGATTCCATAAACCTCTCCGAGATATTTAGTCACCATAAAGTACGCCACAAGTGAGCACTTTATCTAGAATTTCTATTGAAAATTTCGAAATTGAAACATAAGAATTCAGAGTATCACAAAAAATATATACAGGTAAACAGCACCTGCTTTTTCTTCAAGTATAATAAGCTTCTAATTAAAAATATATAAAGTAAAAAGTGACAAAGTGAATAAAAATTTTAATTATTTTTACAAGAAAAAACTGTGAATCACTTGTAAAAAAAACCTTTTTTCTTATTAAAATTTTAATTTCTTTAACTCATAAATTAAAATTTCTCATAATGTTTTATTGCGCTTTGTAATCCAGTCTTTTCTTTTAAGATAAAACAATGATTTCAATGGCACGCTTTTTGAAATGATAGTAATAAATTTAATAAAAATATAAAATGTTATAAACATTTTTTGCAAATTATGGATACATTTTTGTATTTCAAGCGTGACCTGATACAGTATTGATGGATTTATTAATAAATATATATAAATATTATTATGACAGATGTTAAATTCCTAATATCTTCAATGAATTTATATCAATATGAAATAACATAATAGGTTAATTTATACAAAGATAATATTTAGCCAAAATCAATGAATGTAAATTTCTTCATAAATACTTGATATTATACCTGTAAAGACTTTCTGTTTATTTATTTTGTGTATGAAAATCATTTAGAAGGAAAGCGGTCTTCTACTGAAAATAGGAAGCCGTAGGCAAAGAGACTCGTAGGCAATCAAAAGATATTATTTAGAAATTATTACGGGTGTATTCAATTTGATACGTCTAGAAATTACGAAGGGGTTCATTAAAATAATATCACTAAGCTCTTGAAATGTTTGCAAAATACAAAGGAAAACATGAAATTGGCAATTCGGGGAAAATACAACTGCAGTTCTAAACATGGGATCGACTATAATAAACTCACGTGTGCGATTTTATGGGGTTCCTTAAATCTCGCCATTACTTCTGCTTCCTTGCCCCTTATTCGTATAAGTTTTATGAGTGAACTTTGACCCGAATTTTCAGGTTAGTCGACGAATTAATTTTACCTATGAAAATTGGCTGTCAGGTAGAATTTTTACATTATCATATACCTTGAAATTATTAGAGTTCAAAGCAAAAAAAAAATTGCTTCCAAGTCTAAGTTCCAACTACGGAGTACAGGATTTTATTACACCTGAAATAAAGGTTTAATAATTAATTTTATTGTTACAAAATTTTAATATGGTCTTCGGGTCCAATAAGGATAATTTATTTATGAAATGTATAATGCGTATTCTAGAGATGTAACAAACTAAATAGAGTCGTAATTATTTCAGATCACTGAAAAATGTTATTATTTTCTCTTACAACTCGCGTCCCCCTACTTTTGTAAAGTGACTTTTTAGAACGTGTTTTTTTTTTAAATAAAAATAATTTATTTTATACATTATAAAAATATCTCAAGATTCAATACGTGTATTATGTATCGTTCACATAGGAAATAACAACCCATTTATCTTCAATGCATATGCTGTGAATTGTCTATTAAATCCATTTATCAAGATCAATTGTCGGAAATGTTCTAGACTGTTGTCAAAATATTATAAATGTATTAATGGTAAATCGATTCTTAAAAATCAGATCAAACGAAATTACTAAAAATCTACCAAAAAAAGAAGTAATTTAATTTTATATTTTATTTCAATACAATCACTTATATAATATAATTATATAATAAGCAGATATAGAGAAATACAAGCACCGACCATTCAAGGGTTATACTTGCAAACTTATAGAAATCATCTGTCATTATTCAATCATTATTTTCAAACAAAAAAGTTCGAGAAGCCTGATGAGACTTTCTCTTCGTCTTTTAACATTTTTTATAATAATTATTTTGCAATAAGTAAATTGTAAAAGTATTATTTTTTTATAAAAATCTTACTTTCTTTCGCAATTCAAAATCAAAAGAAAGTCTCGTAAAGTTATCTTCTTAATTTATTTCAATAACTTTATTACGAAAATGGTTGGCATTTTCTTTAATATTGTGAGATTCTAGAATCTAATTATCATAAAAATAAAGTACACCATTAACACATGTTTTATATGAGGTATTATAATAATGGTAGTTTTTTTTGTAATATTCGCTCGTTATCCATATTCCTGGTGTTTTACATATCCTGGGGGTATGGTTTTATTAGAAGAAAAAAAATATTTTATGTATGAACCAAAATATGACTTGCCTGATAATTTAGTTATTTTATTCAGAACAAAATATATATATATATATAATTTTTTAAGTATACAGGGTGCTAGTATGACACAATGTTGAGGCGGTCAAAAATCAAAGTTAAAGGTTTAAGTCTCGTCTGTCTTTAAAAAACTCAAGGACATATCTCATTGAATATATTTTATGTTCAGCAATGTCTCGTTCGTTAACAATATAGTAATTTACATTGAAGTTATTCAACACGATCTATTTCTAACTTTACAAGTCTTAAGTGATAAGAAACTAAACTAAAACAGAGTCTACTATCTGAGGTCAGACCGGATCACTCAGACTTCCGGATCCCTTCGTTCTCTGGGACTTCAGGCGCACTTTTGACCTTTTCGTAATTGGGGGAATCATTACCAGATCAATTATTAAATGAAGCTTTAGAAGAAGTATCATAAACTGTGATCAAGATTTTGATCAGGCTTTTGATTGTGAACTCCTTCATGAACAAATTTAAACCGTTAGTAAGTAGTGCATTATTATTCAACGTAATTTTCTTGCATGATATAAAAGCATCTATTCTTTACATAAGTCTTTGTGCCTATCTTCCTGAAACTCCAATTATTCTAATCACATATACAGTGTGTCCAAAGAGAGTATCGGGTATTTGTTAGTTCAGTAAAACAAAAACTACTAGTAATGATTTTTTTTTTTTAATTGTTTATTATAAGAATACAAAATGGAAAATTATTTCATAAAGATGATGTTATCCAAATAGTGACAGTTACGCTGCTGGCACTCTTCTAATCTGGAACTAAGATTGCTGATAACACGCTGAATCATAGCCCTCGATATTGTTGCCATTTCTGACCTGATGTTTTGTTTCAATTCTGTTAGGTTCTTCGAGTTATTCTCATAAACCCTACTTTTCAGGTATCCCCATACGAAATACTCAAGAGGGCTAAGGTCAAGGCTACTGGGAGGCCAGTTGATGTTACCTCTACGTGAAATGACCTTATTAGGGAATAATTCGTAAACAGCTTCAATTGATTGATTGGATCTATAGCAAGTGTTGGAACCACGTTCTCGAGTTGAAACCTTGAAACTCATGCAACTCTGAGCCCAAAATTTTTCCCACTCTTCACAATCACCCGATACTCTTTTCGGACACCCTGTATAACACGCATTGTGACATTAGTGAAAATGTATATATGGTTAAATATATATATGTAGTAAATTGTTTTATTTATATGCGATAGTAGGGCCATGGTCGGTCCAGGCCTGGTGGGACCGGCTGTCAGAGCCGTCGGTAATCCCGTAATTCCCCGATTCATTATCGAGCAGGCGCGGATCGGGTCCCGCCGCGTGTGGGGACGATAACGCCTCTTTCCCCGCCCCGGAACGCGTTCGTTGCCACTAACGCGAGTTTAATAAGTAGTCAGGAATATTCCAAACGCCCCGGCGTACAAATTTGCGAATTAACGCGATATATTCTGACCCTGAATATTATTTTATTACACAATGAAAATTCCTTGTCTTTGACAGCTCTATTAAATATTTATAATATTTATATGAGCGTCGGAAAACAAAGAGAGCCTTTGTAAGATCTCTTTCAAACGTTGAATATTTGAATCGTGCACCTTAAACATATTATTAATTCTCTGTATACTTTATTACTCCTTTCTAATGTAACTTAAGGCTGTGTCCATGATAATGACGTCTGCAGATGCTGGATCGTATGGACCCGCCCTTGCTAAGAGGGTCACCCAACCCCCGCGGTCCGGGGAGCTAAATTTTCATATATTTTCATTAACCCTTCAGGCGCCGGTGCTGAGTGTTCTGAATTAATTATCAGCTGATTGCATTATAAATTTAAAATTAATTGGAACTGAACTTGATATTAGAGAAAACCAATCTGGAACTCTCTTTGGTTAATTATAATTGTATTAGAAAGAATATAAAAAGAGATGGAAAATTATTATTTTTCGGTATCTTAAATAAAACCCAGTAAAGGATAAAAAATAAAAATATATAAAAACTATTTTTTTTTTACTGTACAGCAATAGTAGAAACATTATCAAAATAAATAACACAAGAGGAACAAATATAAATCATTTTTATATAAAAAAATAGATATGAGACGTGTCTGATGTACGAATTGAATCATCAAGAATCAAAGAATTCTTATATCTCTGTATAAAAAAATTCTTCATTGTATATTCATAAAATTTCAATGCAAATGCTCGGCTATTCCAATGAGCGATATCACACCAAACAATGGATTGCCTAATGAACTATAAATAAAAACGAAAAGTCTATTGCAAAATAAATTCAAAAACAATAATAAATTTTATTTAACGTAGTTGGTCGCTTAGAATTTACGTATATTAAATAATTTTCGTGAGAAAATGTTTTTGTGTGGAAACATAAAAACCAAGCTGTATTTTTCTGTGTTTTTTTACGATTATTATCATCTATTACGTAATTGAATTGTTAAGAATATAATAAAAAAAGTACCGCGACAGCCTTTTTATATAATCTAAGTGATTTATAATTCACAGACGTCAAAGCCTTATTAACGTTATTATTTCTGCAAAAAGGTAGATAATGAGATTGCATGGACGTTGCTGGATGAATGCATTGCGTGTAGGAGTGTTGCCACTCGATAAGAAAACAACGACCACTTTATAGTCTCAATGAGACTACGCAAAACAGGATTGTCTTAAAACCATTCAATATGGAAGCTCAATCTAGAATTTGGCAGGTTTTTACAGCTGTTTTTGTTTCATGGTTTGGTTTCTTATTTCTCTTGAATCCATTTGAAACATGTTATAAGCATTGTTCAAATATGAATACGTTTGTAAAATAGCTCTCATTTTTACCATCGAGCATCAAGTAAATACAAGTATTAATAGCCAAATGCCTGGGAGATTTATTTAGATGCAAACTACAAATAATTATTTATTACTTGTTTTAATATGAAGAGTCACAAATTAAGCAAGTCTATGGGCAAAGAAAATTGTACCAATTGGTTTTTTTTAAATATTTAATAAAACTGATAAAATTGGTTAGAAATATATACGTATCACCGTGTACTTTAATACAGGGAAATTAAATTTAAAATACCACTTAGTAATTAACACAATAATTAGGAGGCTGTTCTGAAACACAAGCGTCTGTTCGCGGGGCGTCCTAGAATTGTTCATTTTCACAGTAAAATTGTAGCGTTTCTGAAATTCAGTAATTGCAGACGTATCTCGCACGCCTGAAATTACAATACCAATTTAATTTTCCAATTAACACCGAAAACCTGGAGCCCAAATCACAAGTTGCTTTCATTCCATTTAGATAAATGCTCATTGATTAAATTACGTCCCACTGCGATAACGAGCTATTGATGTTGGCTTGTAATATTACATGTTTTTAAGAGTAACTACGGTCCATGTAATCAATATAATTATTGCTTGCTCTAAAATACATATAAATATACAAATTTATTAATAAAAATATTATACTATAAAGCTTGTAACTCATGACTCTAAAAAAGTCATTGAGATCAAAATACTATTTTTCAGATTATCTAGTTTTGACGTTTCTCAGTCGCGGAGCATAAATACAAATATATCTTAAAATTCAATAGAAAATAATTAAAAGTATATTAAATTTAAGTGTTACTTATCGTCATTTTAATGTTTCCTTCACACATTTACATTTAATTTGACATTTCAGCAGATCGATGATTCGCTTTGCGTGGACTGAAATTTCAACTATTTATTTAGCATTAAGCACAAATAAAAAAAATACTTTTACGAAAAAATAAGTGCTTTGAACAAATCTAAGTATATCAAGATAAAAGAGGTATTTTTATGATAGAAATAATATATTATTCAGTTTACGGAAAGTTCTACCAACATGATTTGTTTTTTTTGGTTTCCATAATTTTATCATTCGCCTTCAAATAAAAATATTTGTTTGCTAATATTATTTCTGAACTTTGCCGATTGGTTTTTCAAACTCACGACATTCGCAGAAGTTAGACAGTTCCTCGGTAAACTCATTTGTCTCGCTTCATTAAGTTTCATAAGCTAAGGGCTTACTATAAACCAACAAACAACCTGCAAAGAAAACATATTTTCAATATTTTATTATATTGCCACGTGCTTGAAAGCAACTATTAAATTCAACCCGTATAAAAAAAATCTTTGTCGAATTTTTTTTTTTCGATGTTTCATGTGTTGACTAGTTAACTTAACACATGTCGTATACGTTTCATCACTTTATATAATTTAAAACGTATTTTGATAGCATGGTGCTAAACACTCGAGACCAACATGGTTGGCAGCGGCGGTGTCAAGTGTTATTTACCGCACGATGTAACAAAGATGGCTGCTCGCTTTGAGCTGCCATTGTGGCGGAAAATATGTGCAATCCGACTATTTTAATTACCAATAAAATAAATTATTAACCCTATTTAAATATATGCTTTAGGACATACACTGGTTGATTACTTGTGTAAAAACACCATTAGTTGGTCTTTACTCTACTGGACAACGTGAAGGATACAACAAAATCATATTTTATCTATTGAATAAATTTAGAAAAAAAATCAGGAATACTTGATGTAAGCCGTTACCTTTTAAGTCAAAACAAGATTTTGATAAAATCGTAGGAGTTTCTTCGACGCATAAGTGAGTTCATGGAACATTTTACACAGTTTTATCAAAACCAATTTATATTATTTTTAAAAATAAAAACTAGAGACGTATAGATTTATGACTGCATAAAAAACCAAATCTGCTTAAATATATCAATAGCAGAAATATATTGTCTAAACTTAAATATTCTTTCACCATTATTATTTTTAATCACAATATTTTTAATCGAAATTATTGTATATAACAGACTTGTAATATATTTACAAAAAAAATGAGGTAACAATAAACGTTATGTGTTTTTCGGTTACTGTAATGATTTGGTAAAGTCCCGTTGCATGGGTTTCATTTTATCACAAAACCATTTATCATAGGTAAATACAAATTTTCATAATATTTAACTTTGAATAAATTCATTACTACACATTATTTTTTCATAATATAATATAATCTATTTGGTTTAAAGACAACTACCACTTTAATTGAAAGTGATTTTGCTTTTTACGGACTTCGTCCAACTAAATTGTAACAAATTATACCAATCTTTGGTGGACAAATTGAAAAGATAATATATCAATAAAGTGAAAAAACAAACTAAATAACAGTTTCGCGTATAAAAAAATATCCAGTTTTAAACTGCCGCTGAGTATAAAGTTTTCTATCACGGACTCACTGTAGTTTCCGTCCTTAGTGTGATTAATTATCACTTATCACAAGATCCAACTAAAAGGTTCGAATCATGGGAAAACCAAAAGTCATCGTAAATTACCGTGAAAAAACCAATTTGCAATAGTAGAAAGTGATATACCCATCGGAGCACCGGCAGCCCAGAAAACTAATACTCCTTCACCCAAAAACACGAGTCATCGTTTTGCTACTCATGTCTAGTAAGTCCTATCTAAGCATGCATAACCTTTTATTAAAATTTTTGAAAATGATTTTCTGTATCGGATGCAGTTGTCAGTTAATTCAGCATCTTCAAAATAACGCTCTTGAACTCAATTGAACTGATTTTCTTTGATGATAAAGTTTTCAGAAATATATCAGGTTTTTCTGACAAGATGTCAAATATCACTGCTTGTTAATTTTTAGTGAATATTTCAATAACACAGCATACAAAAATATATGTATAATTCGGTGATGATCGGTTCAGAATGTTTGTCTTATCCCACGTATGTACTTGCATACATAAAATCTAGAGGTTCAAGGGGAATTGTAAAACAGGAAAGGGTTCAAGTTTCATGACCGATTTGCATGTTTAGATTAGAGTGACCTTATAAAAAAAACCTATTCCAGGAATAGTCTGCTATCGTTTGCATGATTCTGATGTTTTTCATTCAAACCGTAGACCATTTAAATAATGTCATTGTTATCAAGTGGCTTTCAAAAATCTTGACTACAAAAATATTAATTTTATAAACCACTGAGATAATAAGTAAAAGTTGTCGCTGCAATTAACAGAAATTAGAGCAAAATGTAAGTTAAGTGTCAGAAAATTTTTGCTCGACTTTTTTAAAATGAAAATACTCCATATCAAATAAAAATGTTTCTCATTTCAACATCTAGAGAAAGAGAAAGAGTCGAAGCCACAGCAAACCTCACGTTCATTATTATCTTTGTTCCTAGATTCCAATTACAGATACGCTCTGCAATGACCCGAAGTGACAAATCCAATGACTAGTTTCAATTGCTTGTGCAAACCATGGGAATTGGTTTCTGGCGGGTTGGCTTAAATGAAAAACTGAAAAATGTATCATTCCGTTGTAAATTAAAAGTGAAAAAATTCCTTTAACATGCTATTGTGTTTACATAACAGAAAAATCATAATATAACCCTTTTTTCATGAAAACAAAGCCTAAAATACGATATAATTATTTTCACAGATTATTCATGAAAATAGTTGATTTATAGTAATTTAAAAATGTATCAAGAAGCCAAGGGAAAGACCAAAAATAACTACTTTTTGTTCTATACATACAATATGTAAAAAAATTCGAATTCCAGATTACACAAAAGCCCATTGAGGTTCACTACAGCGCTCACTGCCTATTTTTAAAGAATTAGTAATCTGGCTTTGCTGGTTTGAAAACGGCATTATACGCTTCCAATGGTGAGCGTACTATTAAAAGCCTATATTTATGATATGAATATCATATGATAATATCTAAAATTAAAAAAGGTCAAAGGATTCATTATATAGTAGAAAGCAGGTAACATGATAATACTTTTTGATATTTTTCTGCCAACAAAGACTTTTTCTGTCAACAGTACAAATAAGGTTTGTACATTATATAATTGTATAGACTTGAGGAATTATATCGTATAAATTCGTTTTTTTATAACTATTGATTATAAATTTTTGTTCATGATCAT
Organism: Atopsyche davidsoni; assembly: GCA_022113835.1. Lineage (NCBI taxonomy): Eukaryota > Metazoa > Arthropoda > Insecta > Trichoptera > Hydrobiosidae > Atopsyche > Atopsyche davidsoni. The sequence continues at coordinate 1,599,331 of JAILWY010000012.1, read as the reverse complement.
AAATCCTTATTTTTCACCCATACAGGTTAATTGTATTGAATTTACAATATTTGGGTAATCGATTCTTACATGAAACTAAAATAAAAGTTCGTAAAAAAATTAACGATCCAAGTGGAACATAAAAATATACAATATTAATAATGCTTTTATGCAATGTACTGACAGCACGCTGCAAGCCAATGCGTGACAATGAATAATACTCATCAGTCATAGATCCATGATTTTATATTTACAGTCATATTAAGACTAATGCATAGGGTATTTTTTTATCACTAAACAAAAAGCAGGAAATGACGTCATTTTAAAATATTTGTAGCTTTAAATAAAAAATAGTGAATTAAGAATCGGTGATTTAAAATGATTTGTTAATATAATTTAATATGATCGTCTCACAGTAAGTACAATATGCCTATACAGGTTTTATTGATTGATAATGATTAAGTACATTTTTTCAAATATTGAAAATTGATTAAATGATTAGTATTGCAAGTCACACAATATTTAATTGGCATAATAAGTTCGTTGTTTCACTTATAGGATATGATTGTTAAAAGTTCTTGCTTAGTACCAGTGATTAGTTGGTATAATTGGTAATGCACCGGCCATGTTAGCTTGGGGATGTGGGTTCAAATCCCATACAAATCACGAAGATATTTTTCTGAGAGTTTCTTTAATCAATTTTTATATTATTAATCATTATCAATTAATTTTCTAATAAATCAGGTTTATCTTGCTAAAATTATTTTTTGTCCAAAAGCACCGCTTGAAATATTTTCTTAAAAGATTTTCTGTACACCTCCTTTGCAAGGCGTCCAATGGACTGTCGGCACTTCATCTCTGGAGTATAACGGACAGCATTTTGTCAAAGCGGATCACAAAAAGTCCTCTTAATATAAAGAAGCACGAAGTCTAATTTATATGACTAATTTGTTATTCTCCTCTCGGCCCGCGACTGCGAGGGGAGGAGTTCGCATTTCAAGTCACAAAGGGGGGGATTAAAAGCATAAAGAATGACCGATCTTCGGTGGCCGCGGGGCGGAAAAAATACACCGAAATAAGATTAAAAAAAGAAAAAAAACACACAATGCAGACGTGACAGAATGTCTAATCTGACAGATTACGGACCGCGCCGGTTGCCGCCGGAATGGGACTCCGCCGGTAATTGGAACCCGGCCTGGACGGTAGCCACAGCCTAAGCCCTCTGAAGATAATCGCAAACCAGAAATATCCCCGAAACAATACAACACACATATATTTTTTATAATTTTTTAATATTTGTAATCACTGCCTGATTTCGAGTATCGTTTGCAAGGAACAGCGTGAAAAGCAAATTACACCACACGCTCGCAAAACTCGCACAAATCACTTTCATTACAATTTAATTTCACACATTTTCGTGCGGAAAGTCCGGAATGTTTTTTTTTTTTTTTTTGACAAAAGAATCTCGTAGCGGGTCTTCTCTGTTGGCAAATTTTTGGAAGATATTCATCCGACGGGGCTGGGCTGTTTAACAGCTGTTGACAATTCCGACGCCATATCGGGACGTGCCCAAAATACATCGCCGTCTAGAATGAATAGAAACTTTTGTGTTGTGAGTGCGAATCCAAATTCGAAACAAAGTTCACGACTGCTAATTTGGAAATCTGAATGAGATTTTTGATAAAATAAAATGATAAAAGTACTAAAGAGCATCAGAAATAGCTATACTTCTCAAAGCGTTTCTTTTATCCATGAAAATTTAAAAAACGCCAGAGCTTTGTAAGGAAGGAATTACATAATAATGCTATTGGGCAGCAGCAATACTTACTGCGGTGTAAGGACCAGGGGACTCACTACATCATAGGTTCCCAAACTATTTTGTCTCGTCGACCCTTTGTCGAGTTTTCCTGTTTTTCGTAGACCCCTGCCTTGCTAATATTGAATTTTTATAAAATTCATCAACTTCAAACATAGTTTTGACATCTGATATACAGGATGCGCCATATTTTATGTCGGTATGTAAACATTGAATATCTTTGACATTTATAAACCGATTGACTCAAGTAAACATGTATTGAAACATTAATTTAGTACAATTTTAATCATGCTTCAAATTAAAACAATGCGCCGAAATAGTTACGCTGTACATTGAAAATAGTCGTTCAGTTGTGTTAACTATCGTCGAAAATATCGTGGCCAACATGACCAATGGGATCCACTCTTGTAGACCCCCATTTACAGTTCGTGGACCCCCAATTAAATTTTTCGCTGTCATCGACTACTTGCAGGGCCGAATCGACCCCTGGGGGTCGATTTGACCACTTTGGGAACCTAAGCACTACATTTTTTTCCCCTTAGAAAACCATGAACACAAGCTCAGCATGAGTATATACTCAAAGAAATGGTCGCCAACCTCCTCTAAGGAAAGGCACTTGATGAAGAAGATAAATAATTTAGTCTCTATTTTTATCAGGCGTGCTGATCACTGCAAGACGAGGTCACTTTAAAAGCATTCTCTGTTTACTGATTTAGTATTGATATTGATAAATAACAAATGGTTATTTTTCATAACAAGTACACGAGAAACGTACATTCTCCTACGTTTATTCGATCATTATAATTGATATGTTGTAAGAATTACTGTAGCATTAAATGGTACTGATCAGGAAGGAAACTATACGGGGCTTTTTTTTCCTAGACTTGTTTTTCTATACTCGGAGAAAGAGCGTAGAAATGGTAGAAAATATTATTTTTTCTCTTGTATTTATTTCTCATGTATCATAAATTTTGAAATAAGAAAAGACGCTTAGTACATAATTTCTTAATCAATGGCTTATCTTTGAAATCATAAGCAAGCATTAATAATCAATATTGTCAGCAATGAAGAGAATTAGCTTTGTTGTGTATTTTGATGATATAAAGGTAATTACTAAAACTCTGAGAGTAGTTTATCAATTATGTAAGAGATATTGTTATGAAGAGCTTTCTAGAGTATTGTGTCAAGCAATTAAAATGTTTCTATTTGAGGTAATTTTATAATCTTAAGGGACATCAGAAATACATACAATAAAACTTGAAGACAGTGGTTAATTATCAATACTACACTCAATTAGAGGCTTGCAAGATCTTTTCAATTTATTCATTGATGTAATTAAATTGTATATAATAAATCAAATATCACTTCAACTTGAAATTAACTTTTACAGGGATACTAGACTCATAAGATATGCACATAAACACATGTTCATTTAATAAAATTAACAAAATACGTCTACTTCACTAAGCGGATAAGTTGCTAAGTTGATTAAAAGAATTGTTAGTTCTTTATTATACAGTTCTGGAACGAACACATTGAAACTTAATAGCATTAACTAATAGCCGACTCAAAGTTTATTTGGAGAAAGGTGCTCGCTAATAACTATAATAATTGTAATTATTTGTATGGTGATATAAGACTCAAATTTAATCTAAAACTTTTAACCACCTCCTTAACGAATGCATGTACACTAGCTTATAAAAACCGCATATGAGCCTCACAACAAGGGATAGTCATAAGTTATTTTTAAATTAAAATACCTGTACACTTATTACATGGAAAAATACAGAATTTTCAAAAAATTATCTTAGTACTTGATGTCACGAGAGTGTTCGCAAAATATAGCCCGATCGTGATCAATATAAAATATAAATAAAAACTTAAAATATTTTGTAGTGATTCCCACAGTCTCCCTGTGAAGTCCTTCCCGTCTAATGCTAAGAAGGGTTTTCTTGGATCTTGGCTGCGTAAACAGTCGTGATTGTAAGTTTTCGCCCAATATTTATTCAGCAGACCTTCTCGAAACCCTATATATATTCATAAATCTCACTTCGAAACCCAGAAAACTCACGCCTTCTTTCGGGGTGGTGTCTGCCGCCGCACAAACTTACTAATAAAATTAAAATATTGATCTCGTTTCAAATTTCAACTGCGATCCCTTTCTACTATAAATTTGATTTAATCTTCCAATATTACATTTAGCGAATTTAAAATTTACGGCTACCGTATTATTTAGAGCCGTTCACTAAAATAAATATCTCGGCGATTCCTTCAGAACAAATTTTACATGTACGGTCGGTAAAATTTTGATGCTGTACTTTTTCAGAATAATTAGTGTGTTTCTCGAGAAATCTGATCTCAAGGTATGTTAAGTAAGCCAGTTATGATATTATCAAATTATTACATATTTATACCAGCAGGTTTATTAAAAGTATACGCTGAATAGAATGGACGGAATAAATTATCATTCTTGTTGATAAAACTAATAATGATATGAAAAAAAAGTTAATCAATAAATATTTGTTAACACTACTTAAAAGATAGTGTCTTTCTTTACAATAAACTTTGCGTAAAAGATCACTACATAAAAAAATCTCGGAATGAAATAATAAAAATAAAGCTAAATATCTATTTATGTTATAACATATTCAATGCGTTATCGGAAACAGTCAGATCCCCAATAAAACAAGATGATATTAATAAAATAACAAGGGTAGCAAAAAAATATTGGAAACCTTTATATTTATAGCTTATGAAAATTGTAATATACCATAAAATAAAAAGATGCATAGTTTATATTTCTGAGAATAACAGCAACAGAGAAAAGAGCATCAAAAATTTCAAATTTATGCAAATCACTCCGACACCCGTGTGTGCCGGTAACAAAAAAACCCTACCCTTGAATCCCAATACGTTTGTGTCTTTGGGTTTTTTTTTCTATAGAAACAACCCTTGTAGAAACTGACCTGTAGAATGAGGTGCAGGGGCGGAGACACGACGGGGGCTGCGGGAGGGGCGCGCCCCCACGTCCGGAACCAGGGCATCCTCACAAAACTAATAAAACATCATCCCACAACAATATCAAACCGAGCACCCTCGGTTTTAAAGATGTTTTAAGCACTGCTATGTTTTTAAATTACAATTTCCGAAGCGATATTCTTACAGCGCGTCAAGATAACTTTATTTTCATCACGCCCGTATCAGTTTTTTTTTCCGAGCAACCCCTTTTGGACGTTCACTTTTTACGCGCGCATTTGTATCGCTTGATTTATTTCGGACTATTTTTTGAATGTCTGCCTTGTTGAGTGCAATAAATACTCGTTAAAACGCGGTAGCCCCTGCAACGCCACGACGTGAATATTTTAACACCCTCGTTTGGGGTTGAATAATTAAAAATGATTTATTTCTGTGTTCTCAAAATACACTGTTTAAAAGTAAACACTCAATATTATGTTTTTTTTTTACACTTTATACATTATTGTTCTGTTCACTCATACTTTTAAAAATTTAAAGTAATAAACAACACACACGCGCAGTTGTGAGCGTTTTTGATAATCCAATAGCACAACAAACAAGCCTGTCGATTTCTCAGTGTACAAGAAGCCAATTATCCATTCAACTGAGCGGCTTCAATTGAAGAGCATTACGCGAACGGCTGTGTTCTAACTCGCGAGATTCGGGCGTCGCAGGCTCCGCCGGCACGTCCGCCCTGTGTGATCTGCCTGAGGGCACTGACGGCCGGAGCGTGGAGCGTGTAACACCGACCGGTGGTCGCGCGTGCCCCCCTCCCTCCCCGCACCCCGCATGCACCTAACCTAACCTACCCCGCACCCCGCAACCCGCACACAGAGACCGTACCTGCGGCGGAAACAAGGAGGCTTGCACTCATTGTGCAGGTGACCAAAATTTCGAAGTGTCTCAAAGACAAGTTTTTGCAGTACAATTATCAACTACAGTAAAGCCTCGATACAACGGACCAATTGCAGGGGGAAGGGTGTCCGTTAAAGGCGAGAAATCTGTCATTTAAAATTACACTGTATGTTTTGATTGATATGATTGAGTACAATTTTTCAAATTCGTCGTGACTTGTGTGGGATCGCCACACCCCCAAGCTTACATGCATTTCCAATTACACCAACGTGTCACTGGTACTCAGCGAGAATTTTTAACAATCATATCCTATAAGTGAACCAACGTACTTTTATTGGGCCAATTAATTTTTCTGAGTATCTTCAATCATTTTTCAGTACATAAAAAAACATACAGTGTATTTTTAAATGACACCCCGCACTCAGGGACCGTACCTGCGGCGGGAGCAGGGAGGCTTGCACTCATTGTGCAAGGTAACCAGTTAAATTTTGAACTGTCCTCAAGGACAAGTTTTTGCAGTACAATTATCTACTACAGTAAAACCTTGATACAACGGACCAATTGCGGGGGGGGGGGGTGTCCGTTAAAGCCGAGAATTCCGTCATTTAAAAGTACACTGTATGTTTTGGTTTATACCAACGCGTCGCTGGTACTCAGCAAGAATTTTTAACAATCATATCCTATAAGTGAACCAATGTATTTTTATTATGCTAATTAATTAGTTTCTTTAATCATTTTTCAATATTTGAAAAATGTGCTTTAATCATATCAATCAAAAATTAAACCTGTATAGGCAAAATCGTACTTACTGTGACGGTTTTCGCAAAACCAATATATACACAGTATGTATTTATTTAGATATAAATAAAAAAAAATTAAAAAATTAAAAAATTCTATTTAATTGTTTTCGGACACTCGTCGTTTAATACCGAAGCGCTTGCTTTCGGTAATCCTACCAAAAAGGAATCAACTTTTGTATGCACTTTTGAAGTTTGCTGTTTTTATATAATCAGCTCTCGAAAATTACGAAATCTTTTTTAATTTTTTACACATAACCGAATTTTTTGTCCGTTATATCGAGGTTTTACTGTAATTTGATTTTATGGTATTTTTTTTCATTGTATACGTGGAGACTATAAATCAAAAGTAAGAAATACTTAGAGATTATTGTGAATATTTCTAGTTATAGATCTATTATATCTTGTTGCATTTAGGCTCTTGTTTGGGGGACTCCTTCTATTGTTTTTGTAGCCTGCTGCAGAACGAGTATCAGATCTAAACGCTATTGGGCAGCAGCAATACTAACTATGGTGTGGAAGGACCTGAGAACCCACTACACTATTTTCTATATAAAACCGTGAAAACTGGTTCACCATAAGTATATGTTGAGTAAATTGGTCGCCAACCTCATCTAAGGAGAGGCACTTGATGAAGATGGAGTTGCATTCAGGGAAATCACTGAAACCTACATCAAAGATAATTTCATAATCACAATTGTGTCAGTGCAATTCATGATACATCTCCGGAAATTGCCTTTATTGGGTAACTTATCTTTTATTTGAAAATAAAGACAATTTCAATTGTTACAGAATGACAAAACACTGTCAGTCATTGGAACCTATTGTCTGCAATCGGTTAAAATAATTTAATGAAAGTTAAAAATTTCTCCTACTTAAGGGTTATGAAATCATATCCCACCTGTTGCTCAATAACTTTTGTGTGTACTAAAAATATATTAATTAATATAAAAACATTTGGCTTGTTAGCTCAGTGGTGAGAATTCTTATCCAAACGCCACACGCGTTGTACACGGTTTGTATTTGACAGTGCATAAATTATATTTTTAAAGCAGAAAAGGGATGTCACGTTATCCATACGTTTATGGTTACTCAAAGCTCCTGGGGGAAGTGTCTAACGCGCATAAAGCCACAATGCAACGTCTTGCTGTTGTGACGTTTATATGGGAAATTATTCTGTCAGTGTGAGAGATGACAGGGTAGAAGTTACGCGAGAATTAATTAATCATACGCCACAAACGTCGCCATGTTCATACATATCAAGTGCACACCTTCCATGATGACTTCTAGGCTTTTGTTTGTTTCTAGAAACACGGACTGTATAAAAAAAACCATGGTAAAAACAAGGCAAAAAAACTGTATACAGTGAGAACATTTTTCCCAGTACAGGCTTTGTCGATAAATCTATTAGTTTATTAAGGCAAAAGAGTTGTTAACGGTTTAAAAAATAAACGTTTTAAATATAGTAGTATAACAATAGCGTAATATAATACAATAATCACTAACCACTTAGAGGAATGGTGATTGACACAGATGCTTATCGACCATGGAGGCATAGACTCAAATGCGGGCGTAATAATTTTATATTACAGTTATGTAAAAACTACAAATTTACTGTAAATTTAATTAAGGAAATTCATTTGGGATATAGTCGTTCGGATATTCTGTGTTTAACTTTTATAAAAAATAAATAGATTAAACACACTGGCAACAGCCGCAGATCGTAGTAAATCTACGGATGTAATCGATTAACAAAGATGCTGGAATTCGAACAAGTCGTAGAAATAATCAATTTAATTTTAAGCCAAGTATTAACTTCATCAATTCATCTGAATAATTAATAAAAAAATATATCAAAAATGATTTATAAATTTTACGTAATGACATTCTTTTCGTAATGGCAAAACCAACAAAAAAGGACGCAGGACGCACTTACTTAGGGCGTCGTAAAATCTATTTAAAGTTGTGATGATGATGGTGACATCATAGTGCGTATGGTTGCTCACAATTTGGTTATTTTACTGGCAACATTGGAGTCAGAGGGTCAGTGGAACGGGCCCGGCGCGTGTTGAAATAACAGCCGAGTTGTGTAATCGTCGGAACAATAACACAAAAGGCAAGGAACTCGTGAAGAGACAATACCAAATCTTGCCAGTAAAGTATCACCGTGACAAATCAGCAAAAAAAATACAACCGTGGAGAATATACCGTGCATCTAAAATTTCAAATTTAAAAATTTGATTTCATTGCGGTTATTCAATCGGAGTCTCATAACATTTACATTTTACTCTTCTAGAGGTTTCACTGAATACATGAGAGAACTCAGGTGTACCTACATTGGGTTTTTCACTAAAAATATCTCCAAGTACGAAGTCTCGAGAGAACGAAAACCTGTATAGAAAGCACCCTCTCTAATGCATATTTACAGATTTTTTCTCATTCCCAGTAAATAGGGCGAGTGCCGGAGACGGATCAAGTTGAAAAGCAACAACTGTATTTGAACACTTTTCTCTCTTACATTGTGATTTAACTGAATTTTATATACTTAGGAATTGAAAAAAGCGGACAAAAAAAATTATTTAAACCAACTAGAATCTTAAATACACAATTTATGTCGAAAAAAAGCTTTATTAGAGTTTTTTCATTATATTGTCAACCATTTAAGCGCATTCTAGATTATTTAAAAAAAATTATGCACACCACTTGCAAATACTATAAAAATTATAAAATATTTTTATTTTTTTGCAATATTTATTTTTTATCCATAATTATTGTTTAAACACCAGCCGATACCGTTAATTGAGACGTAACCAAATTTATTAGTATTGTATAAAATCTAAAGATCTCTCAGGTAGTCGCTGTAATCATTTTGTTATGATTATTAGTGAAAGGTGTAAAAACACGTGCTTTTGGGGTTGGCTTGCGTCAATGGAAACAAGGTTCTATTCAGAGCTTTGTTTAAAAGGGATGAAGCTGATCCCAGGTCCTGATAATTGGCCACCCCTAGCTCAGCCTTCGTTAATCCGACTACCTCGATAATTACCACCTTGTACGGAATCCGCGTGACAAGACTGATGGAATAACTCCGCAGCAAATTATTTAATTATAAATTGTTAAAGAAATAGTGTTTTCTTTTATAAAATGACAATTATAATTTTAAAGCTTTTTTTTAAAACCATTTTTTGATTAAATCAAAACCACACGATATAGAGTAGTCGAGTGTATTGTTGTAAATTATTTCTTGTGAATTTTTTTAATTAACTCGAATTGTACATAAAAAAAACAAATATTTCAGTTTACATAAAAAGTGATGTTAAGCGAATATATTAGCAGCTAAGAAGCAAAAGCCTTTATTTTTTTTCTAAATGAGCGCATTTCGCGTGAAATTACGCCATTCGCGAAGGCAGGACAGGTAGCGGGGATTATTTATAATGGAAATTCAAGAGAGCTGCTTGAATGAGAAAATATAAAGGAAGAAGTGAAGGGTTGGGAGTACTCTGGAAATAGGGGTAGAGGATTTACAGGTGCTGTTGTTATCTATGGCGCTTACCTGACAAAATATAATTTTGCAAAGTGAGCACATTTATAAATATTAAAAATTGTTTGCGTGATTTAAAAATCGTCGTTTTTTAGTTTAATTTAATTTCATCATTATCAAACATTAAAAACTATCACATTTTGTTAAAACTGGGTGCCTGTGATCAAAAAAAAAGTCGATTATTTTTCTCGTCCTTTCACAACAGCAGAGGCCAAAAATAGAAAGTGTCTTTAAATAACTGTACAGTAATACCCCGCTTTACGCGACCCCGTTATGCGCGGTTTCACTATAACGCGAATTTCAAATTTCAGTATTAAGTTATGACTATTGTGACGTTCCCGACCTTTTAGACCTTAAATCTATGAGGTTAGGACCGACTGAATCTTTGTCAACCTTTAAGTTAGGCTAAAAGGATGACTCGGACCCAAACGTACTTGAACAACTAAACCCCTAAACGTAAAATAATAATACTACTGACTCCCTTGAAGGTGTCACGTCTAAACTGACCTAACCCAATGTTAACGATTACTATGACTACCCTTAAAATATAAATCTTAATTTTAAAGTTTTCTCGGACTTGTTTGTTTTGAAATTTATTTTACAATCTCGTGAGGTTAAAGTAGATGGGAAGGTTCGGTAACAGACCGCCACTCCCCTACCTACGATGATCGCCTCCGTGACGGTCAATGGATTTGACTGTCTCCTACCCCTATGGGAATCTCTCCAAACAGAACAACTTAAGGTTGGATTGTCCAGAGAGCCCCAGCGAACCCTTCTGCACCAAACGAAATCGAAGAAGCTATTTCCGCGTACAAACTCCGACTGAAAGGTGAACCCTTTTGTCCAAATATTTAACTGAAGACGAGCAGGATTTTATCTTGAATAAAAAACCAAACAAATCCGATCGAAGAATTAGAAGTGCGATCCGTTGATACGAGAATGTAAAGAATTTTAGTCGCTTTTGACAACTTCCTCTAACCGTCAAACAGGATCCAGTATATTCTCGTTCCGAAGAAATTTAGGTTACAGTTGCGGGCTGCTAATGCAGTGTCCCGATTGTTGCCTCGTTCCGAAGAAAATTGAGCGAATTGCCTTTAGAGCAGTTATCGCTTTCTGGATCCGTTGGACGACCAGAGGTCGCTGATGAAATTATAATATTACAGGAACAAGGGGGATTAGCCCTACAGCAATCGGCTCCTGTCTTGCGTTAAATATGTCTTGACGCTGCATTTGAATCTTCCCGTATTTAGAATCGCTCCTCAAACTCTCCGTTATCTATTTCTACGGTTCTAAATCCTACTGTTAGTAACTATAATTTGGTATGGTGACACTGAAACGTTCAAGATTTCCGAAACCGGGTTAAAGCAGCGTCAAGTTTATCGCACCCACAGAATTCTTGTCAAACCTAGACCACTACCCCAATGCCGCACGACCGGCCTTCTTCCACTCGTAATCGGAGTGACGTCCCCCTAAATTGGGGATCGGGAGAATGGACCAAATTCTGTCTCAATAGTAAACGCTGCTGACCAATAGGATAATAACACGGTCATCGGAAGCCAGGTACGCCGCAAAATCAATGAGAGCCTAAAGCAGGGCTTATTTGGAGCAAATACAAACTCCCTAGTAATACCGGGTACTAAACTACACTATCTACGAGAGGGCGGACAAGCTACACACTCTAATACCTTATAACTAAGTTATTTACTAAATACACTCCCGCTGGAACTGCTGGCTCTGCAATAAAAGGTCCAAACAACTCGATACTATTCCCTACTAAATCACTATGACTCTTATTTAAGCTATCGGATATACCACCACTCGACCAAGTAAATCCTATAATTTATCTATCTAGAATTTTAAAATATCCACCAAAATATATAATATATCTCCAATGACTCTCTAAACACGTTCTAAATAATTAAAACCCAACCGTAAATAATATAAGTTCGACTTATATTCCCTGTAAATCCAACCATATATCCTCCTCACCCGTTATCCTAATAAACCGTTTCATTAATACCGCTTATCGACGCGTCCGTCAATATATTACGTCCTATAAAAGAATATGATGCACAATATTCACGCTTTAAAACAACCACTCGTAATTTCAAAATCGATAATCGATTTGTACTCATAACCAAACTAACTGACAGCTTTCTGACAGGTATTTGTAAACATATAAAATCCAACATGGCCGCACATTCCCAGCTGGTCCCTCGCCGTATCTGACAGCGCCCCGCAACCTAAGCGCGCTGACGTTGGCGTAAAGCCCATCCCCAAATGCTACTCTTTTTAACTCGCAACACCGAATTTTCCGAACAGCGCGCGCTTACGAACTCAAAAATGGCAACCTCCGAATTATCGTAAAGACAACAAATAATTATATTAATTATAACCAATTTCAAATAAATTCCGTTTAACTTAACACTATTTGAGAACGCCCTGTAAAACAAACATATAACACCACACTACCTTAAAATAACTAAAATCGGAAAACAATTCATCCGAAAAATATCGGGGATCGAACCCGAATAAATCTCAAACAAATATCTCCGACTTCTGTCTTAATTACATAAAAACCGTAAATTAATCCGTTTTAATATTCCCTAAATTCACGACATATCATATACGATGTCTAACCAAGAATTAAAATTACCGAAACGCAAACGTACAGAAAAATATTAATTCATTCCAGAATCTAATTAGCTTCGCTAATAATATTACTAAATATATTTTAAAACTCTCGCGGTTACAATAAAACAATAGAATAATTATCTCTGCATTATTAGGGATCGAACCTTTTGATAATACAATATGATAATACATGACAATTTACACCTAACCTCATTAATACTAATCTAGAAAAATGCCATGCATTTAATACAATGGCCGCCAATCCTAACCGACCGACCGACTCCATTTTAATGACGTAAAATAAATAATAATAAGGTTCGACAAATCTGGAAATCCACGGCGATTTTTCTATCCCAGTTTCACGTATTTTCCGCCGACTCTCAGCCTCGGGAATAGCATGCAAAGAACCGCAACCCAGTGATGTACGCCAACACACAGCGACATTTTTGAATCACCAATAGTCTCTTACCTGAAATATTTAAAAGAGAAATTCGATATAGATCACCCATAATCACACAAACTACTAACGAGCTCTATTCCGAGATAAACTCTCCATAATTTAATTTAACATAATACTTTCAATTTTGTCAACTCAAGCGCACCCGGCTTTCGATAATATTTCGAGGTTAACATATTTGCAGATCTGTGTAAATACTAAATATTGACAAATATAATTAAGTAAAAAAGAATCCTTATATCCCTCGGCGTTTGACCTTATAGACTCTATCATTTAGTTTAAAATTCAATCAAAAGTAATTTTTACAACTCAAAACACTAGCAATCAAAAATCTCCATCCTGATCCTTCCGCGTCCCCAGCGTCTCTAATGGCCGCCCGGCTTGCTCGTCCTTAACGCCCAAAAACAAAACCTCTGTGTGGCCCCGTGGCCTACTTCTTCTTAACCCCAACATCCGGTCATCGATTCTAATTTTTGAAATCTCCGTTACTCCGCGACAATGTTGCCCTCTCGAAAAATGATCTCTTAAAACTCTCACTGTCGCTATGCAAATTCCAAGCGAGAGGCGCGAGTTCTGCGTGACGTCACTGGTCCTGCTGATTTGTAAAAATCGATATCTGCGGGAATCGCGGGACGAGGGGCATGCGCGCGCGACGTATTTTGTAACAGAATTCAAGGTCAAATCGACAAAATAATATTTACGTATTATACTTTCTATACAAAAAAAAATTTTTTTTCTGGGTGAAACTAATGCAATTCGTTACACTATGTATGTATGTTTAATCGTAAACCCCGATATACGCGAATTTCGCTCAACGCGATTTTTTCCGGAACGTATCCCTCGCGTAAAGCGGGGTATTACTGTAATAGCAATTACGGACGAAACCCAAAAAAGAATACTAGCGGTATCTCTAACCTAGCGCAGCCAGGCACATTGTCTCTGCAAGGAAGCAGTAAATAATAAAATGGGAAGCGCGTCCGTGAGTAACGGTCGAGTATTATTGGTAAGACGTTTGTTTGTCTCTGAGTGAGGAAACGCAGGAATATATTACCACCACACGCACGCCGGAGGCTCAGGAGGACCCCTTGAATATTAACGAGGCCGTAGTGGATGACCAGCTCCATGCCTGGTAAACATTGTGCTGGTGGAGAAAGCAGCTGCTCCGTGAAGCGCAGTGTTTCTCAAACTAAACTAAAACAATTTATTCTTCTTCCTCAGGTGCTTCTCCTTAAGATGGGTTGGTGACCATCTCACTGAATATATACTATATTTTTAGTTCGGCTGTACTCTCTACTTCCCGGATTCCGTACCCGTGTTCATTTTCTTCTTACAGTGTCTCTTATCCTAAGATTTTTGCGTATCCATTTGTGACTTGTTCAACCCATTTTTATTCTCCTATAAAGCCACATTTCGAATGCCTCGATTTTTTGCATAGTCTTGTGAAGGTTTCATTACCCAACACTTTATCTAGATATGTTTATTGGTTAATTTGGTTTTTTGGAGATTTTGATTGTGTGTCAATTTCTGTTGTCGTCGAAGGAACCCAATATCCGAAAAACTAAATTAATATCACTCATGCATATTTAAAATCAGTTTCTATCGCACTTCCGGCAGTGTATGGCCTTGTGTCCCTGCAGTGAATGACCTTGGTATCTCCGATGCCATCTGGCTCGGGGTTGGCTGAAAAGGGCCGCATTTACATGTCCAGAGCCGCATCGGGAATGAGCTACACGGACAGACGTCCTTCGCTTTGCATACCACCGGAGACGGCAACAGCTGCCAGAACAAATGCAAGGATCCGCAACAAAACTTCCAATTAAATTACACCAGTTTTTGACAGACAAAAAGAGAAAAAAAAACTTTTTCGCATTTCGGGTATATTCGGAATAGTAGGTAGATCAAAATCTGAACAAGTAATTTTTATCATTTTTATACATTTGTTCACGGCATTGTTGTATTTAATTAAACTCGTAACAACGTTTGAATCTTTTCAAGCAAAATATTTTCTTATCGATAAAATAAGCTCAGTCCAGAAATGTTTGCGTCATTTCTCTGCGCCGCGGTTGCTTGTTTCGCAGGCTTTTCTTATTTTGAACTTCTTCAAATTTAAATTAAAATACAGCCTCCGGAGCGCGTCGCTTGGTGTAATGAAATGTTAATTGAAAATCAATTAATCACTCGGGAAGACAAACAAATTAGTTAAGCTCCAATTATTCCGAGTTTACTTCAAACACCCCAGCTGGTGATAAGCCCCTTCGACTAAACCTCAGGTTTAACTACAAGGCTTATTGCTAATTGACTTTTACTTAATACCAGAATCAGAATAGTTCCCAGATTTATTTTTAAGCATTAAGCTTTCGCGAGATGCGTCATTGCTTTTTTTGAGACTTTGAGGGGATCGACCAAGAATTTTTTGCCGAGTGGCTAGAAGATTACGATTTTCTTTTGTTTTTGAGCGCTTTCAAAGAATTTTTTAGACAAATTGTAGATAGAGTAGGGTTTTATATCTTCCAACTATTTTTTTAATTCACAGTAGTAAAAGTTAAACCAGTCTGGCGCAGATGAAATGCGAATTCGTGAAAGAGATTTTTCTAGAATAATTTTATTCTTGTATAACTTTATCAACGGTTTCCTTGGTTTTTTTTAAATTTAATTAAACTTTTAAAGGAAGAATTGATATATATATATATAACATTTAAAAATCTTTCATTGTTTTTATTAATAGTTTTTTTAACAATTGTTGGGCTAAATACCAACACAAAATTTATTGATGTATCATGTCGATTACTAATATTGCTATACCGCTTATTCTTGGATATATATTTTTTTTGATTTCCCATGTGGTTTTTAAAAGCACCTTAAATAAAGAGACGTTATTGGTTTATTGTAAATCGACTGTCGGTTGTGTCGCAGCGTGTGTAGGCAGCTCAAAGTGCATGAATCATTAAAGTGCAAACATCAATAGTACCGAGCGTATCACTTTTGGTAGCGAAAAATCCAAGCAGTGTGTCCTTACACGGCTTCTCTCGCTAAGGCAATGCATCAAACGTAATTAATCGCTAAGAGAATATCAAACGTATTTAAATGACGAGTTGATATTTTTAAATATATGCAATGGCAGTGAACTTCACGATCGGGAAAATAAAATAACCCTGGATGCCTTCGCACGTTGAACTCTTCGCCGCTCGAAGAACGAAGCACTGTCGTGTTTTGGATGACAAAGGCGAACACTACCTGATCGTACATGTTATTTTAAATATAATCATGCGTATATTCTGATATCTGTACATTAAACAAATACTAGTGTTTCAGTTTAAATTTAACTTCAAATTATAACAAAGTAATTTTAATGACAACGGCTGCAAAAACTTGCAAACGTGTTTCGGAAAACTACTGACTTTTTGGAGCATTAAATATTTTATCTCTCCTGAAGAAGAAGTCGCATCCGACCCCCCGTAAGCTCCAGCCCTTAGCAGTTTCACATCCTTACAAATAAGTGGGTGCTTACAGAATACACAGGTAGGTATTAAGGATATCTACTTCCGATGTGCTTCCATGCGAGAAACTAGAAACCATTACGTTATGTGAATTATTTTCACAAGCCTTCGAGTCCTCGAATTTCAAAAGGCAACCTACTTAAAATAGTCTCAGAAACTTTCAGAGCTCCGAATATTCATATTTTTTTTGTATTAAATATTACAAAATAAAGCCACATAATATTTTAATTATCCTATTTAATTTTTGTTTGAATTGTACTGGAAATTATTTAAATAAGAACAATATGAATCTTCATAAATAAGGTTACTATTACCGTGATGGTTTTGAATAAAAAAACTCTTAAAAATAAAATTTTGATACAACAAAAATCTAAGAAGCATTGTCATCTTTACACCTATGCAAAATATAAAATGTTCATCAGATGAAAACTAAATAGATTTATAAAATGTTTGAATAATTCATTCAGCATTTATTTTCAATTTTTATATAATAATTGTCTTCGTATTGTAGCATATAGAAATATAAATACTAGGACCAAATTATATTTCAGAAACAGAAGATATTTCCACTTTGATCTCATCCAATATATTTTTTTTAATGTTTCAAAAGTATTTGTGAAATAAAGGAGGCTCGGTTTAAACGACAAAGAGTCCGTAAAGAAAATGCAAGAACACGCAAAGCCAATAAACAGAATAAATAAACGAGGCAAAGCCCAAGTACCAGCGCGAGCAGCCGGTCAAAGGAAACATTCAATGAATGGAACTCGTATGGACCTCCTCTATGTACATATACGGTACTCGGATAACAGGATACTATGGAAATTCGGAGCTTGGGTAAGCAAGGATACATCGAAGGAGAAACTCGTATTTATGCTAAGAACCTTGTGAATTACCAACAGCCTCGTGGCCCAGTGGTTAGCACGCTTGCTTGTCGACCATGGATTCAAGATTTATGTTAAAAGTATAAAAATAAAAACAAAGTAACGGCCACAGCCAAAATTTATTTTGAACTCGTCCACATACTTTCAAATGATCTCTTCTTTCGCGGTCTACTACACTTACGCAGTAGTAAGTGTGAGTATAAATAGCTATAAATATCGTTCAAAGACAGTATGCAATACTTAAACAAATACTAAAGTGTTTAGATTTTATGTTAATAATAAATATACCAAGGTGGGATGCGGTGTCACGGTGTCGAGGAAAACTTAAATATCTGAAAACCAGCAAGTGAAATAACAGCTGTTGGCATAGGAGATCAGAGAGGTAGCTATATTCCCATAATCTATATGGAATGTTTAGAGCTATGGCGTCGACAATAGGTAGTTTCCATTGGACAATCAAAATTCCAGGTACTGACAATATTAATTATGATATAAACCACTCGTGTGCTCAATGAATCAAACTTGTACCGGGCCAGCAGGATTGTATGGAAATTTGTCCTCTCATCGAAAAGACAATCGAAGCCATGACGTAACCCCATGTTCCGTGAGTTATATGAAGTATTTGTTTGGAACTGAGTACCAGAAGAGCGGGGCGACTCGATGATTCCTAAAGGCATTCAATGAATGGAGTTACCTCGGACGTACTTTGCCTTATGTGCTGTAAGTTCCAGCGAACAGGAGTTTTAATATGATTAATATATCAATTGGCAAATTGCGATTTCTTTTGAAACACTGTGTATATACAGTAGTGACAGTAGCCCGCCCAGGTAGCTCCGACTTATCTCAGATTAAAATTATAATAAAGCAGGTGTAAGTCAGCGTGGTTGGCATGAACGGCAAGGCGATAGCTCAACATCTCACATTACTTGATATAATCTGCTTACTGAAATGGCTAATAAAATATGTACATATTTATTAGCTAACACCTACAATCTTTTTACTTTTTTAGAGTATCAATATTTTGTTTTATATAGCTAACTTAAAAGTGTTGGTATTACCTAAAAATTACCCCCAATACAAAGCTGGTTATGCTTTTTGATCCACGAGAAAAATTATATTTTGTAAATTGTATTTTGAATTTTCAAACGGGTACTCGGAAAGGGCTTGAATACCTGAAGGGCGCTTGAGAGTTAATTAAAACAAATACTTAGAATTTTGTAACAATAAGTTCGAATAAATAATTAATGAGTATCATCTATCGGCCTGTGGCGTGCGGTGAGGGCAAGCATGTTTTTTTTAATTTTGAGCTTGCAGTGTATCGTGAACAGTATTATATCTCTTGATACCAGGTAGAAATCACATTATCAATTACATTGCTTGCCAATCGGCTTAGTATGCTTCCAGGATGGAGTCGCGATGAACTTGTCGCACATACCCTGGAATGCACTGGAGACTGGCTCGTGCGGGATCAATGGACAGTGGACAGCCCGCACTGGAGCTCATGAAAGAATACCGCCACTGAGCAGGGTTGCCACAAAGCTTTTTGCCATTTAAAAGGATGACATTTAATTAGACTCATAATTTTGAAGACATTTTCAGAGCACAATAAGATAGAAAACTAACAAAAAATGCACATGGCATGAAACTCAAGTGTACAATATACATTTTAACATTGATTTCCAAAACCTACTAGCTCGTAATAATATATGTTTAATTCAACCGTTGAAACATCTTGTATTAATATTTTGTCTTCGCATGTTTATTTAATGGTCGTTAAACCTGAACCATTGCTCGATTGATCGATACGCAATAAAAAACGTATAGTCATCAGGCATGACGCTTAATTTTTTTTAAGTATTGTATGAATTCTTAGCCCCGTGCTTGTGGTGCACACTCATGAGTTGCCATTTGCTATTTTTGCAAACAAATATTAATACATATGTCTATTTTGTGGATTGAATGTCAGTTAAGTTCGTATTTATTTACCTATACTGGTAAATATTAATTGTTAATTATGATTGTTAAAAATTCTCGCTAAGTTGCAGTGGCTCGTTAGCATAATGGATAATGCACCGGCCATGTAAGCTTAGAGATATGAGTTTTTTTTAAATAGATTTGGTATCTTGCTTGTTATGTACAAGGTTTGCCATCACAATTTGGGGAAATTTTTCAAACTAGTCAAGCGAAATTGTGCTATACATGGGAGTGACGGAAGCTACAGCCCCTGGTTTATCCTCTTTATGGTTCTGAGGACACGTTTCAAGAAGCCATCCAGTGACTTCATCATCTGTGGGTGTCTCGCCACTGACTTCAGATCATCCAGGCACATGCCCTCCTGTCGGCATTGGCTCTCCAGTTGGTGTCTCTGAAGGCTAAAGATGGGGCATGAACTTACAAGGTGGATCACTGTTTGTGGAGTAATATCATCACAAGGGCATGTGTAGTCGCTCGTCAAGATATGAGTTCGAATCTCATACAAGTCACGATGATATTTTTCTGAGCGTTTCTTTAATCATTTTCGGTGTGTGAAAAAATGTGCCTAATCATATTAAAACACACTAAAGGCGGGGCGGGTACTAGTACCGTTTCGCGGATTGCTGTCTGAAGGCGGGGCGCATATTAATACGTTTTTGAATGTGTTTACTCTATAAGCGGCAGAAAGTCATTTTATACTTTAGGTTTACAGCTCGAAATGTTTGTTTAGGACTCGTCAACGTTACTTCTACCAATACTGTCCAGTGATTCTGAACAAAATGACAATGAAGAAGTGGAGTGGTCAGAGAATGATAATCCTCCAATTATTTAACAATTTTTAGGACAAAGTGGTGTTTTTGTGATGCCAAGTAATCGGCAAAGTGTGTATGAATGCATGCAAATCAAAGAGTGTATAGACTAGATTTCACACGTGTAATTTTGCGCGAATTTCGTCCGCTTCGCACATCAGTTTAGTCAATTTGGTTACCCGCTTAAAATATAAATATAATATAAGCTATTGTGTAACAAAAATCTCACAATTAACTTGAAGTTGCTAAACGGAAGAAAAAAAAAATCAAAAAGTGCAAATCAAAGAGTGCATAGACTAGATTTCACACGCGCAATTTTACGCGATTTTTGCCCGTTACGCACATCATTTTAGTCAATTTGGTACCCGCTTAAAGTGTGTTAATATAAATATTAATACCTTAAATACATCGGCCGTGACTCGTAAAAGTCACAAGTAGCGTGGGGTGTCGGCAATCCTGGCAGTGCGCCTGTTCTTGGCTTGTTCCCGGATGTCGCCCGAGCAACGTGGACACCCTGTGTCGTTTAGATTCTCTCTTGGGTAAGGGGCGAGGATTCATCGGCCGTGACTCTCAAAATGTCGGCAGCCCTGGTGTGCTCGTCGCTTGTTGCCGGATGTCGCCCGAACAATGCGGACGCTTTGTGCGGGAACCGTCGTAAACAATGCCCGCCTTATGCACGCAATATAATACGCGATAAACTACATTGTATTGTAGCTCTGTAGCGAACGTTTTAATAGTTCTCACTACACACCAGAAGTGTGAGCCTTGTGAAATTGATTTACCCTTTTGTTTGTCAAAGCTTAATACGAGAAATAAATGAGAGGTATTTTTTATTAAAATTTAGCCTACGATACCTTCTATGGCAGTGGTCCCCAACCCTATGCCCGCGGGCACCATGGCGCCCGCCGACCGTTTTACGTGTGTCCGCCGCTGTGCGACCGCGATAAAAAGATGAAAAAAAATAATATTTAGTAATTAAACAGAGAAATATAAGCGAAAACAATTATACTGTCATAATTTTCAAAATAATATTTCTTTTAAAATAATAAATGGTGCCCGCCGCCCGACCGGCATCCTAAAATGTGCTCTTGGGTGCAAAAATGTTGGGGACCTCTGCTCTATGGAGTATAACTGATTTCAAATTAATAAACATATAAAATAACCTCCAGGCTCTCCCCATTCTGTTGCTTGTGCATAGCTGCCATTCTGTACCCAAAGCCCGTGTAAAGGATCGGTAATGGAGTAGTGGACTTGGAATGATTGTGGAGGGATGTGTTCTCAAAGTATCAGATCTAAACACCAGAGTTTTGTAAGGAAACGATTATATAATAATGCAGCAGCAAGGCAGCAGCAATACGTAGACTTTTCCTTCTAATATAAAAATGCGGTGTAGAAGGCCCCAAGGACCTACTACAGTATTTTATTTTTAGAAAACTATGAACACTGGCTCAGCATGATTATATACTTAGTGAAATGGTCGCCAACCTCCTGTGAGGAAAGGCACTTGATGAGGAAGAATAAAATAACTATAATAGTCAATTCTTTGTAAAAAATTACAGCAATGGTTAAATAAATTCTGAATTGGTGGTTCTTGTCAGAGAGAGAGTACTCGTTTATTGAAAACGTGTAAAGTTAAGTGTTGGAAGATTAAACCATTATTCAAATTAACATATTGTGTAGGAGATTCATCGCTTTCCAAACTTAATGGCGTCTGGCTGCAGGAAATCTTCAGGTGGAAGGTGTTTTGTAAATTACAATACAATCATCGCCAAGTTGGGAACACCTCGTGAAGATTGTCTGAGACACGCGACGCCCCACATCTTTTTAACCAATGCAAGAATCACGTTTTGAATTATAACATTTAGATTGCTTCATAATTTAAATTATAAATATTGGTTTGATTAGAGATCAAAAGCAATAAAATAAATAGTTTATTATGACACTGTCGGTTGAATATAATATAATATGAAGTTTGGTAGCAGATATCTTTTAGGTTAGCGTGGGTCACAGAATCTTTCCGGTGTGGTCGGTCGTATATCTCTCAGGACATGAAAGAATCTGTGTCTTCAAGAAGACTATCATACTTGCATCTTGTATTAGAAAGAGTCTCCTGGGGTATTTGCCAATTGCCAAAAAAAAATCGGACCATTCCAGATTTTATTTTACAACATAAGAGATGCGTGCTTCGAATATCCTGAATCCTGAATCGGACAAAAAAATAAGTTTTCGCAGAGGTCAAAACTTATTCAAGAATTATTTTAAGTAGCACCATTAATAATTTAAAATACCGAAAAGTTTATTTTACGTAAAGAGACTTTTATAATCTCCAATTTTTAATTTTAATACAATTTTTTTGTTTTATTTTGGGTAATTTAAACTCCGAAAAGCTTTTTAAGAATTTTACTCGTCTTTTCATGTCTGAATCAATATTGTATGATTCAATGTGCTCATGAGCACCGAGTGTCGCAGCTATATTTAGTTTGTTTGCATAACAACTTATCCATAGCATTCTGTGCAATGTCTCGACACTGACAATGATTATGTAGGAAGAAGTTGTACTGCAAGGGTTCAATAAACAATGAGACGATAAATTATGAACGCGATAAAGGCTTAAAATAATAGCGCTCTTAATAATATGATAGATTATAGTCTCCACGACAGGGCTCGACTCGCACACATACAATTCATTGTTAGAAAATTATTTATACCTCATAATAAATTCCACGTTTTATTAGCGTTCAAGCAAACTGTTAAGTGATAAATTATTGATTTTTTTTCAGAGCCACGTTCAATGAAAATATACTATCTTGTGCATTGCTGCAGTTTATTACTATCTTGAACATAGGTTCCCAAACTTTCTCGAGCCACCTCCCACTTTGAATGGTGTAAATTTTGTAACTCCTTCGATTACAGTAGTAATTTTTTAATACACACGTGTATTCTGTATTCGTGAAAATTTAAAATACTGGATTCAAATATGACGTAAACTTTATAATTATTTTATTATTGATCTAATATTTAACCATGATTTTAACGCTTGAATAGTCATAGAAAAAACAAACTGAATATATATTTTTTTTCTATCTCGATCTGATAAGACATGTGGTAAGATAATTCTTATTAATAAACGACTGAAGATGTCAAAGTTAATTGAATAAACCAAATATGATACATTATACTTATAGCATATTGGTCCTAAAAATGAGGTTCATATATTTCAATAAGCCCCAATCCTATGTTGTTATTATGTTAATCTTATTTAGTTACCATTAATATAAACAAGTTGATTAACATACACATTTCGTTCAAAATAAATTAGTAACTTTTGGTAATGTAATACTCCCAATTAATTCCTCTCCCGTACATTCGCATGCGTCCACTTTAATTACATCCAAATTTAAAACACGCAAATATGATATTCTCGCAGTGAACAATAACCTTTAATCCCTAAGTTCTGAACTCATTTGTAATATAATACAACCGATGCCATTACAAGTTAATAAATGTTATTATGTCCATTCGACCCTTTGTCGAAAATTTACAGACACAAACGTTCGAGTTTTAGTACAGAACAGTGGCGTACAGTACTTTGAGATTAACAGCAAAATGGGTAGGAGATAATTATTACAATATCATTTGCCTAAACATATTTGTTTTAAATTAAACTTGAAAATTTAATTTAAAATGACGCGAGTTTCGTGTACCGTTGCCACTGAAGCCGCTGAAAAAATCGTCAGAATTTTCCAAAACCCAACCCACGCCCCTGGTATATATTATAGTATGTATATCATAGAGCGGTATCTCCACGTTCTGTGTGCTTTAGTGCGGGCACGGAGCCTGCGACCTCTCTGAAACTAATTGACTCCGGCAAACAACATGTCTGTATAAAGTGTACGTCAAAATACCTACACGCCATAACCGGCGAGCGCTCGTACGAACCCGTGTTCCACTTTCATCTGACAAAACTATCGGCACGGGCATGTACGTAAACATGTCAAGCATTATTATCATAAAATATAGCTTGACCCACGTAAACAGCGCGGCTCAAAACTCACTGCTTCACCCAACAATACGAGATAACCTCAACCTGTGATTTTTATTGATTGATTGAAATTTAAGGTAAACTCACCCCTACAACTTATACCCAAACGAATTTTCGAAATAACGTCAAAGAAATAAAACAGATTTTAATTAATTGAAATATTTTTTTTAAATGTCTTAAGGGTCTTGCTACCTAACCTTGCTTGGTGTCCATCCCCCGTCTGCCACAAAAAAAGGACCGTTTCACGTGGCGAAATAGTGTCATTTAATTAATTTAATTGTCACTTTATTTTTCTATGTAAAAACTTGATTTTTTTTAAAAAGTATTGAAAAAACTATAAATTATATTTAACTATTTTTTATTATTTGATTAACGTCCATTTTCAGGGTAAAATAAAATCTTGAAGATGTTGAAAAAAATTGGATAAAATGACGACTTTTCAAAACCAAAGTTTGTTAAAGGTTTATATTTAATCATTTTATTGCATTTAAAAAAAAGGCTTTTAAATTTTTAGGACTCCTAGAACAGGGTCATGACGAATCTCCAAATTCCTACACTTCAATCGGAAAAACACATATTTATCATATTAAAAGTGAATTTACAAGAAATTAAAAAATATTTTGTTCGGGAAAAGGAATGTATCTAACTTTTTGCATTAAATTTTTTGTTGATTGGTGCAGTCGATTTTTCGCAAAACGGACCAGAAAATGATAAAAAAAACTTGATTATGGGACTTAGACCCTTTACTGGTTTACTAAATAAGAAACAACAGGTTCATATAACAAAAATCTGCAATATAAAAAATAGCAAAGTGTGTAAATTTAAAAATCAGGGTGCGTTTAAACACTGCGGAATAACTTCATAACGTCTCTAAAGTCTTATTGAAATAGATTTTAATTTTAATGCGTAAAAGTAACTCCAAATAATATGTAATATTATCATCGTGATGCAATTGTTGTTACATCGACATATTTGTTTAATGCAAGACACACATCGCAGAAATTCTTAACGGATCCATGTGTTTTCCAAATTCTGAATAAATCTGCAATAAAAATGCACCCAAGGTGTATCTTATAGAATAAACACACTAAGACATTATATTTTTAAGCCGGCTACATACCTAATAACAGAACTTAAAACCAATATTTACTAATAAACCAATAGTGTCCCTTTATTTTGAGTTTTTTTTTATGGTTTAGCCTAAGCAAAATACGCAAAACAGGACGCTATTGGATAGTTACCACTGGGTTAGGTTAGCAACGTGAGAAGAAGGCTTTAGACTTTAAATAAAATAACCCAAAGAAGTATAAAGTCAATAATCAAATGATTTTTGAAATATATTATATATATATGTATTGAGTTGTTTTATGATAAATCATAAAAACATATGCTTCGTCCCATAGTACCTTGCAAATCTAGACAAAATTCCATGGGGGGAGTTAATGTTTATGCTAGAACAGAAAAAAAGCAATACATACTTTTTATATATCTGGATGTTAAGCTCGGAAAAACACAGGTACATACCTGAAACAATATAAACAATACATTATTAAAATTAAAATCTAACATAAACAAAATATTTTTATCAGATACATATATTTATTTTAACTAAGCTTATTGTGTCGTTACTGAATTTTTAACACATATATTTTGTAGTAACTCACATGTTTGTATTATCATATAATAACGTAAAATTTCTAAAAACATTTATTTATTAATTATATAAAATATAATTTTTGCTTGTATTTATTTAAATTCTCCTGAACTGTAATTTATTTTCTTTGATTATTAAAATGTGATTAAATAATATTTGATTGCTTAGTTAAAACAGGTCCGTACTTTCTGTGCCTAATTTATATCTTAACCTCTTATAACTGATAGCCAATTTCAGTAAAATAAATTAGAATGACAGAAACTCCGATCGATCGTTTTAATGATTAATTATACGAATGCGCCCCAAAAGGGAATTTAAAATATATTTCAGGATATTGAGTAGTCTGCAGAGGCAGGTTTCCATCAGTTACAGTGTTCAGTTATGTACGTGAAGGATCACGATTGATTGTGATAATGATAATTTATCAGTCTATATAACCAAAATATATGTATTATTTTGAACTAAAAATTATATTCAATAAAAAAGAGAACTCATTGTTTTGCAAATAACAACTATCCGACATAGTTTTTTGTAATTTTCTCATGCAACAAAAACGGAGACGTATCCATTTTGACACAACCATTATTGATTTTTTTCACTGTGTTTTTATATATGTTATTTATAGACCATGATAGACTAAGGGTTAAAAATAATGAAAGAAAAATAACAAGTAATAATTTATAGGTAAGATTAAAATGAACAGATTCTGTTTATATACTTAATGGCGTTTTCGCACTGTTGTAAAATCATGAAATAAATAAACTTGAAGAAGGGCTCCTTCAATTTGAAGAAGTCTGAAGGAGCTTTTGAATGATCGTAATCTGTTTGTTTTCGTTGTTTCAAGTACTATAAATTAAACCAATTTACGCTTAACTCAAAATGTATTAATGCCGCATATAACAAAGTTTTTAATTGTTTTTATTATTTCAGCAGACAAATAAATACCGTGGATTTACTGAAGCCTAAAAATTTTTATTTATTGCAGATATGTAAATTAATCAATTGTATTATAATATATTTGTAACATTTGTAGAATGCTTACTTAGAATCACCGAATTGGAAATATGGAAAGCAGGTGAGTTCCGCACAGTGAATTTTCGTTCATTCTTTTTTCAGGCGACCGTGCATTCCACTTCCGGTTCCACATAAATCTCCAGCAAAGCCGGTCGCCCATTCACGCAAGTCAGATGTTGGCTCTATTTTTATAAATTTGATATTTCCAACTTGCCCATAAAAATGTCGCAAAGGAGAATAATAAAATAAGAATTGGAAAGGTGATATCTGATATTCGAATAAATTACTTTTCGTATGTATTTGAGTTAGTATTTGCAGGAAAAAAAAGAGAACTCTTTAACAAAAATAAAAAACTTGTAGATTACTTTGAAATCAACTCTATAAAAGATTGCAGAATATCAGTGCTCATGATTTGAACATGTTCAACTTTTAATAAATAAATATTTTTATATTTGAACTTGTAAATAAAAAAATGTCAATATGAAGTGTAGCAGTGACATATTTGGCTAGTATCGCAGATGTTCTGGCTTTAAGATGCTTAAAACGTCCTTTCTCTGAACAGTGAATAGTTATTGTTTATATTCTTCACTCAGGAATCATCGAAGGCAAATATCAAAAATGACTTCAGCCCCATAAAAAGGCAGCTCTCGCACTCGATTAGTTCTTTTCAGGGTTGTGAATTATAAGGACAATACCCTGAAACCTTTCATATGCTGTAGATAACCATAATAGTAGCAATAAATAAATGCAAAATTAAATTAGCATAAATGAAAATATTTAATGAATATTTTCATAATTTGAAGAATGTGGCCACAGAAAAACAGGTCATTAAGATTTCCACTTTTCAATATTTCAATCATTTGCAATTCACATATATTTAATATTGCAAACCTCATGATGGACATTTACAATGATGTTAAGATTATTTAATATTATACAGAGTACTTCAAGTGTTTGGACAACTATCAAAAGTTGAAAAAGCACGTGCACGAATCCTGTGTATGTCCGGCTCCGTACAAAGTTACAAATGGCCCTTTACAGTTTTCAGTTTGACACGACTGGCATAAAGTAATATTAATGTCCACGAATTTGTAAATGTGTTTGAAATGTTTGAAGATTTGGGTACCAAATCCAGAAATAAGCAATTCGTCTAGTTAGCAACTGGCAATCGACGGAAATTTTGATTGAACCGGATTGGTTTAAAATTCATGCGATCAAAATCTAATTAAGGGTTCGTACGAGATCTCATGTGTTCCAACTCCCAACATTACTGAGAGTACTTGAGGGTTACTATCGATTTCAAGGGGAATTCGTCAATTTGTTTCTAACGATTTCCGGAAAATTTTAAATGGAAAATACAAAAATGCGCGGAAAGCTTCTCATCGTTGTAAATCAATGATTATAAATTCAATGTTCGCTATGTTGAAACATAGAAGTTAAGAATTTTCTGCTTATCTTCGTCAACCAATTAAAAGTTTACATTCCATTACTCAGCTCTTCTATAAATATCATCGATTCTGCCGAATTTTACATCTTTAAGTCAAGTTACACTGAGGAAAAAATTCCAAAGTTGTATTTAATAAATTTTATTTATGTACTTTTCTCTTTTATTTATTTTTTTGCTGTCAATAAAATCAAGTTTTTCACCAAATCGTTAAAAGTCCCTAATATTGAGTTTTGCTTAAATTTCTGTAATAAAAAAATAATATGAAGCATATAAAAAATTATGTCATTACTTAGCAATGTTATATATGTATATCAGCCAATTTAGAAAATATATATTAGTTATGAATTTATATTTATATCATTAATGCTAAAGTAAATAAATTCAGGTTAAATCAAGTAATAATCTAGTGAGCAAATGAAATAAGCCAAGACTTTTTAATTTTTTATCTTAGGATTTAAACTCGCAACCCCACGAGCAATGAGCACTTAATTACTATTATAGATTACTTTCAAAGTCTTTAAATTACATATTCCTGCAAAAGACTTTATATTTCATTCTGAACTGCAATTTTAAACGACGCCAAAGTAGTTATTTACGCTCTCTCTCGAATGAGAGAAAATATTGTATAATAGAATTTCTATCATCAGTAAAGTAGAAGTTGTAAAAGAAGAAAAACCTGTAAACATTCTCTGACTTGTTTTTTATTCGTTACGTTGTACTTAATTTACGCGTTTATTCCGTAACCGAACATCCTTTCTAGAATTTAGATACACAATAAATATTTCATGATTTTTCTCGATTTTTGATAGTTCATGTGTGCACTGTATATACCCAAAATTATATCGTTAAGGAAATGATTAATTTTTGACTAGACAATGGAAGGTCGCCGCGCTTATGTAATCAATAGATAATCACTATAGGAATTAGTTTAGGTCTGTAAATTCATTTCAGGAAAGCGGCTCTACGATGGAAGACCGGAACCTGAAATTGTCGCACAAGTACCTGAGACTCCCTGTAATAATCTTGCATATGGTCGGGCTGTGGAGGACAGGAGAGAACTTCATACTTTATTATTTTTATTCCTTCATCTTCGTGCTCAGCACCCAGTACTGCTATGCAATATCTCAGCTTATTTACATGTACCTGGTTTGGGGGGAAATCGAAAAGATCGCAGAGGCTTCGTTTCTTTTACTGACACAGGCAACACTGTGCCTGAAGATTTTTCTTTTCACTTGGCACCATACTAAAATACGATCTCTGTACGCCTACATGGACGGTGAAAATTTCTTCCCCCGGCGACCTAAACACTGGACGTAAGTACGAGTTTGATATTTTTACAGTCAGATCATTTTACTTATGGCTTATTTTATATAAATTCATATTATTTAACATTTATGTTTAGATAAATATTACAGAGTTTACGATTTTACATTATTGAAGACTTCAAGACTGTCAAATGAACTTTTCTACCTACTTGACGAAGCACTTTTGTTCAAATTAATTTTACATTCTTTCTGTATAAAATTATCATAAAAATTTATTTGTTTCTTTTGAATCTATCGAGACAATGTTTATAAAAGATTCGCTGTGCGGAATTTTTGCTTGCAGTGTTATAAACGAGAGCTGCAAAAAACAAACTGGAGAATTTGTGACTTTCTTGTTTCTGGCACTGTTTACAATCATTCAATGGGCCTTCCTGCCGGTGATCGAAGGACTTTTAAGTAAAAAAATCTTGCCTATAAAAGCCTGGTTTGTTGATTATTAAATATAGTTCTATATAGATATCAAAACACGGTCTATAAACACGTGGTGTGTAAGCACTTTCATGTAATTTGTCGAAATATTAAATTGAGTATTTCTTTATCCTGGTTACAGGTTTCCGTTTCCGGAAGAGACTCCGTACTACGAAGTGATTTACTTTTATCAAATCATTGGAATAACCCTCAGTGCCATGATCAACACTAGCCTCGACAGAATTCCAACGGCCATGATAGCTTTGGGATGCGCCCAAGTCGAAATTCTAATGGACAACATAGAAAATGTAAAATTCAATTTAAATTTTATGCTTCAGTAAGACGCATTTTTCCTTTACATATTTCTCATACTGCCGCACATTTTTCTCTCATTTTAGATGCAAACTTACGCAATGGAAGATCACATTGAGTCGAATAAAAATAAAACAAAAAAAAATGCTCTTCCACCGAACTCACAAGAAAACAACAACAATGCACTGGTCTGGGTATCAAACAAAAGCGACAGAAAAAAAATGCCTCATACTTATGAAGAATTTATTGAAAATCTATTAGATAAATATTTGAAAGACTGCATTTCCCACCACCAGAACATAGTGCGGTGTGTGATTATTGATTTTTCAACCCCACGTGTACTTTTTTATAATATTTACCCTAAAAACAGCAGCTGTGTGTGTTTTTTTTTTAGATTTATTACAAACGTGGAGGAATGCTTCACTTTGGGAATTCTTACACAATTCGCAGCGAGTGTTATAATAATTTGTATAACGGGACTGCAACTCACACTCGTATGATTTTTTTTATATTTACTAAAAAGCATTGAATATATTTCATAGTAACTAACTTTGAAGAGCTTAAATTATTAAATATTCATCTAAATTTGTGATATTCTAATATACCCGTCATTGGCCGGAAATATACTTGAATCTCATATGTGACATGTATTTGTTCATATAGTACACGAGCAATTGTGTTTTCAGGTGGATCCTAATAGCTTCAGATTTTTTACAAAGATTTGGTACATGGCAGCAATGTTATCACAAGTTTTCTTTTTTTGTAAAATTGGAAATGATATTACAGCAATTGTAAGTATAATTTATATTCTTTGTTAAGTATTTAAATAAACGTACAGAGTAACTTAGAAATACCAGTAAAGTATTATCATATGCTGGTAGACCACTTGAAGATAGCCGAACAACTTTGGTTGATCGCTTCAACAATATTTTCCGTGATCGGTTGTAATCGAAGTAAAAGTGGTGTGTTACTTTTTTTAATACAATTTGATAACAAGTGATCATGAAATATCGATATGACAGGGTTAATACTATATTATGTGGTTTATTTTGCTATTTGACACTATACGATCCACGATGCAATCTTTCACATGAAAGAGCTGTTGCTAATCTTAATTGATTTTACATTATAAGAGTCTTGGTGATGGGAATGTTTTAGATAAGATACAATCGAATATTTAATCGAAATTTAATTAGTTATATAGTAAGAGTAATTTCACTATCATTTTTCTATCTATAGTTAGAGATATATCTCTATATTACCCTTCAATGCTACACTAATCTCTGTTTATTTAAACTCAATATTAAAAAATAGTATTATTTTATTGTATTAAAAAAATATATTTTTAGACCTCACAGCTGGTTGAAACAACGTTTAAATGTCCTTGGATTGAGAGGCCCAAGAAATTCAAGACTACCCTTATGATTTTCATGGAAAGATTGAAGAAGCCCATCATCACCAGAGCTGGCAACTTCTTTCCACTTTCGTTGCAAACATTTATTACGGTAAGATATGTTAAAATTCAGTATTGTGAAATCCACGGTGTTGTGGATTTCTCTTTTATTTATTACATACAAAATAACAACATCTGTTTTTATTTTGTTTAATAATTTAAGAGTAAAATTAATAAAAAGTACAACGTTTCTGTACTAGGGCATAAATTACTAAATTCTAATATGTGTATTTTGATGACCGAAACGTCAGAACTTTAAAGTATTTAATGTACAATTTCGCTTATAATCTGTAAATCTTTTACTAGAGTATTTTCTAATATTTGATTTCATACCAATTCTTTTTAGCTTCTCCGGTCTTCGTATTCCTACTTCGCAGTTTTACAGCAAATGAATGCAAAGTAAATTTCTCAAAAAACAAACATTACTGTGGTTACAACTGAATTATTACTAAAATGAAGAAAAAAAAAAACTTTAATGGTGTTAAAGTCTATTTACATTTGTATTTCTTTTACAAAAAACTTAGTATTAAATTAAGCAATAAAACATTGGATGAATTAAAATGAAGTGTATTTCGGGAATAGAAAAAAAGTTGTTATATTATAAAATAAACATTACCTACAGCAAACATAATAAGTGAATAATAAGTGAACAAGTGAACGTATAAACTGTTTTATTTTAAAATGAACACCACCCTCCCATAATTCTCGCCAAGCTGTTGAAAAAATGTAAATACGAAGATTTAAATAACCCTCATTTCTACGCTTTTCTTATATAATAAATCATCCCCTAATACAAATTCCCTGATAAATTAATGAAAATATACGAAGAGAACAAAAAACCGCATAAGACATAAACATTACATGAAAAATTAACCTAATTATAAAGCTGTAAATATTATCATAGGTAATATGATAATTTTAAATAAAAATATTTATTTCTTTTTTTTCAATAATTGGGTTTGCGATATATTCAACCCAAGCCTTGCTATGATCCTTCAGCAAATTTTGATGGTTTTCTACCCTCTGCCATGCTAATCCTGCCTTCTTAGCAGGATCATCCACCCATTAACCCTACAGGCACCCTAGTGGTCTAGCAACCCTGTCCTAACGTCATGTTATATGGTCAACCTAAGCTTAGACCCAATAATCAATCTCTTTAAAGCATTGTTGCTGCATCATAAATAACAAGAAATAGCTTAATAAATAATATATGCGTCCTTAAATAGAATAGTGAAAAAAAATTAAAGTGAAAATAATTACAAATGATACCAAAATCAATCTGGCAATATCATAATAAGAAAAAAATATATACTCAACTTTAAAGATAAAAACATTTAATAAACACACTGATTTCTAAAAATACAGGCATTGAAATCACATTGAAACTCATATTATAAAAAGTTTGCCAGTTCTATCCCTGAACCTGTGTTTGTTTTGAACGGTTTGTTTTCACATTGATGAGTAATTTTTGCAATAATAAACAATACTAGAAATTTTATTCAAGCAATTGATGTCAATGATAACCGATTAATAATTCAACGTTTACAGAATTGCGTGTCATGGATTAATTCTCATAGTTTTGTTAATGCGATTTAAACCGATACCCGATCGCCGGTAATTGGAGCAAGATAGGGTGTAATTATTGAAAATCTGGAAATATTTCAAGCCTTTTAAGCAAATGTTTATATACTAACCATTATTTAATTTAGATCGGATTACATTTTAGGTTTATTTTTATTCAAAGCTACCAAATCTTACTTGTGGGATTTCACCCTGATTATCTAAGTCTTTGAAATTTGGAAATACCTGAATAGATAAACAATTTTGTTTTCATCACAGACTATTTTATTAAATAATACTCCATTTTAAACAAACAATACCTTGAATATTGCAGTAGCTATCATTTGAGAGTGCTTCAATTTCGATTTCAGCCATTTGAATATTTATTAATAAAACTGAGTATGTCTTGAGATAAACAGTTCATCAACGAAACGATGAGAAAAATTTTACCATCTATTTTCGGGACACAGGTAAAACTTGATCAAATACTTTGTAGCTATTGTAGCTAGAATCCAATAAGTTTGAAATATTATATGTATCAACAAAGAGAAAATAGAAAACTCAATCGCACAGTGCTAACTTTTGTCAGAAATAACAATATTCAATGTAATATTTAGTATATGGCGGATGGTCACCGCATGCATCTGATTCATGAATTATAACATGTAAAATTGATTCGAAGATACGTGTTCACTGCAGACAAGAAGCTTCACGATGGAAGACCAGAACCTGAATCTATCGCAAAAGTACCTGAAATACCCTTTAAAAGTCCTGAACAAGACAGGGATGTGGAGAGCGGGTGAAATTTTAATACTATATTACATATACGCATTCATATTTTTGTTCATCACCCAGTATCTATACGCAGTCGCTCAGATGATTTTCATGGTTATTGTTTGGGGAGATATTGAAAAAGTTGCAGAAACGTCGTATCTTTTGCTGACGCAGGCCACCATGTGCATGAAGGTCACAATATTTGCGTGGAAACGCACTGATATTCGAGGACTGGTCGCTTTTGTAGATCATCAAATTTTTATCCCACGCCGAGAACATCAATGGAGGTAAGCGTTGCGTATGATATTTTTTTCAAAGTAAAAATTAGGTTCTAATATACATTATATAATTATATTTGAATTTTTAAAAAGCTTTTCCACTAATAGAAAATATTCTCTCATGAAAATAAATTATTCAATACCCAGATTCGATTCCAGGATCTCTGCACGACGAGGCAATATTCATTAATTATTCAACAATTAAGCTATATTTGGGGACTGTTTTAAGTTTTACTGAAGTTTGACTCAGCTTCTTTGTATCTGAGAAAATAGAATTATTGTAAACTAACAACTTTTTTTTATAGGATAATTAACCAAAGCTCCAAGATTCAAACAATAGAGTTTTTCTTATTCATATCGTTGTCCTTTTTCACAATCGGTCTGTGCGCTATTGAAGCCTCAGAACATGGGAAAATTCTTCCTTTTAAAGCCTGGTCAGTTTACTTTATGTACGTTCAAAAGTATTGTATATCAAATATGTGGTATGAATATTATTTTTTTAATTTTTATTTAAAGGTATCCATTCCCGAATGAAAGTCCATACTATGAATTTCTTTACTTTTACCAAATATGTGGAATCGGCATCAGTGCACTAATCAATGTTAGTATGGATAGGTTTTCCACCGCCATGACTGCCCTGGGCTGCGCTGAAGTGGAAATTCTAATGGACAACATCATCAATGTAAATAAACATTATTATTCAAGCCTTGATTCATAAGAGCTGGCAATAAGTTTATTTCGTTTATTAAGTGTTGAGCTGCTTCAAGTTTGGTGAACCATCTTCAGAATCCCTAAATATGGTCTCAGTACAAGAACCGAAATATAAAGGCCGTCATAACCTACCAATATAGTGATGGCAATGCCTTTGAAGGGCAGAAGAGCTATTGTTGCTTCAGTGAATAATCTCCGTAGTCTCGTCGTAATAATCCATTTTTTTATTTGTAAGTATCTTTCTAAAGCAAAAAGTTCATTATGATTGTTTTATTTTAGGTGGAGAAGTACGCAATGGAGGACATAGCCGAGTCGTACAAAAAAAACATTCAAACTGACACGTCGGTGCTGCATTCGCCAGATACGCAAAACGATGTAAATTCAATGTCTCTTTTGAAATCGTACAAAAATAAAAAAATTATTTCATATAAGAACGAAATTTTCAAGGAAGATTTAATTGAAAGATATTTGATAAAATGCATCCTGCACCATCAAGCCATTGTGAAGTACGATATATTATTATTTCATTTTATTTATTCATAAAAAAATATTTAATTAATTTCTATATAAAATTTAGAACTACCTAAAGTTATGATTTTGATTTTGTAAGACTATTGTTATCTAAAATACGTATATAGTATTATATAACATATTATAAAATTAAAATAACATATTTCCATTCATTTGATATAGAATTTATAAAAATAAAAATATCCGTTAAAAAATATACTAAATTAAATTCTTTCAGGCTCATTTCAGGGGTGGAAAGCTGCTTTAATAAAGGTATTTTGCTACAATTTGCTGCGAGCGTGATGATCATCTGTATTACAGGACTACAACTCAGCATTGTAAGATTATTTTTAGTTTATTTGTATTAAATATAGTTAAATATATTTTACGAGCGGGAGACATCCAAACGCAGAAAATGCATGGCTATAAGTATACTCAAGGAAAAAATATAAAAGCCTTAGTTCGCATTTTCAGCGGTGGTTGAAAAAATTATTGTAAAAATTTAACTTGCATAAAAATCTAATTTATTCTTAAATTATTTATTTTGAATATAAAAATAAAAAATATTTTAGATTGATCCCACGAGTCTTAAATTCGTAACGAAGATTTGGTACATGATGTCCATGCTGGCGCAAGTGTTTTTTATCTGTAGAATCGGAAACGACATCACATTCGTCGTAAGTTCTGTATTAAGCATTTTTTTATATTATATAAAGTATCAGTTCCTAATCCCACTCAGATATAACCAAATATTTAATGCAATTCCGTTAAAGACAGTCGAAAACACTCAAATCTTATCAAACCAAAGGCAGTAAAATTTTCCGATCTTCCTACCAGAATCTATACAACAGATGAGCTTGTATCTATCTAATTAATGCAAAATATATTATTTTAAGTAAACTGATAAACTTATTTAATTGATTATTATTTTAGAGTTCTCAACTGGTCGAGTCTGCATACAAATGTCCATGGATTGAAAGACGAAACACATTTAAATCTACCATTAATATTTTTATGGAAAGGCTGAAACAACCCATCATTACTAGGGCTGGCAACTTTTTTCCACTTTCGTTGGAAACATTTGTTACGGTAGGAATCAAAACTATTGTCTAGCGAAATATTTAAAAAAAATAGTAAACAATTCTTAGAAAAATATTTTTTTTTGTTATAGACCTAACCTAACTCTTATCATAAATTAAAAATAATTACGAAAGATTTTATATGATGTACGTTGAGTCTTATAACTTTATTTATTGTATATCATCAATAAAGTGATATATTGTATACAATATATCACTATATTGACTGCATTACTAATTCTGCAATAATCTATTAAATTGTTTTCATTTCTTTCAGATTCTCCGTTCTTCTTATTCTTACTTCGCCGTTTTGCAGCAAATGAATTCAAACTAATTTTAGATTTGATAGCAAAAAATATTTTCTTTAAAAGATGCACAGCTTCCACAATACTTTCCATAAATATTTTATAGAGTAATATATTTTTTTAACTTCTACCCAAAAAAGCGTAGGAACGCAGATATTTTTATTGCTACGAAAAAAAAAGTTTTTCTTTTTAAATACTTAAATGATTGTATGGAAATAAAATATCTCGTATATTTCCCTTTCTTTTATATATAAATATACCCTTATAAAAATCACCCAATAATATAATTATTTTTGTAAATTTAATTTTAAAAAACTCACACATTGCAACGATTTATATAAAATGGTGTATAAATAGATTAATAAATATTATTTTATTGAAAAAAAATATTTTTTGCATTATTTATTTAATATTTCTGCTTATCGCTTATGAGGCAAGATCGTCAAGGCACAGAGTCTCATGCGACTACTAGTTGATAAAACATAGTAGCAGGGCTGTTTTAGGATTGAAAATACTTTGTACTCCAAATTGTTCATATCGTGATTATTTTATTATATTTAATATAACGCAAAATTTAAAAAAAAAACATAAAAAAGTATAGAAATGTTATTTTAACCAAAATAATGATGAAAACAAAAGTATATTTGTTTTACATAATTTTATTTTTAATAATATTTGAGGTTCATTTAATATTTAATATAATCTCCCCAAAATTACAAGAATTTACATTTTTGCAGTGACATATTTTTAATACAGGTATTACGAATATCTCACTAAAAATATATACACAGAATCCATACAAAAAGTTTTCATATGGAGAGTAGGTTTTATAAAAGGCAGGCTTCAAAATCACTTCAAGCTTATATTATTACAAAAAATTGGAGAATATGTGACAGCGAAGATTTATTGATTTAGTGAGTTGAAACACCGACTCTTCAATAAAAATTACAAATTTGTAAATATAGGTATTTTTATTTATTATTTTGCTATAATTATTCCACTGGGGTTTCCGTTTAACTTAAACAATAACCAATAAATAAATAAGTATTCCCAGAATCGCGTGCACTGGGTGCATTTTAATGGCATGGTTAATGCGTCTTGAACAGATCTACGATCACCGGTAATTATTTGTATGGAACAAAACTAATGTATGATTATAGATAGAAATATTCTAACGAACAAAGATTTCAACAAACCATAAATTCATATTTATATGGTTCAATTTTAATTTAAACGCCAATAATGCCTAAAGAGGCATTGCAAATATGAAAAATCCGGTACAGTTCAACGCCACTGCAAGCAAATGGTAATAACGAACACAAGCAATTATTCTCATTGATTGGTCTTAATTTTTGAAGTAAACAATTCATCAACAAAACGACGAGAAAAATTATAAAATTTTAGTGTTTAATTAAATCACACCACAAGTAATACGTCGTATATATAAAAGAGAATTATTTTTTTATGTTTTCATCTACCAAGATATTTTCTCATAATAAAAACATCTTCTAAATTTGCCTCTACAATGCAAAGAACTATCACTGAGTCAATAAACAATAAAGTTTTTTTTTCAATAGAATACCACAAAATACTAAAAAATATTTAGCATGTATAATGAATGGTCACCGACTGATTTATGAATTATAACTTGCAAATCGATTCGAAGATATACATTCAGTACAGGATAGAAATTTCACTATGGAAGACCATAGCCTGAAGCCATCGCAAAAGTACCTGAAATACCCTATCAAAGCCTTGAATAAGATAGGAATGTGGAGAAAGAACGAAAATTTCACACTGTATTATTCGTGGGCGTTTGCATTTCTGTTTACCAGTCAGTACTTGTATGTGATGGCGCAGTTTATTTACGTCTACTTTGTTTGGGGAGATATTGCTAAAATCGCAGAAGCATCGTTCATCATGATGACGCAGGCCACCATGTGCACGAAGGTCGCAATATTTGCCTACAAACGCACCAAAATTCGGAGACTGGTTGATTTTATGGACAGCCAAATATTTTGCCCCCAGAGAGGTCAACAGTGGGCGTGAGTAAAGTTGCCTTAACGATTAAAACTTTTTATAAATTTGAATTACGCTTTATATTTTATTTAACTATAGACTTCACACGTGTGATGGCTTAGACTAAAAACCTTAATTTCTACATTGACAAATACGTGGCTATTGAATTTCCAGCACTAGAAGCATCTTCGGGGATTTTGATTCAAAACCTTGAAGATGGTCCCGCAGCATATCTTCGAAGAAATCCAAATTCCTTAGAATATTGTAATTTAATACATTTATTTTCTCTTACAGTGTTATTAACCAAAGCTCCAAAATACAAACGATAGAGTTTTTTATATTCATATCCATGTCATTTTGCACAATCGGTCTTTGTGGCATTTTCCCGATGTTTGAATCCGCGGAAGATGAGCGAATTCTTCCATTCAATGCCTGGTCAGTTTACTTTAAATTTAAGTGCTACGTTACAATTGATTGGTGAAAATATTAAATAATATATGGTTTTTTAAGGTATCCTTTCCCGGATGAGAGCCCATACTATGAAATTCTCTATGTATATCAGATAGTAGGAATTAGCTTCAGTGCTTTGATCAATGTAAGTATGGACAGATTTTCCACCGCCATGACCGCCTTTGGCTGCGCTGAAGTGGAAATACTGATGGACAACATCATCAATGTAAATAAATTATACATTCTTAATATATGCCATATATTCATAATACACACAAGCTTTAAATCGCGAGAGCTGGAAATGCCTTTGAAGTGTGGAAGAGCTTTCACTCATATGCCAGATTTTTATTTATGAGCCACTTTTTAATTGCTTCTTTCAAGGTGGAAAAGTATGTAATAGAAGACATGGCCGAACCATACAAAAATGAAATAAAAACCAACACATTAGGGCCGAATAAACAAAATTATAATAGTTCACAGTTTTTTGTGAAATCGATCAATAATATAACACCAATTTCCAATAGAAATGAAAATGACACGGAAAATTTAATTGAAAGATATTTGAAAAAAAGCGTACTGCATCATCAAGCTATCGTAAAGTACGATTTTTTCTAAAATATATCAAAATAATTTTTTTATATATAAATTTAACAATTATATATTTTTTTAAAGGTTTATTTCAGGGGTAGAAGACTGTTTTAATGTGTGTATTTTGCTACAATTTGCTGCGAGCGTTCTGATCATCTGCATCACAGGACTACAACTTACAATAGTAATATTTTTATTTATTCGTTAATATTAATTTTATGTATAATAATTTAAGAGATCATAAATTTTTTTTAACCTTAAAAAATAGTGCTTTGAGACACATCAAATATTTAAACTTCGGAAAAAAAGTGGTCTCACATTTCGTGTGTTTAAAATAAACACTTGTGCAACAAATAATCAGAGAATCGCGTTAAGGTGTATTTTAAATAATTATATAATTTTAACAAATATGAACTCTTTTATTGATAAATTAAACTGTGTTTTAGATTGATCCCAAGAGTATTAAATTCGCAACGAAGATCTGGTACATGATGTCCATGCTGGCGCAAGTGTTTTTTATCTGTAGAATTGGAAATGATATAACATTCATTGTAAGTTCTATATTATGTTAATGGTTAAATATTTTATCTTCCGCTAGCAAAATATTTTTAGCATTATATATATTACGTAACTCAAAATTCAAGTACAGCATTTGTTGACAATTATGAAATCTATTGAGGTTAAACGAAAACTTTATAGGCACTTAGCATCGGTCATTGTGGCAACAGAGATATCCGAATATGGCCGAACTCTGCCGAAACAGAACACTGTGCAAACTGTATAGTATTTTAACAAAATAAAGGACACTAAAGATCGCACTCCAAGAATCTATTCAACGGATGAACAAGAGATCTATTCATTTCGGACAAATTTAAGCTGCAACCATTTTAACTACAACAAAGTGGGGGTATTATACGATTTGAATTAACTTTTTTTAGAGTTCTCAACTGGTCGAGTCTGCATACAAATGTCCGTGGATTGAGAGACGAGACACATTCAAATCTACACTTAAAATATTTATGGAAAGGTTGAAAAAACCCATTATTACAAAGGCTGGTGCCTTCTTTCCTCTTTCATTGGAAACATTTGTCATGGTAAGAATATATCAAATGTCTCGGTTTTATCTTACGAAAACCAACAAACGAATAACTACTATTGTAAATATTTTTTTTAGATTCTCCGATCTTCTTATTCTTACTTTGCCGTTCTGCAACAAATGAATAATTAATAATTTTTCATTCAATCGTAATCTTTTAAAGAATATTTCCCACCCTGTTGTTTTGCCAGATTGTATCGATATTGACACTATTCTGGGCATTTTTTGGCGAAATGAAATCTATGAAAAAAGACGTCGCCGGAACATTTCAGTACTATGCTATTTTTGTGTGTTAATTTATTTGATATATTCCCGATATTTGGTTTTTTTTTGTGAATGATCATTTTGGTTCTAACCGATATTATCATACCGATGAAAACATTATTAACCCACAAGTAATAAATTTACATAAATACACTATTATTCCTATAATCTTATTGATATATTCATCAATATCAAATTATTAAGATGCACTCTACCTTAGAATCTTCAATCACAACATGATCAAGAGATATTTGCACATTGATAATATTTTGATTTATAATATATATATTTTTTGATTCAACAAAAGAAAACATTGTGTATTTTTAAATATGATATTGTGAAAACCAAAACATATTAGTACAATACTATCATTGTATATGTTTACCCAACACTTACACGATGAATAATAGTTAAATAAAACATTTTGTAAGTTGATAATAAACTGCTTAAATGAAATTCATAAAACACAAAATATTTTTAGTATCTAAAGCACCACAAATATTTTTACTATCAATAACTAAATAAAATGAAAATTACTCAATTGACTGTTGCCATATTATTTCACAACTCAATTTTTGTGTCATTTCTTTTTTTACACAGTTTTTCAGTTCAAAATTTCTTTCGCAAAATCAATTCATTTTTTTGAAAGATACGAAAAGGTTCATGCGATTCAATGATAAACAAGCGTTCTTACTTTACATCATTGTAAACTTGCTCCTCTTCGTGTCACAAAACAAACGTAATCGAAATAATTTAACTGAAAATACTTATTATAATATAAAAAATGATCTGTCAAACACACGCGTGTTTCAATGGCGAACGTGAAACTAAACACGCGACGTTGCCGTGTCGCCTGCTACAAAATGACCATTGTAACAATACCCTATCGAAATAAATAGCAGATCCATTTAAAATTTATATAAAAGTAACAGTTTGAAGTTTTTTATTCAAAAAAGTGTATATACGCATACTTTCCCTAAAGAAATACATGCAGGTACGCACCAACTTGTAACCCCCACAACCTGCGCGCAGAATCAAAGGGATATCCACATACCGTATTATAATCATACTATGATAAATTTACCAAAAAAAATTCAGAATCATGTAATTTAATTATTTTTCGCCATGACACAATCGACCGCGCTACTTCGCCGCATCGCAACGCAGAAATATGAAACACCTACTCATTCATATATCCGTTTCTTTCTATTTCCAAGCAACAACGCGTACTCCTTCTCGCTCGCACTCACGCGAGGATGCCAGGGCGCGACTGGAGACAGTGTCTACCAGACGATCAGTCTCCCGAGGACTCTCGCGGCTGCTCCTCGCCAGGACAATCCTGTCTAAACCGTCCAAATGTCTAAATTAGTCGTTGCCACCACCAACGTAGAGTTTGTGAGAACGGTGAAGAGGTATCCGTGTGTGTATGATACGTACCACTCTGAATATGGTAAAAGGAATTCCATCGACAGTGCATGGACCGAGATCGCGGAGAAATTTCAGTGCACAGGTATGTTGAAAGCTCTATTTTCACAGAATGTTTACAGTACGAGCTTTGTGCTGGAAACAAGCGTGACAGAATGCTTTTAATCTATGAGTCTATACAAAAGTCAACTTAAGTACTCACGATTCGCTAAATTCGCGATTGAAGTAAAAATATTTTTTCTCTACACAAACTCAATAACGAACCCATGTATACCACCACTCAAGCCACACCTCGTAAGCCCCACAACCTGGCATATGCCATATTGTAAGCATAGTACAGCCCTAATAGACATACTTTAGGAAGTCGCTTGTGGTGTCGCCCATACAAAAATAACTTCAGGCAACTTACCGCAGAAACCTTGGTATCGGTGTTTATTAGTTTTGAATAGTCGGTGGTTAAAATATTTTATGATTCCCAGTCATCAGAGGGTCGTCTGATCAGAATATACTTTATATGCCATATGTAAGCATAGCCCTAATATACATACTTTAAGAAGTCGCTTGTGGTATCGCCCATACAAAAATAACTTCAGGCAACTCACTGCAGAAACCTTGATATCAGTGTTTATTAGATTTGAATGGTCGATGGTTAAAATATATTATGTTTCCCAGTTTATCAGAGGGTCGTCTGATCAGAATATACCGCATTTGCCATATTGTAAGCATAGCCCTAATAGACATACTTTAGGGAGTCGCTTGTGGTATCGCCCATACATACCAACTACAAAACTACAGGCAAATAAAATAACTACAGGCAACTCACTGCAGATACCTTGATATCAGTGTTTATTAGTTTTGAATAGTCGATGGTTAAAATATTTTATATTTCTCAGTCATCAGAGGGTCGTCTGTTTAGAATATACTTTATATGCCATATGTAAGCATAGCCCTAATAGACATAATTTAGGGAGTCGCTTGTGGTGTCACCCATACATACCAACTACAAAACTACAGGCAAATAAAATAACTACAGGCAACTCACTACAGAAACCTTGATATCAGTGTTTATTAGTTTTGAATGGTCGATGGTTAAAATATGTTATGTTTCCCAGTTTATCAGAGGGTCGTCTGATCAGAGGCGACGCGACGCGACATTGCCAAGTCGCACGCGCCGCGGCTCCAGAAAGGCGCCAGACAGGCTAATCTTAGGAATATATTTTCATCAAATGCCAGGTTGAAATTTTGAACGTGCTTTGTACTTTCCCGTTTGCGCAAGTTGATACTGGTAAATTGAATTGTGTTCGGATAAAAGTATAAAGTATAAAACTTCTAAATATAAGGTGAAACTCGTACTCGCATGTCGTACGTTCAGTGCAAAACTGATTATACTGAAAGTGTTTTCATAGGTTCACGATCACAGGGTGTTTCGATTTCCACTGTATTGCCCTAAAAATAAAGTCTAGGTGCATATAAAAATAATTCAAATATATTTTGTTAAAATTTAAAGTAAGTTTTTAGTTTTCTGTTTCACGTTTATTAAAATGTTAATAACGCGATACCAATTTTAAGTATAAGTATCATGCATTCCTAACACCCATTCCTAAAATCTAAAACACGGCTTTATTCTGCGTAAAAAAAAATAATACATTGTTGTAAAAAGTTCAAATGTGTACGCAGCACCTTTATGGTGAGATTAATTACAGTTTAGGTATAATAATATTCATGAAATGAGAAAAGTCGCGGAGTTTATTATACTCATAAAAGTGAATATACAAAAACAGAGTAATGTCCGTATTCAGATACAAGCAGAAGGAGTAATCAAAATCTGCAATGATTAATATTTTATGGAAATAAATCCATTATGGAGCCATATTAAATTCATACGAGAAAATTGCAAGCAAAGCCC
This sequence comes from Atopsyche davidsoni, assembly GCA_022113835.1. Lineage (NCBI taxonomy): Eukaryota > Metazoa > Arthropoda > Insecta > Trichoptera > Hydrobiosidae > Atopsyche > Atopsyche davidsoni. Next base: position 1,554,459 of record JAILWY010000012.1, on the reverse strand, counting down.
TTCTAGAGGTACTTCTCACATGCAGAACGTATAAAATCCTGCAATATTAATAGATAAAACTAATCGAGGTAATTTGATATACTGCAAGCAATATCGACGTATAATATGAAGCATCAGCGTTGGACTTAAAGGTCCACTTAACTGTTTTCCCATTCCTGAAAATGTTTAGTAAAAAAACCCTAATATTTGTCTAAATATAAACAAGCAATATGTAGTATGTTCGGGCCTCTGAAGCTCGATTGTTCAAAGTGAATCAATAATGGTTCGTCGTTTCATGTATGGTATACCTCTAGGTCTATAAAGATAGGATTTTATTAGAATATGCTTTCGTGTATCTACCGATGTTTATGTGTCGTTTACTTTGTTCCCAGTCAAGGAATGCACGAGCAGGTGGAGGCACCTCCGCAACGTTTACGTCAGAAAGCTCAACCGAGCCCCCTCGGACGCCACGGGACCCTACTACCTGGACCAAGAGATCAACTTCATCAAGCCGTTCGTGAGGAACCACTTCAAGGCGGGGAGAGTCTCAGAACCAAACCTAGCAATCTCACGATCACCCATGCCTCCAGCGCGGACACCCTCGGTGGAAGTGGAGATCCTGGATGAAGTCCAGCACGACCTCATAGACATTGCGAGCAGCCCCGGAGAATCAGCATTTCCAGAAAAAGACTGCACCAAGAAACGGAAGATCGAGTCTCAGGAAACTGATAAATCATTTGATGAATATCGCGCAGTTGTGGTTAGCAGTAACAGTATAGTAAACACTAGTTCCGATAGTAATACGAGAAATCTATTCGTCATGAGTCTAATACCAGAAATTAACGAAATGCCTGAGGATCGATTTAGAATTTTTAAAAGGAGAGTTTTGGGTTTAATCGATGATATTCTTACTAAAGATCCGCTATGTTTATAAAACAAAGTTTTTTTTGTATTTAAACATGTACATAACATTAACTTAATTATTATAATCGTACGTACTTACTTGCAATAAACAATAGGTTAGACGTCATCGACTGTGCAATGACGTGACTTTTATATCGTTCACACGCAAACCACTTAGGGCAGGAGTCCCCAACCTTTTCGCACCCAAGAGCACATTCTAGAATGCCGGTCGGGCGGCGGGCACCATTTATTTTTTTAAGGTTTATTTAAAGATGGACATAGTCAATAAAAAAATATAATTCACAAAAAGTACTTAATTCCAAAAATATAACTATACAATATAAAAAATATTGTTTATATTTTTATAGCGGCGGGCACACGTAAAACGGTCGGCGGGCGCCATGGTGCCCGTGGTCATAGGGTTGGGGACCACTGACTTAGGGGTATGAATGACAATTAATAAAGACGCATATTACAAACTGCATCAACATAAACAAAAAAATATATAACTCAATTGTTGTTATAATAATGCAATTTCTAGACTCTGTTAATTAATAGAAAATAATAATCGAATATGTTTATTACGACACAAAAATCATCGGAATCAAAACGCTTCACGGTCTTGTAATTATTTTGAGATAATACGTTTATTTCATCAGTTTTAGAAATGTCCATTCCGCAATTCCAAATACAACATTTTTTGTTGAAAATCACATTCACTTTTAATTACACTTATTATCAGTATTTCAGGTAAATGTACTTAAAAAATTTAAAACCTCCTTTCGCTCCCTTTTTCATCCCTCTATACATAGTATTTACACTTTTTCATACGGCATTATTTATTTCCCTTGTCTTACAATATGATTTATACATGATATATTTTCAGGTTTTTATTATTTATTTCCTTTTTTCCCTTCAAAAATACCTGCAAAATACGTGCACGTGCTTTCAAAAAACTGAGATTGTATATTTGTTACGAAAATATATTTTGACATCATACTGCCATATCACAGCATGTCTTATGGAAATTATATTTAAAAAATCTACTCTGCTTCAAATTTGGCAACCGTATTTGTTATTTAAATTATAAATACAGGTTGGAGATGAAGATTTCCTTTTTGATTCAAATATTACAATACCTGTGAACTTAAGTCAATGAGGTTTATTAAACAAAATCATTGAAATGCGAGACTTCTAGACTATTTTTCTGAATACAAATATAGACAAAGTGTTAAAAACAACCCTTTTTTTTTTTTTTTACTATTGTCAAACAGATAATACCACCGATGATACATAAAATTTATATTTTGAATAGACAAACAAATATTACTACAAAAATAATATTGTGTATTAATTATAAAGGCATTGCATTTTTTTAGAATTTTCACCCTCAACACCGCAACTGAAGGTTCATTGATATCCATCAACAAGACAGTTTGATGGCAATATAGCGACATTTCCCTGTTCCATCGGACAAAAGGATATTGTTTATTGCGTATCCTCTTTACACTGAAAACACTATGTTCAAGAGTTGGTGCTGATAGAATCTGCCTAACCTAACCTAACTGAGGGTTATCGACGGTTCTTCCGAACATCAGGTAACTGACTGGAACACCCGCACCTGGACAGCCACACTTCTTCGATCGTGAAATCACCCAGGTATGTCGCAAGCCACCTGGGTATGTCGCACGCCACCTGGGAGCAGCTTTAAATCGACCATGTGGGCTGCATGCAACGCATGACTGCCGATCAGTCTTAGAGAAAGATTGAAATTCGATCTGCAAACAAATATCTCCTTTCATTTTTGAGCTAGAATATATCATACAAGAAAAAAAATGTTTTTTTTTATCTTTAAATCTAGTGTGGGAGAAATCAAAGCTCAGCTAACCACAAATAAAAATAAAAGAAAGTTCGAATAGAGAAATTTGATCAAAACCTGCAAATAAGAAAGATTGTATATTGCACAAAAATACTATAATTTGGCAGACTTTTTTGGTTAGGTTGGGTGGACATAATAAATAAGAGCATTACTGTTAATGTTCTAAGTTTGATTAAAATATATCTACAGGGTGGTCATAAATCACAATATTCATAAAAGTAATTAGGTTCCAAACTGTTTCACCCCAAAAAAAAAACTATATCAAGCGGGGGCGGTACACGTGTGTGAAGTTTAACAATTTGTTATATAGCACAACGTGTAATTAACTACACTGATAAATAAATAAATAACAAACTGTGGGCCGCGTTGGGTTATTTATTTTGATAAGTGGGGGTCGTACCGTTGGGCTAAGGCTAACTCTACACAAGGCCGGAGGGAGCATATTAAAACCACTGCAAGAACGCCTGTTTTCGTATTTTCAAATACAGATATAGACAGACATAAAAAAATAGCTGTATTTCCTTAATATTCTGAAAACTGAAAGCGTCTGCATTCTCAAAAAAAAAAAAAAAATTGTAATTTTAAATTAAAAATAATAATCAGTTTTCACTAAAATGGCATTTAAATTATTTGTATCTGAATAATCTACAAGCAAAGATTAACCCAACAGCTATTTATATGGGATCCCTCCGGCCTTGTGCATGGATAGTTTAGTTATGTGCAGTTGGATAACTTTATAACAAATTAAGGGCAATGATAAATTTCCGCTGTGGAGTTGTAAATATGCTTTTAGTGTGCATTTTATTACCTGATCTAGTTAACCTAAATTATGGGAAATGGTACAACGGATTATTTGCCTGAAGCTATTTTTAGACTTCAATAACGCATCTGTTATTTAAATGATTAATAGTATTATGGCAAAAAAATATACGGGAAAGGTTTTTAGGATAATTCGTAACAATTAATTATGTTTGATAATCTGAAATTCAATAACTCAAAGAATAAAGGAGTTTGTATTGATGATATATAGAAGTGATTAATTTTAGCAAAATTTGTCACATTTATATATCATTCATTCTAAATCAGAATCACTTGTGGAAAACATGGGCGTACAGTTTTATTTTATTTTAATCTTGTAAGTAATAAACGAAAATTATGAATGGGAAAAGACAAACGGTTTGCTCAAAGATGCACTAAATATATACTGTTATCAAATAATCAATTTGACTTAGTTTCTTAAAATTAAAAAAAAGGTTTTCTTTCACAGTACAAAATAAGCATAATGTAACCATTGAATAATTATTTTGTTGTTAAAAAAAAAACCATATGTCTACATTCGTGGGTTTTTAAAACGTATATTTTACTATGATGATAAAAGTAACTTTGTATTCGGTCTTCACTTTGAGTTTATTATATTTTTTTTTTGCATGACTAGTTTTGACCAAATAGACTAGGTCATCATCAGATGCATCCCTTTAGTTATGCATCTGATGATGACTTAGTCTATTTGGTCGAAACTAGTCATGCAAAAAATATATATAATAAACTCAAAGTGAAGACCGAATACAAAGTTACTTTTATCATTATAATAATGGATCTTCACCAATCTAAATATTTAAATATTAAAAACTAAGGTTGTTTTTTCAATGTTTATAAGTGTTTCAACCCTTTTTATTATGTCGATTCGACGCGTTCACAGATAGTTGTTGTACATACGTTTAATTCAAAACGAAATACCCGGACATCCGGCCGGGGGCGGTGTTTACAGAGGGCGACCCTCCCTTTCGTGATTTGTTAAGAGGCCAGCCACCCGAAGGATTTACGACAGCCGCGTGTCTATTCATTTCGCAACCCCCGGTGTAACATGATACATTAAGACAGCTTGTAAAAAAAATACTTTTGAATATTCTTTTCTGCGAAAAATTATATATTCACCCTCTGGAAACTTAACCAGCCACCGGATAAAAAAATATTATTTTATAATAAAGTTTGGCACAACTTAAAGTATTTTAAAAGTACTGGTATACTTATTTTGTAACGTGTAAAAATACATCAACACAAATATTTACATTACATGTACATTTTTTTATTTCGTAGATATTATGAGTACATAAAATACACTCTGTATATGCAAAAAATTTATTGTGAAATCAGATATTTTTTGTATGTGAGATTTTATTCAAACTTTATATAAATGTAAGTATTAATATATTTATTCCTTGTTGGGATATATGAAACCTTATAAAATTGTTTGTAAAAAACACTTTTTGGGTTTTTTTAAAATAAAAAAGTTATTAATTTTATTATTAAAATATTTCAGGAACATCAATTTTTTGATAATATAGTAATAATAATATTATAATATTTATTAATTAAAATGAATTTTTTTTTTTCAGATAAACACGGCTGAGTGATTAAATTAACCGTATATAAAATATAAATAAAATTTAATGTTACCGAATTATAACAAATTTCGAATTTATGTTATTGAACGGAAATTAACAGGAAATATTAATAAGTAATTACCTAATTAAAGTTAAGTCATTAAATTTAATGTACTTGGAAGCCGACTTAAAAACTAAGAGAGAGTTTTGAATTATATTTTTATCATTAAGGTCGCATTATAACGATAATTTAATGTTAGCTTATCTGTGATATTAATAGGCTTTGAAAAAAAAAACGAATTCTGTTCAGAGTCTAAAAATACCAGGGTCGAATTGAACAAATAAACTGCATTTAAATAAACGTTTCCTTTTAATTTTCACGTATTTTAGTGAGGGCTTATCAAAAAAAAAAATGTAATGTCAATTTTTGTTTTAAAAATGTATACAAAATTTACTAATCTAATTTATTGTATATACACGCAAATTGATTTACTTACTGTTTTTTTTTTATAAAAACTTGAACTGATATCCTTTTTTAATTCTGCATTGCTTTTTGATACATTAAATGTGTATCATCCTGTTCTTGTATGTGTATTTAATAGTTTTATACTAAATTCTTATTTTTTTATAAATAAATGCGGACCTGGAAAGGGTTCATTTCAATGAACTACATAAGAATAAAAGTTCTTTTCCTTTTGTAGAGATAACTCTTACGACTTAAAGTGAAATTATCTTTTGTAATTACTCCACCGTAATTATCAGTTCTGAAGCTATTCGTGCACGGAGCAGCATCAGGTCTTCTTCATCAATCTTTCGACACGCTCCATTAGGAGGCAGATATCCTCGGAACTGGATTAAACTCTCCATCGCCCCGGACGTGGCGACTGGATAAGCCCAGGTGGTATTATTGTTATGGAACGACGAACACAAGCCCCACCCCATGTACAATTTCACCACAACAGCTGCAGGTTAAACGGGCGGGACGTATATAAACGTCAAACGTGAACAATATCGGTAACGGGTAGGACGTATGAATACGTCCTTAACATAAATGTTGCGCCCTGGAACAGGCGAGACGTATATTTCCGTATAACAACAAAGGTATTTAGTCATCCATACATGTCTCGACATGAATTTAAGACACGGAGGGAATCAGTATCATTTCGCTATTGAGAGTGAGAGATTATTCGCCAACCTTTTTATTTTAAAATACATTTTTATGAGTATCCATTAAAATGAATGAAAGCAATATCAGCGATGGCAAAATCAATGTACCGGCAGGTAGAAAAAGGAGACGCATTTTGAGTTCGTCATCGGAGTCATCTGACAGTAATTTTGACTACGACACGAAATCGAGCGATACTAAGAATGAAGATGGTGAATAAGTTTGCTTTATATATAAATAAACGAAAAAATATATAATTCATAGTCTCTTCGTTTATTTTAAGCATAAATAATTTTTTTTAAAATAATATGAATAACTCCGGGCGTGACGTACTGAAAAGAGTACGCGCCCAATTAAAAAGGGAGCTCCCCGGTTAACAGGTTAAAATAAAAATTACAATAAATATAAATTATCCGAAGATCGTCCTAAAATGCACAAATTTTCTCTGAAAAAAGTTTAATGTGTTTTTGTATTATATATAAATGAAAACTCCGGTGACGTTACAGCTGCATTTGATTTCCTAAGTAGTTTATATGAGTATGTTCGTAGGGTTTTTTTATAAGATTATTATGGTGGTGGTGAGATGGTATTGAGCTGCTTGAGCTGAAATGTCATCATGATTAAACAATTTTTAATACAGAGGTTAAAAAACATTATTATTTGAATGTAAGCTCAAATGCAACATATCATCCTTCTTCTCGCAATTGTACCTGCAATATGGATCAACGGTAGTTCTTTATAAAAAAAATATTTTTCATTATACCATAGATCGAAGTAATAAATCACAGCATATTTAAGCTATCCTACCTGCATATCTACATAAAAGGTCTTAATGGGATTTTTTTGTTTGAGTTGGTATAATCCGGGCCCTGAGCTGCCGCTGGTAGTTCCAGATCCAGTATGGAGGGATCTAGTTCTGTAACTCGACCCCAGGGTCAATAATCTGGTGCTGGTCGCGGTCATGTCGCAAGGGATCTTACATGGACCACCATAGATAATCGTGTCTCATAGCAATCTACCTATGCGCCATATTTAGAATAATAGCTACTTATAATTTTAACAACCCGTTCAAAAATATGTTATTTTTTTAAGTGTTTTAACTTTTAATTTAAAGATGTCTTTTACTTATAATTTCCATTTTGTATTTTATCATTTTGACTTTGAGTTTAATGCGTTAATTTTTTTTATATATATTTAGACCTTCTTTATGTTATTATATTACAAAACTACTTACCAATCAAATCTTATATTCATTTTATGCATAGTTAAGCTTGCATTTGTTCTTACTGTTTTTATTTATTTAAAATAACCACCCATGTATAACTTTTTGTGTACTGGAATAAAGATTAATTCATTTGCATATAATTTGCAGCTTTTCATGATTAATCAATTAAAAAATGATAATTTAGCTTTGGATGAAAATAGCGATGATGCAATTTTAAAGTAAAATTGATTCACGCAGGGGATTAAAATCTTCAACAGATAATAACTGTAAAAAATATGCCGCGTTTCATATTTTTAAACCATTGTTAGTCACAGTTGAACAAACACCTGCTTATAATTTTAAAATTAACACACCGCTTTGAATACCAGGTAATTTTAATATCATACTTCAGTTGTCAATAAACAGTGTATTCGTTTCTTACAACATTTACAGCACCTACCGAAACTGAAATTTAATACAGAGATGTGCTTCAGTTGACTAGTTAAAGCATAACTATACTTAGATTACATCGACACGAAAAAAAGACCTACCGAATGAGACGCAAAGGTATTTTTAATATCAACAAATATTGGACGCTTGGGCCTTCGGAACTTGTTTCGAGGGTTTGTTCATGAGACCACACCTGAGATCACCTGACAGGTTGGAGCTGAGAGTGTTATACATAAATAAATACTAGAAATAAAAATAAAAAAATTAAGCCTTCAATCTTTATTTTTAACACTTTGAACCGGCTTGTATTTTAAATTTGAAGTGCCGGTTGCACTCAGAAGTCAAGAAAGGGAAGGTATATGGTTTTAAATCTTAATGGATTATGCGGGTAGTGAATTTTTTTATTAAATGTTTTATTATTTCTAGAAAATGCATTTATACGCTGAGGTGTTTTAAGTACAAAAAAAATATTTTCTTCTAAGAAAACACAGTTTTTATTGATGTCAGTACGCTTTGGTATTCGATTAACAAATAAACACAAACGCGTTTATATCACCGACATGCACAGCCCAATGGCTCTACTCCTATCCATTTTATAAATAGGTTACATTAAAGATGGGCACAATCGAATAATCGAATGATTAAAATATATTACCAAAATAAAATATTGTAAATACGATCGGTTATTAATAGGAGTGTTTTTTTTTTTTTAATTATTATAATTTTTGATATCGAACTAGCTGTAGTGAAATTATCGTTAAGATATCGTTGTCAATAAATGTGGAAAAAAATGAATTTGGATACTAAATAATCCGTACCGAAATTTAAGTTATTGCCATATTCGGATAGTGCTGAAGAAAAATTAAACATTGTTGTAAAATTATAATGATTTTCTTCAAAATCAAACCATCAAAAATCGTTTTCGGATTATAAATATTTAGTCTGGATTGAAGTATATATCATTCGAGCAATCAATTACTTTCGTGATTCATTCGAATTATTTCGGTTAATAAGTCGACAACGACCATCACTAGGTTACGCACTGAAGGCAGCGGAAATAAACGACCGGAAGGGCATCTCGCTAATGTCCCGTACTCTAATAGACACAAAGAGAGAAATAAACTTTTATTTGCTTTCACTTCCCATTGGAGGCAAAAAGCCGACTTGCGACATTTAAACCTAAAAGCATTTCTCCAAGAGGGTATTTCTTGAACAATGATTATTTTTGATACGAAGTGTCAAAAAAACATATTTTTTATCATATCTTTATTTATAGTATTCTATCATTCATAAAACGATGATAAAAAATTTGCCAAATCTATATTTTAAAAGCTCTCCAACACCACGGATCAAATCGTCTTGAGCAAAATAATCATTAAGGCAGTTGCTTCCAGCCTTTTAATTGCCTCTGGTGTCAGTCCATTACCTGGCGAAATCGTGTCATTTAATTAATTTAATTGTCACTTTATTTCTCTATATCGAAAGTTGATTTTTTTACAGAGTATTGAAAAAACTATAAATCATATTTATCTATTTTTTTTTATTTAATTAACGTCCATTTTCAGGGTAAAATAAAATCTTAAAGATGTTGAAAAATTTGATAAAATGACGACTTTTCAAAACAAAAGTTTGTTAAAAAACTTTTTTTTAATTTTTAAATTAATAAGACGCACATGGTTTATATTTAATCATTTAATTCCAATTGAAAAAAAGACTTTTAAATTTTTAGGATTCTTGGAAAATGTACCAGACGAATCTCCAAATTCCTACACTTCAATCGAAAAACACATATTTATCATACTAATAGTAAATTTATAAGAAATAAAATAAAATTGTGTTCGGAAGAAGGGATGTATCAAACTTTTTGCATTAAAATTTCTTTGATTGGTGTAGTCGATTTTTCGCAAAATGGACCAGAAAATTATTTTAAAAAACTCGATTATGGGACCTAGACCCTTAAGGTCCGCCACAGCTACATCATTCTTCATTGGATGCTTAAAAGTAAGTGATCGCTTTTCTACTTAAAATAAGCACTATTCTGTGTACAGTGTACGCGTTAAATTAATTTAACAGGGGGTTCTTGAAATACCTGTCGGTCTGTTTGCGGAATTGCTGCCATCAAAGAGAATCGTTCCACAAAACACGCAACGGTCACTAAACACGCCGCTTGTTCCTAGGATTGCTGACAGTTTTCTGCTGCGGCTATTTCTTCACTTCGCTGCTGGCTTCAGTGGCCATAAATCCACACTGTATAAAAGCTCTTGTCACTGAGTGTTTTTAGTAATTATTACTGTAGCTCATACTTTGGGGATGATTTGAATGACACTTACGCAGATGTCTTGAAAGTGAGCTGGAACGTACGGAACAAGCACAAACTACCCTGACGAAATAAAATCAATGATTGCGTTTAGTTTTATTTAGTAAAAAAATCAGTGCAAAAAATAAGTAAGTATAAATTAAACCAACTATTAATTAGAATCGTAGCTCGATCCCCAAGAAACCAGCTTAAATATTAATCAAATGAGGACAACGTTTACTTTTATTGCATTTAAAAAAAATGATTTTACATTTAAAAGCTTTTGCAATTTTAGTTTATTTTCTTTATCCAGTGTCAATATATTATGCAAGTATTTTGCAGACATACAAAAAGCACTCTGTTTTCGGTCCAAAAGTGATACGAAATCTCCCCTTTTCGAGGCATACGATAATTTTAAAACATGTGTTCATATAATAGCCCGAACATAAAATATATCTCAGCAGATATAACTCACAATCTCTATGTTCTAAGAATACCTCGGTCTTATATTTAAGTATCGAGTTTATAACCAACACGTGGAGTTTCTTAATGCATTTTCGTTTGCATGTTTCGCGTGGCTATTCTATTTCAGGAAACAAGTAAAATCTATGACAGACCGGATTTGATTATATGTAAAAATATATATATATATATATTTGATCTGTATTATTTCTAATTTAGATTATTAAGCGGACAGTTTTGTCAGATGAAAGCCAACCTTTGCTGACCATCTGCTGTGAATGGATTGATATTCCATGTGCACAAACACGTCAGCAAATCAATCTCCACGTGCATTGTTGTAAATGCAATGCGGTCACGGTATATTAATGCAATTGTAAATAAGTGAAACTTCACGTGAAAACTGAAATCGCGGCTTGTCTGCCCTTTCTAAGAATCCCCGCAGGCCATCGCCAGGTCCGGATTCAAAACACTAATTATATCCATATATTACTAATTATTTAATTATATCCATGTTTTTATTTTGAAAATTATAAACATCTGCGCCAAAGATTTTCGATTTCAGTAACACTCTTTTACAACTGAAATAAACAAGTATATAAAATACAATCGCGCGAGAACTGATTTTCAATAAAAAAAAAATTAAAAACTGGTATGTACATATAATTTTGCTTGATTTGTAGATTTCGCCGTTTATAAAAGCAGCATTTTTGAAATATAACTAAATTTCAAACAAATGAAAATAATTTTTAAAAAAAAACACATCGGATCAGTGATTAACCAAAAGCGTTTACTTATTTGTTAGTTACAGTTCGGACTTACCTTTCGTTCGTTACCTTTGGGACAATATATCATATTTTACTATTAAAAAATTTCAGCGATTCCTTAGAATTGACTTAATAAATAAATGAAATTTTCCCTTGTTCGGTCCGCAGGGGAAACAGCGAAATACAAGAGCATTTTGTTGATACTCCGGCCTTAATGGGCTGTATCGAATTAACCAATTCTCTTAACTGTCACCAGGATGGGGAGCGTGACGACTTTAATTGAAAATTTAGAAATGCAGTATCTCGTTTTATATTTCACAATTAGTATAGTATATACATATATTATTGAAAAAGCTACGTAGTTAATTACCAAGCTTAGTAGTTTGTATATAAAAACAAACAAGATTGGTGCTTGGAAGTGAACGTTTGATAGACAAACAGAAAAGACGAAGAAAACTGAGATCTTACACTCAATTTTTGATTTGATTGATTATTCCAAGTAACAAGATCCAACACTGTCCGGTGGAGACAAAAACCACACCTGGACCGGTCGGTAATGAGATTCTCTGTCCCCAGGTAATTGTCATCTCGCCGGCCCGGCGTGACGTCACAAAGCCCAGCCAAAGCCGACAGGCGGGCTTAGTCAAGTCACCAGAGCTTTCCAGAGTCTTGTCTTCGAGGCGATTATAGATATTTGATATTCTACGCGTATGGAAATTATAATAATAAATATCAGAATAAGCCTCGGAATTCGAGGCTCGGTGGGCAGACGTGGACAGGCATGCGGGGATTTGCTTTGAGCAAGTAATTTTTATACGTCGGAGATTGTTTTAAATTTCTTTGATGTTTAATATTTATGTGCGTGTGTATTGTTTGTAGATATTTTTTTAGTTTCGATGTCGCATGATCATAAATTACTGAGAAATTCTAGCATTAGAGAAAATGGTTTTTTTTTTTAAATAATTTTTATCTATTTATGAATCATAGTTTCTATAAATAGTTGGCTCCAAATGTATTAAAGTTTTTTTTTGTGTAGACCACAATTTTAATTTTATATTATAAAATATAAATCCAGTATGTGCTGACACAAAAAACAATACAATTCGTCTTCGAAAAAACGGAAACAGACGTGAGTCCAATAACATCAGATCTATATGGAATTTACAAATATTTATGTACAATAGTATTTTTATTGATGTATTTTTTGTTTATTTATACAAACGTTTAAATGGTTACAATCACTGACAAATGTATTGCATGAAGATTGAGTTTCAAAAAAAAAAGTTAAATAAATATATATATACAGTAATACCCCGCTTTACGCGACCCCGTTATGCACGGTTTCACTATAACACGAACTTCAAACTTCGCATTAAAATGCCTCGTATTACGCGAATTTCTTATTTTAAGAATGTGTATGAATATAATGTAGTCATTGACTTCTCTTAACAATTAAAAACAGCGTTGGGTGTTATGAATGTATTTTACAAGAACGTAAAAGAAACGCTACCCAAAAGACAATACATGTATTTTTCAGTAAAAAATAACATGTAATACTACATAAAGTGTTCATAGAATTAAAGTGATTGATTCAAATGATTCTTTATTATGTTTAATCGTAAACCTCGATTTACGCGAATTTCACTTAACGCGATTTTTTCCGGAACGTATCCCTCGCGTAAAGCGGGGTATTACTGTATATATATAGTGTAGAAGGATCCGGGGACCCACTACACTATTTTTCCCTTAGAAAACTACGAACACTGGTTTAGCATGTGTATATGCTCAGCGAAATAGTCGCCAACCTCCACTGAGGAGAGACACCCGATGAAGAAGAAATATATTAGGGTGTCCCTTAAAATTCAAGTTCAATATTTTTTTACGCGTACCTTCTTAAAAGTTTAGTAATAACCCTATATTGTCTAGAAAAAAATATTAGTTCGATTTATAAACGGTAACCCGTGCCGACTTGCGATTTTAACTTATCCATACAAGTTGCGTAAGTACTGCGCTGTGACTTGTAACTGCATGTTTTATTTGTCATTTCATACGTGATTTTTGAGATTAGTAGTGCTCCATTGTTTAGTGCGTTAACATGTCGGTGGAATTACGGAGTGATAAACAAAATAATTTCCTTATCGGTTTGCCTAGATATCAAATAAATGGTGCAAAATTACCATCTAATCGACAAATTCCCTCGGTCCTATTTTACAATATTCGTGAGGTTAAACTGATTGTTAGTGAAAGTGCAAATCTTGTGATTAGGGAGTGCATCATATATTGGGAAAAAACAAGAATTCCAACAAGGGCATATCCTAACTGCGTGAAGAAACTTGTTGATTTATATCATGTTTGGAGAGAGTTGCAAAAAAAATTGTAAGAAAACTCAGGTTACGTTCAAGAGCCGTGAGAACAATTTCAAAATTGATCTTGATAATTTGTTTGATATTGCACATGCTGATGCTTTTGAGAGAATGAAAATAGAGTAAGATAAATTATTTTTAATGAAACAGAGAGAGCCAGATCGACCAGGATGCTTAGGTGGTGTTGATAAAAAATTGTCGGAAAAAGAAGATAGATCTAAACAACGACGATTGGAAGAAGAGGAAAGGGTTGTAAGACAAAGATAACCACTAGCTGCTGAAACTAGAAAATCAAGGGCAGAAGCAATAAAATCTGACTTCTTTGGAAGTAATGTACCCGACGTAGTCACAGTCCATTGGGATGGAAAACTATTACCCGGGTTAGATGTACGAAGTTCTAAAGAAGAACGCTTGCCAGTTATTGCTTCGTTTGACGATAAGGAACAGCTTCTTGTAGTGCCAAAACTAGAACATTCTTCTGAAAAACATCAAGCTAAGGCTGTCTCAACAGCTCTCTTTGACTAGAACCTTCACGATAAAGTACAAATAATGTGCTGCGACACAACAGCTTTCAATACTGGCCGTTTCAATGGAGCTTGTGCTATTTTGGAGAAACTTTAGGAAGAGAATTGCTGCTCGTCTGTCGTCATCATGTTTATGAATTGGTCCTAAAAGCTGTCTTTGAAAGCAAAATTAAGTAAATTACTAGTAGCCCAGATACTCCAATGTTTAAAAAGTTCAGAGAAAATTGGAAAAACATCGACGCTAGTAACATTGAACCATCTCTTAATTTCGTAAAACAACGTGTTGCCGAGACAGACATTCAAGCTTTTTTAATATTTTATAAGGCAGAATTAGACAAAGGTTATGTAAGAGATGACTACCGCAAATTGGTCGAACTGTGCGTAATATTTTTGGGAGGAGACTCAGAGGAAAAATTAAAACTAAGCCCCCCCAAAGCCATGCATCAGGCACGCTGGATGGCGAGAGCGATCTATTCTTTAAAAATGTGTTTACTTCAGTCACAATGCAGAATAACTGCGAAGGACAAAAAGACTCTACAAGATGTTTGCTTATGTTTGTAAAACACTGGATGATTTCGTATCGGAAAAGAGCAAACAATTGTTATCACGACTGCAGATCGACGACAGTTTTCTAAAGGAAGATGTATCTTCTTGGAATAATAATAGTGCTTTTGTGGAAGCTAAAAGAAAAATAAGTTATTTGAGGGTTGTGAATGATACTGCTGAAAGGGCTGTTAAAATGATGCAAGATTTTAACGGACTTATCGCGGCTGAAGAAGAACAAAAACAGTTCTTGCTGCGCTGTGTCCAGGAACATAGAAAATTGTATCCGGACTGTAAAAAAACAACTCTATTAAAAAGTTACCCTGACTGATTGTTATTACTTTATGTTTTTGATTAAAGATTAATGTTCATGTAATTGAATTTTTACTATTATTCACTTAATTTATTGCATTTATAATGATTTTATACCAGACCGAAATATCAAGACAAAACACGTTTTTTACTAAACTTTGAAGCTCGGTCGGCACTGGTTGCAATTATGCTAGAAAGATGAAATTTTATATTTAAGACTCTTATAGCATTACTAAAAAAAGTAGAGGGTACCCATTTCGAAATTTGAAAAAAAAAATTTTTTGGTCATATAAGGGACACCCTAATATATATATATATCTTTAATAATAATATCCATTGTGTGTATGTATGTTTCATTTTTTGGTTCTCTATAGAATATCTTAAAAGATACAACGCTGATTTTTTGCATGTAAGTTTTTTCGCAGCTACGTGCCGAATTTCAAGACGATAGGATAATATTTTCATTCATAAACTAATTGAATTAAACTATAAAATATGCTTTAGCGAGTTTCAATATGTACAAATTATAGGATTCTGTTGTTCACATTTAGAAATTTCAAATTTAGAATTTTTCAAATAAAGAACAGTCAGTGAAAGTGATGCGTTGTTTGTGACACAAAATGTGACACAAATGACACGAAATGTGACACAAATGTCAAGCAATGAATTGGAAGGAAAACGTGAGCAGCGTCTTCTTAAAATTCGAGTACCCAGCTATTCGAGTATTCAGCCAAACATATGTTCATATACTATTGCATCGTTCATCGAATACGTCATTCTGTGACGGGCAACATTTCTAGTATATATATATATATCAATTGAAATAACAAAATTTGAAATTCACGTCGAATTTAAAATGGTACAAACCATCCAAGCGGACCTCTTCTGCTCTGCTCAATGATTGATCCATTCATTGTCAAGTTCCCAAGTTCACAC
The DNA here is from genome assembly GCA_022113835.1 of Atopsyche davidsoni. NCBI lineage: Eukaryota > Metazoa > Arthropoda > Insecta > Trichoptera > Hydrobiosidae > Atopsyche > Atopsyche davidsoni. The sequence continues at coordinate 1,538,295 of JAILWY010000012.1, read as the reverse complement.
ACGCAGTTGTCGGCGCAAACAAACGCGGCCTTCCAGCAGCACCGTGGGTACGCGCGGCCACAAGCCGCCCAATCAATAGCCGCACAATGGGACAGCCGCACAATGGAATCGGCGGGCCATTCATGGAAACTCTGATGGACAATCGTTTGACTACTGCATCACAAACAATACAGAAACTACAATAATCGAAACTATCGATAGTCCGTGCATATCGATTTATAAATATCGACTTCGTCGTATCGATTGAAATAATCGACACTATCGATTGCCTTGTCGTATCGATTTATACTTTTCTACCAACAGTAATAATCGATACGATTTGGTTTCTTCGACAAAAAACTTCGAGCATCTCAGCATCCAAGAAACCGTGTAATCTAAGAACAACAGTAAGCCATTGATAAAAACTTTTTATCATAGAATCGATCAATAAAAATAATAATATTTTATGTCTTCGTTTATCTATCGACTGCAACAAGTATATTGTATGTATATAATTGTTAAAAATATAATTTTCAATTGCTTCGATTACAACACCAAACAAATTGATTTTCGACTGATCGATGTTCCCATCACTAAAAGCTACCAACAATGTGTAACTTTTTTGTACTGGCGCCATACGATATATCTAAATCGATACAATTAGTCGCCTATCAGACTTAATAGGTATGAATAGATTTTTTTTACCGAGACTGGAATTCAAATAACAATTCGTAACAATCCCAACGAGATTATCGTAAATCTTCCAACTGATTTATCTTATTTTCCTAGTACACATTTATATCTAAACATTATGATTTAACATGTTTTCGTTATAGTCTAATATCTAATATTTGTACTGGTGCAATGACGGTAGTCTTACCAAATCTCAACAGCGAATGCCACAGATAAATAAAAATAAATTAATATCATTCGCACATATAAAAATCATTGCATCAAAATACGTTTTTTTTCTCAGTATTTTTTTTATTACACAACAAGAAATTTTTAACTATTATTTAGCTCTAGCTTGATTAAATATTTTTTTCATTTTCCGTAGTGCTCTAGAATCCAATAATCTTGTCGGAGGTACATTTCATAGATTGCTTCTGGTTATTTCGAAAGATGTTTTATATTCGTAGCGTTATCGCATCATTATTTTTCAATTCAATATAGCAAAAATATCCGATTTAGTAAATACCTTTTATATATCTATGAAGAAAAAAAACCTTTTAAGCAAAGTGAATGAAATAACAAACCGTAAAGTTATTCCTTTTTTTTATTGCGATTGTCCATCAAATCAATGTTTAAGTAGCAAATCGATATCAGACACAGATAACAATTTTTTTTTATATATTTGCTCCAAGTTTATGTGTATAATTTTTAGCTTTTTAAATGTGTTTAAAAAAGTCTTCAATCTTCTAGATATACATCTTTAAATATAACAATTGTTCAATTCAGTCGATGGGGCCCAAATAGCGCATTGGATAACCGAGCGGACGCCATCTTTAATGGCCGACGTGCTTAAATGGCGCGTTCAAATCATTTTATTGCATAATTGCGGATACTATTACTCTAACCTACATTAATGATTCAAATTCATTGAAACTAATTAGACTGTTGGTTTACATTGTCTGACATGTTAAGCGACCTGCGAGGGTTGTCACTTCTAGTTGAAATAAATATATATATATATTTTTATAGATTTTACCCAATGCTATCCTGCTCCAGTCTTTTAAAATAAACAAATATAAAAATATGTGTATGAATACTAAAAATATATTTTTTTAAATATTTAATCAAAAATATAAATGACCAAATGCACAGTCGATTCCAATATTTTTGATGAACTCCAGAAAAGGCGAAGACGCTCTTAAGAATAGTGAGTGTGTGTGTGTGTATGTTTGTGTGTGTGTGTATAATGAATATTATACACACACACACACACGTATGCAAATACAAACAATAGTTGACGACGATTTGCATTATCATCAAGTGTGTCCGTACAATTTTTTTATTTGAGCTTCCATAGTAAATTTTTTTTTTCTAAATGCGCCCCTCGTTTTTCACGTTACAATATTTACATTTCCCATAAAACTTTATTCTATCTTGTCCATAATATTAGTATTCGGACTGCGGCCATGAGAGTCAATGCCTATAAATAAGTAACAGCCGCATTAAATTCTATACACTAGAAACTTTACGATATGGCATCAATGGATGCTTGGTATTATTTTTATTCTACTTTTATTGGTGACGAGCACAATTGAGCCATTGGCTACAAACTTAAATAGAAAATTTGTAATATGTCACATTACCTAGAACCTAAATATTCGATGACTGTTGCTAATTAGCTTTTTTTATCAAATGCTAAGCCGAGTCATGCTTATTATATAGGGTGTCCAAAAAGAGTATCAGGTGAATTTGAATAGTGACTGTTATTGCGATATGCTGCAAACATTTTTGGGTCCAGAGTTGAAGGAGAAGTTTCAAGGTTTCAACTCAAAAACGTGGTTCCACTTGCCATACATCCAATCAGTCAATTGAAGCTGTTAACGAATTATTCCCTAATAAGGTCATTTCACGTAGAGGTAACATCAACTGGCCTCCCAGAAGCCCTGACCTTAGCCCTCTTGACTACTTCGTGTGGGGATACCTCAAAAGTAGGGTTTATGCGAATAATCCGACGAACCTAACGGAATTGAAAAAAAACATCAGGTCAGAAATGGCAGCAATATCGAGGGCTATGTGTCAGCGTGTTATCAGCAATCTTAGTTCCAGATTAGAAGAGTGCCAGCAAATTTGGATTTTGGATAACATCATCTTTTCGAAATAATTTTCTATTTTGTATTCTTATAATCAACAAAAAAAAAATAATTAAGAACTAACTTTTTGGACAGCCTGTATTTCTTATGTACATTTTCGGATAACATTATTAGGTGACATATTTGAATATTCAACCGGTATAAATATATATATATATATATATTGGCGTCAAGGGTCCAAGCACTCAAGAGTCCAATTCACAAGATTTATAACATATGTTCATTTGATGCACGTCTTTGTGAGATTTTTCAAAACGTAAAATTTGTCATAATTACTTGAAAAAACACGATAAAAAAATGGTTCAAAGCATTCACGAGAACATAAATAGTTCACTAGAGCATGATGCTATACAGTGTGTGTTTACAATGGATGGGTCGGTCATTGTGCGGGGGCGGAGCCCTGCGAGGGCAGGTGGTCTCCTGGGGCACGTGCCACGCTCCATCCGCAGCTCCACGAGGGTTGAGATAACACAGCTGCTTGAAGAATTTGTAACAACATTCTTTGTGTGATGCGATGATGCCATTTGTGATGAAAAAGAATATCTGTATATTGTTTCTATTGATTTTAATGTATTTGGGTTTGGCGATTGATTTATTCAGATGATGAAAGTTAATGTTTTTTTATAGGCTGTCGAGAAATTGATTGCTTCTTATACAGTGTTGTTTATACTCAAAAAAATATACCATGTATCAGTTTAGACCATAGGTTTCCAAACTATTTTGTCCCGTCGACTCATTGTCGAGTTTTCCTGTTTTTCGTAGACCCCTGCCTTGCTAATATTGAAGTTTTGCAAATTCATCATCTTCAAACATATTTTTTACATCTGATATACAGGGTGCGCCATATTTTATGTCGGTATGTAAACATTGAATAACTATTTCTTTTTTTGTAAGAAGGTTGACAACTGCATTGAAACCCTTCTCCATGTGGTATGAAGCTGATAAAGCTATCAAAAACCTTCTTGCTATAGTGCATAATGCAGGATTAACAGTATTATTATGTAAGTACATAGGTTCAATCTGTGTTCAATTATGACATTTACGGAATGCCTAAATTTTGGTGATAACCTGCTTAAATGAGATCCACTCTCATAGACCCCCATTTACAGTTCGTGGACCTGCAATTAAATTTTTTTGCTTACATTGACCCCTTGCAGGCCAAAATAGACCCCTGAGGGTCGATATTGACCACTTTGTTAACCTGTGGTTTAGACCGTAGAAATAAAAATTAATATATAAATTGTATCAAAAGATTTTTTTTTATTTAAAAAGTCTTTGAGCAACTGACCGGCTTAATATGTAATACTAGTGACCGGCTAATATACACGTTTACTCTATTAAATATTTATTACTCTACAGGTCTTTCAAGACCGTACGTTATTTTTTTTACTGGTTGATCGCGGATCGCATACGAGGCTTTTTCTTGGGCCATGTAGTGTTAGGAAATACGATGTGCTAGTATGCCCAATATGCTAAATCGATGGTGTATATATTTTTAGGTTATATAGGTTCGTGCACCCAAAGGCGATAAATAATATAGTAACATCTTCCTGCCGTTAAACCGGCGATAATGAGCCTCCGTGCATTGGTGCAGTGTGTGCATATTGGCATGCACATGGATGATGTGCAGCGGAAGTCTGGGCGTCTGGATGTTTCACACAAGTATTTCAAAATCCGACCGGAAACAGCTCGTCATAAAGCAGGCAACGACAGTCGAAAATGAAATATCCAATATCAGTCATGCAGTCCATGAATGGAGCAGGCCAAAGGGCAAATGCATGGCGTGTACTTACGTACAACGTCTCAGGTATAAACAACCATTAAATAAACACTGGTTTTTTAATATTTTAAATATCAAATTATGCAAGTATGTATTGATTTAAAGAAACTCTTTTCAGAAATATATTTGGTTACTCTTTAAAAATGTATATTTATAAAAACTTCAAAAACACATTTGGCTTTATTTGTAATAGTATATATTTCAACAAATAAAAAATCCAAACGCCTACTGAATCACTGTGCTTTTTATGGGGCGCTTTCGTCTTTCAAGGGCTTCTTCAATCTAAAGAAGTCCTTGAAAAACGAAAGTGCTCACACACAATAAATATATTTATATTTAATGGATAAAATGTCATTTGTCGGTTATTAATCTACTACTGAAGGAAGGCCTTCCACTTTTCTGTTACTGACAGCCAATTTCGAGGGCACTATAGTACTGCCTGAATTTCATTATTTAAGAGTTGAGTTTAATCCAAATTGCTCCTAACAAGCTTTGTTTTTATAGAAATATATAATTGGACAGTATAATTAAATTACATGTCATTAAAAAAATTGTCCAAAAGATATACCGTGACTGTTGAAACACTGTGTATACCACTGCTTGATCTCATTTATTATGATTAAAGATCTTTCTTAAGTGCATGTTTACTGTCCCGATGATGTCATAATTATAGATGAATCGGAAACCGAAATATTTGATGGCAGCGAAACGATAACGAGACTTATTTATTTATTATTCCAAATACTCTCCGATTCAAAAGCTCTGTCTTATATTATGACATCCAAATACAACGCTTATTATAATTAACATTTGTATTTTCACAAGTCAAAACATCAGAATGTGAATGACGTGTTGTTTGGTCAAGAATCAAGAATGCATCTTGTAGTACACGAGTTCTGGCATTGTATGCACACGTGTTCATTTCACGTGCGGCCAGCTCGTCAGAAATAATAACAGTGCACGCTCCGGAAAGTGCATCAGGGTTCTTAATTACCAGAGTTGCATGCATCACCTGGCCTCGTCTACCTGGGGGAGCTTCAAAAAGTTAAATTGCTTTTTTGACAGATCGTAAAAAACAAATTATGGAACATATGCGTATGTTATTAACGAAATCACACAAGCATGCCTTACTTCATACGCGCCTTGATTTTAAGTACACTTTGATAATTAAAATAAACAACGATGAAATAACGTAAGATTATCTGAGACATCTCCAATAAGCGTCAATAAATAACAAGCAAGTGACTTCTTCTCTAGAAATTGTCTTGTTGTAAACATAAATCAGTATGGGATTGAATTATAAGGCAAAATCCATATTTCGATTATATTGAAAGCACCAGAGTTCTCATAATAATAACTATAGTTTTAAATTGTAATTACGAAGGTACTACTTCTGGGGAGAAAGTTGAGAACAATTTATATAGCGGATTGAGAAATAAAACGAAATTTCCACGGTTATTACAATTCCAACCCTCGGCGCTCCCCGAGGACTTAAAGGGTCATCCCCAAAACGAGCTTCCGCAGTGTTACAACTGAAAACACTATACACTACCCTGACACTACAGAACACTACACTGCCCTGGCTTTACATACTTGAGCTTAACTAGAACAGCAACCCCCGCCCACCTCCAGTAAGACGTCTAAAGCAATCCAAGTCCCTGGGAAGAAAGCTTGTAAACGAGGGTTGTTGTGATTTTATTAAAACTTCAGCATTTCCCTTGAGTACTCATTAAGATGTTAATTCTCTAGTTACTTACTCGGTACTCAGTACACTTACTAAGGAAATTATGTATTTAAATAATATTGATGTAAAGTAAATCTTCACTGTACTCGATTAAGCATTCTCGCGTAGAAAAGATTTCGATTGAAAATATGTTTACTATAGAGTAGGGGTGGCCAACGCGCGGCCCACCTTAAATATTTATTTAAGGCGGGCACTTTTACAAAATATATTAATTTTATAAAGGCCAAAGTAAAAAAAATTGATACATTAAAAGGCCAAAGCTCATGTGTCGAAAATATTATTATACAGAGTGTCCAAATAGAGCATCGGGTATTTGTTAGATCACTAAAACAATGACTACTACTAATCAAGTATTTTTTTTTATTGTTGATTATAAGAATACAAAATGGAAAATTATTTCATAAAGATGATGTTATCTAAATGGTGACCGGCATTCTTCTAATCTGTAACGAAGATTGCTGATAACACGCTGACACATAGCCCTCGATATTGCTGCCATTTCTGACCTGATGTTTTGTTTCAATTCCGTTAGGTTTGTCGGATTATTCTCATAAACTCTACTTTTAATGTATCCCCATACGAAATAGTCAAGAGGGCCAAGGTCGGGGCTTCTGGGAGGCCAGTTGATGTTATCTCTACGTGAAATGACATTATTAAGGAATAATTCTTAAACAGCTTCAATTGATTGATTGGATGTATGGCAAGTGGAACTACGTTTTTGAGTTGAAACGATGAAACTCCTGCAACTCTGGACCCAAAAATTTTCGCAGCATATCGCAATAACGGTCACTATTCACATTCACCCGATACTCTTTTTGGACACCCTGTTGTTTCTCTGCTTAGTAGTCACAAAAAAGATTTCTTTTTTCTACAAAAATATTAAAGTGGAACCCCAACTAGAAATTACTGTCAAAATACTATAGTTTTGTTTGAAAGAGGTGTTGTCGACCCCTGCCTCGCAGAGCACTCACAGCAGAGGTCGACATCACACAGGCTGGCATAGATTATTGCAAGCCATTCGAGTATCTGTTAACTCCTAGTCAATGAACTAAACGTACAATTATAAACCGAAGTGTATTAAATGTGTATCAGTGGCGTGCGATGAGTCCAAACTCAAGGCAAGCTTTGATAAATAACGCAAATTTTATAATTATCACAAAAAATACAACCAACCAATTCGTTATGTATAATTGGTAAATTTATATGCTTAAATCAACGTATGCTGTTAATCGTTATTGGTCTATTAGTTTATTAAAATGTTTTAAAACAAGAAATTGAAATATCCATGTTTTGGTTTAGATATCATCATATCACCATTTGTTACACATATGTGTTAATTGATAAAACATCGTTTTTATGTACGACAGACTAGTTTTATTTAAAAAAAAATCAAAAATTAATAGAAATTAAGTGTTTGTAAGCACTTTCGCCTTTCAATGGTTTATTCACACTGTAGAACAATGATGCAATCCCCTATTTGTCTAATTTAATTTTGGTTGATTCTAAGACAGTCATACTTAAATCTTTATAGTCTAATCTCACTCGAATTCGATAGGGTTGCATAATATTCAATCAAAATTCAATTCAACTATAACCATTCGCGTCTCTGAGGTACGGCAATTGTTTCTGCACTCCAATCTACGAGCTGTACGGAAATACAGTGGCGTAGACCAGGCAGTGTGGGGTTCAATTCCCGCTGGGGGACTGCAATCTCCAAGTTGGGCCTCGCGAGGACTTTGCTCCTTTGCGGTGGGAAATGCCTCTAAATTTATGTCCCACTATAAATTGAAAATTGCGCCATAAATTTTATACGTTTTACTATTTTTAGTTTTTGACATTTTTTAAAAATATCAAATTTACTATTCATACGCTCTCGTGAGTAAAAACCTAAAATTCAAATATAACTTATTTTATGAAATTCAATTTTAACGATGAATAGGGAAAAATAATTATGTGTGCATGAATGCTCAGAATTCTCTAAAAACTTTGAGCTAATAAATAAAATAAAAAAAAAATATATATATATATATATATATAATACATCATGTCTCGCGAACAACTCTTAAACTCCAAAAAAAAAATAGTGCATCAAATAAATTTATTTTATTTTTGATAATAGGTCTTTCGTAATCTCTGTATAATAATATAAATAATGAATACGAGTTTGTTTAACATTGACACTATAAATATTTTCAGAAATTTAATTTAATATACATAATGTCGAAACACATGAAAGCTTTCCGTGTAAGTAAAGATGCAATGTTTGATAACAAAAGGCTAACTCTGACCTCTGAGCCTGCACAGCTGTCTCTGGAAACCTGTATATATTTTAACCAATGCATAATTTATTGTAAAAAACAAGAATATTTAACAATTGAATTTAAAACGCAGTCTTTCACAACAGAAAATCAGTGCAGTACGAAAATAAACTATACTCTTCTGAAAGTAACAGAAGTTTTTTTTATAAAATTGAATTTATGAAAAATAAATTTCTATGTTCATACATTTTTTTATCCAAATTATATTTATATAAATTATTAAAAACACCACAATTTTAGTTCAAAAACTGTATTTATTTAATATTTGTTTTTGATTAAAATACCTAGATAATGGCTTAATTTGATATTAATTTTTTAACTTGTCATAAGCTGCTCTATAGCTATTTAATCTTACGTATATACAAATGTGTTTTTTTTAAATCAAAGTGGTAAAGTTCAATGTCACAAAATACGCTTATAAACACAATAACATTAAAAATATTATTGTAAGATTTTTACACTTTATAATGTCAAAGCACTATAAAAAAATTGAGCCTGTAAGAGATATAGAAAGATTAAAAACATAGCTGCCATGAAAATCATTAAGCCTATAGGTAATCAACCCTCGAGGTGTATTTGAAAATTTCTTTTACACAACTTCTTCTGGTTTACACTTAAAAACCAGATATGGCAGAAGGCCGCAAGTACGAAGAAATGAAGTTGATAGTCTTCTTGATGAACCAAAATTCATAAAAGGATACTCAATGAAGTCCACGAGCGCCAACCAAGCTCGAAAAATTCACGTAATCTGAAATATTTTTATTTTATGCACGCCACTGGAAAACAGTTACCTGAAAAATAAGCCATAAATTGCGCTCTTCCCAGGTGTTGCCATTATCAATTCAATTTAACCGCTTCGGTCATAAATCACGCATTAATAAGCTTAGACTGTTGTTGGCTGACCCGGGCTCTGGGCTGCGGATTGCCCTCTGGGGCGGCGCACCCGTCAAATTTTATTACTCAAGTACCCGCGGAGAGCATCTGCTTTCTATTTTTGTAAGTTTTGGAATAATTTGTATGGTAATGGCGTCGTGTGGTGTACAAACTGACGTAAGCGCCACGACAGATTTTGATGGGCTATGTACTTATACTTCAGCAATTGATTCGATGCCATTGGGCAGCAGCAATACGGAGACTTTTCTTTCCGACCCGAGGATCCACTACACGACTACACTATTTTCCCCTTAGAAAACCATGAACACTGGTTCAGCATAAGTATATGCTCAGTGAAATAGTCGACAGGCACTTGATGAAGAAGAAAATTAGACTCTATTGGCCAATCGGAAATTGGTTGCACCTGGGGACTGAGGAAACCATGAACACTGGCCCAGCCTTGGAGAGGCACTTGATGAAGAGGAATCGATTCAAAAATGAACGAGAAAAATCATAAGAATATATTTTATATATTGCTCATGTAAACTTATTCATACATATGCAGTAATACCGCGTTATAAGCGGTTTCACTATAACGCGAATTTCTTATTTTAAGAATGTCGTTGGGTGTTATGAAAGTATTTTACAAGAACGTAAAAGAAACGTTACCCAAAAGACAATATATGTATTTTTCAGTAAAAATAACATGTAATACTGCATAAAGTGTTCTTATAATTAAAATGATTGATTCAAATGAAGTTTTGACTATGTATGTATGTTTAATCGAAAACCCCGATATACGCGAATTTCACTTAACGCGATTTTTTCCAAAACGTATCCCTTGCCTAAAACGGGGTATTACTGTACATGCATATACGTTTACTTCACAACAAAAAAATCCTCTAAAAATGTTGATTCATAAGCACAATGAAACAAATTTAAAGTACTTTAAAACAATCATTGGTAAAACTTTAAATAAACCACGCATTGGTGCCGCACTTGCATGTAACGTGTAAAATTCTTGTTCTGTTATTGGCAAATCACCGTATCGTGATAGTCTTGTAAGTGTGGGTCCATATTATTGTAAAATAAAAAAAAATAAAAAAATTCTCGTCACTAAAGTAAATCGATTACTATAAAATTTTGGTATCATTGGTATTATAAATGTGTTTAAAAATCATAAGATTTATTTAGAACAAATATGGGTTTCCGACGACTGCTGAAAAGGGTAGTATTGCTTAGCTTGCTTCTTTTGCAGTCGCTGATTTAACCCTTTATGCGAACTGAGCGCCACTCAAGAGTTTTCAGAGAAAATAGACCCCATTTAGACTCCGGGAACGTCTAAATGCCAAGAAGAAGAAAATGCAAATGTACAAATCTTCAATATAAGTTTAAATGATGTACTATTCTTTAAAAATGTTGCTTCATTAATTACACTGAAAGTTAGTAAAAAATGTCGTTTACCCTGAGACATTTGTTTAAAGTTTGTTGCTTGCAATTGTCTGGCATTCGAGTAACTATCTTAAATATTTAGTAAGAATGTTTTTAATTAAACTTAATGAAGACCTAAAAATCCCTGGATTTCACTAAGCCACCCTTTTTACAATGCGTATTTATTTTATCGCCTTAACGTGCGTAATAACATTAACAACAATTAAATTATAAAAGTGGCTTAAGAGCATATAATAAACAAAAAAAATAATAATATTACTGAATACTTATATAAAATTTTAATTGGTTTTCCACAGATATTCAGTCAATTTTATTTAGATTGCGTAGTGGGGTTTGCTCAACAAATTTATATGTAAAGTAATTTTTTTTTTTAATAATATTTGTTATTTTTATTTGCCTTTTCTTTTCATTTCTAATTTTAATCGCTTGATAAAATTCTTACACAACATTCAAATGTTAATAAATAAAAATCAATACCAAAAACGTCACATTTATTTAAATAACACTACGTTTCGTAATAATTGATTTTTAATTGAATGAGTCACTAAATAATTTTAACAAATATATATTTTATATTTTAATATAAATTAATACGAAATTTATATTTTTGTAGACTACCGCCATCTGTGAACAAAAGTTTATAGCAAAAATTAAGGGTTCTTGTCTTTGCTAAACAGGATTTTTTCTTGTAATTTTAATAATAAATATATTTATTTGATTAAATTATAACTAGTAGTTATTTTTTGCATGAAATATATTTTTTAACTTTCTCTTATTAGTGCTATTTTTTTTATTTTTTTTTTAATCAATGTTTAAGAACCTTGATTCCTTCATTCATTTATTCTAAGATATCCATGATGACATAATCGAGAACGAAGAGACTTTTAGTAGTTGTTCCAAAAATTAATGAATTAAGGTTCACCAAAAAGTATACTGGAAGAAGCAACGTGCATTTTAAAGCAACTATTAAAAGAAAATGCTTATTTATTATCATGACTCACTGAATTTGGATAAAATGTTCCAATAAGTACGACGATTATTTTTCTCGCCTTAAAGTATTATTTTTTTGATTAAGTCGCCACAATACTGAGATAAATTACAACAAATATTTTTTTAATTTATTATTTTTACCACTTGAACAATTTTTGATAAGCTGCGATCAGTCATAATCCAGTCCAATAAAATTCCAATAAACTTTAATAAAAAGCTCGTTTCCACAACTGGGCTCAATGGACGTTTTAATTCTCAGCTGTGATATTGGATACTCCTATTTATCATTATTTTTTATCATCGAGTGCTCTCTCACCCTTCTGCTCCCCAACCCTTATATCATTCAACCATTAAATTTTAATGCACTGCTACAATTGATCAAATTACCGCAGGGGTGTATTATACCCGTGAAGGTTATTTTATGGTTAAGATGAGCATTGTTGATCCGAAATGTTGCTTTAAGCATTTGGCGACGTTTGCAGCTGTTCATCTCAGGAATCCCACTTTTTTTTTTATCCAGAATTCACAAAAATACTAAACCTATTCAAAAGTAACAATTTCACAAAGAGTTTTCATTTCAAAATTTATGATTCTAAAAAATAAGGCTTTTTTTAAAATCATAAAAATATAAATTTAAAAAATATTTCCAACATTATGATTACATATTACGTAATGAAATAATTAGATATTTCTAAGCTTTGATCACATTTTATAAAATCACTTTAATTTATTTTAATAATTATTATTTTTGGCAGCTCTACCAACACTATTTTTTCGTGATTTTTTTTTTACATTAAATCTAAACATTAGTTTTTATGTACTAAATTAGTAACTCTTCAATAAATTTCTCAATTGATCAATTCACGAATAGCTTTGTTGCCACCTATTTTAAATAATAATCTATTTAATACACAAAAGCATTTAGCATGTATTAATAGGCGCTATTTACCCAAGGGACCTATTATAAATAAATGCAATACTGTTTCTACAATACAATAAAATGAAAATAGTACAAAACGTTTATATAATGTTTAACATGTGTGTTCTTAAGTTTTGACGCTTGTTGTATTAAAAATATAATGCTGCGTTTCTTCTTGAAAACCTCGACGTTTTGGTCACCGTACTATAGCCTTTTTCAGCGGTTTGAAATTCAATTAAATGATGACTTAAGATCAACACATCCGAGATATCATCATATTTAAGAATGTATACCATGCATCACAACTCCGCTTTCAAAATATTATCACTGGATTGTAAAAACCATGACGAAATATAAAACCCGAACAAATCAACCCTACGAGAGCTTTCAGGCTTGGGGTGCGTAAGGTTGAAGCGATAACTGAAGTGCTATTATTATAACTGAAATATTATACACTGCAGCTTCGTAAAAAACATCCCTTATTGAATTGATGCGCCGTCTTCCTGCGGGGAATAAAATCCCCTTTTTACGGTTTGACTCTTTTTGAAATTGTCATAACTTTTTTACCCCGTATGGGTACTTTTTATTGCCACAAGGCCCCTTCGTATTGTTTGATAAAATTCATGAGAATAAAAATCTGTTTTGAAGAGTTTCGATGCGGCATTATCTAATATACTAAAGTGTTGTTTTAACTGGTTTAAATTGAATATATGAATATTACATGTGTGTGTATTGAGAAGGGCACTCCTTCACTCCGCTGGCGCGCAATGCATTAAGTTAACAATCGGCACACCTGAAATGAATTATCATTCCAGCAGGCAAATCCATCACCTGTTTCAAACGTGCCAAACTTGGAGACACGTGGGGCTTGCAAAGCCACAATCGGCATGGAACTCCACGCGGGATGAATACAAATCCCATGGAGTGGCTTCATGAACTGTGGACGTGATGGTGACAAGGTGATTTCATTTTTATTCTAATCTCGGGGAACCATCATACAGCAGCGGAGAGGAAGCGGCTGATTTCACTCGCGAGATTGCAATCGTGCTTATTTTATCGCTCGCCTATGAAATATTTCCTACGTGAGGCAGTACACTTTTTATTTATTTATGTATGCAAATAATTTTAAAAAAGTCTATCTAGTTATACAGGGTGTCCAAAAAGAGTATCGGGTGAATGTGAATAGTGACCGTTATTGCGATATGCTGCGAATTTTTTTGGGCCCAGAGTTGCAGGAGTTTCAAGGTTTCAACTCAAGAACGTGGTTCCACTTGCCATACATCCAATCAATCAATTGAAGCTGTTAACGAATTGTTCCCTAATAAAGTCATTTCACGTAGAGGTAACATTAACTGGCCTCCCGGAAGCCCCGACCTTAGCCCTCTTGATTATTTCGTATGGGGATACCTTAAAGTAGGGTTTATGAGAATAATCCGACGAACTTAATGGAGTTGAAACAAAACATCAGGTCAGAAATGGTAGCAATATCGAGGGCTATGTGTCAGCGTGTTATCAGCAATCTTCGTTCCAGATAAGAAGAGTGCCAGCAGCGTAACGATCACCATTTATATAACATCATCTTTATGAAATAATTTTCCCTTTTGTATTCTTCTAATCAACAATAAAAAAAATACTTAATTACTAGTAATTTTTGTTTTACTGAACTAACAAATACCCTATACTTTGTTTGGACACACTGTATTTATTTTTAAATTCTCAAGTACGAGTATATTGGCAGTAAGACTTAGGAATTTAAGTTTACCTGGTAAACTGATAACGAATTTCAATAACACACTTCTCACGTTTTACAACCCACACATGTTTTTATGCTTATAATAAGAAGCAGTAAGGACTCGTTCCACGATTACCTTTTTAAGCAGACGTCAATCAATCCGAATACCTGCGAGACACATAATTAATGCACAAGGTGTTAATGTTGCCGTTAATAATTAAAAAAACAGTTAATTTTAACGCCGTTAGATTACCGGTGATTCATGGGTTCTTTGTTTATATTATTATAGGCAAGTATGATTTAGATACGATGATTGTTTATAAGAAGTAACGGATTTACATATTAGGAATAATTTAATAAGGAGAACAACAATTAACAGGTGAGTGCAAGTCTGCAACTTTTGGAATCAATTACGTCTCCGGGTAATTCAAACAAGCAATTGAACTAACGACTTAATCACAAGATAATTTTAAAACGTTTTCAGTAGCTTAATTATTTTTTTTAAATATATAAAATGCGAGCAAGCATCGAGTATTTTAAATCACGCAATACATCTTTGCTTGACTGCACGCCGTTGTTAATTAAAGGTGAGAATGTTTTGAAAGTTTTTACATCCATGCATATAAACTTTTCTTGAAAAGCAAACAATGCTTTTATCTTGTCTCTTCTCAAAGTTTTTTTTTTATGGAGGAGGGTTGGCATTTTAGAAATTGTTTATGACACGGTGTTGGCAGTATATAAAGAAAAACGAAAGACATTAAGGGTAGGTAAGAATAACTTGTCGAGTAAATGGCACTTAGTGTGAGACTTTTAAACAATGCCGACACTAACCTTAGATAAAGCATTTCTGTAAATAAATCAAACTCATAAAAAAAAGCATAAACGTTGACGTGTTATTAAATATAGTTTTAATAAAAACCCAGTTTATTTTATATATATGCTACTTTTATCAATGTAACGAGATATTCGTTTTGATTGAATATTGATTATTACTTTAATTTAAAAAGATATTTGATGTAATTCCACTTCGTATCCGTCTTAAAAAATAACGTAAAATAAATTAAAAATAATAATAGGAATGCGGTGCTATTGACCTAATTTTAGTATAATTACAAAACCACACAAAAAATGTAAAAGCTGAATCGGATTCTAATTAGTATTAAGCATTAAAAATACGAAAATATGTATTGAATTTTCAATTCAAAACTCTGCGTAGGCAGAGTAGGTCTAGAGGAGGAATCAAAACAATGTTAATTTTATTACAAAATTTGAATAAAATCCACGGGGGCGAAGCAGAAGTAAAAGAATATCATGGCTCGGAACGCCCAACTAATCGCCGACCCCACTAGCATTAGTAGTTATGGATGCTTTATGCATACATAATTGCGTCTACGAGCCTCCATACAAATACTCAAATAAAATTAAGCTTATAAATTAAACATACCTTGGATATTATATAACCTACTGTGTGGCACCGACCCGGGCCGCTGCAGTGGTTCTCGATGCTTGGGGCGCGGCTTTACAGTTTTCGTTTTTATTTTTAATATTTAATACTAGATTACTGACAATGATACTTTCAACGTTTGTCATTGTTTTCCATTTATTTCAATATTTAAATAAACTTTTTTTGAAAAAGCTAAGATTATAAATTAATTTTTTTTTTTTCAAATTTTTCAGTCTTTTAAAAGTACTTAATATTTATATATATTTATTTTTAATTAAAGTGCCAAATGATATAAATGAATTAACTGGTTGATTTTATCAGTCGCTAATAATATTTTTAATCAGCATAATAATTATTTTATAAAGGACGTACAATTTTTTTATATAATGTTTTACAATTAATCTTTTATATTATAAAATAACTTCCAACGTGTTTTTCTATAATTAATTTCATGACATTTTACTTGGTAGAAATTTAATATTTTTGACAGAGAGTACTTTTTTGAATAAAACTCTTGAGTGATTTTCCACATGTTCATTTTTATTTGTGACCGGTTTCGCCAACCTTTCAAGTTTTTATTATCAAACAGAGTGTAATAATATTGAGCAATTAGGTAAACAATTATTAGAGAAAGAGGTTGTTAGAAAAAAATTGCAATTATATAGAATCTTCCACTTGTAAGGTACAATAAAATCACATTACCCCTTACCACCGGACAATCACTCTCTCTTTTTCTAACAACCTCTCCCTCTAACAATTGTTTGCCTAATTGCTTATTATTATATAAAATCTTACTCTGTTTGATTATACTAACGTGAAATGTTGGCGAAACCGGTCACATATAAAACATGTGGAAAATCACTTCATTTTTTTCAAAAAAAAAATTTACTTAGTGTCTTAAGAAACACATTATTTTATCCTTAAATCCATTTAATGATTTAATTTAATTTTAATATTAACATTTTTGGTGGTTACTTCATATATCACGCAACAGAGTTTGACTTCCGCTGAAGTATTAAAAGACCGGCGCCACACAGAGCGACCACAGCGGGCGGTCTATATCATATACAAGAATTAGATATGCTCACAGTACCGAGGCGGAGTGTATTTTTGTAATCTTGTACCCCCAAATATCGATATTTGTCAAAACTAACGACCGGCACCGATTCCTAATAAATTTAACTATATCTATGTCGTAAAACGAACCTTTAAAATGAACATTCTGTATTTTTAAGACACATCATATACCTATTCGGTTAAAACGTAAAAATCACAGAATACTTTTTTTTGCCGTGGCGTGCTTTTATTTAAACAACAAGGCATACTTTTTTTATGTACAGTAGAGTAAAACTCATATTTAGTTTAAAAACAATTACGCAAGCTTTGACTTTTCTACTACTGATATCCCCAATGGTCTTTTAAAGCAAAACTTTTATTTTTATATATTAGTAGACGTGCCATGTATTACCTGAACACTTAAAATGTAAAGAAATATTATTATATTTTTGTTGTTATAATGTTATAAACAAAAATGTTATAAGCATATATAAATACACAAATATTTGATATACTCTTCAATGCGTAGTTTTTAGTTATTAGTATCAGTGCTGGGGTCATCTTCGGAAATTTGTCGCGGCATAACACCCAAGAATAAAAAGCAATTTATGTTCGCACTGATGATCTGTTTACGTGTGAGTATTGCATGATGAAGCCCAGAACCTTTGATGGCTCTCGGGACGTGCTCACTGCTGAGGGTGGAGCACTGAAAATAAAGAGGGTGAACCGCCCCCGCCCCAATCAGCCTTCGTATAGCAATCTACACCAGAGCTTTTACAAGCACTCTGCGCTTGTCTGCGGTGTTAGTTGTTACTTTACCCCTTTAGATCTGAACATGTAACATGTGTTATTGAGAGACAAAAATAAAGAAAGAGTTTTGCTATATTAGATTTAAATTTAAATTTAAATATAAAAAAGTATGACAAAGAAATAAATATAAATAAAAAGTTCTTTTTCTATATATTTTGATGATTGTGGACAGGTGAATAGTAAAAGAATTATACATGTTAAATCACAAGTAAAACTAGCAAAAATTTACGCTGATCTATGTCTTGTATTATTTTATAAATCTCTCTTTCTAAAACCAATATACATATCATCGACACCATCTGCAAATGAATTTAAAAAAATACTGAAATCGAGCAAAAATGATTGTTCTCACTTTTGATATTTCAGATGTTTACTGCAAAATTTAATTCTTCATAATCAAGTGTCTCTCTTTAGAGGATTTCTTTGAGCATATACTCATGCTGAGCCAGTATTCATGCTTTTCTATGGGAAAAATAGTGTAGTGGGTCCCCGGGTCTTTATATTGGGCTGCCCAATAGCATTATTTTATAATCCTTTTCTTACCAAAATCTGGCGTTAAGATCTGATCTCTAAAAATTTTATAATTTAATTCAATTGTACGTACCCTTCTAATTCGTATATGTATTTGTTTATTGGCTGAACTTCAGCCACGCTCGAGGCTTCTTCTTGTACTGTGTCAACAAGAAAGCGAGCTAAGGGACAAATGAATCGCACGTGAGTTCCCTTCTCTTGCTCCACGCTAACTAACTAAAAGGGGGAGGAATTGATCCTTTCGCGTAGCATTTATTTCCAACATCACTGTGTACGATAATTTATTATAAACAATATACATAATATTTATAAATATACAGATAAGATTTACAAAATATAATTTAATCAGTAAAATATTTTTTAACCTAAAAGTTAAAATTGTATTCAAAAAGTTCGCGTCTCTCCCTTTAAAATTCGCCGAGACAATGCCAGGCGAGTGGCTCGCCGGGTCGGATTTTTATTTAATATATAATATATACAGGGTGGCCCCATTTGTCCAAACAAAATCTGCACAAACACGGCGGCGGGGCTAACGAGCTGGTCTCGTGCAAAATGTAAATTGTTTTTGTGCAAATCTTACCAACGAACTTTACTACTGGCTTTTAAGACAAACATACAACAGAGAAAGATAAAAGTTTTGTGAAACAGACTTGGATTTTATTAAAAAATTTACTTGGAGAACTTTTCTCTTCCTTCGAATGTATTTGATAAATTTATACTGTATTTGATTTATAGTATAGTTTAAAATACCTATAAGCGTTTGAAGACTGAATTAGATTTTTTGTACTATTTCAATATTGACAGGTAATATATTTATCAATCTTAATAAACATTTTGCATTTTTTTTTAAACATTCTTGAATAAAAAAAATAAAATAATGTAAAAATTTGCAACACTTAATATTTTTTTTATTATCAGCAGCAAATGTTATGCATGAAGAGAAAGAATATTTTGTTTAGTTATAATTTTTTTTATATTTTGTATCCATGCTATTTTTTTAATATATTCAAAGGTTTGCAACGCCTGCTAGGGGGTAATCATAATTGTATTTGTCTACTTAGTCTGAAGCTACGGGGACGGCGGTGCTCCACGTGAAACACCCAGTAGATAAGGCCGAGTAAGGTACGAAATGCTTCCTTAGAGAGCTGGCCCAGTGCAAGGAGCTTTTAATCATACATTCATATATATAATAATTCTAAAAATAGCAAAGAGAAGCATAATTTATAAATTATTCAGAAAATCTGCTAAAAATTATTTTCAAAAAAATACATGCGAAATCAATATCAATAAAAAACATATTTAACGGTATTGGAAACATCAAACGTGATGGGTGGTAATTGTTTATAAACACACCCTTATCGTGTATTTTTTAATACATATATTTATTAAATTCCCATTATGACCAACTCAATCTCTTGTATGTTTTTGAAATATTATCTAGATTTAAAGGTTTTTATATCAATGCAGCATTTTTATCGTTTTATGATTTGACGCGTTAAATTGAATTTATAAAAATATTGATATCATATAAATATGTGTTAAAAAATATTCAGTATTGTTTCAGTGCGGACCTATTTTTCATGGTTGCACATCCTTATTCCAGGGGCGGATCACGTGGCCAAGATTAGTCGGTGAAATTAAATTACAGTCGGACTCAGTGCTTGTGATTTCCCTCTGAGATAGTTGGTGACATAGAACCTCCCCCGCCTATGATAATCATCATCAGAACAACATTCTTAGACAAATCGCATGAACAGACTCCATTATTTTGGGCAACATATATATTAAACAATAAAAAAGTTCAGTTTAGTAAGTTTAGCCCAAGATCGAGAAACTCATGGTGAACCCAATTAAAACATATTTAATCAAATAACACCCTTAAGCCAATTCCAGTACCGAAATCGGATATTTGTAACGTTACACAGTTAATTAATTCCCACCTACGAACTACATTCCTATGTGTATTTCAATTATCAAAATAATCTTTGGGATATACTCCGTATAACCCAAGTATTGTTACAATAAAAACGGGGTGGGGGAAGCTTAATTCTTGGCACCGCTTAAACAAGCTAATTTCCAAAATAATAAGTCAACCGCAATTTGCTGTAATCTGTCCATTTTTTTTATGAAACAAACAAACACAATGGCCGGGAGCTTTAGCTTCCATTATGACGTCACGGTAGATTTATTTCCCGCAGCGAACACCGCCAAACAATGCCAAACGCCCTGTGAACGCCGCTTTATGTTCTGATGACGTCACAGGACACATTTACTATTTTTGCTACAACCCCGGGATTAAAAAAAAATCATTAAAAAAAAAAATATTTGTAGTAATGTGGTTTGATGATGACATTACCGTGGTGTTGTGCTGGAATTAAAAAGCCTTAAAATTTATAAAAAAATAAGTCTTTGGAAAAGGTAAAAACAGAAATAAAAGTTTGCTTAGTAATTTATCACTGAGTGAATTGAAAATGTCATATTTCATATTGTTACTGTACAGTAATACCTCGCTTTACGCGAGGGATACGTTCCGGAAAAAATTGCGTTGAGTGAAATTCGCGTATATCGGGGTTTACGATTGAACATACATACATAATCAAAACTTAATACAAAAAAATACGAATCATTTGAATCAATCACTTTAATTCTAAAAACACTTTCAGCTGTATTACATTACGTTCTTGCAAAATACGCTGTTTTAAATAGTTAAGAGAAGTTAATGACTACATTATGTTCATAGACATTCTTATAATAAGAAATTAAGGGGGGGGGGGGTCGCGTAAAGCGGGGTATTACTATAAATATAATTTTTAATATAACTCATTTGATAACTTTAGATAAATTAGCTCAAGATAACATTAGATATCTGGATCGCACATAAAATAATACGTACATTAAATAGCTTATAAATCCACAAAATTATATTAAGATAGATTAAGCAAACTATGACTTTTTAAAAATAATTAACTACCAAGCATTTACGAAGTGTATATTGATTGAAAGATGTATGACGCTATGCCGCGTAATTGAGCAAAAAGCCCATTCCACCCGAAAAAACAATCATTAATCATGTCACTCAACAACGCAAGAAGGATCGCAATGAAAAAGCCCGATCCGTAGACAAATAAGATATAATCAGGAGTTGCGGGAGCCGTCCTTTTTGTGGCGTGTCCCGTGTCCCGCGTCCCGTGTCCCGCGTCCCGTGTCCCGTGTCCCGTGTCCCGGGGGGCGGGCGCCCCGGGCTCGAGACAATGCGACTTATTGTCTCCTCCGGCGACGTCACGCCACCGAAAGGAAGACCTTTGTCCCGGCTGTTGCGGAGACAACAACACCCCTGCCTGACTTATTTGGACTGCTAACTGATAGCATCATTTTTAATATCAGGTATTTTCACAAAAAAAACACCTGTTATTAAAAAATATATATGTATAAAGCAGCTATGTTTTATACACACTAGTGTCTCTCAGCTACAGAGACGTAGTGGTCATGAGAGTTACGGCTCCTCAAATGCCTCTTGATGTAAAAAGAAAATCGGTTTTACAATTGTTATCTTCTTGAAAACAACACCAAAGCCGAGCTTCTGATCGCTTGCCCTCCTATTCACTTTGGAATTCTCAAATCTGCAATTTATATTTTCAATGCTACTGACTCTATTTTATACTTACTGATATGATCTGGCACATTAGTTCACACATAGAAGATGATTAAAGAAATTCTCAGAAAAAATAATCGTGATTTGTGTGGTATTTGAACCCACATCCCCTGGCTTACATGGCCGGTGTACTAACCCTTGTACTAACAAATCACATCTATTAATCGAGAATTTTTAACAATCATACTCAAAAAATAGACATACGTCTATTTTAAACATCATTTTCAATCTAAGAGTGGACTCACGCCACTACTAATATAATTTTATTATCTATTCATATAAATGTGCTACGATTTATAAAATACTTATCATAACTATTTTATCCTGTACGTGAATAAAAAGAAGCATAAAGGTAAGTAAGAACTACCATTTCATATGTAACAGACAGAACGCGATGGGGACTACAGTTCCTGGCCCACATTCTCGTGCCAAAAGACATGTCTCCGCTGGAAGTTTCTGGAAGCCTCCTTTACGCTTCTGACTTCCTTCTGCACAGTGTTTCATGCAGATATAAGACAGACGTTTTGTGAGGGTGTAAATTATTCCAGAGGTACTCGGGGATCCCTCCAAATTAGGGTTGTAATAAGAGACGCGACGTGGGCGAGGCGGCCTCCACTATTATACATAATAACTCAATTTAACTTTTATTTGGGTGTTGGGTCAAAAGTAATAATAATTTTAAAAATATTGCTAAGAACAAAGCATTACACAATCTGCTACCTATTGTTAATAATATTATTTAAATATCAATTATATATACTTAAGGCAGTTACTTACAGCCTTTTAATTGTTTCAGGGTAAAATAAAATCTTGAAGATGTTGAAAAACTGGATAAAATGACGACTTTTCAAAACCAAAGTTTGTTAAAGGTTTTTTTTTTTAATTTTTAAAATAATATATCGCACAGGGTTTATATATAATCTTTTAATTTCAATTGAAAAAAAGACTTTTAAATATTTAGGACTCTTGGACATGACGAATCTCCAAATTCCTACACTTTAATCGGAAAAACACATATTTATCAAATTAATAGTAAATTTATAAGAAATAAAAATATATTGTGTTCAGAGGGATGTATCAAACTTTTTGCATTTAAATTTATTTGATTGGTGCAGTCGATTTTTCGCCAAACGGACTAGAAAATGATCAAAAAAACTCGATTATGGGACCTAGACCCTTAACGTGATACTTGCTTGAGAATCAAGATACACAAATGCAAAAAATAAATTCGGACTAAAAATGGTCACTGAGAAACGATTTAAATATTAAATGCGTGTATTATAAATATTAATATAATAATATATTTAAAAATTGACCTGTGGGGAAATGTCTCCCGGTTTAAATGGAGGATAAAATTAAGTCCCTGAAGAGTTTTGTCGCGCAGCCCTGGTTTAAATGGCGGGTGTGCGAGATAACGATGTTGTAAATTAGATATGCCACGTAAAGGTCCTTGGCTTCCTACCTGACATTTTATTTCGCTCACCTGCTGGGGGCTTTTATTTCAATTTGCCGTGGCGAAAATGCGCCGGTTTCTCCGGTAATATGCAATTAAATACGAATTTGCACGCTGCTTGTGACTCCGAACGCAGAAATGGACGAATTGATATTTGATGATTCTCAACCTGGAGGTCCCCGGTTCCATCCCCGTCATGATGGGTAAATCTTGAAATAATGTAATTGGCCTCAATGTATTAATTAGTTCAATAGAATTTTGAGTTTTATTCAATCAATAAATATTGATTAATTTTGTTAATAAAATTTATTGTTATCTAGAACAATCAAGTACTTATCATTTTCAATAATTTCAAGGATTTTCGTAAGATATTATTCATAACAACAATTTTTCAACGTTTTTTGCACAAATTGTTTTATTATATTCAAAAAATAATATTATTATTTCAAAGCATGTTAATCCATAACTTTATTATTATTCATAATTTATTTAAATCATGTGAAATTAAGCAAACATTTCGTATAAATCCAATAAGATACCATTCAATCTTGATCCAAGAATTTATTGAATGTAATACACATATTTTCCTCCAACGGCTTAAAATTAAGCTAAACATTTAACATCGTGCATCAAAATACTTAATCAATCTGATTTATCAAAATACCGGCATACGTAAGCGATGAATCACAAGATTTAAAAATCAGATTAAAATACAATAATTAATAATAGATAAGTCACTGGATTCTCCAGAGTTCAGCCAAGGGCAATAAATAAAGATTCCTGCTCCATTAAGACCAGGAAGGGCCAAAAAAAGATATCTCCAGCACATTCCAGATACTCCGGCCGGCCCTGGAGAAGGCAAGACTCCGGACCATAATTGTCGGGAGTCTGGAGCGGTCGGTGACAATAAATTATTCCCGATTTAAGATATACTGGGATACTGGGACGCGGACCCGACGTCCTGGATAAGAAGATGAAAGGGATCGAGCGAAACCTACAGAGCAGGGGTGGGTTGTTCATAATATATTCAATGGAAAATATTTTTTTTGCTTTTGTATCTTGCTTAAACTATTTTAAATAAATAGTTAACTTGGCGTGTACAGTAATACCTCGCTTTACGCGACCCCGTTATGCACGGTTTCACTATAAAATGTCTCGCGTTACGCGAATTTCTTATTTTAAGAATGTGTATGAACATAATTGACTTCTCTTAACAATTAAAAATAGCGTTGGGTGTTATGAACGTATTTTACAAGAACTTAAAAAAAAAACGCTACCCAAAAGACAATAGATGTATATTTCAGTAAAAAATAATATGTAATACTACACAAAGTGTTCTCAGAATTAAAGTGATTGATTCAAGTGATTCGTATTTTTTTTGTATTAAGTTTTGACTATGTATGTATATTTAATCGTAAACCCCGATATACGCGAATTTCACTGAACGCGATTTTTTCCGGAACGTATCCCTCGCGTAAACCGGGGTATTACTGTACAATTAATATTTATTCAGACCCATTGTATTTTTACAGTAAACAATATGGTTTAAAACAATTGATTCACACATTAATCGACAATACAGCTATCACAACCTGATATCTCTGCCAATAGAACTATTTGTAACTGATCGAATGTGTAATTGTTAACACAACAAATTTAAAAAAATTAATAAATATTTTTTTTAACGTTAAAGTCTTCATCATGCAATGTTTGATAAATAATATTACAATTCTACGGTAATTGAAAAGGTTGCGTCGCAAAGATTTGACAGCCAGTGCATATGAGACTGAACCTTACCAGTTGTCAATACATATCTAGGGTGTCCAAAAAGAGTATCGGGTGAATGTGAATAGTGACCGTTATTGCGATATGCTGCGAAAAATTTTGGGCCTAGAGTTGCAGGAGTTTCAAGGTTTCAACTCAAGAATGTAGTTCCAACAAGACCACTTGCCATATACCCAATCAATCAATTGAAGCTGTTAACGAATTGTTCCCTAATAAAGTCATTTCACGTAGAGATAACATCAACTGGCCTCCCAGAAGCCCCGACCTTAGCCCTCTTGACTATTTTGTATGGGGATACCTTAAAGTAGGGTTTATGAGAATAATCCGACGAACTTAATGGAATTGAAACAAAACATCAGGTCAGAAATGGCAGCAATATCGAGGGCTATGTGTCAGCGTGTTATCAGCAATCTTCGTTCCAGATTAGAAGAGTGCCAGCAGCGTAACGATCACCATTTATATAACATCATCTTTATGAAATAATTTTCCCTTTTGTATTCTTATAATCAACAATAAAAAAAAATACTTGATTACTAGTAGTTTTTGTTTTACTGAACTAACAAATACTCGATACTCTCTTTGGACACACTGTATTTATTTTTAAATACACAAGTATATCGACAAGTAAAACTTGGGTATTTAAGTTTACCTGGTAAACTGATGACTAATTTCAATAACACACTTCTCACTTTTAACAACCCACGCATGTTTTTTATGCTTTTAATAAGCAGCAGCAAGGACTCGTTCCACGGTTACCTTATTAAGCAGACGTCAAACAATCCGAATACCTGCCGAGATAAATAATTAATGCACAAGGTGTTAATGTTGTCGTTAATGATTTTTAAAAAAACTTGATTACTAGTAGTTTTTGTTTTACTGAACTAACAAATACCCGATACACTTTTTGGATCAAACATAATCTATATTATTTTTCACACATTGCATGTTAAAAAAACACTGATAATATACGCAATACTTAGCTTCTTCACACGCTGTACACTTAGTCCAAAAATAAAGCAATGCCCGAGTATGTCTGAAGAGCGATATTTCAACCAAGTTGCTGGCCCCTTTCCAGGCACCCCCGCGCTGCTTGCCCGCCCGCCTGATTTACGACGCGCACCCTCCAGGAGAGGGAGGCTGTGACGTCACACTGCATTGCTGGAGAGGCTTCTCGGCGTGTTGGGTAGGTCAGGTGCCTTTACAGACGCAACTTAGCACGACGCTTCTTTCCAAAAAGTACCAACTTTCTCGGCACTTATAATATCGCATTTTGACTTACAGAGGACTGACGCGTGTTTTCAGCGATACTATATTCCACAAGTGGCATATAAGTAAATTTTAAATAAAACTTAGAATTTAACCTCACTAATCCATCAAAATAATCAAGCAGGTTGGCATGCAGTATGATGCATTTGGATGCAATTAGATTTATTATATACGCTCAGTTCGATACGTCTTCAGCATATTCTATTATATATTGTATACAGACAAATCATAAAAGCGTGATTAGCTTTTCCAGATTGTATTCCAGTTCGGACCCAAAACATTAGATCCCAGGGACAAACTCGCACCTGGAATCCCACAAATAAGAGCACCGATATACTAAGAGGCAGTTATTTGTATATATATAATACTTAAGAAATATTTTTTCGGTCGTCTGCAAAAAGGTAACATAGCGTTATGATGATGATGAAGTGATTATTAGAAGACTGTTTATTTGTTTTGCCAAAAATTCAGTATTCATCTTACAGATATAAGGAAAGAGTGGAACAGCTGGCACAGAGCGCCGGGCGCTTGTAGACGGGTGCAGATCGGAGCCGGCGGGGGCCGTTAAGAGCGCGGAGCAAATGAGAGGAGGTCCATAAATTTGGAATATAAATAAAAATTCCTCATGAGCCAACAGCCCCGGCGGAGCCCCTCGCCAGGGAACCTGTGGGAAAATGGGCAAATGCTCGTAAACCTCCGAGGCGGTTCATGCTCCCTTTGAGCACAGAGGAGGGCGCCTCACCGGCGTGAGGAGCCCGCTGGGCCCACGAAGTGTACAGGCCACGGTGCAATTTTTAAATTGTTTTAATTTGTATTGATACGTAATATAATTTATCTAAAAACGAGAAAAGTTTAGTTTATATGTATTGTAGCAACGACTTCAAATAGACAATTGACAAGGAGATTACGTACATTTTTGGTTTATCTTTGATTGATATGATTAAGTACATTTTTTCATATATTGAAAAATGATTAAAAAAACTCTGAGAAAAATATCATCGTGACTTGTCTGGGATTAAAAACCCACATCTCCAAGCTTACATGGCTAACGGTGCTAACGAGCGAAATTTTTTAACAATCATATCCTATAAGGGAACCAACGTATTTATTATAATGAAAATAATAACTTTTTATTTAAATCTTCACAGTGAGTTTATTTAGAATATTGTATTTGCATAACTAGTTTCGACCCTATAAACCGGGTCATCATCAGATGCAAGACTTAAACTTAGACTTAGACATAGACTTTAAGTCTTGCATCTGATGATGACCCGGTTTATAGGGTCGAAACTAATTATGCAAATACAATATTCTAAATAAACTCACTGTGAAGATTTAAATAAAAAGTTATTATTTTCATTATATTAATGGATCTTCACCATTCAAATGCCTTGTCCCTCAACAACGTACTTATTATTCCAATCAAATATTGTGTGACTTGCAATACTAGACTTTTAAACCGAAGTACTGAGTGAAACATTTAATTTAATGGATGTTATTACTTTTAAAGTCTATTTAATTTAGCCAACACACGCACTTGTTATATATTGATTTTTTTGTGAAGACCGTCACAGTAAGTACGATTTTGCCTATACAGATGTTATTTTTTATTTATATGATTAAGCTTGTAAGCCATGTAAACTGTATAGGTCTTCATGTAGCAAATGTGCATAACTGACTGCGATGTAATATTACTTTAAGTTTACTTAGTCTTGCACCAGATCCTGTCGCGATCGCTCCACCCTCGCCCTGGGGGTGATTTTTCAGGGCACGTCCCTCGCACACGTGTTATTGCCTCCCTCCACGTGCGTAACAGATTTCTCGAGTTTCCTTTTGTTGCGTCCCTCAGTCCTGCCCACACCCTAACTTCCTTGTACCTTCTACCCGACAAGTGAACCTTCTGCAAAATTGATACTACGAATTTCCACAAATATTTCCTTACTTTTTATTTTATCCACCTTCGAGAGACGTTGGTACAGCAATATCAGACACTTTACAAGGTCTACAAGTGGTTCCACGTTATCTTATTTTTTTAAAATAATATCATGCGTTTTATTAAGAGTCTAAAGTAATTTGAAACACAGACTGTACACTATTACTTGCTGTTTACCTGCTGAAGACAGGCATTTCTTCGGTAGATTTAATCACTCACCTGAAACAAAAACAAGAAGTATTTTTATAAATAATATTTTATTTATTAACTCATATTTTTACTAAAAATATATTTATTTATTATATATATAGTCCTCCTGTATACAAAACAACTCCAAAACAAACTTTTTCTCCAGAAAAAAAACTTTCTTATTGTTTGTTACAGCCTGAGTTATATCAAAGTAATGCGCCATATAAAGGAAATCATAAACGAAGTAGAAGTGCGAGTGTTTCATTATATTCTCCCTACACCGAGGAATTGCTGTGCAAGATTCAAATGACACAAACAACACATAAAATGGCAATAAATCTCCATAATATCTTTCACGAAAAATACTGTTACACCCTTAATATTTTTTAATAAATCAACTACATGTGTTTGTTGTGTTTACAAATTTTAGACAAGTAAAGACGAGAAAACCTCTTTGAATTTTTTTTTCACGGTACATATGGAGCTTAATACACACAACTCGTCGGCTATGGTGGCCCAGCACTCTTACCAATTAAACTACAATAGCGATTTACTTAAACGATAATTCGACTTGTTATTTGCGTGTTTGAATCTTATCGGTGTTGTGTAAAAATCGAGGATTTTACTCATTATCTAAAATTATTTATTTTCAATATTTTTTTGTTTTTAAATAAAATGTTGGTGTTACTCTGTCAATACGTTTTATACGCGTATCTCGTGTCTATTATTAAGCCTTCTGCATCGAACTATAAATTAAACTATAGGAAGCTCTAAATATCTCCTAACTTGAAACCCCAACATCACGAAGCTATGGAATGTTAGTATTATATAAACAAAATTAAAATCGCTTGAATTCATAAGAGTCTTTCGCGTGCTACCAATTTCTGAAGACTTATTTTTGAAACAATATTTGATTTTCAAACTCAAAACAGACCATGAAATTATTAATACAAGTACAAAGGTGGAGACACAAGGTAAGGTAAAGATTAAGTGAAGTGCAACAGTTCAAATCTCGTCTGACCTCCTAAATACTGTTTCTAGACCAAAAATTCATTAAGACCTGCCACAGTTATATCGTGTACTCATTGGATCTTTTTAATAAATTAGTCATCGAGCTATTCTAGTTTAAAAAAAACACTATTATCAAGTAGATATATATAATAAATGTTACGTACTTTTAAACCAAGCTTATTTCCCAACCTCCAAAGTATTGATTCAATAACACATAAAACAAAATAATATCATTGAGATGTTTTTCATGAGATATAATCAATTGATTTATTTCTGAAAACATCAAGAAGAGTCAGATATGATAATGTTTGTTTTTTTTTTATATACGCATTGCAGATAACGTCACATAAATCTGAAAAAACTTTACGACTTACATAAGGATCGAACACCATCCCTTAACATAAAAGTGACACCCATACCACACTCAGGGAAACTTTTGCATACTGCTCTGCTTATAAGGTGTTTACCCTGTAAGATATTCATCCCTTGTTTCATCGCACCCGTATTTATTTTTTAACAGATAAGCTCATCTTTTGAAAGAACAAACCCTTGAAAAATGATCTTTTATTGAGAAGATCAGAGAATGCCAAAATAAAATAATAATCGTTTCAATCCGAGGATTTTATTGCTACAAAATATTGGAAACAACGTGAGTGCCTTTTTAAAAGTATATATCGTTTTATCAATTTATTAAAGTGGATGTTGTATTGTAGAATTATTTTTAAAGAAATGTATAATTTTAGATTTCTTCTTTTAGATATCTGCACTCGATGCACATCAAATATAAAGAAATAAAAACAACCACTATTTTCTGGATGGAGTATCATAAGTCTATCTACGAAACGTCTACATAACCATTTAAAAGTACAATTTATTTTGTTTTCAAAACAAACGTTAGTTCATCGTGTTCTCTAAACGTTAACTTTAATCAATCCGGACGGTGATCGTTTCACAAGAACAGTCCCAGTAGGACGAAAGCTCCGAAGGAAAAGAAATGTATATTTAAGCTCCAGAAGGGGAGAGCTTTCACCAGCAGTTGGGATCCGTTCCAGTCTCCCTGAAATAGACGCAAATTCCTGCAGGAATCTGTGATAAATGGCTGGACTGGGAGCATCTACTTCTGGATGACTTCTGGATGAAAGTAGAAGAGATGGAGTTGTAACACTTTGCAGGTTATAAAGCAGAATTTGACATTAATTAATACGTTTTAAAGCGCGCTGACGTGTAGACTGGCGCACGGAAATAGACTTTTCGGTTGATGTTTCCTTATTCAGTGTCAAGAAAATAAAAATTTGATATTTTAATGAATGGCACATTTATGAATATTTTTTTTAATATATATTTAGAAATTGAAAGATATAAACGTGTTTGTTTATATGAGCGTATTTAACACAAGAATTTAAATTACTAAAAATGCATGTTGTTTGTAACGTTTGAATAAAGTTAACGCGTGTTTTTTTTCTAAAAAAAAAAAAATTTTATCGATGTTTAATTTTTGAAAACATTAAACACTTTATGGTCAGCTTTTTCATTTATATTTTGACAATAAAAAAAGTATTTTTAAAAAACCTGAATATATTTTTGTATATGCCTTAATTATCATAATTTAAGATATTATCTTTGTTCGTTACAAATATAAAGTATTTCCCAAAAGTTTATCAAACTTTCCAAGATATGATAATAATCCTGTCGCCGTACTGCATTGATTCCAGAATTGACGATACGATTCGGGCTATTAAGTCCTCTAATGTAATTCCATTGAAAATTTGAGTGAAGCGGCCTACACTTGCCGCAACGCAAGCGACAACCGAACTTCTTACCCATTTTAACAGTTAAAAAATAATCCCAAAAAAGGACGCTATTGGCTAATCACCGTTCGGTGGTCGGTTGAGTTGCAGCTCGTGTAGGCTGCTCGAGGGATTTCCCCACAGTGGCGCAGAGGGGAAGTCGTGAAGCAGGATTAATGCCTCCATTCAGCCTCGCCCCGTAAAATTGAAAGAATGAGATTATTGTTGGGATGTTTATGGTTCCTTAGCCTTCGCCTGAATTATTAAGACTTAAAATATGAGAGGAAAGCGCGACTTTTCCCTGGCGATATTATTTAATCCAACCTACGAGAGCAGAAACTTTACTGCTGTGCGTGTTTTGTATATTATAAAGCACTGTGTGTATTTTTTTACATTTGAACGAAGATTCTACGCGTTCTTTATTTAAATGTTTATGTTCCATATTTGAATAAAAAAGATCTGTTTTTTATTTAAATAAATTAGTTGTGTTATATATTTAAGCCAAAACAGTTTATGTATTATACTTGTATGTTATTTATTTGATTGAAATCACTTTTTTATATGAAACGTATTAATACGCGAGGCATGTAATTTAAACGTTTTTTTAAATTTATTTATCAGCAATAAGATACTGTCTTTTTTGTATCTTATTTTTTTTTACTAAATATTTTACTTATATGATAAGGCATATTTTTTCACCTATAGAAAATGATTCAAAGAAACTCTCAGAAAAATGTCATCGTGACTTGTGTAGGATTTGAACTACATCTCCAAGCTTGCATGGCTACTAAATATTGATTGGCCCGGGCACATTGGTTCGTGTGTAGATTATGATTGTTAAAAATTCTCGATTAACAAAGGTGACTCGTTAGTACAAGGGTCAGTACACCAGCCATGTAAGCTTGAAGATGTAGGATCAAATCCTACACAAGTCACGATGATATTTTTCTGAGAGTCTCTTTGAATCATTTTCAACATGTGAAAAAATATGCCTTATCATATTAGTAAGTAATATAAGCCTGTAAAGGTAATTAAACAAACTTGATTGACGTTCAATCCACAAAATCGACATATATAAATATTTTAATTAAATTTAAAAAGTTGTAGAATCAATTAAAAATTTAAACATTAATTTAGCATTATATTGTTATTTTGAAGCCTTGGAGAACTTGAAACCCGGTTCAGTTCCTGATGATAAACTAATTCAATAGATCACTTCGATACTGTCGCTTCTGCTCTCCTGAGACCTTAAAGAGAATGACAGAATCATTAAGATAAACCGATCACATTTTAGCGTTTGTATCTCTGCCACGTATTCTTTCACAATCATATCAGCAACGAAATCAAATTCTAAAATGATTTATTCAAGTAAAGTTTGTTTCTACTCTATAGATTTATTTTACAAACAAAAAGTTATTTTTATTAATATCTACTTTATACAGAGTTTTAAAATTAAAAATAAAAACTTGTATTAATCCTGAATATAAAAAAACTGCAAAATAAATAAAAATTGAAACTCATGTGTGGAAATTTCATGACTTATTTTAAATATTAAGCGTATATGTAATAAAAAAAAGTTTTTTTGCGTAATAAAACGTCTCTTTCCATATTGAGAGCAGCGACTGTAATCCAAAGTCAGGGGCGTACTGATATTTTATAGCAGTTGAAAAATAATCTTAAAGAAGCTATTAAACTTAATGTTTTAGAAACGAAAATTAAATTTATTGCTGTCTGCTTTATATTTTCTCAATAAATCACAGAAATAATAAATTATTCTTAGTTTACTTTGAAACGAATAAAAGGACATATTAAAAATGTTTATTGCTATGTTTATAATTTTATTGAAGCACATTATTTTTGCTTATATAGTTAATATTTTGAACCGTGCAAATCGTATTATAATAAACGACGGATATAAGGGTAGAAAATAAATTTTATTTAAAAAATAAAACATATTTTCAAGCCTTGGATTATTTATATTAAAATTTTTAATGCAAGTATAATA
Source organism: Atopsyche davidsoni (assembly GCA_022113835.1). Classification (NCBI taxonomy): domain Eukaryota; kingdom Metazoa; phylum Arthropoda; class Insecta; order Trichoptera; family Hydrobiosidae; genus Atopsyche; species Atopsyche davidsoni. The sequence goes on along the minus strand of JAILWY010000012.1, from coordinate 1,504,764 downwards.
ACAGCAGCGGAACTGAAACTTAGATTTATTTTATAACTTTAAATTAAACCAATAAATAGCCATTAAATCCCTTTATAAACCCACCAATACATTTACCTTTCCTAACCTTAATAGGAAAAGTTGTAAAATTTGTAGAGTTTTGCGAATTAAATAGTCCGCATACACGGTGTTTCAAAGTCACAGAAACTCGAAAGGGATGCTGAATATCCAATTTTTGGTGAAAAGTTTTTTTATTTTATACCTTCACGGATAAATAATCCCGGAAATATTATTGGACTTTAATTCTCAAATGCAAGTGCAGGTTGGTTAAGAACTATTTTTCTCATCGTTTGATAAAATTAACTGAAAATACATAATACACGTAATGGTCCTGCGTGGGTTAGTAATGCATACTCATTGAATAAAATATTATTTTTCGTTGTTTAATTCAATGTTTTTTAAGCATTATTGCGAATTAGGCTTGATGAAATGCGTTTATAAAATATATAGATAACCTATTAATTTTATATAATAGATGTTACTTAGTTTTTTTATAGATTATGCTGATGTCTTCGACAACCAAAGAAAACCTTAATTTTTGTCGTATGCCTTCATTGCTAGAATACCAGCTGATAGGTATGGCGTTAAATATATATTTAAAAAAAAACACCAGCATCGTTTACATACCCAACACATATTTCAGGAGGCTTTCGCATAACGTGGCTCAAATAAAAACTCCCTAAAATAAATACAGACGTATTAATAATCTGAAGCATGTACTCGACTACAAACCGACAGATTGCGGTGCGCTGGAATCGTGGATATCCGTAAAGATTTCAGCTTTGAAAGCCGCCTGTCATTTATTACACGAACGAGCGGTAATTTATTCCATAAAAATGATAAATGATGAACATCAGACGAGCCGCGAAATTTAAATAAACGGCACGAAGGAAGTCGGTGCCAGGAATTCTCGCTGAAAATTCATCTGAAAATCGACTCGTGACGTCATCGAGTGCTGAAAAACTGTCGTATCGGACTTGCGGCTTTGCCTATTCGTGATGGGCCGATGAAGCAGAAACGTTTGATAGGCAGCTGAATTCTAAATGCTGTTACATTATTAACGATTGATTTTATATACAGGGTGATTCCAAATATGCTACAGACTTTTAAGCTTATTACTATCATACATTTCAATCTACTATAATAATAGCCATTGTGTGTGTGTATGTTTCATTTTTTGGTTCTCTATAGAATATCTTAAAAGATACAACGCTGATTTTTTGCACGTAAGTTCAGTAAGTTTTTCCGCAGTTATGTGCCAAATTTCAAGACGATAGGATAGACTAAACAAATAAAACTATCAAATATGCTTTATGTACGAATTATATGATTTTGTTGTTCACAGCAAGAATTCCAAATTTAGAATTTAAAAAAAAAAAAACAAAATATGATGCTTCTAAGAAATTTCCAGTTTATGTCAGCTTGACACAAGTACCAATTTTATTTTTTAGTTGCGTTAGAAATTATTAATCACACCATTAATAACTGAAAATGCCTCCTAAAAAAATAACAGCGTCTAAGCACAGCAAACCTAATTAAAAAAGAATAGCACAATTGAACGTGATAAAGACTGCATCTAATAAAGAACAGTGCAGTGAAAGTGACACGAAATGTGATATTTCCTAGAATGGCTTTGCATTCGAAATTAATATTCGGTTATTCAAAATATATGTGTACAAAATGAAATCAAATATTCATCTAATTGTCAGCCAAACATATGTTCAAACACTATTGCATCGTTCATCGAATACGTCATTTTATGACGGGCTACATTTCTAGTACATATATAATACATTCGTGATACCATGCGTATTTTCCAACACTACTACGTAATTTGATAGATCATGATTTCAGAGTGTAGACACACCAGGCCTTATCAAAAAAAAAAAAAAACGCCATGTTTATATTTAATGAATGATCTAACTTTTGAAATATTAAAAAATATTGTTTGAAAAATGTCTGTGATTTTTTCAGGCAGGCAAAAATTTCTGTATCAAGTTAAAAATCACCTTTTAACCTTTTTTTACTTTATTATTAATGAATATTTAATGTCAATTAAAAATTTTAATAACATGCTGAATTTTTTTTAAAAATAATGTGAAATTTAATTATTTCTCGATTTTATTTTCAGCGAACACTTAGGTGCTTCATTTATGGAAAATTACTATTATATTAATCATTTATTAAATACATTTATGACAAACCGGTCAATGTTTTGTTTTTAGTCTAACGAAGCCGTTGAATGGCTAAAGATAAAAACATTTTGACTATATATAAATATTGAAAGCTGAATCGTAAAAATATGAAGAGTTTTTTATAAAATATAAAATACTTCACATATATAGGAGGAAAAAAAGTTGGCAAGATAACAGGATAGATAACTTATAATTTATTTGAAATACACGTAGTAATTTATTTGAACAAATATATATAAATGATCTGGAAAGTGGAATGTAGCGATGATATTAATCAAATAAATATAAAACAAAGAGGATAAATAAAAATTAAAAAATAAATAAACTGAATACTACAACAGATAAAGCAACGTAAATAAAAACAAAATTCTATTTATTGTGTAGCGATTATTAAATATTTTAGAGATCTACAATACATAATTATCTTGCATAGTTTTCGTGTTTATATGTTTTAGTACTAAAAGTAAAATTCACAAAAGACTCGACAAGCTCGCCATGACATTTATTCATCGAATAAAAGTTTTCGCCCAAAAAGTTCAGTAATTAAACCAAATAATAATTTAATTAAAACTTTGATAATGGAAAGCTTATTATTGTACAAAAATATTTGTATTTACTTACTCGATCAATTAATTATAAATCGATTCGTTTCATAACTCGATGTGGTCGTATTAATTATACACTTTTAAAATGATTAACAATTTAATAAACCTTTTTCACGGTGTATATTAATTACCGCGAAAATTAATTTTTATATTAATCTAATTTAATTTAATAAATGTGTTCATACGCATGTGTTATTTTCCAAGTACTTTTGGATCGTCCAATTTGGGTTATTGTTGTAAGTTTTTATATAACGCGGAATGAATTAATCGCATTAGAGGAGGGTATTAAATTTTAGAGCAGTATTCAAATAAAATATAAGGATGCTAAAAGACGAAATAGCTTTTGATAAAAAGTCCTATTAATATTATGTAGATATCTCTTTAGGGGTTAGACACCCATTGTGGGCATTTTGCAGGATGCTGACCTCGCTTTGTTGTATTTTTTATGTGAGATTATTTGCAAGGATTTTCTTCAAAAGGATCCTTTGCTTTCCTTCTCCCCCGAACACTCGTAAAAGGCTCCTTTCAAATTTGTGAGTTTAGGTTAGGTTAGGATAAGTGAGGTTTACATGCTTCATTGACTCCTGCTCGTGGAAAATAACCGATCAAAACAACAATTCTGTTTTATTTTAAGGATAGGATTTTTTTTGTTGCAAATGCCTGCGATTGAATTCTTAAATTCCCTTGATTTTTTTAAATGTGTCAAAATCATCGCACACAAAAAATATTTTCACGTTTTCGTGAAGCAAATCGCAATCGAAACACTGTGTCTTATATTTATATTCATTACATTATTTATTAAACTACTTCCGATGTAGTCTTAAATATTCTAAGATATTCAGTTTTGAACTGAATTTTAATGTAAAAAAATTGTATTTATCTTAGACCTAAATTATTTATTTCCTTGAAAATTTTGTCCACTCTTGACATCGTTATCAATTTACCATCAAAATTTGACAATGTCATCAAATAGGTTTTAAAAAATATATATTATTAGTAGAATCCAGTTATAATATTATACATATATATATATCGCTTTCTACGCTATAATCTACATCCTCAATCATGATCAGGTAGTAAATGCGATACGAATTCCGGCGCAGCTGATATCGTTTGATAAGTGCGTAATTGGATACCTGCGAGCACGTCTGCATTACATTGCCCTCGACACTACGGAATTTCGTACCTGGCAACTCTCGCTAACTAACTACGACAGGTAATATAGTGGAGCAACGATGGGGGAGGCGTCGACCTTATCGCCGTGGTGGTATTATCTCGCGATTGCGCACTGAAAATTAATATACGCTCCCATTTCGTTTTCAATGGAATTCGTGTTTATTCTTGAGAATACATAAACTCTATTAATAATCTATTTAAACAAATATTATTTTGTCATACCCTCGATACGATCTATAGTATTTTTAGGGTTAGGTTATTCGCTGCGATAATCAAATGTTGCGTTTTCTATCTGCGGTGGCGTGTAGTTTTTGATATCAACATTTTAATTTAACTTATTACCTAAAATACATTGAAAACAATTAAAGAAAACTCTCAGAAAATATCATCGTGACTTGTGAGGGATTCGAACCCACATCCCCAAGCTTTCATGGCCGGTGCATTTATCCAACTATGCTAACGAGCCACTGCAATTTAGTGAGAATTTTTAATAATCATATTCTACATATGAACTAATTGTTGTTTCTTTAATTGTTTTCAATGTATGAAAAAATGTGCTTAATCACATAAACATACTAATACCTGCATGGGTAAATAAAAACGCATTCTGATTGACATTAATCTAAAATTAATATATATTACCTAAAACCTAAAATCTTTTCTTTTGAACATGAAAGCAATTTATATTTTTTAAGGAATTGGAAAAAATCATCATGTCATAGTCATGACTATTATAATATGTATTTTTAAATAATGCTGGGTGGAATGTATTGTGTCTTGAATACGATGTTTCTGAAACACGAATGTATAGTAAAATTATTTCGAAGCCCCTGGAGGCGCAGGTAAGTCGCAAGGGAATTATTATAAGCCCCGAGCAGACGCTTTGTATATCCCATCTTAAAAAATTATTGTCAATTATAATGGATGTTAATTGAACACACACATATAAATATTTATTGACAGTAATTATTAATTTGTATTCAAAAACTACTTTTTTTTCGTTAAACAAAACAAGCTCTTTCAAATCTAGAAGATAAAATATATTTAATTAATTAATTAAATATTGAGTAGTCTCTTTAGACATTCATAAATCTATGTAAAATAATCCTTTCAGGAAAAAGCTTTTTATGCACAAATTGTATATTATAAGCCAATTACTGGAGACGTATCAGGTCAAACTCGGCCATTAACGATAGAGTGAAGCCTCTTTGCTGAATCGAATATTTCCTTGTTGGCAAACCGATAATTGACTTACTGCACTTGCTCGCTAATTCCTCGATCCCTCTATGACGCTGTCTTTGAAGCAGTTAAATAAAGGTGTATAATGATCATGGTAGTCACGTTGTTTTTAAATTTTAATTTAATATAATAAATAGGAAGCGTAGTAACCCAGTAATACATCTGACAACCTGTCTTTGAGACATTGTCTTTATACTAAAGTAAGATGTGTAAATAATCCAGCAATACAACTGTCTAGGTGTCTTTGGGATTTCGCCATACTATGTAAGAATAAGTTGTGTAGTGACCCATCGATACCTTTATCACACAATCCTTACCACTCTTCGCCACAGTCCACTATGACCTGAGCTGGAGTGAGCTAAAGTAAGATGTGTAAATAATCCAGCAATACAATTGTCTAGGTGTCTTTGGGATTTCGTCATACTATGTCCTGAGTAAAATTAAGTTGTGTGGTGACCCATCGATACCTTTATCACACAGTCCTTACCACTCTTCGCCACAGTCCACTATGACCTGAGCTGGAGTGAGGAGTGCTCCTCGCAGTGGGTCACGTCCCGCCTGCCGCCGGCCCTGACCACGTGGTCGAGAATAACAACCAAGAAGCATTTTCCCCCCCAGGAGTGTCGGACTGCCCAGAGAATGCTAATCGGTCAAGTTAAACTGGACCGAACTAGGCGTGCAAATATATATATATTTTATTCAAAAAACTTTTTAGACAATGGTCTCAGCATTGGTACAAAAAACGCCACGAAAAAAAAAAAGAACCTTCAAACAAAATATCCTCATAAAAGAATAAACGGTCATAAAAACTTTTACACTTTGGTGTATGATGTCAAAATATTTTTTTTTTTTCTAAACCGGAACTCGCTTACCTTGAGTCACAACACGTCACTCTCGTAAAGCAACAAATCGAAGTACCAAAGCGTTATTTTTAGAAACAAATATTAATTTACCATCCCTATGCCTATACCATCACAACTAACTTCTCCCATACCTCCCTTAATGTATCTTTTTTATGGTTTTTGCATACATTCTACCACGCAAAGCGTTATTTTTTATCTTCCCTCAAACTTTGCTCGTGCCTGCCTTGATCCGGCTCTGTCGACGCTTCCAGGGTTGAATTTAAATGACCTTGTAAATCCCGAGTTTTGGAATTTACGGATTTAGGACACTTTTATGAAATTTCCTTAAAAATTACAATCACACCAGAATTTTATCTGATGAATAAAATACACCGGATTGTAACTTGCACTTATAAAATCATAAAAACAAGGTATTTTAAATTAATTTGCGTCACCAAAGCACCAAAGAATATCGTAAATAATGAGTTACTTAAAATATTTATGGTAGAAGCTCGACAGATATTAGTAACAGAAAATTTAAAGACTTTAAAGAATCTATATTATGATCGGAATTATTTTCATTATAGTGGGATTATAATTTTAAATTATGACAGGTGTAGATTATATTTTTCACGGTTCAAATTAAAAATAATTTAATCAACATTTTAAATATATAACCAAAACATAAACAAAGTCGCTTCTGTGCAAATACATTGCCAAAAATAATTTCACAAAATACTGAATTTATATTTTGGGTTATATTAAGTATTTATTTATACTTGTATTGATGAAGTACCAGTGGATTGATTGAAACATTCATAAAAGTTTGTCTTGCTTCATAAGCAATCATTTGAAAAGAATAGAATAATACAAACTGATATCTGTCAATTATGAGTGCACCATTAATATAACTTTATATTATTAAAAATAAAATCACATATAAAATTATCACATCAAACCATGATCTATAAAGTTTTTTTATTAATACGATTCAGAATGTTTCCCCTTATCGCGGATCTCCCAAATGGCCGACACGCTTGTTAGCGGCCATTTTAAATCACTAGCCTGCAATCTCGAATAAAACATTTATTTTGCATCTTGGAAAACGACCGATTAAAATCAGAAAGTAAACAAATAAAAATATATCGCCGTGAATGTCGTTTACGCCTATCTTGCATGAATTTCACGTTTGCTCGATTATCAATAATCAAATATGATAAGGTAACTATGAAACGATGAATTATTTACTGGCGTTACATTTACAAGATCATCCTGTTTTCTTTTATGTAAGTTTACTACTAACAGTCTAATAAAATATTAACGTTAAAAATATTATCACCGTACAACAATATTTTTAACGTCTCCCATTTCAGGATATTTTTCCACAACCCCATTACCATAATTATCGAATTTTCAATCTTTACTATTATACATCATTATAATATATATAATACTTAATAATTGTCAGCGCAGTCTCTTCCGTTAGCGAGTTTCCCTTTAATTGCTTCTACGTGCCCCGTCATCTTATAAGAAAAGAGATAAACTTTGCCCTCATTTCTATGAAACTACTTCATACAAGTGGGAGTTCAGAAGAAACTATGTCATATTCTCCAAAAGTACCAGCTGAGTTGGTTGACACAAAAGTACCCTACGATAAGCATAAAGTCGATAAAACTTGTGAACATTTACAATTTCCACAATATATACGTAAAAACATTGATATTTTTACGGTTGTTCAGGCTGTACGTGCGGGATTCCTGAAGTGCCCATCGTCTTTTAAAAAACTATTTTTTTAAGACGACGAGCTTTTAATTGAATTTCTAGAATACATACTACGTTCATTTTATGCTTGTCAATGAAAGTGCTTACAAGCAAAATAGCCTAGCCTAGGGACGGAAATATCGGAAACTCCAAATTTTAAACCAGGGAATACCCAAAAACCCAGTACTTGCATGAAAGCCTTACATATTCAGGAAATTTCAATGGCTTCGGAATGGGTGCACCGGGTGAAGCCGGGGCAAAGCAGTTAACCCGCCAGGTCTGACCTGGCGACACCCGAGCCGCACCGACACGCTGCAGCCGATCCGACAGCTCACGACCAGAACAGACAAAAATGCGATATCTCCAGTGATAAATAAAACGACAAACACAACGCTTCAATATCGATCAGATCAGTATTCGTATTAGTTTAAAAAAAAAACTGCAGAAGTCTGCAATCTACTCTCACACAGAATTATTGTGTAACTAATACGTTTATTGAATCGATTCACTCATAAAACGACAGTAAATTTTTTTCATTTTTTCGCACAAAAACTAAGTATATTACGCATTAAGATTTACTTTATTCGTGCGCGATGAGCGATAAAAACATTTTTGAACTTTTCTTCCCGTTTCTTGTGTGCGCGGTTACCTCAAATTTTTTAAATAATTTTTTGCAAAATTTTTATCTTTATAAACAAAAAGTATATAAAGCCAACCCTGAATGAAAATATCATAAAATTTTATTAAATTTAAGTATTTTATTATGTCTTAGTTATTGCGATGGTTTACTCAAGTGTAACCATGGCTTTACTTGGGGCAATATTTTGCCAAGTAGGCTAACCGCTCCTGTAGTGGTGTTCTAACCCATCAACGCCGACTCGCTTCCTGCACCGTGACCTCTTAACACCTTGAGTGCCGGCATGATCCCCGCGTGAGCTAGCAACAGTGTATTGAAACATCTCACAAGATAGGGTGACTCTACTTTATTCCCACGTGGGAAGGCATTAAAACAATATCACTTAAGACAGGCATAACTCCCAGATAAAAAATGTTTAAAATGCATGCCTAAAAAAATTTAGGTTTGTTTTTATTTTTATTAAACATTTCTTCGCAAAATACTATACAAATTATAAAATTTATTATCGTTTGGTTACCCTGGTAAGACTCCCACAATAATTTATATTTTAAGTACAAAATTCTTATCTTAATGCCCTGCGCTTCTCGGCTAATGTCTTATTGAAATCTCGACTCTTCGCAACCGAGAGGAGCTAAAATTCCTTTTAGATAAGAATTATAAGAATTTAGAAGTTAATTACACGATAAACTTAACAAGCTGATAAAAATTTGTGAAAATTCATACAATGGTTAGAAATATTAAGGCTTTAAGATGCAACATTCAAGCTTAGATTATCTCAATGAGAACAACAAAAAAACGAACCTATTTAGAGTCGAGAGCTTAGAACCTAAACACATGATAATGAGAGGGCAAGCATTTAATGCGGTTTCTGCTGTGATTGAGCTTTTCAATATTTAACTAGCATGTTCTAGAAACACATATTGTATAAAGACAACAAAATTCTATTCAAAGCTTCTTTTATCAAAAAAATCAAATATTTCTAGCGTGACTTTCAATGCTTAAAAAAATAATTTTAAAAAACGTCTAGGACTCTGAAAAAATATTTTTCAGATCCAAAAGTTTGAAACAGCTGATCCATCATATTTCTGTTCTGTTGTGCTCTGCGCTGTTTGACATGAAAAATAAATTCTTCTGAAATTCAGAAATACATAAAATATTTTACGCTAGATCAAAAATGCAAAACTTTTTTTAGAACGTTCTGCATTTCGTGAAATGGATCCGAACACGATAGTCTGCAAGTATGGGATGTTTTCAAGATATTTTAATACTAAAATGACTGCGAAAATATTCAACCATCGTTAATTAAATTGAATTCTCAAATATCTTTCTTCAAAATGAATACTATCTGTTTCGTTATTTGTAGTGATTCAATGAATCAATTAAATCTATCAATGAATATGGTTTCTTTTGAGAGGAAAATGTGAGAATCTTTTTTGTTTTCAATTATTATCTATTCATTTGTGGTTTCGATTAAATATATCGATTACTTAAATATCGTATACACAGTATAGTGAAAAGCGTGGATTTATTATAAAATAAAAACCATTGCTAATTTTTTTTTCCAAATGTTTAGTCGTTGCTTCAACGATACGAAACAGTTGAGATTTATCGTTTTTCTTGGTAAACTATATTTAAATCTAAATATATGTATCATTGTACAATTTTATAAATAACTGCATTAAGTTTAATATTTATACTCTAGTCATTATTAGTTGTGATTAAAATTGAATATATGTTTATTTTATGTTGATTTTGATTTTGTCCTCATCGAGAACTCTCCGCACGCGATATCTATTTCGAGTCACACTGTGCGGTATACAGCACGTGATAAAACTTTCGGGCTATTTCCCGATCTATTTTCGTCAGAGCTGTCAAAAGAAACTTACCGCCTGCATAGCGACCTGTCATCAGTATGAGCCACGCTCTATAGCAGCCATATAGTTGCTTCAACATAAAACTCAAAACTATGAAAGCTCAGTTTGTTAATGAAGATATAATATCATAACTTTATGATATAATATGTTGTGAGGTGCTTTTAAATGATACATGCGATGAATTATTTATAGCTTCAGTACCATTACATTAGCAATCAAATCGATCGACGCGGCTTCACACCCAAGTAACTGACAGTCATTACAGCGGCTGCAAATTTTTTCTGTATCTTACTTCTATTATTCTTCTTCTTCTGATGCCTCTCTTCATAGGAGGTTGGTGACCATTTCCTCGAACATATCTCTATCCTGGGCCAGTCTCACCAATTTTTCCTTGGACAATCAGCTGGAAGATGCCATACTTATTGCTATGAAAAACGTGGCCAAAATAGGAGACCTTTCACTTCTTTACCAACGTGAAGAGTTTGCGCATTCTTTTGGTATCTTAAGGATTCTTCTATACAGTCACATTTCTGCCGCCTCAATTCTTCGTATAGTAGCTGCCTTGAGTGTCCAAGCTTCGACAAAGAGAACTGAGGCGACATAACATTTAGTGAATCTCCAGCGAGATTTCAGCGTTATATCTCTTGAGCACTTGAGCTCTTTCATTGAATGTACTGCGTGCTGTCTCAATCCTTACTTTAATTTCCCGGTCAGGATTCCAGTTCTCATTCAACCTGCTGCCCAAATACCTTAATCTTTTAACTCTCTCCACTACTTTGTTGTCGATATAGATATTAATGTTGTCAATCAACTCTCTACTGACAACCATTGTTTACGTTTTCAGTGTCATCAGCATATCGTATGTTATTTAGTGGCCTACTATTTATTTTAATACCGATTTCACAACCATATAGGACCTCGTTAAAGATTGCTTCGGAGAAAAGGTTAAATAACATCGCAGACAGGATGCAGACACCCTTACGAATTTCTGTGCTATTTCTATTATTATAGGTAAATGTCAGCTGATGATCCTGGGAGTAGTATGTATTCTGACTATAGTTGAACATCTCTTATATTTTTCAACATAGTCTACTCCAGAAGCTGACCCTCGATGTGACGATGGATGACCTGGAGGTCGTGCAAACACCAATCAGCGATCTGGGTCACGTGGCCACCGCCCCACCTGCGCTCATGCTGCTGCAGGTAAAGTAAAGTGCACTTCCAGGTAATTGAGAGTTGCCAACGACCTGAGATGAGAGGCAGCACCACACGGTAGTTTGACCGTTAAAAATACCTTATTATACTTTAGAATCAGACCGACAAACTGACTCGTGGTCCGGGTTTGAATCTGGGTTGTTGTTCAGATATATAATCAAAATTCTTTGGTTTTTCATTTACAATGTGAATTCTATAGATGTATCTAATCCAAGCACCACCAGGTATACTATTTATTTATACGATAAATATATCGTGTTTCAAAAATATGCACATAAATCTAAAAATATCTACATGTCTTGACTTATGAGTAAGGGATGTTATCTATATACCAGTGGCTTGCAATGAACTTCACAACTGGGAATGCAATTAAATGCAAATAAACTTAATAAATTACCATATATATCAGTGGGCGTGCAGTCCAAACAAGCGACTGAGAATAAAATATATTTTAATACTTATATATGTAATACTAACTCTTCGTGAAAATACATAAAAAAAAGAATGAACAAAAAACTCTAACTTAATTTTTTAATCATGCCTAAGTCAATAATTTAATTGTGATTTTTTTCATTAAAAATTCGTAACAATATTTTTCACTTACGCATTTATTTGTTCACAACTACATTTGGGCTACGCCGGTGCAAAAACAGAGCTTTTGAATACAATTTAGTTACTGAAAAAAAACCCTACAAAAACACCAACCGGAACAGCTCCCAAACAGGAAGTGTTTATTATTAAACTTTAAACAAGCATTGCAGCGGGCCAGGGCTGCCACTCCACAAAAACACGAGCCTTATTTTTATTTCAACATTTGTTTGTTTGCGTTTGTTACTGCATCCGCTCGGTCTGCAGTTTATTTACGAAGCAGACGCCATTTTAGGTTAAATACACATGCTAATAAATACGGCTGGATTGATTGATTCATTGCACGCCTTGAATGACATTTGTATCGATGGTGTCTTAAATCGAATCGAAACTAAATAATATTTATATTATATCTATTATTGATTTTTGTGAAGACCGTCTCACAGGAAGTACGATTTTGCCTATACAGGTTTGATTGATTGATAATGATTAAGTACATTTTTTCAAATATTAAAAATTGATTAAAGAAACTCTTAGAAAAATATATCCATATATATATATTATATCCAGCGGGAGACATCCCAGCTCAAAAAATCTGATAACGAGACAGCTATTACTATACTAATGTTTAAGCTCAAAAGCCCCCGAGGGCGGCAATAAGTTCGGAGCTCTTAATGCCAATTGTGGCTTTTTCCTACTTGAGACGTGTCCGGAAGTTGACTTGCTGTACATACAGAAGTAAAAATTGTATATATTTATTTAGTTTACTACCTGATGACTTCCCAGTTCATATAATATGTGAACGAGGAGTGTATAGCAACACTACTATACAAGAAGTGGAGGTCACAAAAAGTTAGACAGATAAGCGAATCAAGCAAGATGAACATGTTCGGTTCGTTACGTATCTAGCATTTAGCATTTAGCTAGTTGTGTTCAAAAATCACAGCAAACCTGCACCAGAGAAGATATATCTTCGATTGTTTTGAATACGGATAAATTTTTAACATAAAAGCTGTGTACAGTAATACCCTGCTTTACGCGACCCCGTTATGCGCGGTTTCACCATAACGCGAATTTCAAATTTCGCGTTAAAATACCTCGCATTACGCGAATTTCTTATTTTATGAATGTTAATGAACATAATGTAGTCATTGACTTCTCTTAACAATTAAAAACAGCGTATGAACGTATTTTACATGAACGTAAAAGAAACGCCACCCAAAAGACAATAGATGTATTTTTCAGTAAAAATAACATGTAATACTGCATGAATTAAAGTGATTGATTCAAATGATTCGTATTTTTTTGTATTAAGTTTTGACTGTGTATGTATGTTTAATCGTATACCCCGATATACGCGAATATCACTTGACGCGATTTTTTCCGGAACGTATCCCTCGCGTAATGCGGGGTATTACTGTATATGAAAACAACATTAAAGTTATATCACACAAAGTAATCATTGATTTGTATTTATAAGATTTATTAAGTTTACGCTCGGTTTGTTTATTTGCAAATTCGCCGAGTTATACATATTTTTTCGCAACGCCTCGGCGCGTATAAGTCGGGCCGCTTTATTCCGCATAAGCCAGCTCGCATTCGAATGTTTCTGCCAAGACTAATCCCCCCTCCCCGAGTCTCTCCCCCACCACCCCCTGGTCTCCCCCCACCACCCCTGCGTCTACCCCCACCACCTCCCCTTAGTCCAGTGACATGAAATACTAATCCGATCGCACGGGAATATATGCCTTCCCGGGAGCCGGCCGTGAGCGGAATACACTCGTCGTGGATGACAGCATAAAAACGTTTTTCCTCGAGCCGTACCCGGGGTTTTGAGTTTTAATAATACATCGATATGTATCGACATTTTTAACTTGCAATCGAATTGATAATAATATCTTAACATACGCTACAAATATTCCCATCCAGACAAAGCGAATGAAAAGTCTGGAAGCGAGATCAATAACATGCCAGAAATGTGCTGCATGTATTTTTACGGCAAGGTGGAAAAAATGATTACGTCGACTTATACGATATATAATCAACAAATATGCAACTTGTTAGTGTATACTTCACGTAGTAATTAGTTAGCCTTATCTCGATTACGCGAAATGACTTCCAAACCCAATATCTCAATCTGATTTGGACCAATAAACATTATTGCATCAACACCACTTCTATTAAACTACAAAATATTATATATACATACACATTAATCAAATGAATGGCCCTATACATTATGTTATATTTATACCTGTGAAATTCTTATAACTAACTTGACTCTTGAATTTATAATATTTATACTAACCACACGTGGGTTTTATATGAAAGTATACGTTATGGTTAATTATTAAGAATTGATGATGGAAACATATACTGGAAACTTTTGAACTTAAGTGAGAATTTTTCTCCTTTTGCTAAATTTGTTATTGTAGTATACAGATCTTCTAGAAGTTAAGAGAAAGGGAAGCGCAGAGAATTCGTGGTGTTTTAATCATATGGGCATTCCCAAAAAGATTAAAACTCAAAAACTCAAAGGTTTGAGTTTTAAGCGTATTATTGATTCTAATACCTTTTTAATTGATAAGCAAATATAAATGTTCTTGTTGTAGTCTATATTTGTTGAATACACTCTAACAGCTAATACGTGATACAGACTTCACCACACCAACTTTAGAAGTCGGCAACAGCAATTTTTTCAGAGAAATATTAATTTAACTGAATATTCAATATATCTGAATAAGATCTGATTATTGTTAAATCATTGATAGTAAAATTGGTCATTAAATAAGTGTGTTTTCTTTGAAAGATTTCGACACGAAACTATCATTGTTTTGCTCCTAAAGAATCTCTTAGGTCTCGGTAGGGAGGAAAAAAACTTTTTATTACAGGAAACTTTTCAGGTCCATGAAAGATCACCGAAAAACGGAGCTACATTGAAGACAGAGATACTTCTTTTTAAGAGATACTACTTGTATCTCTATCAAAGAAACTCAACTGTAACGTGAGGACTAAAAGATGATACTCCTTAGGAAAGTTGTGTAACAAAATCGCGACTCTCAACTTTGAGCACACAGACGGGAACGAAGTAAATAACGCTTATATATCACTTTCACCATTATCACATATTAAACTTAATTCGATTAAATATAATATAATTCAAGCATTAAAATATTTTTAGGCCGGTCAGATTATATTTTATTGTATAAAAGCGTGCTGTTTTATTTATCTCCTTTGTTTTTCGTGGCGAATTCAAAGATCAAAGCCGACAAAACAAACTCCCTTAAAAAAAAGTTTACCAGCGAGTCCCGCGTCTATTTCCGTCTATTTAATTAACAACTTAATCCCTAAAAATGTAAGCTGCTACTTAGTGGAGCTCCCGACATTTAATTATAATGAATGGTTTATTTTTTTAACTTGAACGTCCTTTTTTCACAGAGAACAAAGGCAAACAGTAAAATACGGACCATTATATCTCGGTTGCAAGTACAAAACTCATTTGCCAAACAATCAATTTTAAATCTTGAAAAATTTCATTATAAGCTTCTATGTGTGGATGCTGGGTTTTCATAAGCGAATAGAGCCTATTAAATCTGCAACATCTGTAAGTTGTCCTAATAGGGCTTTGGATAAAAGCAACGACTGGAAAAAACATATTCCGTAAGCGAAGGGTTTTCAGAAAGTTAGTTTAACTTAATTTTCCATAACTGGATGTGAGTTCGACGCTAACCGTTCGTAGAATAAAAATTAATAATATGTTCTTTTCATAAAACAGACTGTTTGCTCTTGGGGTTGTCGAAATAAAATAATAAAGCAGTGTCGCCAAGCAACGTCGTGTTGCATTGTCAAAATATCGTTTTCAATATAATAAGTGCCCATATAATAGCGTTTCGCTCAAGAATCAAAATGCCATATCGATAAACGAAAAAAACATATATCATAAAATAAAATTCGATTATATTTTCAATCGCAACTTTTCATATACGTTTCGTGAAACAATCGTTATTTATTTTTATCGTTTACCATTGTAATATATTGCTCCTGCAATCGCCAGCAAAAAAGATAAAAAAGAAGTATCTGGGAAATTCTGAATTTTGGACAAAGAACTGCAATGGATCGTGAAGAATGAGCGAAGGAAAGAATCGCCCGAAATATCGCAAATATTCACGTCGGAGCTCGATACGAGACAAATAATGCCCCATTTCGTGTGACAGGAGAGTACAGACAAATAATGCCTCATTCCATGTGACAGAGGAGTACACATAAACTTCTCTATCATTATTCAGAATTCCTCGTATCATACGCTGTAGTACTATTGGAGAAAGATGAGTTATTCAAACTAAAACCACGTCAAAGTAATCGAATCAATTTTTTTTAAATTAAATAAATTTTAACGTTAAATTAATCTTCATTAAAAAAATTAAACAATGGAGTAGTAGACATGGAATGATTGTGAAAGTGATTTGTTCTGGAAGTACTTTGTAGATGCAGGAAGACTCAAATTTATGTTTCTGTAAACTAATGCAGAAGGAATATAAAAATATATGCAGAAGGAATATAAATCTGCGGAAATCACTTCACTATTCACCCTAAGAAAACCATGAAACCTGTTCTGAGGAAAGGTATCTCAAAAATAAATTTCGATTTATCTGCAAACTTGGCATGTTATGGTACATTATTGGCGTTATGCAATACCAAAAGCTGGATCCAAGGTAACAAAATTTAGTTCATGAAAACAACTCGTGTTTATCTCAAGCCAACGTGAAGTTCAGTTGATTTATTGATTTCACAGGGTGCTCCACTAATCTGGTGATGTAACACTTTTGTGAATCTGGCGAGTAGGTAGAATAAAAAAAATCAGGCCTCAACGTTCGACTGAAAAAGATGCGCCACTTGAAAACAATGGTTTACAGAGAAAAAAAAGATATCTCACTCTTGATTTTTTTTTTATTTTTCTTATGTAAAGTCATCTGGCTGGAGACGATCGAATTATCTGAAAGAAAGATCTTTCTACCATTGTACTTTGTAAGATTCGGGAAACGGAAGTGAGAGAAAAGTAATTGCGACTGTGTCCAGCTGATTTTAAAAAACGTTGTTTTTTTTCTGGGTTAGAGCTCGAAACCTCATATTTGGTAAGCAGTAATATAAATATAACCTAAAAAAAAGTTGCTATCATGTTTGTTATTCGACCACTGGTTTTTTAAAATAATTTTCGTATTGTTAATATAAAATAGAACATGAAGTACTCTTTGTATACATATCCTTTTATTATCTGCATTTTCAATTTCGACACAAGTCGTAAGTTCACGAAATAGCCTATAAATGTAACACAGAAATTTAACAACTTGCAGTCGTAAAGATCTATAATGTCCATTCCACGACAACTGCATAATATTGACAGTGCAGCTCAATGCAGAATGCGAATGCATTTCTGCCGAAGGTTGGGCTCTTCGGCATGGAATTGCAGTCCACGTATTGCTGCAGCAAATAACTTATATTTATTGCAAGATAAAATGTGGCATATTCCACTGAAGATAAATTAGGTGATTTATACTCGAAGATAACTTCCTTAAATATTTAGACCCTGTAGTGTATACAATTTATTTTAACGATTAAATTAACTGTGACTGTTAAAATATTTCAGACGAAGTCTTCTTTCTATAACATCCTGTTTAATATGTTTTGTTAAATAACAATCAAAAACTTATAGAAACAGCCATCAAACTAGACACATTGTGACTGCAATTCCATGCACAATGATAATTGTAATTTTTTAAGCTATAGAGCACTATACACAAAACAGTCGCGATGATGTTTCTTTCACTCACTGAATATATCTTTGTCCATTCATGTCTTTTTTCGGGTTAATACTGTAGTGGGTCCCCGGGTTCTTCTACCCTGAAATTTCGCATGCTGCCCAATAATATTACCATAAGCTCTTAAAGCTTTGCCATTTAGATCTGATACTCGCTGCAGAAACAGAAGCCATAGCCTCCACCCAAGGTACTCCCAGAACAGATCCCTCCATAACCATTTCACTATTGCATTACGGATATATTTAATAATAAATAATTTGACACCACTGATGTCCTTAATGGGTAAATTATCCGTGTGCTTGAAGGTTGGGAGCCACTGGGCGCTTAGTCGCTATTGGCGGAGCGTGTAGGGCGCGGCGCCGCTCTTCGGCCGGTTGAATCATAATGGCCTTTCAATTATACATCCAATCATCCCGACTCCAACAATCGTCCGGCGACCTGGAATATCGACGGATATGACTCCATGCGTACGAAGGTACGCTATTAAAATATTGATCTGCTCCTTATATAAACAAGGAAGTCATGTTAATTATAGAGCAATACGAACATCATGCTTTGAAACTCATAGACCCACAATTAATTGCAGATTATTTTTTTTTTAAATATAAACGGCTTTGAGTCAAAAATTTTAGTCAGATTGTCAACATCTTAAACGTCAATTCCTTGTTTTCAACTAAAATATTTTTTAAAAATATCAACAAAAAAAAAGTAGTACCGCTATTCAAATCCAATACATGATCAAAATTATTTTTTTTATGATCAAGTTGAGCACCCTGTATAAGGAACCTTTTTAGATTAACTAAGCATCATTGGAGATATTCAATATATGGTCTTTAATTGCAGGCAGTCGATGGCAGGACCTGGAGGCCAGGAGTCGGACCCTGGAGCTGGTCATCGCCTGTGATGATTCCGGCAAGTAATTAAAGTTATATTTCCAGACTTTATTGCCAGATGCCACGAGAACTGATTTGTGAATGAAAATTATAGAGTACGGAATCTTGCTTTTCATAATATTTATGTGTGTTTTATCTTTGCCTATACGCTAACGACAGGATTGTATCGTAGTTTTAAATACATACGGCATGCAGTCCATGCATGGAAATATCTTCGTGATATACACACCTTCACGATGCTTGGAATACTAATTTGTAATCCTACATATAAATATATATCTTTAAAGAAGTGTGAAAAGCAAATCGATAACATGGAAAATTTACACGATTTTCTTCAGTTTAAATTTAAATAAATATTTTTTTGTTTTCTTAAAGAAACACCGCTGAAGATAAATCAATATTTAAGACACGCAGACGGCGGAGTTTAGTTTAAGAAGTCGGAATGAAGTTCGCGAAATCCTGAAGTGTTGCCCGACGGCGGCGCGGTTTGAGATCAATCGCTTTTCAGATAAACGGCACTTGTCCATGACTGATGATGCTCCGGGAGGGGGCGAAACCGGGCCGGTAGGGGCGGGGCGAGGACCCAAAAACGGCCACGTTTTTTGGACTATAAAATCAAATTGATCGCTCCGTGATCTATCTGAAGGCCCTCTGCGGTCTATTCGTTTTTATTTTATCGATCTTGAAATACATTTGTCAAATTGTAAGCCTTTTGCTAATGATAAAATAAAAGTTTTTTTTTGTAGAAGTCAAGCATAGCTGATTGATGACTTGAGTGATAAATATATTTTTTATATAATTCATGCATAGCTGATGAGTTAATTAATTTTAATATTTTTGAGTAAAATACTTGAGTGATTTTCCACATATTCGGTTTTATTAGTGACCGGTTTCGCCAACCTTTCACGTTGGCATTATCAAACAGAGTGAGATTTTATATAATAATAAGCAATTAGGTAAACATTTGTTAGAGGGAGAGGTTGTTGGAAAGAGAGAGAGTGATTGTCAGGTGGTAAGGGCTAATGTGATTTTGATGTACCTGACAAGTGGAGAATTCTATATAATTGCAAATTTTTGTGAACAAATGTTTTTATATTAATGGGGTAATTATCTAAAGTAGTGGCTTTGGGGTGTTGCAGCAGTTATCCTGTGTTGGGATTTGTCTTGTAGTGTGTTTATCTGTAAATAATAGGTTTTTGCGTAGTAAAGAACCTCTCCCTCTAACAATTGTTTACCTAATTGCTTATTATTATATAAATTCTCACTCTGTTTGATAATGCCAACGTGAAAGGTTGGCGAAACCGGTCACTAATAAAACCGAACATGTGGAAAATCACTCAAGTATTTTACTCAAAAATATTAAAATGGAATTCCACCAAGTACTCTCAAGTACATTGAATTTCTTAATTATTTTTATTCAGGGGAGGAATTTCAGTCGACCCTGTCACTCGACACTTGTTCTCTGCTGTGTCTGCTATGCTTGCTATGTCTACCGTGTTTGCAGCAACCTTTCCAGGGCACGCAGTGTATAACACCCACTGCCTCCGAGCCAACAAACGCCCGTAAGCTTCGCGGGGACTACTTTTACAGTTTCTCCATTCAATAAATCCTCGGCTGTGCAGCCTGAATTTGCATGTCCCGCTGGAAACAGCACGCGGAGCAGAGCCTCCTCGGTCTGAGGCGGGATGTCGTAAATCTGGTTTATCCGCTGCTGGATCTATCCGGGCCGTGCATCCAGGGGGTCCACCTGAGGGATGGGGGCGGCTTTTGTTCCTGGCTGCAGAACACTAAAAACCCTGCTTTATTTCCGGTTCCCTTCTACCTTTCTTTCCGCAGCTCGCACGGTTTCATCCATAAATGTATTATTATGGATATTTCGTACTCTAGACTCGCTGTTTTTAGATTGGTAGTTTGCTTAACTGTGAACGTAAATATACAGTTTGCCTTTACGAGTGTATGAAATAGACCCGTTTAGTTCTCTTTGAGAAGCTTTCAACTTAGTAAATACACATTTGATACATGGTAATTCAAAAGTCATGCTTATATCCATAAAGTACAAACTGTGTACTTCTCGACAGAAAGTAAATGACGTTACTGTGAGATTATTAAAAATGAAATATTTAAAACATTGAACATATCTCTTTTCCCAGTTTGAGTGTTATTAATACTTTAATGAATATGTGTCTTATTATTTAAATAAAATGTATTTTTAAAATTCACTAGTTTTATCACAGCTTCCACCTATTGTTCTAGCTCCAATTAGTCATAATACTCTACCTGTGGAACAGGTATTTAGATAAAACTACTTGTTATCTTTATTCCGCGTATACGAATGGAGATTGTCTTGGTATTATTTATAAAGCGAGAATACTGAAGATAATTATCAACTTAATTATCTGAGAATTAAGAAATATTTACAAATTTCCGCTAAATTTTTAATAAGCGATATTTTGTATATTTTAATTGTTACTTTGGTTTAAAAAATACAGCTAGCATAATTAACGTATCAAACTGTTAAAAATATATGTATATGAATGATCTGTATATTTTATTTTATTCAGCGAAACATCGAAAAGTCGCCTTCATACTCAGAAGAATAAAAATGCAATAAATAAAAGTCTACCCACGTTTTTTTTAATCTAGTAGTCTCTGTAAACATTTTATATAAATTAAATTTATTATATCTATTTATGGATTGGTCAATCAGATGCGTATTTATTACCCATTACGGGTTTATTATATTATTACTAATATGATTAGGCACATTAGTTCATATATAGAAGATGATTTCAAAGAGACTCTCAGAAAAATATCATCGTGATTTGTGTGGGATTTGAACCCACATCTCCTGGTTTACATGACCGGTGTACTAACCCTTGTGCTAACGAATCACATCCGTTTATCGAGAATTTTTACCAATCATACTCTACATATGAATCAAAAATCACGATGATATTTTTCTGAGAGTTTCTTTGAAATCATATTCTATATATGAACTAATGTACCTAATCATATTAGTAATAATTAAATTTATTAATTTAAATAAGCCTAGATCGCAATTGATTTTCATGCCACGGGTATATAAAAGAAAAGCATTTGATTTTCATTTTCATGAAATGATACTTTAAAAGCGATTCCCGTTTCATCGGCCGCCGAGTTCTGCTGCAAATGGCTGCAATACTGACTGATGTGGAAAACAGATGTCAGATTGAAAATAAGCCGTAAGTGTATTTGCATCATCTCCAGAAGACCAGAAAAAACAAAATGAGACCATGAGCATCATTCTAATAATGGAGCAGCGCAGGCCTCAACATCTGCGATGTATCCAAATCAATCACAAGTCAATGAAGTCATAAAGCATGCATAGTCAAAATGATGAAGAACTTTTCAATAAACAATTAATTTTACTGTAAAATTAAAATTTGTGATTCACGGATACACTGAGTGGGTGTAAATTTTAAAATGAATTATTTTATAGAGGTTTATACTCTTTGTGCAAACATGCGATTTAAAAATAATATTTCGGATAGATCATTTTGCTTACACCTCATTATATTAATAAAAATTATAAACTGAAGTAAAACTCATTCATGAGCGTTTTCCCCATTCAAGACCTTCGTTAGTTGTTAAACAGTTTGAAAAGGCCTTACAAAGGTATAAAATCGTCATTTTCTAATTATTAGATTATCCATATTTGTTGTCTTTCTTTGTAAAATGATCAAAAAAAAATTCTCAATAGCGATGTATTTTTGTTTTTTTTCTGTCAATTTTACTACGATTGTAGTAAAAATAAACCACTTGAGAAAGGTTCGATCCAGCTCAATTGGTTGGAAATAATATATACTATAATATATACCAAACTCACTTTAATATATGGACGCATGAGGCCGGAAATTTAGTGATTTTTCGGGACAATCTATAAAACGTATAAGAAATTGTTCCAACTTCAGGAAAATGACGACTATTATTTACTAATTTTATTATTGAATTTTAGGTCTGCGTTTCATTCTCCGTTGCTTTATTGTGAATACAAATTTTTAAGGGCTCGAACCCCTCCTATGTTTATTAAAATAAATATATTTTTTCTGTCTTCGCGAATAAACATTTCTATTATTTTTTTTTCAAAACTCATACCTCTCTATTGTGATCATCAGTTCAGACTTTTGTAAATGAGTAAATGTTATATTTTTATTTTTTGTATCAAGAAACACATATTAATAGTTAAATACACTTTTTTTGTTGAAATAAAATACCGAAAAGAAAAAGTTCTTTGCAACCTGAATATATTTACCAAAAAAATTCGACCTCGCCTTAAAGCTGAAACAAGATCAAAGAACTCCCGAAACAAAATATTTTCATAGATAATTCTTCTGGAAATATCCAATACAGACTACTTTTGGTTATTGTTATGCATAGTTTTTTTTATTTAGATAAATATTTTGCATGCAATCTTCAACAACGTATTCTATAATTATTTACACACCAAAGTTACAGCACAATTATAAATCTCGTGATGCAAATCACGGGAGTATTTCCGTGCTCCGGGGGGAGGTTCAGAGTTAACGCTAATAATTTCATCAATACTGTCAATGGCCCTCGTCTGGGGCGTTAAAACAAAAAGTTAACAGGAGAGTTGAGCCGAATTTAACAACCGGCGGTTAATTTGCCGAAACTTTGCTTTGACAGCTGCTGTCAAACTTTCCGTAATTAAATTTTACATAAAAAAAATTCCCGTAAAAGGATTCTTTTTTTATTATTTGGTTTAAATTTACCTCCGTAATAGGGTTATCGTTTATTTTATGGATAAAGTTTAATGGAAAGTTGCCTTGAATTTGGCGCAAAGGCAATTATACGAGGTGTCTCAAAATTCATGCTATTATCCGAATGAAGAGACTGAAAATATTATTTATACATACAGCAATTTTGTTAAAAATTTAATGCGAATTTTAAACAGTCTGTATTGGTAGTGATAATTAATAAAAACAGATTTCACTCTTAAATTCTCCGGCTACATTGAGGCAACCTCGAATGACTTATTTTGGTTTATAGTAAGCTGCATTTTTATTAGACGAAGTCAAAGTTCAAAAGACGAAACAAAAGTTCGGAAGTCTCTTATACTTAATACAAATAAAACGATAGATAAGATTTATATATTTTTACTGCAGTAAAATTTCACCATTAATTAATGGAACTGGTATTTATTTTGTAATACTTCATTTATTATGATAAAATAAAACCAAGTGGTTTTGGAGACTACGTTTATTTCACTTGTAGCGAGAGCTCTTTCGCCGAACACGAGTTTTGAAGATGTCGTGTTCGGCGAAAGAGCTCTCTATTATTTATTTTATTATAATTTCACCACTATGCAAATAAAATCCCGTGCTATTTATCCGCGAATGCGTTATCAGGCTCGATCGACTACTGGATGAATGGACTCCTGCGTATCAGAGCACGCGATCTCTTCCGCCTGGGAGCGTCCAGAGCAGCTGACACCGAGTATTGAATTCCCTGCAGGATGCCTGGCTCTCCGTGAGAAACTCGGAATACCCGCCGCCTAGTCTGGCCAGTGGCGGCCGAAGCGGGGGTTGGCGGCCAGGGGCGTAGAATATTCGCAGTGAAAAAAAAGTTACAAAGGAAAGGCGAACGGAAAGCGTAAGCAACAATTTGATGATTTATATGCTTGAGTATTTTTTGCGGAAACTTTTACAGAAAAAAGTACTTATTGTTATTTTTTGGTAGCAGATGCTTCAATGTTTTTTTTTTTTATGTTTATCCATTATATTTTTTTAATAGAAAAAGAAAACCAAGAGGAATTATTTATTTAATGCTAAAAGCATACGCAAACACTCCAAACATTTTGTTTTGGTATGGTTGGCTTATTGGCTCAATGGTGACTCTTGATTGGGTGGTCCTCGGGTCGATTCCAACTATGAAACTGATTTTATTGGACTCATGCATGTTTCATTAAAAAAAAAAAAATACTAAAAATTTTATAAAACATGAATTCGATTTATTTTGTAGTAAAATTTTAAGCTGTTTGTGAAAATTCATACTTCATACAAAAAAACATTCAAATTATTTCTACCACTATTAAATTGATCATAAAGAAATAACATATTTCTAACTTTAAAAGTTGGTTATATTATTAATATATTAAAGTTTTTTTTAGACCCTCAATCAATTACTCAAATGTCTATATAAAATATTAAATCCTGTCTCTATAATAATACCATAATGATTTAACCAATGCGCCATAGAGCGACTGATTTAGAAGCGATAATACATCATAAATCAGTTCTCACAGATCAATCATCAGTCATAATATAATATTTATCATCAACATCTTTCGATCATCAGTCACCGGCCATCAGTCATAATAAGTAAACAGATAAAAATCTTAATATAGAATAATGCTTCTAATACTTTACACTGACATTTGATAATATGGATATAAATTAGTTTTCACCGCAATATACTTGATTAAGTTCATTCTGGATTTTCCTGTTAAGACAAGTATCGATCATCTAATTGTCTAGTAGTTATCACACCTACTTGGCAACCATGGATTTTCACGGAAGACTTCTAGTCGAGAAATATTTTTTTTTTCAGTTTTCTGTTAAAATAAAAAGTTGGAATACACACTAAAAATATTTTGTTCCTAAAAAATCCATCAAGTAGTTTCGATCAATAATATCAAATAAATTAATCTCATAGCCATTTGCCCACACATATTTTTTTATTTAAATATGACGTATTACAAATTAAACCGACCTGCCGTGAATATAAAAGAAGTCAGCCGCAGCTGATCGCAATCTAAAGGAATTATGCGCCTGACAAAAGACAAGGATATATGTTAAAGTAAGACTTTTTTTAAGCGCAAAGATTACGCGTAAATTGAGGGAACTGTGTTGTTGATTTTTTTGCGCGCTCCTGTCTGCATCGCTGCCTGTCCGCCCACAGGTCCCCTAGTCAATTGCGGTCAATTTGCTATCACGAGCGGCTTTTTATTACTTGGATGAGCCGCTACAGCGGACACTAGACGCTTTCATGGGCGGCTGAGTCACGGATCATAAAGCTGCCTACACAGGTTGCCACACAACCGACAACTGAACGTTGACCAGTCAATAACCGAATCGTTGGAACCTTAAAAAAGAAACGTAGCATGACACCCAAGAATCCAGTGATTACAGTAAAACGTAAGCTCTTTTGCGTTGTCTATAATATATAGACAAAATTACTAACATAACAGGATGCTACTTGTTACTCACTGTTATCGGTTATGTTGCAGTATGTGTAGGCTGCTTAACATGCCGTGAACCGCTAATTGGGACAATTTCACCATCATCGGGATGAGCGGCATCCTTTATTGCATTCATTGATTCGTTCTTGTTAATGCAACGTAATATTGAGTAACATTTACTAAAGTGATACCTATGGTTATTTTTAATAAAACTGCATTTTTCAGCTATACAGCTTAATTGTGAATATAATAATAATGAAATCGATTAAATTAAAAAATATGCATATCATCCATTTCAGCGTGATAAACCTCAATAGTTACTCTAAGAAATGAGATTTAAAGCTTACTTGTCATGGAAATTTCTCACCGAAGTCATGCCTATCGTCGGATATAGAAACCAGTGCTTTGAGACTAATAGAGTCCAAGAGCAGGCTTAGACTATCATTTTGCATATTTATAATGTTCACACATCTGCTCTACTTTAGATACTCTCTTAAAGAATGAGGCTAGCAGCCTATTTAGTAAACTTTGCTGCAATTCCACGATCGCCAATCTCAACTGCATAGTAATAGATGCCCATGAAGATGCTATCAGCTCGGAGACAGAAAACATGAACAACCTCAACACTCAAGAAACCAAATAATCGAATAACAACGGCTGTCAAAACAACAAACCTCTATAATATAAACCAGTTTTGAATTATTTTTTTGCTAGTCAAAAAAATAGTTTTGAAACACCGTGTATCTAAAAGTAACAAATTAAAAATATCTGTGTTTTTCCCCGTGTTTGTAGACCCACGTACACGGACAAAATAATTGCGATGGACGATTTGGTTAGCGAGTAATCAGAAACATTTTTGCGGCTAAAATCCCGACGGTCGGAATTTATGAGCAATTGAATTGGTGCTATTTGGCGGTTTGTATTGGCTTGATGCCTATCGGCTTGAGTAATGGCAGTGATTATGTTTTCGCGGACTCCCATGCGGGGAACCCCGTGGGCGGAGGACAAGAGAGGCTCTATAATTGGATGATTCGTTGGACTCAAGCTGACGGATAGACGAGAATTCCCGGAATGAAGTTAATGTATTCGTGCATATGCCGCTGCTAATCTGAAAGTGCATCTTTAACTGCTTGCGGGTTAAACTTCTGTTAGCCGCTTTGTAAAACAGTGTTCGCCGGTGAAGTGCGATCTGTACGAATTGAAGACTAATGAAGGTAGGCCTGAAGTTTTCAACTGTAGCTAGTTCGTCAGTTTGACAAGATCAAAGTGTTCGCTTTGGTGTTGCATCATCGGTGAGTGCAGGGTCTTGCGGCATTCCGCGACTGCAGATGGTGCTGGCCCAGCTCATCTCGTTAAGATGCAATCACACCGAGAGATGATGAATGCGAAGGGCTGGCAGGCCAGATGCTGGCCAACAAAGGCCACTCTGTGGTGCTCGGAGAATTCCTATTTCATTAGATTTATCGGATGACGTGATTTTCTGGAAAACAATTTGCAGTAAACAAGTATTCATAGAACTTGACCTTTTATTGTCATTTGTATTCAAAACAATTGAATGCCTATAAATACACACTGATAAGCTAAAGTGTGTTTTATTATTATTCCACAAACTTGAGTCACTCTAAGAAATCTATACCTTGACTACTCTAAGAATAAGTACGGAATGCAATTTCGGATGGGTACGCCACTTGTTATGAAAAAAAATATTTAATTTAAATAAAACTTGCATCTTACAATTAAAATTTCTAGTTAATAAAAACGTTGGATTTTAATACTTTTAAGAATTGTCTGTATCTTTTATTCACAATCAAAGCAAATGTATTCAAATACAATAATAAATATATGAGATGGTTATCAACTGAACCTTTTATATACTCGTATATTATATGCCGAATTATAATGTAATAAACGTTGTCCATTTAAATTAATTATCAGTATTCATAATAAACAGAATAAGGAATCCCAATCGTCCTTTTGCAATTACATTAGCGAAATAAATTATATTTTCATATGCTAAACGTCATTCAATGCAATTATATGAGATAAATTAAACGATAAATTTTACTGGAAATTACTATTAAAATCTAATATTAAATTTAAATTTTATAAGTGTAAGAAAGCGAAGAAATAATTATAATTTTTTTTTTCGACAAAGATCGAAAAGTCAAACATCGAAAAAAAAAAAATGCGCAAATTTTCATATTTTTTTTTTATTTTTTCGTATATAATATGAAGTTGATAATTTTTTTCATTAAGTGTAACGTTTTCATTACATCCACGACATAATTATTAGCTGATAGTATGCAATTTTCCTGAAGTATTTCAGGGAAACGTGGAGTAATAACTCGGCAGGATGATTTCAAATTTCACTCGAGGCTGCACATGATTAAAACGGCTGGGACTTTAATTAAACTCAGTTGATTACTGCATGCATGACCTAGCCTGACCTCTCCTGGCCTATCGGAAATCGCTCCTGCTTAGGACAGGCCAGAGCAGGCTGGCTAGACCCGAAAATCCTCAACTTTACTCCAAACAGTCCTGGTTTCCAGAATCTGTTGGGTGGTTCGTACTTTTATCTATTACTTAGTGTGATCTGCCATATATGAATTATCAAAAATATTAATTTTGTTGTAATAAAATTATTAAATATATATGTAAGTTTTTATGTTAAGGCTACAGTGAAGACTCAAAGTTTATTTCAAAATATTACGTTTTCTTTATCCGCCATACATTTTCTAGAAATGCAAATGCTTGCCGCTCTTAATGCCAACGTTATGGGAATAATTATAAAATAAACAAAGCAAACACGTACAAAGCAAGATCTTCAAGATATGCACTCAGTTATGGCACAGAATTAGTGTGCTCGGCACTAAAGTCTTGCACAATCACAGACATTACCCCCGTAGGCACAAAGGGTTGCCAAAAATCTCAACAGCACAAAAAAATTATAAATTTACGGAAAACGGAAGACACCCTTAACATTATAATCTAAATAAGGAGTCGATAAAATAGTAAGCCACAGATAAAAAAACATTCAGCGATAAGCTCGGCTCTAATAGACTTGTTGCGTCTTTGATATTTGTTGTATGTACAAGAAAATCACACAAATCGTACCCTTGAGAATATCGTTTACTTTTGAACATAAGTTACAGTTTAAATACAAAAAAAGTATATATTACTAAGCTCGTGATTCCATAGTTAACAAGCGTGCTAACCTCTAAACAACGAGGCAGACTTAGTTAGCAAACAGTTTCATGAATTTCAATTTGTATAACTGCTGTTATATATTTTTTAAATAATAACTAAGCTTGTACTTTGCAAATGAATGTCTAACCAATATTAAATAAAGACTTTTGAAAATAAGTTTGTAATAATAATATTAAAAATAAATATTAAGTAATCTTAAGAGAAGTTCAATTTAAAACGGACGTGCTCGGCACACGACCCGTATTTTTAAGTAACAAACCAACACAGTCGAATGTGTTTTTTTCCCCGTGGAAACCCTACTTCATCCCTTCTATTTCATCCCTTAGAAGCCTCAGAGGTTCAACCCCTTATCCGGAAGTTACATTTTCTCCATTTCCTGAAATGCCCTCGCGTATTTACTCGAGCCCCGCCGTTCGAATATTCCAATAAAAGTCCCAAAAATACTTCAAACTCAACTTTCTAAGTGTATTTCGGAAAAATCTCACGTCGTTTGACGCTTCCCCTCGTAAGGAGAGGGGCTCGGGGACTTGATATAGTCTATTTTGTATATTAAGGCAGATCTATTTAACAATGTGAGCTCAAAAAAAAATACCGCTAAGTGTTTGTACTATTAGTTTTAGATTTATTTTTACTATCGTTAAGTAATTTATGTAATTCTTTTTTTTTGCTCCTTTAGTATTATAATAATACTAGAAATGTAGCCCGTCATAAAATGACGTATTCGATGAACGATGTAATAGTGTTTGAACATATGTTTGGCTGACAATTATATGAATATATTTTCTTTCATTTTGTACACATATATTTTGAATAAGTGGATATTAATTTCGAAAGCAATGCCATTCTATGAGCCATCACAAATGAGTGGTACATACCAATTTTTTATTATAGGACTGTCTTGTATACAATGTTTTTTGTGAAAATTCTATTGTCTTGAAAGAGTTTGCCTTGCTGGTGACTTTCTTTCACGAACACTTTAATATTGTCTTTATTGGAACATCTTGAGAATGCCACATATAACTG
The DNA here is from genome assembly GCA_022113835.1 of Atopsyche davidsoni. NCBI lineage: Eukaryota > Metazoa > Arthropoda > Insecta > Trichoptera > Hydrobiosidae > Atopsyche > Atopsyche davidsoni. The sequence continues at coordinate 1,474,414 of JAILWY010000012.1, read as the reverse complement.
TCCATGTGCAAATACTGGTTCATCCAAATAAATGCCGACTGAATTGAAACTTTGCCCTTGCGATTTATTAATTGTCATTGCAAACGCTAATATGACGGGAAATTGCCGGCGTTTTAATATAAATGGCAAACCGGTCTCACTGGGGGCAATTTCAATCCTTGGAATAAAAACTCGGTCTCCTTTATTTGTTCCAGTTAACACCTCCACATCGATGAAATTGTGATGCAGCACTTTAACAATCATACGGGTCCCATTACACAGTCCTCGCTTCGGCTGCATGTTACGGAGGAGCATAACAATGGCGCCTACTTTGAGGATTAGTTTGTGTGGGGGCATTCCCGAAGGAGTTTGGGAATTTAAAAATTCCGTTGTAAAAGTAAAATCGGTGTCATCTTCTGATACCACTGAATCTGCACTATAGTATATTTTATCAGTTCCCGGCAGCAGGCACAGAATTTGATGATTCAACTCTAAACATATTTTGTTTTTGGTGGTTAAAATCACTTTATCGGCTAGTTCATCACTGGCAATAATTGCATTCCCATAAATGGCTCTAATAATGGAATCTTCACAAACCATGTGAGAAGGAATTTCGATATAACCCCTTGGCAAATCAGTTATTGGTTGCGTTTTGCCTTCTCCAATGTCGATTAACCACTGATTGAACACGTCTTGTCCTTCTGATCGCATATTTACACTCAATTTTAATTTCAAAAAGTCACTCCAAAGTAAGCTTGATTTAAGACATGCTTCGATTATATGAGTTCTTGACCCTTTCACAACCACTGGTAATGTCTGTCTAAAATCACCACCCAACAACATCACTTTTCCCCCAAATTTAATATTGTTCTTTTGTATTTCTCGAAATAAAACATCTATGCATTGGAGCATATGGCAAGACATCATGGTTGCTTCATCGATAATAATTAGCTTTGCTTCACGTAAAGATACAGCTTCTTCTGACGCCATGCGCATATGGGATGTTGAATTCTCTAATATCGGAATCGGCAGCTTGAATCCACTATGGACAGTGCGGCCTCCTTTGAGTAGAAGAGCAGCAATACCTGTTGTCGCATGCGGTAGAACAATTTCTCCTTTTCCTCGTACGTATGCCATCAGCGTGTTATACAAATATGTTTTGCCAGATCCACCAGGTCCATCGAGATAAAAGCAACGACTTGACGATTCCGGATTTTCAAGTGCATCACGAATAAGATCAAAAGCTCGTTTTTGAAGTAAATTGAGTGTTTTAATTTTGATTGTCGCTTGATCTGCTTCCGCTTGAATGTCCATGTAGTCGATGGCTTGTTCTGGAATTGATCCTGGGTTTGGTAAACTAAATGATGCCAACTGAAGGCCATGTGACAGTAGAATGTCCTGTATGTCATGCAGAGCTTTATTCTTTGCATTCAACTCGCTCATATATATCAGATAATCTTCGCACAACATATTGGAAAATGTATCCCACAAACCTGATGCATTGGTTGGATTGCAAAAGACACAAATAAAAGCAAATATTTGTCTCAACTGTCGAGGCATTTCAAAAATTGAAGCTTCATCTAAAAGGCGTTCCCATTCTTGGTCATCTGCTAAGAGATTTCTTTGCCGTGCAGCTTCTACGAATGTCGGTTGCAATGTACCATTGAAGCTTTTCAAATTTTCAAAACTCATTGCTCCAGCTACTTTCAGTAAAAGCAAACGAAGGCAATATCTCTCCATATCTTTCGGACTAACTGTATAGATCCGAGACATCACATTACCGCTGGTCTTCTTCCTTGCACTCCATTTCCCTTTTGAAAAGACATAATGGTTAGGAATCTCAGAGTACAAATATTGTCTCGCATTTGCATCAATTATGTTCAACTTAAACCATGCTGTCAGTGTTGTATCATTTTCTGCAGCGCGGGCAAGTGCTGCGTGCTCTTCTCCATCGCTGAAACGGACCATTTGTTGGAGCGGAAGATGGATAGCTAGTCGAATAATTGCATGAGACCTATCGTGCATTTTATATTCTCTTAGCCGCCAAATCGCTTCAGGGGCACTAACATATCGAGCATCGATATGATTTGTTACTTCATTCAAAACAAATTCACCCTTCTGTTCCGTATTTCCAATGGTAACATTGGCCGAATCGTACCCTTTGTAGATATATTTATAAATATATTTTATAGATTTTCCGCTTCACAAAACTGCTTTACCTTGAGAATTATTATAACATGGCCGAGCTGTCAAATTTAGTTCAATTTTTTTCCGCGGGACTTCTTTGGTGGCGAGGACTATAAGCTGGAAATTTGTTTTTTTTGTAAAAGTTCTAAATTTGAAATTCTCACCGTGAAGAACTGAATCATATAATTCGTACATATTTTAATTCGCTAAAGCATATTTTAAAGTTTATGAATGAAAATATTATCCTATCGTCTTGAAATTCGGCACATAGCTGCGGAAAAATTTACTTAACTTATGTGCAAAAAATCAGCGTTGTATCTTTTAAGATATTCTATACAGAACGGAAAAATGAAACATACATACAAACAAATAAACACACAATGGCTATTATATATATTAGATGTTTGCAAAATTGCGAAAATTGAATTATTGGTCTTTAAATAATAAAATAGTAAAAAAGATTAATAAATATTTACAATTTTACGATTTTGCGATCACAATGGAGTAAATATGGCCTTCGTGAAAGATTCACGAAGTCACAAGTCCTGAAAATATCACAAGAAGTTCAGGATTACAAGATTATTCTTGAGAGAAAGGTTTAAAAAACAAATCAACTTTTTTATTTACTAGAAAATTTTGAAAATAGTCGTTGATATAAAGAAGAGGTAAGTTTTGTGAAATCTAATCATGGGTGTTAAAAACTTTCTTGGTGTTTTTTGTCTTCCGACGTTTCATTCCCGGTACCGGGACTATATAGTGATATATTATGATTGAATGTAATTTAAAATAAATTTGGTTTAATTTTTTTCATATGCAAATAGGATTTCCAGCATAGTCGCTTTGGATATTCGAGGAACCGGATACATGTATTTCAGTTCTGGGATGGTTAGTTGTCTACGGTGTAAGAACTCCATACGATCCGGGAAACAAATAATTCAGTTCTCTCCGTTATTAATAATAACTGTTCCAAGCAGAAGCCTCGCAAAAGCCTTGGCAAGCGAAACTCCAAAAATATTTATTTTGCTTTGAATAAATAAAACGAGGATTTTTGCATATTAGATTTGTTTTGAAAAAGTAAAAACACAGTTTGACGTATTCCGGAGATAATATTCATTAAAAAAAAATCAAATGAATTGTTGTTCTGAAATATCTGGAATATTCGGGTAATTGATTAAGAAAATAAAAATCCTTGAAAGTATTTTTTTTATATTATCTATACTGATACCGATATAGATAATATAAAAAAAACATTCATCATGTATGGGTTTTAGGGTAGTGCGGATTTTAAAAATATTTCAATAGCAGAAAAATGAATGATGATACTTCAGCATACTACTTTTGACAGGAAATTGGTCTACTTTAGGGTGAAATTACATCCGAAAATTTAAGTAGCAACATTCAGAGACAACACATAATTTATTTTAATCATTAATTTAAGTACAACTGCAAATGTACGGTTGTGGAATTTCCACCGATATGAGGTAAGTCTAAATGTAGATTAACGAGGTAATAACGCGCGTGTAACAAAAACCACTGTAACTCCGAATTCATACATTAAGTAACTTTATATTAAGTTAGATTAATGTCAATCAGAATGCGTTTTTATTTACCCATGCAGGTATTAGTATGTTTATGTGATTATTGGTTCATATGTAGAATATGATTATTAAAAATTCTCACTAAATTGCAGTGGCTCGTTAGCATAGTTGGATAAATGCACCGGCCATGAAAGCTTGGGGATGTGGGTTCGAATCCCACACAAGTCACGATGATATTTTCTGAGAGTTTTCTTTAATCGTTTTCAATGTGTGAAAAAATGTGCTTAATTAAGTAACTTTGTTATAGTATGTTTTATATACAAAGAAGATCCAAAAATATGCATCTTTATTATTTTCTTCGTTAAAAAATATATTTCTCGTAAATTGTGAACGCTTTTGTAATTTGTAAAATTTATTAATAAAAATATTACGTTGTTAGAAAACAGTATCAAAAATATTTAATGTAATTTTTGGTATGAATCTGTTTCAAGTATAACGAAACACTTGCGTGGATGTTGAAAATAACCCTAAAATTATTTTAAAGAATAACAACTTGGTGATTGGTGATTCATGAGTTACAATGTTTTTCGCTGCAGACGCCGGTAAGTTTATTGGAGTTGCCCTTTACTCGAGATAAATCTCAAAGGACAAAAGTATGCGCTGAAAGGGGTAGTTGCTTAATTGAACAAAAGACCTCTGGACTTGGTATTCTCGCCCCAATTAACCGAAATCGACTGTAATTAAAAATTAATTTACATACAATGCCATTCCACAAAGCGTATAATAAATTTCACCGGTTAGATAAGATTTGGAGAGCACCTGACAGCGGTTTTCTATTCTTAATTATATTTTCTAGAAAAGGCATTTAGGGGGACGCTTTTTTCTAATTTAAAATTCTTTCATTGCCAAACCATGTCTATGTTAACCAACATTGTTGTGCTAATAAAAATGATTATTATATATATATATATATATATATATATAATAAATCTGTAATATATAGCCAGCGTTGTGGAAAAAAATCTAGAATTTTTCTCGCCTTGTGATCGATAACATAAATATACAATTATTATAATGATAAAGGTAACTTTTTATTCTTTCTTCACTTTGAGCTTATTATATTTATTGCATGACCAGTTTCGAAAAAACAGACTAGGTCATCATCGGATGCATAACTAGTTCAGTTTAGTTATTCATCTGATGATGACCTAGTCTGTTTGGTCGAAACTAGTCATGCAAAAAATATAATAAACTCAAAGTGAAGAAAGAATACAAAGTTACCTTTATCATTATAATAATGGATCTTCACCAATCAAATGCCTTGTCCCTCAACAAGAATAAATATACAAGGCATAGATATATTTCAATTTCAACTTTAACAGGTAAAGTCTAAAAATGTTATAGTATAAAGACGACTTATAAACTATTTAGTGAGCTAAAATTATTATTTCTATGGCTATACATCGCTTAGGAGTTTACTAAGCAAATCAGAGATTGAATGGGTTAACTCTTGGCTGAAATTGAAGGATGCGTTTGATATGAATTTTCTTGTGCCTTTATATAATCACCACACGCCATTAAGGTTGTATGTGGTACTGACCTGTATGAGAGGTTCCAAGGTGGTGCAGCGAGCTGGCTGCCTCTTCCGCCGCAGCCCCAGACAGCTCCAAAAGCACGGCATGGCTGATGGATGAGGAGCACCCCTTTAAGAACACCACCCCCGCCCGCCCCTACACCATAAACACATTTAGTCACAAAATAGAATATGATTATAAAAATTAGTACATACAAGCTTAAATCCAGTTTTTTAAACCATTTCACTGCTTTTCTGCTCGCCTGTACCGCACTCCACTGGTTAACACAAAACTCGCAATATTTAAGCAAATCTCGGTTTTGCATTTATATATATTGAGTCATTTGATAAGAGGGTATAAAACTAAATTACGCAATCTCAGTTAGATGAGAAGACCAGATTAATTTTTCAGTGCGAGATTTTGTAATACGGAAGATAACGGCCGTTACAACCAAATTTACTAACCAAGGAAAATAAAAATAACGATAAAACAATCTGCCCCGTGCTCATTGGACGCACCATAAAAGCAATGCTTATACAGTTCCATGGGGCCGGGAACACTAAAAGCGGAGCAAAACCTTTATGTTACAACCTTAGGCAGTGGTTACATTGGCTATGCACATCGTCCGATTCAGAAATTATGCAAATATATATATGGGTATGACGATGTCTACATACCGTCACCGGTGGTGTTTAATTTTAAAAAAATGTATATTTCTTCTGTGAATGGACATAGCGTTTCGATAGTTTACATAATACGTTTAGATCATAGGTTCCCAAACTATTTTGTCTCGTCGATTCCTTGTCGAGTTTTCCTGTTTTTCGTAGACCCCTGCCTTGCTAATATTGAATTTTTACATATTTTTGACATCTGATATACAAAATGCGCCATATTTTATGTCGGTATGTAAACATTGAATAACTATTTTTTTTTTTTTTAAAAGGTTGACAACCACGCTGAAACCCTTTTCCATGTGATATGAAGATGGAAAAACTCAATTATGACATTTACGGAATGCCTAAATTTTGGTGATGACCTGAAAATTGGATAGACCCCCATTTGCAGTTCGTGGGCCCCCAATTTAATTTTTCGCTGTCGTCGACCCCTTGAAGGGCGAAATCGACCCCTGGGGGTCGATATTGACCACTTTGGGAGCCAGTGGTTTAGATGAAGATTTTAATTCTTTAAACAGAGCGTTGCACCGAATGCGCATTCCGTATCGGGTGACGTTCTTTTGCGCTTGTGACCACATCCTTAGGGGGGATGCCGGGGCGAACATAAAACTGAAATCAGAGTTGTTAGCAATGTGGAAATGCCGAAGGCCGGCCATGCACTGCACTGCTCTCCGAGGATCAGCCCCGAGCGCCCATTCCGAGCTAAAAAAAACCCCGTGCAGCACTCGGCCCCATCCATCACTACGGAGGGAATTCCCATAAAACGCCTGGTATAATTTATAATTCACATAGCTATTAAATCTTCTTAGTAATTCATATATCATAACAAGCTTTAGCTTTAGCGGAAAGTTAAAATATATGCATGCGGTTTCCTGAAAGCTTTCTTCTAATAACATTATGGTTTCAGGTAGATGGTACTCACGAGACGACTGAAAATAATAGTTTTTTTTTCAGCACGCTTGCGATTCAAGCCATTTTTGTGGTTTTTTACTTTGCTTTTTTTTAATATTATACTATTATTGTAACCGACGTGCAATTCTAGCAATCACACATCCTGGCTGTCGAAGCTTTGCACTTTAATCATTTCGACTACTGTGACTACTTGAGCGAAAATTTGAATTGCTATGTTTGCAATCGTTTTGTGAATAAACCGATTTTCCCAATAAAACTATACTTAAAGTACACATATGTGTATTTATTAGAAATCTTTTGCGATAAAATAATTGCACAGAAGATATCAAAGTAAAGGCAGAGCATTCCCGTGTAATTTTCTGACTAAATATGCTGTGTTCGAAATTCGCTCAGCAGCTTGGGGTATCCCTGTCGATTTTCCACTACAGGATACGGTGCTTATATCACAGTCTGTCTGCGGTCTTGCTAAGTCGTGATAATATTTTACAAAACTTTCTCTGAGGAGGGCAATCGATATGGCTCGCTCCAGAGGTCACTCCGCAAAGTTTAGCTGGAGCTTCTGGTTCACGCGGTGTGAATATCGCATTATACATAAAAGGGGCTCCATGGTGGTAACCACGCCCTGCCAGCAATCTGCGGGACCCAGGGACCTACTTGACATTATTTCACCCCCGATCTGACACCGCAAATAATCGATTATGTCAATCCAAAAATAACAGCTATTGTTTTTAACCCATAAAACCTTTTTCTCACCATCCAAAATTTGCTTTTGTGATACAAATTATTTTTTACAAACAGGAGACATTGAAAGTTCCCACAACAGACTTTTATAATTTGTATTACTCAATATTTTTATTGGAACGCTTTCGCCTGAAAAAACCCCCAAAAACCGAAAGCGGTCGTAATATTCTAACCGTTCGGCTATTCATATTTCTTGTAAAGACCAAGAGCTCAGATAATAATGAAATCTAAGCTTAGGTAAAATTATGGTTTTATTCAAAGCAGATGTGGCAAGATTAAATAATTAATTGGAATAATTGATTAAATAAACGTTGACTTGCAAGCCAGGGGGAGTGAAATGTTGACCCTAATATTACTGGTTGAAATATCGGCCAAAAACAGATATTTTCTTTGGGGTTTCAGACGCAAGACTGGAGAAACTCTTTCGCAAACAAATATATCAAACTCCTGACACAATTAATATTAATAGGATAGCGATAAATATTGCAGACATTACATTAAATACTCTTTCACTATTTGTGCAGTAATTCACGGTATTTATATATATAATTAAAAAAATATTTTTACTAAAATTATCACTTTCTACTTGCGAATTCAATGAACGATATTGTTAAAAGCAAGCAAATTAATTGTTATTTGTGATACGACAATTTACAATGTAATCGATAATGATCAGATATCAGATGTACTTTTAAGGTTTGCTGATTCTACCGAAGCCATATTATGCTAGACCAGTGGTGGCCAACCTATGAATTTATGGGTATTTGACATAATTAATATTATCCCACCTCTTTGCTACTTAAATATGATATGTACTAACACAATCAATCTCACCTATTTAAAATAATATTTCATGAGAAATAAGAAGAAGAGAATTAAAACATTCTTGTAGTATTTTCAAATTGCATTATTAGAAATATATTATTTTCTACTTTGCTTTCTTATTAGTTAAAATATTATTTTTTGTGTAAATTAAGTTTTTTGTGAAACTGAGAGAGTTAAGCTGCTTATTTCCCTAATTTTAAAAGGTTGATTACAAAAGGTTTGGCATCACTACCTCAAACAGCCAATGTTGAGTTCTACAAGTAATTGCCTTGAATATTTTGAGTCTACTCAGAGTGTATTCGCGATGTAGCGCTGGTCATTACGTAAGCTGGAAACATGGAGAAGCAATATGTCAACAACTTTTTAATCTCACCATCAATCACACGTCAAATTAATTTCAATCCAAAACTCGCTAATTTAATTTGCGAGCCGCCAAAAGAAAACGACTTCCAGTGCTTTCAGAGTTGTCTTAATTATTTTTCGATACTCATACGCAGTCTGTTCCAGATCACGTAGGGAGGACATCTACGTTGTGATATTCAAAATAATAAGCTAATAAAAACTTTAGAGCTGTAAATAGATGATAAAATTAAAGATCGACTGTACCATCACCAGACAAAGCAATATATTTGAGACATTTAAAAAAAACATATAAAACAGCTTAGTGACACAAATATAAAAAATAACGTATAGTTTTTGCCGTCGGCGACCTACAAACACTTAAAACAATGGCTCGCACAAGAAGCTTTGTGAAAAAAAATATACGCATGATCGCCATTAATAAAGAACTCGGCGCCGGCAGACTTGGCGCCAGCGTCCCCGGCCCGGCGCAATTACCTCCTCGTGATGGACGCCGAATTACGCCCAAATTATACGGGGAACCCCGCGTCTCTTCCTATCGAATTTTAATAAAATAAAGCACTTTTTATTTTTTAATTGCAGAAATTGGGTTAAATGTCTCGCAGCACTCAAGCGACGGCTTCCGTTGAGCTTATTTTGCGGTCAACGCTCCTGCCACTGCGTTTGCAATGCAGATGACCTTGGATATTTGTTCAGAACCCAGAACCCTGCATAGCACTGAATCACGCGTTAAATAATAAAACAATTATTTGTTACAAAAATGCCTTAATACAACAAAACCATTGCATCATCATATACGTGTGGAAATATGTAGGTGCAATGTGTACGACATCTCTCAAAATCCGCGTCACAGGAAAATTTACGTGCATGTCACGAGTGGGGTTCCAGCTTACGCTCTTTTTAAAATAATCAATTCACTTCTAGCGATACACAGGGTGAGTTTCAACAATATAAACAAGAATACATATACAAGGCTTTTGAGCCAAATACTGATTTGATAATTACATTGTATATTGTAAAATTTCTATAAACATCAAGCGTAACGGTAGCGAGCGAGGTTTTTACAACTCTATTATATTATATATGTATCCAGGATGCTGGGAATAAAATTACACGTTCATGCAGTTCATTCGTCGATTGAGTGCCATTATAACCAAACCTACCGCCTGCCATAAAACACAAACAATAGCCGAAGATCCATAAACAAACCGGTCACAAATTAAGCGGAACGATCTTGTTTACAGCGAAACGTCATAATAACTCAACTGTCACAACACAGAAACGTCGAACTTGAATAGGTGCGGACATAAAAAAAAAAAACTTTAATGCACGGGGATGTGGGTTCAATGATGATGATGATGATGATGAGTTTTTTAAATCAATTTTGAATATTTGAAAAAATGTATTCTTAATGATTATCAAAAAAAACTTTTGTTTTGAAATTACCCTGTTTTTGGCGAGGCTGCGGGGAGCGGAGAGCGGAGCGGGAGCGGACTCGGAGCGGAGCCGGAGCGGAGCCGGAGCGGACCCGGAGCGAGGTGGAACGACAAGCCGCGGCGGCGCCCGCCCGGAGACTGGCGGGGGCGGCGTCTGCTCCGCCCGTGTGCGCCAGCCGACTTCACTCAAACTGCACCGACACTCCCCTACTTTCTACACAACACTCACCGAAGTTTTCAAACTGTATTCAGATATCAAATAAACTACAATGTAATAAATATGCGCATTCACTGTTGAGGTTTCTGAAGCAATCCGCATAATTGCTTTATAGACAATAATGAATGAAGTTTTCAAACTGTATGCGGCTATACCCGATGGTGCTAGTATCGCAAGAGAGATTTACTATCGTGTCGTACATTCTCTTAGACGGCTACTGTCAAAAAAATGGAAAAAGAGCAATATCGGTCGGTGATTCGATTCTTGTTTTTGGAAGAAAAATCGCGCAGCTAAATCAAAGACGCTTGGATGCTGTGTACGGTGACTCTTCTCCTTCGATGGCGACCGTCAAAAATTGGTTTAACGAGTTTCAACGCGGTCACACGTCGGTTTTTGATGGTTGTGTGATCTACATTGACTACTTCGAGAAGGGCAAAACGGTCACAGGAATTTTTGTCCCCATTTGTCGAAGAAAAAAGTGTTCTTCCACCATGACAACGCACCGGCTCACACCTCCGCCGTCGCCACGGCCAAATTGGTCGAATTGCACTACGAACTGCTCCCCCATCCACCGTTTTCTCCAGATTTGGCCCAGTGCGATATTTTTTTGTTTCCAAACTTGAAAAAGTCACTAGCCGGGCAGAAATTTAAATCGAATGAGGAGGTCATCGCCGCCACGGAGGCCTACTTTGCAGACCTTGAGAAAACGTATTTTTCAGATGGGTTAAAGAAGTTGGAGCATCGCTGGGTCAAGTGTATCGACCTAAAAGGATACTATTTTGAGAAATAAATCGCCACTTTTCCAAAATTTTCATTTTTCTTTTGTAGGCTAAGTACTTATCGTACCACCCTCGTACAACGCTTTGAAAACTTAACATGACAATGTAATAAGCATGTAGCTTAAACTGTGTGTAGTTATTGTTTAACTAAAGAGTTGGACTGGTGATCCACACTGGTGTGTTTAAATTAATAATATTTTGTACTTAATATGTGTATGAATAATCTGAAAATCCACTGTAAAATTATAAAAAAATAAGCACGAAGCTTTCACTCCTGTATTGTGTGTCTGTGAATTCAGTCCCATCCCTGAAAATGCATTCTTATCTTCTGCAGCGTTGCTTTCAGTTCACGTACACAATTTCACTTCAAACTTCAATTGGTTTGCGCTGCTTCGGTTACAGACACCACGTCTGTCTGGTGTGAACCAACCTCAAGGTCAACCACCTCCAAGGCTATCCGAGTGAAGGTGAGGACACATTGTCGTCTGGAGCACAACATGGAAGCTGATGCGCCACAGGCTGGGTATATTGGCTGCTGCGGCGGAGAACAATCAACGTCCAGAGTAGTTCAAACATGAGAACCAGCTTTCAAGTTAATTTTAATTAAAACATTACTCTTCTAATTATAGTTTCATATCAACGATGATTTAAAAAAATTAAATATGCCAAATTCGGGACCCGCTTTGAAAAAAAGTCTATCTCTAATAAACTAGTCTGGTAGTCTAATTCTGTTTCGATCAAACATTTTAAATAAATATTATATTAAAAAAATCTTATGTTGAATTTATAAATTGTATGGTAACTCAAGAAAACCCATCAATTTCTTGTTTCCGATACGATATCTAAAATAATAATAAATTTGTAGCAAATCAATCTGCAAAAATAAATAAGTCTGTATAATCAATCATAATTGAAATTAGACACAAAAAATAATAATATTATTTAAAGAAAAAACCACGTGTAATTTGTGGTGTCAATATTATAATTTTTTATTGTTTTTTTAAAGAAATGTCGTACATATTCACTTTTTTTTTAAATCTTGGAAAAAAGGTGAGAGTACAAAATTTGTGACGTCATGGATTTTGAAGCGCTTTAATCTGAAATTTTTCCTGAAATCTGAAAATGTCAATTTCAGTCGAAATGTGAGGCTGTAAAATGGAGCACCGTCGTGATTGGCACATTCCACATTTTTACAAGAGTATTTTGATTGTAATTTTGATTCGCAGGTAACCTCGCAGATTGCCTGATTGCATTGATCCCTAGGTAAGACCGAGCATTGCAAAGCTATTTTTCCAATATCCTTAATTCAAGAAGTTTTTCAATAAAAACTTATTGGATTTCCGATTGAACTGTTTTCCAAGGAGAATATCAGAACTATTATATTTTCATTATTCTAGTTTCATTAATATACCAAAAAAAGTTAGTTAAATTACTGCAACGTCTATATTAAGATTTTACATTTGTTTTTAATAAATAAATAAATATATGTTTTTTTTTTTTTATACCATTTTAAACTGTTATTTGTATGAACAACTGCGATAAACTGAAAATTCCAAGACATCTCTTGCATCCTGAAAAAAAATATTCAAACGTTTTTTGCAGTCGTTTTGTGTTCGTGTACCTCAAAATTTATATTTATCTGGTTCATTATCATTTTAGTATTATTAATTCCAATATTTAACTGATGGTCGTATTATGTTTTGATCAAAAGTTGAATAATTTAAAAATATAAAACCTATTTACATAAAATGAGCCTTTTAGCTTCTCAATCGTGTTTTTTTTTTTTTTTACTTTTATGTAATGATTCGTTAAGCACAAATTCTCAAGCCGCATTCACAACACAGCCTCCGTTTTATTATTTCATTTGATGAAAGCTCTTTGGAAGTAATTTGAAATTCAAACGAAAATATTTTTTGAAGAATTTAATAAAATGTCATACTTTTGCCCAATTAACAATTATAAGGGAGAGCTCATTCGCGGCGGAGCCTCCCCGGAGTCTGTACCTGCACACTCAATTACGGACTTCTTTTCAATAATATCCAAGTGTTTATTCAGAAAATTAATTTTCATGCTTCGGGAAGCGCGTCATTAAAATTAGCATCCCTTAAAAACATAACTTCATCCATCGTTCCGTAAATCATTACGATTCGGGTTGATTTTTCACTTAACAAAAATTTTGGTTTGCTTTATTTATTTATATGGAATTTAAAAAAAAAAATTATTTAATTATTTTTCATAAATAATTCACCGTGGCTTTGGATTCGTTGTATATATATTTTTAATACTATTCAATAAAACTACAAGTGTCCTGAGTGGTTAAATTAAACGGTTAAAAAAATATTTTTGAGTGATATTCCACATGTTCGTTTTTATTTGTGACCGGTTTCGCCAACCTTTCACGTTGGCATTATTAAGTATAAGCAATTAGGTAAACAATTGTTAGAGGGAGAGGTTGTTGGAAAGAGAGAGAATGATTGTCAGATGGTAAGGGCTAATGTGATTTTAATGTACCTGACAAGTGGAGGATTCTATATAATTGCAAATTTTTGTGAACAAATGTTTTTATATTAATGGGGTAATTATCTAAAGTAGTGGCTTTGAGGTGTAGCAGCAGCATAAAAAAGAACATGTGGAAAATCACTCAAGTATTTTACTCAAAAATATTAAAATGAAATTCCACCAAGTACTCTCTGTCAAAAAGATTTTTATTATTTTTGATTACTGTGCAATTGATTATAATTGAGTGTACTGCATGGTTATTATTCAAATGGTTTAAAATATGATTGATTGCCGATACCTGAAGATGAAGCCGAAGGCATGTTTAGATCCTATAGCTGCATGAAAGCAAAATAAACACTGACTTTATAATGCATTTAATTTTTTTAAATACCTCGTATTCGATAGAATAAATTTATAAATATTAAAAGAGCGCTAGGGTTCATTTTTATTTTTAGCGTTATACACTGGAAATGCCAACTTCTGTTGTCTCTTACCGAAACATCGGAGAGGGGAAAAATAAACGCGAGCAATCTAAAAGATCCCAGACAATTTGGTAAATGGAAGCCGAAAATGCCACAAAATCAAAAAGAAAAGCAGATAACGTTTTTATTTTCGACGCCACGTGGATTTCGCCATCGAGTGAACCAATAAATAAAATAAAAAAGCAGCATTTTTAACGCAAGTGTGTTTATTACGTATCCGATATTTAAGTATAAAACGCCAAGAAAAATCCCACCTGCAGCGGAATTTCGCCCACCGTGGCTATAACTGAACGATAATTTGAACAGTTATCCGTAGTATGAAACCGACGCACCTAGTCAATATTTATCTGGCAACTAAATAAATATGTTTACTCTTGCATATCACACACTTCATAATATACATAATTGATACAAAATACCTCCTCATTGAGAACTTTTAAACCTTAGCAACGTAAAATTAGCATAAACGCCCTCCTCCACACGCAGACTCAACCGTGTTTTCAGTATGAAGAAGCAATAGAAGAAGTGACATCCCAATAATATTAATAAAAAAAAGTATCAAGTACTTTCTGTTAACACTTCTCTGTTATTTTTTTTTTTACCGCTAATACATTATACATTTAACTTTAAAAAATGCCTGAGATTGATCAACGAATCACTGGTTTAGTTTGTAATTCTCCGTATTTAAGCAACAAATGTGTAGATAAATAAATAAGGATAGTTGTTGTTTGTAAGCGCTTTCGCCTTTCAAGAAGCTTTGGTTCCCAGTAGTTTCAAAAACTAGTGATACGGAAATATGTGGGTGACAGTTTTTAAGAAAGTTGGAAGAAAATTGTGAATTCAGCCGAGGACGAGACAGCCTTACGTCCCGGTTCTGAAAGAGTGATCAAAGTTAACAATTATCGTCGATGTTAATTTTAATCAAAGTAATTCATAGTCTGTGATATTATTTAATCGTATTTAATATATAAATTTTTATTTCACGAGCTAATATGAATTTTAGTTAATATTAAATGAGGAGTCTAAAACCACACTACTCAATAATATCAAGAGGCCGCAAGGAAAAAAGGCGGTCGGAGGCATTCAGAGATAAAAGCGACTATGTATATGTCTACAGCTACGTCTCCGGAATTCTCCTTGTATACAAGAAGATTGTTATAAAAAAAAGGATGTTTTCGCGGAGATAATTTCATCAGTGAGCCAGTTATCGCCAATCAAAATTATCTCATCAAATCAAATACGATAAAAACCAAAACTTATGAAATAGCGTTAGAAAGTTAGGTAAGGTTATAAAAAGGTTTTTTTTTTTTTTATCTAAAGCGTCGTTTTATAATCCAATCAAAGCCCAGCAAGTCGTTGCGGCAGATAGCAGGAAAGGTTCCAGAGGGTTAAATAAACCTAATTTTATTATTTTTACGTAACAGAAAGCCACCACGCTCATCCCCCAAGACAACAGTAGATTATGTTATTACGTGAATGTTTTAGACTTTCATCGCTTTCTCGACAAAAATGTTGACTTTTTCACGAGTTCCCGAATTGTTTGCGACATATGGCCAGGGAAAATTAGTAACTAAGGGTACCTTAAGGCTTTTCTCGCAGCTGTGTAGTGTGTAGCTTCGTCTCTTTATAGATACACTCCACTTGTATTTAATGTAGCGGGGTGTTCTTATGATTGTTATAAATTGTGTAATAATTGGGGAAATATTTCATTAAAAAAATAGGTGTTTAAAAAAATGAAACTCCATAAAAACATAAATATTAAATTGATTACATAAAATTTAAATAAAATAAAATAAATTAAAATATTGAATACTCGTATTTATCACAAAATCGTTATATCAAAAATATGGTCAAGTGATCCAAAGAGTGGATTTTTATTTAAAATAATAAAATGAAATACCACATCATTCCTTGGGTTTTGAGCAGCTTGAAGTTTTTGTCCTCCGGCGTTTCAAAAATCCCTGAAGATGATCTCAGTACGGGAGCCGAAACGTCGGAGGGCAAAAAATCTTCAAGCAGCTCGACACAGACGAATCGTCTAATTACATTTGCGTAGAAAATGTCTTGTTTTATTTTTAAGAACGCCTGAACCACCCTGTAGGTAGCGGCCTCCTGTCACGATCGGCTCCCGGTGACGAGTGAAAAGTCAAAAAAACTACGGGCATGTTGACACATCTTCCGTCATTTCCCCCGGGAGCAACTTTTTCTTGGAGTTTTGTCAACGCTTTATTTCGGCCGAGATATAAATCCCGCAGCCGGGCTGAGCGATTCGCTTAGTGAGAAATAAATGAACGGATTACGTATTTAGGGTTGAGGGCTTATGAATTGGGCGGTATCTCCATCGTGGTTATTTTCTTTTGGTCGCAATTTGTTTTATAATGCAATTTTACATTATTCTTCGAGTGAGGATCGGTGACCATTTCACTGAACACATCTATCCTGGACCTGTCTCACTAATTCGGCTGTACTTCCGACTTCCAGTCACTGTTTAAGCTTCCTTCTTCCAATGCCCCGTGTTCCTTCATTTTTTCCTTGGACAATTAGCTGCACTAGACTATATTTATTGTTTCGAAAAATATACCCAAATTGGAGGCCTTACGCTTTTTGACCATCGTCAGGAGTTTTCTTTCTTTGCGCATTCTGTACAAGACTTTCTCACCCCGTGGTAAAGCCATATTGTAAATTGTAAAATATATAAATTTTAACTATGTCTAATGATATTTCGATTTGAAGCATGTAGATATGTGGTTTAAAGTTTTGGGGCTCTATTTGCTGTGTATTATTCTCAATTTTCATTCAAATGCATAAAATAATTACCTACACTTTTTTGACTTATACATACTTTTGTATGTACAAATGCCAAAACATTTTCTGATATGTCATTTCATTTCACAATCTGTCATTTCTTTTAAGCTCTAATAATGTATAATTTATTAAATTATTTAAAATAAGAAAGTACTGCCATCTGTTAATGCAACATTGTACTAAGTTTCAAGTAATTATTCGACACTTCTAAACAGAAAACTGTTTTACCGCAGTGGCTGTCAGTCGCGGCCGCGGGTTGTTTGTCAATATCAATAACAATAATGGAGTGTTATCATCAGATATTTTGGACTTTTTACCTATATATTAAAGTCTTTTCAGATTCACAATGTCGTCATATCTCCAAATTTTAAGTGGAAATACTTTTATTTCTAGTTGAACAATGCTAGGTACTATAAGAGTACCGCTTACGATGGTATCACAGCATAATAATATCCTATTATTATCGAGAGCTTTTTTCAGCATTTAATTCAGGTACTATGAATGAATAAAACTTTTCCTGAATCCGATGTCAATAGCATTTACTACAAATGGCTTATGAACTTATCAAGACGCAAAAAGGTGTTGACATGATCGTATTGGACGGTTACTGCTTTCTGAAAGAAAAAACCGTTGGCAAGAAAACTGCATGGAAGTGTTCAGAGTACAAAGCGTGGCATTGCAGAGCACGCTGCCACACTGTCGAAAATGAGGTTGTCAAGCAGCCAGTGGCCCACAACCACGCTTCCGACAAGGGGAAAATCTTGGCACGCAAAGCCATTGCAATCATGAAAGAACGAGCTGCTTCTTCTCTGGAAACTTGTGATCAGATTTTCGCGACAGTAACAGCAGAGGTACCGGGTGTGGTCAGTGGACAGATGCCTTCTGTTCGCAATATCAAGCAAGCTATTCAACGAATTCGCCGAGAAAATAAAACCACTTCTTTTCCTATGCAGAATGATCTCCAAGACATAGTAGCTGTAGAAGATAACTTCTTAGAGTTTGATAATGATCCCAGTCCAAACTCAATGCAGGATTCTGATAGACTAGTGAGTCACATTTCTTCAATTTTTCAATGAGCCAACTTTTGTTCCTATCCTAGCTGAAGTCCTCTTATCAGGCTCGTACATTATGTACCAGATTATTTAATATCTGATGTGTATAATTATTTATATTATAGAAAAGGGAATTTTAATGTATACACCAGTTTCCCAATGTTCATATCTTAGACCCATTATTTTTGTTACCATCTGTATTCATTTTTATCTTTTTGTTATACAACAGTGAGCTTGTATCTCAAGTTGTCTACTTCTAAATTCCACTGTTTGTGATAAAGTATATTAATTTAAGATACTTAAATTGTTATTTTACAGAATATCACAGAAGCAATTGTATCAAAGGAAGAACTAAACGGGGATGTTCCCTTTCATGAAAAATTTGAAGAGGTGTTTTTAGAGCAGTCTACTAATTCTGAGAGGAAAGGAAAAAGAAAAAACTCCCCATACAATGATGAACCCCTCGCAGCGTTGGAGCTCAGGCCCCCGCAGCACTCCTGCTCGCAGCTGCTAGTGAGAGATGAGTTCTCAATATATGGAGAACACATTGCATGCAAAATAAGAAATTTACAGAACAGGCGCTTACAAAACATTGCTGAACATAAAATCAATAACATTCTCTTTGAACTTGATATGGGAATAAGTGATGAATTAGATAAATTAGAAAGCTAAAACTGAAACACCATATTTTATTGTCTTTTCAATATTTAACAAGGGCTCAAAATAATAAATAGGCAGCAATCAAAATTCCCTAAAAAGTAAAATATAACAGACATAATGCATTTCGATTTCATTATTTCTCTTGCTGTTAATACTAGTCAGTGTATGAGATGTTCTATGTGATTTTATATATAATATGTTAAGTTTGTATATTTCAAGATGTAGACATTTTAAAACTCATACGTTCCTCCGGTCAGTAGTTTATTTTGTTACTGTTAATTTTATTATGTATATAATGAAATCATACATGTTAAATAAACAGTAACAGTGAAATGAAATCATTGCTGATATTTTTGATTAGAATCAGTATTGATTCGCTCTGGTGTCCAACTCGAGAATTCCGTCATTGGCTTTATCTACTATGGATTGGGGAGTGTATTTAGAGTGCCTTTGGACTTGGGATCCAGGACGTATAAACCTAGTAGGGAATCTTTTGACTGTTGTTAATCCTTTCAAGGTTCTTTCTAACTTCTTGAATAACAAGGAAGACTTTATTGTGGCAATAATATAATTTCTGAAGAAAACCATCTTCTATCCTTACATAGGTAATATTTTATGTGATTATATTTACTGATTAGTGATTAGGAATAGTTATTAATACAAATCTATTAGTTGTTGACTGCGGTTAGGATGGTTGAATCTTAATGAATAGTGCACCAGTTCGATTCCCAAATTGGTGTACTTATGTCTATCTATATCAATTTTGTCAATGACAATTCGTATTGATATTGATTTATCATAATAATAAAATTTTATAGATATGGGTATAAAACTTTATAGATATTAGAAATACTATTTGTTTTTATATAAATTTGAATGCCAAAGAAATGTGATACATTTTATTATTTAAAGCTGTTTACATTTTATCAAAATGACTTAAAGTAGCTTCCCCTAAATTATGATTTTTTTTAATGGTTTGTAGATACAAATTAGCAAAAAAGTAATGAAAAAATTTTTGCAGCAACATGAAATATTCTATGACACTCATTAATTCAACGCCTTAATTGTTTAAGGCAACGAATCGAGTGGCATATTTTTTGATAGCATTATCAGGCTCGTTGATGGTGTTGAACACCAACTCTCGAAATAGAGCCAGACAATGCAATCGCCAATTAATGAAAATATGTTAAGCCTTTTTTGGTTAGCTCAAATTATTGAAGAAAAAAATAGTAATAGCTTGAAGGTGAATCATTGACTTTTTGTCCAATCATTTTGTGTTAATTTATATACTATTGACTGTATTCCACAATTATGTTTTGTTAATTTTATTGCAAAAATCAGTAAAAGGATTTTTCAATGGTTTTTCTGAAAAATTTAATTTATTTAAACAGTTCCATGAGACGTGGTTACCAGTAATGTTTTGCCAATAAAAGATTAAAATTTATTCTGCCTTCAATTTATTATTTTTCTCTATTTTTCATGGTCATATTTTATGATTTACCATTCACGAAAGGGACAGGATTTTAGAAGGCATTGGAAATATGAATAGATGTAAGGCATACTTACTCTTCAGTGATATTCATTCAATTCTGGGGAAAACGAAAACAAAGTCGTAATATAGATATTTATATATTTCAAAACTCCAATAATGTACAAAAAATACTATTGTAATTAAATTATTTTTATCATGTAAATTCATAATGCCTGTCAATTAATTAAATATATAATTTTGTTTGTTGATTTGTGGATGGGAAATCTGCATATCGTAATTGACAGATTCTTACATAGAACATGTTCTTAATACATTAAACAATCTACTAGGAACAATTCCACCGTACGGAGGCTCCTAGAGTCGGTAGTGAGCAGCGAGTGTCCAGAGATCAGACCGCGCCGTCCGCACGTCGCGCACTTGCCACTGGAGTTACCCAGCGGTGAAATCTTTACAAAATACTTGTACTTCATTGCAGCCATTCAGACAGTCATCGTTTTAGAAAAAGGTAGTGTTTATATATTTTATTTTTTTACCAAAAATAATAACTATGTATCTCTCTTTTTTTAATATCAGGGCGGTCGCGTAGAAAGGCAATCGAGTTGTAAAAATATAAAATAGGCGCGGGCACCGGACGTTGCTCGTCCACCGTCCACCGACCAGCGCCAGGTGCCCGCGCCACTCCGACTTCTCGTCTCATATAAAAAGGAATAATGTTAACATTTCAAACAACCTATTACGGATATTATTGAATCAACCGGCTCGTTAAATCCTTAACAACTTTGGTTGTGTAATCTACACGTAAACAAACATATTTTATAGTATGTACAAATATCATACTTAGAAATAAACAAGGTATCATGAATCAACGACATCCAGATCACAAGGGGGCTAAATAAATATATATATTATATATAAAGTCATAAAACATCCACCATCTCTCAAGTGTGAAGGATAGGTAGCTCTGAACAACTACTGCGGGCTCCCACCTCCCAGTACAGATAACAATATTAAAACAATTGTAAACTCCGAGGCCGCTCTTCCCTCCCCCGGACTTCACGGCATATCTACAGCGTGGACTAAATAAATAACTTCACGGGGAAATTCTGTTAACCGGGTACTGCAATGTACACATAGAGGGAACGAGCGGCCTCGACTGACAAAACACATTATAGAGATAACTTTAAATACAAATGCAACATGATTGATTGAACTGCAAACTCAGCCATGGACGTCTGCATTCCTCCGTCCACGCATTCTCATAAACTCTTCAAAAACATAAGCAAATAATACACATACATTTACATATGCACACATACATATATAAATTTATACATATATATATATATATATATTTATTCATATATATATTTAACATATATATATATTTAACATATATATATATTTAACATATATACATATATATATATTTATACATATATATATATTTATACATATATATATATTTATACATATATATATATATATATATATATATATATATACATAATGTACATGTGTATATTTAAAAATATATTATATATATATAAATATCAATAAATAAATATATACGCATATATATATATATATGTGTGTATTTATATATATATATATATACATACATACATATATATATATACATTATATGTATATTATATGTATATTATATATATATATATAATATATATTTATATATATGTACATATATTTATATACATATATGTATATACATATATTTGTATAAAAATATTTGTATACGTATATTTGTATACGTATATTTGTATACTTATATTTGTATACATATATTTGTATATGTATATTTGTATACATATATTTATATACATATATTTATATACATATATTTATATACATATATTTATATATATATTTTATAATCGTTTTTATAATTTTCTCTTTTAATTTATTGTAAAAAATTATCTTTTCATTGAAATATATAATTGTGGCATTCCTTATACATTAACCCAATAGTTTATTTAAAACTTTGATAAATATTTTTTTAAGTCGTATACATTCTGAAAATAAGACTCGAAATGAAAGCTGACTGGACAGGGCCACCCCCACAGAGCATGTAACAGGTCAACTCGAGGGCGGCCCCCGCGCAGATCCTGCGAGGAAGCTGCGCCGTGGTCGGAGCGGTCAGGTTAGGCGTGTAGTCCCGGGTCTGACTTGCGGAGGGTAATGCGCAATGCGTATGTGTAAATACACCTAGTAAGTGAGTTACAGCCATGAGGTACTGCGTAGACCAATATAATATAACATATGCTTACAACTAGTTCTTGTCGCATCCCTAAATGCATTTAGACAAAACCCGGTCGGTGTCCTTCTAGCGTCGTCATTGTGATTTCTCGTTAAATTATTATATTACATAGCACATAATAAAACTCTCTCTTAAATATAAAGAAAAGCTAGCAATAAAGTTCATTAAGATGTGAGGAATCGTTTAACTTTGTCAAATATTCTGCACTTATCATATTACTTACATTCACTTACATATATACAATCTAGGCTAACTCCGGCGTTGGTACGTACGTACTCACATGTATTAAAAATACACACTTATTTTTATATTTATTTAGAGTTCTGGTCACAATAATATATATGTTTATATGTACAAGTACACTGCTATCCCAGAATATCACAACAGGCTCCACCCGGCGAGGCGCACGGCCGTCACTCCGACAGCAACTTCTGCAGAAGCGACGACTTGTGATCACCGCCCCTGACTTCCTCCATAGTACTCTGCAACAATGCAACACACGTCAGCTACCCAACACACACCAGGGGCACGGCAGGACTAAAGCAGTAAGCAGCTTTTCCCTCTTCCCCAAACTAATTCAATTCCCTAATCACCCTGTCTAATCAAAAGTCTAATTTATAGTACTTCAGTAATGTCATAAAATATATTCTACCTCATAAATTCGACCATGCAAAATTACCAATTTATTATGGTTTATAATATCTGTTTTCATTATTGAAATATAATTTCTCACCTTTTTAAAAAAAGTACATATCTATCCCAAGCACTTAAAAATTGCATGCAGAATTGTTATGAATATTAAAGGTAAAACAGGAAGAAAATAAAATTTATAGATTTAAAACTTACAATTATCAAAAAGAGAAGCAAAATTTTCATTATTTTTAAAAATAACAGAACAATACAAAATTTATTTGTATGAAAATTAGAGAAATCATAAGAAGCTCTTCCGACTGCAGTCATTCATGTTTATACACAAAATATTGAATGCGAAAGATTGTGAATTCATTGAGTGGATTCTTAGTGGAAGTAACACAAAACTCTCAGCTTCTTGACACTCAAAGCTACTAATAAAATCAAATTAGTAACTGATCACCAAACAGTAGCTCGAGCATCACCACTACAAATGATGCCGAAGCTACCAGTTGGCGACTAGAGTTACTAACGAATAATGTTTTTAATAGCTTCATATGCAAACTGCTTTAGTGAAATCGACAAGCATTAGAGCATATTCTAAAATAGAAACGCAGTATATCTCAAACATTCAGACTACTCCAGGTTATACGGAGAGTTATCGAAAGATGGAAAGCACAAATAGATGTAGTGAACATCACAATTCATCGATGCCTGTTTTTCATCTTATGACAAGTCGAACTAAGTGACATTAAAAACAACTTGTCTCTTACAAACTAATTATAATAAAGAATACTTATTTCTATTGTCTATCACTACTTAGAAAGTGTTTATAAATACTTAGTCTACAGAAAGCATAATGTATTAATTTTTTTAATAAAATCTATTTTACATATAAATAAAATTATAGAATCGTTATATTAATATTGCAGATATTATAGTTGATTTATACAATATAAGAATCTAAGATCTACAGAATGACTGAAACAATACCATGCAACGATAACGATTCATATAATAGTGTTAGAGAAGGTTTTAGCAAATTCATACAAAGCTTTCCCATCACCATAATAAGGGAGGTCCTCATTGCTGAAGATATTACTCATATATATACAATAGAATATCATTCGTAAGTTTGTCCTGGACAAGAAATAAAATCTATTATATAGATAAATTTATCTAAAACAGAAGCTAATAGGTTTTTTGCCAAACTTAAATTAAACGATATGCATATAAATTATAATACTGTACTGTAAAATACATTACTATTTATAAAGAAGGTGGATGCTTGACATTGTTACTCTATTAACAATTTAGTATCAAATTTGAAATTATGGAATAGAATTAGCCAAAATTATATAAACATATGCCATAAATTTCTACCCCCTTTGGATAAAATCACCTAGTTCACGTTTTAATATTTTTTTCTATATGAATTTATCCCAGTAAATAAAGACTAATAAGTAAGTCAATAAGTCTTTACTAAAAACAAAACGAGTAAAATACTATATTCTCAACCTGCAGGTTTGAAAGTCACTGGCAAAACAAAAATAAAAGTGAAAAACTCCAAGCGGTAAAAAAGATAGTGCTGTAGTGGTAAGCGTGACATACTGCGGTGTCGGATGCGGTAGGGGCCACTTACCGGAGTGTTCTGGTGAGTGTCCCAGGGCTTTTGTGTGGCGGCCGGCGTCGGCCCCCCGCCCCCCCCCACGCCACCTGAGCACACACACACCCTCAGCACGCCTGGCACCTGCATCCGGAGACTGGTCCCACACCACCCCCTCCTCTCACAGCACGCGACCCAATCACTCACTAACTGATTTATGGACTTAATATGCGACTTCGACTCAGACTCGCAATGGTTCTTTAGGAATATGATCATTTTTTATAGATATTATTTATTATCATTTTATTTTATATAGACAGAAGTTAACCGTATATATGCTTATTAACAGTGCAAACAGAATATTGGCATAAAATCATTTTTAACATGATATTAGCACTGCAGTTGATATGAACGATATGAAAATAGTTTTAATTATTTCATTGTGATTGAAAAAAAATTATGGAAACTGAATCTAACATGAAGCAACATCAGCCAAGTTTTTAGGCCATCATTTACAAGGCTTTAAATGTAAGGTTGCTTTTAATATTTTATTTTAAGATACACAGTTGTGATCAGTTACAGTCTAAATGCAAAATATGCAAAATATATTCATTATATTCCTGCTAAACTGCTGCGGCCTGTACATCTAGCGTTTCCGACATTTCCTGGTTATTATTCATCTCAGTTAAACAAACAGGTTTAAGTAGTGACAATGTGCATCAGGGATAAACCAGACCCATCTAGGGATATGGTGTAACACCCAACCACAGCAATCAGAAGATGCCAAAAATACTATGAGTTTCTGTTGGACACATATTTTTTTTCCATCACTGTGGTTCAGATTCATGGTTTATTAAGCAATCAAGACCACGGAATAAATTATATTCAACATAGACTTCTAATATACCATAAAGTGACCAAAAGTGTACATTATTTAGCAAAATTCAATTGACGTATTTTTATAGATATTCAGAAATCAAATGCTTTCTGTTAATATCTAATGCATTCAATCAAATCATACAGATGACAAAAATTCTAAATATTTAATTTTTAAGCTTAATTGAACTTGGATGTAATATTGTACGCCTTATCAGCGCTCAGTGTATCGATGCATGCAAATGAACCTTCTGTGTTAATATTTTGATGCTCGAAACCCCATTTGTGGCATGCATTTTTTCAACTGTAAATCTACATGCATTGATACACTCAGCACTAAGAAATAAATTTCATCAATAAGATGCAACGTTTTGGTATTTGGTATAATTGTTATGCATGGAATATTTGCCATTAACTCTGTATACGTACTAAAGAGTAAATTTGCCATTTTGGGTTATTTTGTAATTGGGTCGCGGACTATTTCTTATTCTGTATCAACACACACCACCCAGGGATGGATGACAGATGTTTGAATATATTGTGAAGCATTGCGGTGCTGAACCAATCTCCTGATGCCCCAATAGTATTGGAAGGTTGTGAAGTCGGATATCTCATCATGTAAGAGTGGAAAGAAACCAGCCTGTGCAGTAGATCAGTCAGAAGCATCAGAGATGAGCCGACATTTGCCTCAATTCAAATGTAAACTCAAAGAACATCGTATCGTCATATATATCTATTATTCTGTGCCATCAAATACATTTTTTTAAATGTATTTTTTATGTGAACTTATGAAATAATTATACTTTAACAAGCCTTAAATTTTGGTTAAACAGTCAGTCTTTAATGTGCATTATTATAAGATAAGAAACTAGAAAATAATCATTAAACATAAGAAATTTATCCTTTAAATTTTTTATAATATTTCATCGAAAAGAAAACTTTCATTAAAAAAATCTGCACAAAGTGATAGTATTACTAAACGATAAATTTGAAAAAAGATTCTCACTTTATTATTTGGAAACACAGAGCAACAAATAATACTTTAAGTAATGAAAACAATAGAGTTTAACTGACAGAGGTACGCCCGTCAATCGTGGAAGCTCACCAAGTCAGAAACGGATGGATGTGTACAAGTGATGCTGACCACGGCTGACAGGCGCGCGCTCCTTGTGAGGTTTGAGTGAGACATATGCCGAGCTTCCATCTGTCACAATTGTAGGGACAAGTTTCTTCTTGAGTGTAATCCAGCATAACCAGTTTATTTACATGTTGTTAGATTGTAAAACAAAGTAAGTTCCCCCCAGATCTGCAGTTAGTTTCCTCCGTCATCAAGATTCGCCAGTGCTTCTTATAATTAACTCAGAAATAATTTTCAATTGGTAAATATGCTGTCAAAAATTAATTTTCTCGGAGTGAGCAGTATGTTCTATAAGTATAACTTACAAGGTAAAACAAACAAATATTTTGAAATTATTTTTTTAATGTCATAGAAAAATGGGAAACTGAAAATCGCAAAAGTGTGATCTATTGTGACTAATATGTATGGGACATGCATCACAATAGATACACCCGTATTGTAGATCTTAAGAATTGGGTCAATGTGGGACAATGTATGTAAGTATTTCGTGCACAAAACATTGACAGATGAACATTATATTATATCCACAATTTTTAATTCATTCGCATTTTCCACAATTCTCAAGTCGTGTAAACTTTTTATGGTAGTGGTTAAAGAATTTCGCTATTGTACTCATTTTAAATATGGAATTGAATTTTATTTGATGAATATAAGACACTTGATAAAATACTGAAAAAAACAGATATTTGTGCGACCAAAAACGCTAAAAAAATTCATTGGCTCAGTTTTAAACCATAACACAAATTTGCATTATGGGACAGCAAATTTACCAAATGGAAACGAGGACTAAAACTAAATATGATTTCTCATAGACAATGTTGGACAGTTCATTTATATAATATCACCATGCTGGAAGGGGACCATGGAGAGAACAATATGCCACGAGTGTTCATTTGTTAGAGAGACCATTGTGTTATTCCAAATAGAAAATCCACTATTCGAAAATCTTGTGCATTCAAAAATATACAGTGCAATATACGGGGTCAGGAGTTGCATCACAACTTATTGATTATTTATCTTACTTTAGTATTGTCACTGACTTATCGCAGGACATTGGTGAGGCTTCGAAGAGCTAGGCAATGCTTTTACTACAGTATTTTCTATTAGATAAAATAAAATTTACGACCCGAAACTACACAATAAACTCTCATCTTAGTATCATGTAGCCAAAACTACAGTCGGTACCCTTTTACTTCATAAGCACTGTTGACTGCCATTGCTGGAGATGTAACAAACAAGAACTTCAACGCGAGACACTAAGCTCAGCCAAATAACTTATTTCTTTAGTTTAGTTTATGCATAGTTTAAAAGTATATTAGTTCAAATCTTAAACTACCCCATGACTATTTAATGTTTTGTAAATGGAAGGTTCATTTCTGCCAATTCTTTTTCTTGTAATTATAAAATAGAATCAAAAAGTAATCATTACATATAGCAGTAAATTTACAGATCAGATGACAAAATATTGCATAGTCTTGTGTTAGGATGGTTAAGTTATCGGAAGATGAAATGAGAAAGTTTGCTGACCTGTGGGCGGCATGTCGAAGGAAAGTGCCATATCGAGGTCAGAGGGCGGTGCGAGGAGCTCACCCGCGCCAGGCCGCACACCGCCCGCTCCATTGCGCGCACCCACCACTGCTCGCAGCTCCTGACGCACGTACTCTGACGTCATCCCGCCTGAAACACATGCTCATCAGACACCATCGGAGTTCGCCGAGGCCACTCGTGTGACAATATCACTGTTTCATTTTCAAGTAACTTTTAAAATGACAATTTAAATAAAAATTATTCCAATTGAAATCTAAAACATAGAGATAAAAATTGAGAAAAGGCAATTTTTTTTTGTCTTTTTATATTATGATTTTTACTGATTTTAAGCTAATTATTTGGAAAGATGAAAAAATTTTGAAATAATGGAAAATGAAGCCAATTTACTCTGATAAAACATAAATACAACATAGCAGATAATAATTAATTAAAAAGCGACAAGTCAATTAATGCCTCTTTGACTAAATTATTTACATTTAATTCAATCTATTATTAGCACATCAATCTATTGCCTAATAAAATACGTAATTATTAACAGTAAAATAACGGCAAAATTAATATTTGCTGAAGCAAAGACAAACACAGCTTATCAATATTATTTAGTAACAAAGTGAATAGACATTTGTGAATGTTATGAATTATTTAACATATAGGACGGACTAAACACATCACAGTGATGGGAGGGTATTGTACTGAAATGTGTTTCACTTGGGGGACAAATGAAACAACACAGTATCAGAATATGGGTAAGTGGAATATAGTGATGTATTGAGATGTGTTTGACAGAAGTAAAACACAACACATTACCAGAATATATTTGACATTTGGACTGAGTGAAACATAAAACAGTTTTGAGGTGTGTTTAACAAGTGTCTCGAGTGAAACACAACACAATACTGGAATATATTTGACATGTGGAAGAAGTGAAACAGAAGATAATTGGAGATGTGTTTGACATGTGTGACAAGTGAATATATTTAAAATGGAAGTTGAGTTAAAAGATAATCCTGGAAATGTGAACAGGTTAAACACACAGATAGCTGCAATGTGTTTTGACATTATGAAGTGAGTGAAACACAACACAGTGCAGGGATGTTAGCGAGTGAAGGAAGGCTGCAGAATTACAAGCGTCACAAAATAATACAATGGATGACAGGAATTGACTATCGACATCCTAACACGGAAAGAGATATCTTCCTGAATACAACATATTTAGAAGCACCCATAGGAACAAACAGAAGCAAACTGCTCTCAACATTCAACATTTCTGCAAGGCGTTTGCCACCAACCACATCAGAAATGATAAATATTGTGATATCGAGCTGTCCTCCCGAAATGCATATTAAAGCTTTTGAACGTACACTGAAAAACAAATGATTAAATCATATTATCCCCAAATTTAGTGAATAAAGCGTAACAATATCGATGAATATATATTTTTTTTTTATATATTGAGTACACATAGACATTCAACCCTTCACACATTCAAGCTGTCCTTGAGCTATGGTTCACTTTCACCTAATATAAACATAAAATGCAATTTCAAATAGAATTAGACCCACACTGTAGGAACGCTCCGCTTCACTAGAAAGAACATGTAACAAGTAAAATACACCACAATCTGCAATCACAAACAGAGCTAAGGAGTAAATAGATCTGTTGCATTGGGGTGTACAGTTTGTCAACAGGTGAACCATAGCTCGCGGGCCGGGGCGGCACGATGAGGGTTATACACAGTGGGTGAGACACAGTGGTGATATGATGAGGCCCGAGGGAGAAGTACTTACTCATGTGGTTGTGGTGGAGGGAGGGGTGGTGCTGGCGCGGGAACAGCGGAGCCTCGCAGTAGGGCCCCTCCGCACCTCCGCTCCCATAGAAGCCCCCCACTCCACTGCCCACTTGCCACATGTATTTATGGTCAACATTATTACTTGCTCTCCGGTAGCCAACATTCTTCCATCCGTCATCTAGCGGGACTCTCATCGACTCTATGATTGCAAACCCCAGAATAATCAGACCAAATACTATTATTGCACTTCCCTACTGCTAACTGCCCATCGGCAACTACGTGTGGCCAATGAGATATAATTATACAAATTAAATTTCAACTTCGCATTTTAAATGATTTTTATAAAATTTGAATTGCATATAAGTCTCATTGCCCAAGCGTGTATTGCGCCAGACACATTATGTCACAGTTCCTAAGTATACCACGCTTCTCTTGCCGATTCTATTGTATCAACTATTTTACACTTTTCCAATGAATCAGAGATGAAGCATTATTTTCTAAATTTCCAATACAAATAATGATTGTAAAATTCTATACAAATAATTTACAATACTCAAAAATGTCGACAAAATCTAGAGAAAAAGATCAATCGTAAAAAAAATTCACAAACTGGAGCATTCTGTTGAAATCACACTTTGATATCATCAATCTGACCAATAGAGGTTACTGCCTAGGACTGATAAAGAGATGAAGACTCCTTGAGAGGATCTCATCCAGAAAGCGACTTATTCTCTACTATGCACATGCATCTACTGTCTGTCAGTGCATATAGTTTCAGATTGCTCCACAAATCGCATATCAGACTGAATCGCATTTAATAGCGCTACTTATATATTAGAGAAATAAAAAATCAGACTGAGATACAAACATGCTTATCGTGGACAAAACTTCACCTGTCCCTAGCGGACCTTCCGATTAACACATGCTTAGTCGAACCCCGATTCAGGGTCAAAAAGTAATTCACTACCTCACTACACTAATTATGGTAGAAATATAATAAATTGGAGTGTTAGTGTAAAGGCAGAGGGGAGACGCCACCGGCGACGTAGAGTGAGTCTTGTGAACATTTTATCACCGGGATCAAAGTTAATAAATCACCGCAACGAGAACAACCAGAGTTTCATGAGGAGCGCTTGAAGTATCACAACTCACAGAGACAACTCCACGTTGAGCACAACTGGTAATCTAAGCATTGTTATTGATACATTTGAAAAATAATTCAAAGAGATCCATTTCAGTATGCATGTTTTATGGATCGTATTCAATAACCCTCGCGGGTTCGAGAAAAAGAGGAAGTATGAAAGCAGTGGGTTCAAAACCGCACATGATCAAGAAAAAGAATTATGGGATTATTCGATGTTAATTATTCAAATGACTTAAAGAGGACCGCTGACCTTGTGACTCGTGTTGCCTGAGACATAAGTAGACTACTCTGCTTTAAAAAAAAACTAATCCTATTTGATTTTACATTTTGTTTCTTGCATTTCAGTCATTGTCAAATCAATTAACAGTCGGTACAACCACAAGAAAAAATACTACCGCAAGTTTAGCAAAACATTTAAATTTTCATACTAGGAATTACTCAGATATTTTTCAAACTTACTTCATGTATATTTAAAAAAATATATCCATTAACCTATATTATACGGTTTTGTACTTTGTAATATGCCAAAAATATATGCAAAAGAAATATGTCTATCTTTGGAATACAGATCACAAGGTCTGCACCTTGAAGGTAATCATCACGGAGATGCCAGAGTCACAGCGGAGACCGGCGTGTGGTGAGTGGCGTGAGTGGTGTGAGTATATGTACCTTGCATGGGAGGGGTAGGGTGCGCAGGGTGCGCAGGGTGGGACAGGTGGCGCTGCAGACGAGGCGGGGGCTGCAGATAAGGGGACAGCGGCGCGTGCGGTGTAAGTGGCGTGTGAGGCGCCAGGGGGGACCCACGCTGACCGCTGTACCCACTCTGCTGAAACTCAACAAGAACTCGGTTAAACATTTCTTCAATCAAATCATAACTTTTTTGATCAGCTAATTTTTTGTGAAAGAGTCTTAAAAGTTTAAATGCTATTCCCAAGTGTATACTTTTTATAGAAATCTTTATATTAAATTATTAATATATAATACATTATAT
Source organism: Atopsyche davidsoni (assembly GCA_022113835.1). Classification (NCBI taxonomy): domain Eukaryota; kingdom Metazoa; phylum Arthropoda; class Insecta; order Trichoptera; family Hydrobiosidae; genus Atopsyche; species Atopsyche davidsoni. The sequence continues at coordinate 1,442,205 of JAILWY010000012.1, read as the reverse complement.
TAAAAAATTATAACATGGTACACTTATCAGATTAATAAAGCAAAATACAACATAAAGATACACACTATTGAAATAATCCATTATTTATAAAAATTCAATATAGATTGATTGTTTTCTCCACTTTGTTTGAATATTCATCACAATAACATCAAATTTTCATTCCATAACATATTGAACAAAAATAAACCTTACATTTTTCAATAAAACTCTCTTGAAAACCCTAGTATTTACTAAAATTAAAATTTAAGACACGTAAAATACATATATATATTTTTACTATTATTTATTTGAAAAGGACAACATAGAAAAATAAGTGATGTATGAATAAGTCTCCATAAATAACAGTGTTGGATTACTTAGAGACTTACCGTGTTGAGCATCGGATTCTGTTGCTGTTGCAGGCTGAGCTTGTACGGAGGCGCTTCTTGACCCTGCGTCCCCCCTCCCTGAAACCCAGCTCCTCCGCTTCCTGAGAAAGAATTTGGCACTACATTAGCATTGTGCTCCCAAACGTATGTAAATTAAACAAATTGAGTAGTTGCATCCCCAGCGGGCGAGTTCTCACCATGATGGAGGTGGTGGTGGTAGTGAGGGGGTGCGGGATAAGGCGGGGCATCGGCAGCACGCTGGAGGGAAACATTTGGAGGGGTGGGAGCATTCAGCAGCGCGTCCATGGAGCCATGTAGAGGCGCTGCCAGCCCACCACCACCCACTGAGCCCACCGAGCCTACAACCATCTGCTGCTGTTGTGCTTGTAATAGGCGAGCTTTTTGGGCTTGTTGATGCGCCAACTGCGCTTTTTGTCGCTGTTGCACTTGCTGATGATGCTGTTGCACTTGTTGCTGTTGTTGTTGTTGCTGTTGTTGCTGCTGCTGCTGTTGCTGCTGCACTTGCTGCTGCTGTTGTTGTTGTTGCTGCTGCTGTTGTTGCTGCGCTTGTTGCTGCGCTTGCTGCTGCTGCTGCTGCTGTTGTTGTTGTTGTTGTTGAGCTTGTTGGTGATTACCCTGTTGACTTTGGGATCCATATCGCCCTGCCCATTGGTTAGGTCCCGCTTGCTGTGAATTCCAAAATTCATCATCAGTTAATTTGCATTCAATATTAAACTGGCGATTGTTTACACTTCGGAACCTCTCTATCTACCCTTTGTGCTGACGCTTCAAACTGATAATTTATCCTCTGTAAATACTTATATACAATAAAAATAACACAAAAGAGAGTATATTTTGTTGTCCTTGACAACTTATACATTAAAAGTAACTTCAATATTTATAATGTAAAAATAGTTTCTCACCGTGGTGTTGGGATATGCAGGTGGAACACCGGGAGACGATGGACTCTTCGCAGCTGACTCACATGACTGCATTAGGCTTTTTTGGATAGCATTGATAGCCATTTTTTCATTCATAACCTGAAAATATACAGTAATTCATACAAAACACATCAAAAATAGGTAACAGCAAAGGCACAAATGTTAATAATGTCAGAGTCAGTACTTGGTACGAATTATGGTGGTGATGGTTCTGCGGAGGCTGCTGTCCGGGCTGCTCGATAGAGGAGATGAGGTTCATGAGCTCAGAGTTGTCCTGAGTATAATTATCTGGCACTATGTCCATCACCTGGTCCAGAATCTCCGACAGCAGAGGATCTGATGTCGCGTCTCCAATGTAACCGGCTCTGGATGATAAAAAATATTATTATTTATTACCAGAATATTCAGTCATACAATTTTTTTTTTTGTTTATTAGTCTTTTTACATTACAAACATTACATAAAAATGTCAACTCAACTCACACAAGTTAGGGATCAAAGTTAGCACGGAACATGATAAAGACAACTTTATTATTATTGGTGTAAATGTGAATTGTGAACAAATCATTTAAAACAGCTCCACTCATAGGCCATACCAACAAATTCCTACTACTATGGCTTTAATTATGACATTAAAATGTTTCAAGCTCATTTCAAACTTATCCAACAGAGTGATACCGTGGCAAGATTCAATTATGCGTGTTATTTTTAATTAAAGACCAAGGTTATGGTTTTACATAAAGTGTTACTTATTTTCAACTTATTGTAAAGTGACCATTTTCAAAATATACACATTAAAAGGGTTGGCATGCCTGTAGTTTCCCGCAGCATTAGGAGCGATGGAAGCGGCTCGCTGGCCTTGCAGCATCTGCTGTAGGGAAGTGAGCCCCATCACCGGCCCACCCGTATTATTCTCGTAGCTCTTGTTACTGAAAAACCAATATAAAATATTATATAAATATACATACGATCAATTTGGTAATAATATTCAAGTATCAAACTTGCACTGACTTGTTGAGCAGTTGGGCGAGCTGCGCCTGGCTGGGCGGGTAGGGGCGGTTGGGCTGAGCAGGAGGGAAAGCTCGCGGTAGAGGTGCAGGAGTGGCCATAGGTGGGCGGATCGGAGTAGACAGCAACGAGGCTAGCATCTTATTCTTCTCCCACAAGCCCTTGCCAGTCCCTGATACACTGCCTACACCTGCCGTCCCACTTGACGTCACCTGCAACATCACACATACCATCATCAGTTACATTAAAAATCCAGTGAGATCTTTTCATGGAAAAAAATCTTCCATCATGGAAAATAAGATGATCTGATTCTCTGTACAAACAACAAAGACCATTTTCTTACATTTTAGAAAAAACAAGTAAACTAACTACTTATTCAATATCTCACTATTCTATGCATTTATAATTTTAAGTGTACATCTAATTATGAGAGATTTCAAAGTTAATCAATTTTGAAAATTGCCTTTAAATACATTGGTAGAAAAATACCTGATGGGGATCGGTAGAGTGCGGTCGCTTGACATTAAGTTCCTCCTGCATGAGCTTCCGTTTGAGAGCAGAACGTTGTCCTCCAATGCCCAATAGTTGCAGCAAGTCTTCACCATTAGGCGGCTGCTCGGGGACCTGACCAGGGGCGGTTCCCCCCGCCACCCCTGCTCCAGATCCCGCTGGACTCTCTTTGAGCAACTGACTCAAGAGCTCACTGCGAGAGCGATTGCCACCTTGCCCAGGATCCTCCTCGTCTGATTTCTCTGCCAATAGCTGAAATGATAGACAAAATATATAAGTTATTACATTTTTTACTTAAATTGTGATTGTATGAAAAGATGTAATAATTATTTAAAATAACAGCAATTTTCATTTTTTACCATAAGAAAAGAATAATATTTTAAAGCCTCAAATTAGTTTTTATAGAAGGAAAGGTTAAAAATATTTTTAAAAAAATAACAGCGAACAGTAATTTTAACCACTACCTATGTTATTTATGAAGTAACTCCATATTATTATTTTTTTAGAGAACTTGAAAAAACTTACCCTTAGCAACATGTTGTTTCCCTGAGGACGCTGGTGTTGTGGGGGTGTGGGAGGAGGAGGACCGTCGACCAGAGCAGGAGCAGCACGCCCCTCGTCTTCATCCTCCTGGTTGAGCAGCCCTTTCAGGATAAGGTTGTTGCCGGGTGGACCAGGAGCAGAGGCAGGAACGAGGGGTGCAGGCTGGTGATCAGGAGTGGCAGGGGATTCGCGCTTGCTGAGCAGGTTGCGCAGACGGGCGGAGTCGGGCTCGGGCGCCGGTGGCGTGGGCGCAGGCGGAGGCGGCAGGGGTGTGGCAGGTCCAGCCGGTGTATGGGGTGTGTGCGGAGTGCGCGGCGTAGGGGGGCCTGAGCCCGTGGCTCGGTCTTCATGAAGGCGCGCTTCCTCTGTGGCCGCGGAGTCGAAGGAGAAGGTACCAAAGCCGGAGGAAGGGGATCCCCGACCGACATCAGGCCAATTACCCTGCAGGTAGTCCATGTCGAACTCCGAGTGGCCAAAAGAGTACGAAGGCTCGGATGCAGGAGACGGAGAAAACTGACCATTGCGAGGCCCGGTGCCGTTCATAACAGCCGAGGTCATGAGAGGCCCTCCCACTGGAGGAACTGTCAAATTACCCGTCTCCAGAAGACTCACCTCGTTATCCCTTAAATCAAGAAATTTTGGCAATTTACACAGCTGTAGGTCAGTTAACAGTTGAAATTACAGTTTTTTTTTACAAATTTTTTTTTTTTTTTAATGTAATTCTTGTTTTGATACTAACGATAATACGGTAAAGGTGGACATGATGAAATCCTGGTCGTCAGTGGTGGGGTTGGCGCGGAAAAGACGCGAGTGTGGCTTTGCAGCCAAGAAGGGTCGCGCAGCGTCGTTGGAGAGGCGGAGCCGCGCAGGTGGGCCGGGCAGAGCGGTGGTGGCTGCGGCGGCAGCGCGTAGATGCTCAGCCACGCGTGACACGTCAGCAGGATGCACCAGGTCTTGAAGTCGACGACCCTCAAACGATATGTTGCCTCGTAATCTGCCTTCAAATACTGTAATTAAAAACACAAAGGTGATTACTCAATTTCAATTTTTTTTTACAAACTTGCATTAGAGAAATATATTAATCTAATCAACACAACTTTACCTCAAGTATTTTCTTTTTGTATGTGAAATACAATTAAATATTAGGGAATTCCTAATAATGACTAATTTATTGAATAATTTCATTGAATAATTTTAATAAATACTGACACTATATCACTAATAAAACCTTACTAGGCAATTTAAAATAAATATAATAAAAAGAAACAATTTACTGTATTAATTTATTGCATACATCAAGTGGAGCTGCTATCACTAGCAAATAATGTTGAAACATCAACAACAAACTGTTATCTATTTCTTCTACATTCCCATATTGTAGAGATATGAAACACAAGCTTATAAAGATTTCTCCAGCAATTATTGTGATTATTTTTAATAATAATACTAGTATCACTGTAGAGTATCTAATAGAATATCCTGTCTCAGTCGTAACCGACATCTCTATAGAAAATGACAGTAGTATACAGATATTATATTGCATTATTAATTGTTTGTATTGTGATGATGCCAAATAAAAGCAAACACTAATGACATATTGTGATACTTTGTTAAAAATATGGCGCATCTATTAAGCTATAAAAACCATTCTATTTCAGTGTATTTGTTTTATTTATCAGATTTTTTAATTTTATATAAAAGTGAGTCTAAAATTAACAAGTTCACTGATTTCCTGGTGATCGGAAGCATTTAACGGTAACTCCAGTTACAGACTTTGTGTACAAAGTTCATATAGTATAATTCTCTTTATAAAAATAAATTGGAAGTAAATGGTCTTACATAATATTTTCCCCTGCGTGTCCAGTTTGAAGGTAATCTGGTGCAGGGGCCGCGTGGGCGGGGCGTCCAGCGCGGGGGGCACGGGGGGCGCGTCCTCCTGACGGATGACGCACAGCACGGAAGCACCCAGCTCAGCTTCGCGCACAAGTGCAGCGCTGATGAGCACGTCACGGTACACGGCACCAGCGCTGGCACCCTCGCTGCCCTCGCCGACTTCGCTGTCGGGCTTGACACGCAGACGTGAGCGGATCGCACGCAGACGGCCGGGAGGACTGTCGGCTCGCGGCCAACGACCCACTGTAGACGTGTTTTGCAGAATCGGCGCAAACTTCAGATGGTCACCATGGTGCAGATAGTTATAGATACTCTGATGGTAAAGTTCGGATCGTTCGTACCGCACTATGTCTTTAATGTTTTCTGTCACGCACTCAATGTCACCTTCACAATTTATTTCCAATAACACCCACCCTAATGTCGTTGTGTAATGTTTCAAGGCCTAAAAACAAACAAAAAGGATTAGTATATTCATCAGGGCTCAGAGCGCTATAGGTGCTGCCATACTTAAATTGCAGAAAATCAATGGAAAAATTGTAAAATTTAAATAATCATAATACATACATCAATATGAATATAGTTAGTGGATGTATTTACTAACGGCTAATTATTTACTAATATACTTTAACAAGTCTATCAAATATTATGAAAAATACCAAGTCCAAAGTTGATAGATTTAATTGGTTTGTAATATTTTTGGAGAAATATATCTTTAAAAGATAATTATTTATAAAGTGAGCTAAGACATAGTACACATATTATAATTAAAAAGCGAATTTACTCAAAATCGAGGTCAAATAAAAATATAAACAAAAACATAGAACAGAAAACCTCATAATTTTTAGTGAAGAAAAAAAACATTGAGCGAAATATTTGCAATAGAAGTACACTGCGTATTATTCTGTTGACAAGGTTTCACAATCAAAAATGTTTGATGATTTTTAGATATTTTGCAATTTCCTCCGTCTCTTTGGAATAGGCCATGAGTCATTTACTTGCTCGAGCACGACACAATTGACAGCAAACCATTACTGGACAGTATTGACTCATAAACTAATTTTTATGCTGTTTGTTTTATACCAACCTCAATAACTTTAATAATTCAAGTAATTATCAGATGGGAAGTTTTTTTTCAATATCAATTATATCAAATCAGAGACAATTATAATTATGACACCCTCACTTGAAATAGGTAATTTATTTATAAGAGAAACCTTCAGAAAATAAACCAGTAGTTTGCAGGTATTAGTGGGCAATGCTAGCAGACTAATATTTTTAGGTGTTAATCTGCACCATGTTTTGATTCACATTTCGACTTTGGAACGGTAGTATTTTCAAGAAATTGCTTCCCTTCAACTTTTAAAGAATTACATTTCCAAAAAATGTCTTCAGTACCGGAGCTGAACCTTTGGAACGGCGATTAATACTCGATGTGGCCTTCACCAAAGAGAATAAGAAAGTGATATCGGTAAAAGTAAAAGGTTTGAAATCGAGTGCACAAGGGTGGGTACCTCGACGAGAACAGTGATCTCAGAGTGGGAGGCAGGGCGGGTGGAGGAGACGTCGCCGAGCTGCAGCGGGCGGCAGTGGCGCGTGCAGAGCGGCGGGCAAGCGGCGCAGCAAGAGGCGGCGGCGGCGCGGCGGTGCTCCAGCACGCGCCGGATCTGCGCCGCCGCCTCCTGGACGATGCCGTTCTTGTCGGGCTGCCTCACGTCCGACAGGCAGGCGCCCAGCAGCTCCTCCAGCTGGTTGATGGTGTCGTTCTCCAGCTCGCGCCGCCGCTTTTCATTGTTGCACTTGTTTCTGAAACACGAGAATCACCATTTTGAGTAACCGGTTACACTGAATTACCAGCTTCTGATTTATTTACATTTATCTCTTATAACGCTATAATTCATATTCAAATTCAAAATTTTCACAGCTAACGGTGATAAAAATTATACTTTACTATTTCAGAATAGCAAATCAACCGCCCAAATGTGGGGGACGATTGAAGTGAATCCAGGGGTTTATGTGAATGACTCGAGAATAAATAATGAACTGTATACATAATTGATCAAACAGAACCGATTCAAGTATAGATTGGATATCTCAGTAATTGAAAACAAAAATAAAGTTACGAGCCTTTCATGAAAACACACACCGTCTGAAAATTAATTGCATCTCAGGTGAATGCTCACTTTTATTTACTTTTTCAATTCAAATAAAACTATTGAATCGGATCAATCCCCAATTCAATTTACAATATTTTCAAAAATATTAATCAACTTGTAATTTAAATAAACTTATTTCATTGAATTGATTGAATAATTTCAAAACTCGATTAATAAAAAAAGACATTTATTCAAAGTGAAATATTTACGGTTTTCATTTAACAAATATCTAGAATTTAAAATATACATAAAAGAGACATTTGCCAATCGGCAGTATTGAAATTATACAAGAATTGCAGAGTCACGGTGGCCCTGAGCCCTGAGTCATAAAAATCTGATATCAGTATATTGTCATAATTTGCAAAGGCGATTTAGTATCAAACATTGAATATTAATTATGTACTTGAGAGCGAGCTGTCTCAGGTCGTTCGAGAAAGAAGAATTTAATTATTAGGGGCTGTGCTGCGATACGAAAATTGAAACAAGGTGTAAAAATTATTAACGCTTGAAACATTAAAATTTTAAAGGATCAACAAAATAAACTTAAAAACACCTTTGACTTGGATAAACTCTGATTACACACACTGTACACAAATTATTTTTTTTAATGTTTATATTTACTTTGCAATGTTTAAGTAATGAAAAACAAACAGTAAAAATTATGAAACTGCATCAGATTTCGTGACTCAGCGGCCAGGGCGGTCAGCTTGCCGCGCACTTACATTTGTGACTGAGGTTTGTTGTCAGACTTTTTCCTAATTTTTTTGACGGGCGCCGCGACGCTCATCTTGCCCGACCCGCCCCCCCATGAGTCCCCAAGCTGCAACTCGCACGGGCCCAGCCTGGAACAACACAAGGCACTCGTTAGTAAAGCACCTACAAACACCGGCCGCACTCGGTGCAAGCACTTCTCTGATACAAAATAAACTTCACGCTTAGAGGGGGGGGGGGGGGATATGCTTTCCGCATTTCGCATTCTGCTAGGATGTAGCAATCCTGAGCATATGACGTTTTGAAAGTCGGGAGTATTTTCAATAAATGCAAATTGTTATAAAATTGTAACCGATAAAAACATCAATCGAAAATAAGATTTCAGATACCCTCTGTCCGTTATTACAGTTGGCACTCAATACGAACGCACATCATTTTAAAACCGATGAGAATGAAACTAACGATTTTGGACAGTTACACGGAAACCTCAATACAATGCAGGTTATAATTTCTTACATAATATTTTAGAAAAAATCAATCTAATTAATATGCAATCTAAACTTATATATAATACTATAGAGATTGAACTGTATTCGTAATAATTAATAATAATAATATATAGGCATAATACAGCTATTGATAGATAAATTTTGAAAACGTTAAAAAGTATATACGAATAAAAAAATTTGTAAACTGCTTCAACTGTGAAAACCGTACTATTTGATTGCTTAAAACGTCCGACGGTTTAAGTAGAACGGAGACCCGACGGTTTAAGTGAGGATTAAACGAGTACTCTTCGTTTCCTTTGTTGGAAAACACAATGGGAATACACGAATAGTTTCAGCGGCTAATGAAAGTTAATCCTTTCGCTGGAATGGATTCCATGTCGGCGAGGGTGCTGCAGGCCACTCTGCGCGGCGGGGCTGGCGGGGCTGGCGGGGCAAACACTGCCCGCAATCCGACATCGAGTAAACAAAGATGATAACAATGTGCTAATTTGAACTGTCGCAATTATTTTCATACGGATCAGACACACTGGAATAATGAGTGCATTTGGAAAATAATTGTTTTAAAATAGTTGCGAAACTGGAGCAAGGCGATTCGATGTGTGCCATTCATTGCACGAGGCGTTTGTCAGGGCTCATTCATAGTACATTTTCTTTGCAGAGCGGCGATGCATGATTGTTCGAGGTTCGGGTGTTGCCCCTGCAGACGCACATGCAAGTTTGCATGCAAACACAAAAAAATACATTTTAAAAAGTTTTTTCCTGTTATCGATGCCATATCAATTTAAACGCAAACGATCAAAGTCATATAATCATTATTTTTCCGCGCTATTTTTAAGAATTTTTATCGCAGGTTTTTTTTTTTGTCGTTCTTGGTATTTATTCAACTTATTTCAATAAACATTTTGTGGAATAAATACTTATAGGTAAATATTACCAATAAGTATTTATTCTATGTTTCTATATTTGTATAAGTAAGAAAAAGGTTCAATCAGATTTCATTATGACTATTCTTGAAAATGAATACGAGGATGCTGCAGGATCCAAAATACGATAGATGTAAACTTCTAAAAAATGGTGCAGTCATTTTAGTACAATGATTGTTTGTGTATTTCTTTTCCAAGGGACGCCGCGAGTTTCAAAAAAGTTGCATACATTAATAAATAAATGATGAAAATATGTTTTAGGGTGAACTTCATAACTCAATCGGTTCTAAATTAAGGATAATTTTGAATGCTCCCCGACAGCGCCCCCAGCCCGCCGGGTCGTCGTGAATAAATTCTCGATTCGCACAACGCGGCGATACGAGCGCGACGACTCCACGGAGGAGTCGTTTAAATGCAAATCCCTCAAGGGAGGGGGCGGGGCGAGGGCGGGGGCGAGGGCGGGGACGGGGGCGGCTCCGGGGCGGGGGCGGGGGCGGGGGCGGCCTGACTCCAAGTCCGGCAGGGGCGCCGCGGCTGGAGGCGAGGCGCGTGCCCGCCGTTAGCTCTCATTTCATATCGGGACTAGGCTAGACCACATTACCTATAGCGTACATTTCGTTTTCAAGTAAATTTTGAAAAATATTCGACCGAGAAAGTTAACATTTACAATCATTTTGTTATTAATGTACATTAAAAAAATATATAATGACGATCGGGCATTTGGTCAAACTTCACACCGACATTGTGCGTGTATCACCACAAGATAACTTTACTTAATTCTGCGAAAAATAACTAGCCTGGAAACGTTTTCACAAAAGTTGGAAATAAATTTTCATTTAAAATTTCATGAAAATTATAAAGTGGGTTTTTTTTTCTTTAATCATCTCATCCGGTTCGGGTTGGGCTAGTTTCGAACGACCGTGTATAGAATAAACACGACAAATACGTGATTTATTCGGGATTCGAGCGCACGTAGCCGAGGAAGGCCAATAAAGGTGACGTTGAGAGTTTGATTAAAAAAGCGGACGCAGGTGAGTCGCGGGCCGGCCCGTTTACAGTTAGGCGCCTCCGTGCCGGTTTCTCACTTGCGACTCCACACTCGAGCCTGCGCTGGATTAAGCGGTACGAGCCGAAAATTCGCCAATTCGAGTCTCGTCTTTTCGGGCTAAACCGGAAAAACAAAACAAAGGTGTCCGCATAGCGAGTGTCGGGACGAGTGGTTCAATAAATAGATAGAATGAGTTGCAAAAGAATAACTAAGAATTATTATACATATTTTATTTATTCTGTAGAGTGGGAAAGGCGGGCAGTCAGGGTGGACGTCACCCCGGAGCACCGAGCGGTTCCACTTCGGTCACGCTGAGCTGGTGACGTCACCCGCGCCCGACCTCACTATTAGTAAATGATTCCCCGCGAGATTTTGAAAATCGGTTTAAATAAGCATGCAAGCAAATAAAATATATGAACAATAATAAAATCGCAAGGTGAATAATACCCGTCGATTGATATTGAATATCGATCGGATGAATTGCAATATCCTCGAATCGTCGTGCAAACACACTTACTTCGAACTAAGTTGAAACATCTAAACAAGTGGCTCGATTAATCTGTAAATTTTATCGTTATAAATATCACGTTTATTTCAGCTATTGTTTGCAGATGTAGCTTTATCAAAGGTTAGGAGTGAAAGATAATTCTAGTTTTTTTAATTAGTTTGCATAATGCAGTATATTCATAATACTATCGACATCTCGAGGATGTGTAGCAGTTTTTAAATATATGCATAATTTTAGTAGTGTACTTAGTAAAATATATTGATTATTGAATAAGAAGTGTGGGATTCAACAAAATCAACTACCCTGTGGAAGGCAGCTTTTCAGCGTGAAAGAACAAGAGATGATCCGAAAATTAAACATCTCCGTGCGAGGTCGAGTTGCGACACACATCGAAAATGAAAATGCACAATGAAAGTAACAACAAGCGACAATGCGATCTCAGACGTCTTCAGTGCTAACGATGTCTTGCGGGCAGCTTCCACGGAGCGGACACTCGGGAGGAAGCATCGCAGGAAGTAGCCTCGAGAAGCCGACAGAAGCGAGACCTCAACCGGACGGGACTCCCGAGCGACGAGACGTCCACCCCTTTTGGATAGCTCGACTGGAAGAAGTGCTTCGAATACCGACGCACGTCGATCAGGTCGCCAGACGGGTGCCAGGCGAGGTGTCGATCGCCCGATTCGAGTCCCGTTGGTGCCCGAGCGTCGGTCGCGAGAAGTCCTCCCGGCCCCACCGCACTAATAAAACACGTAATGGCTTTCGGCCGCAGCCAAATTAGTTTTCGGTCGAACAATCGAACGGTCGCTAAGAAAAAACACGAGCAGAATCCACAGCCTGCTCCACCGCGCCGGGGGCTCCCGGGGCCCCCTCTTGGACGCATTGACTTGACGATGAATCGATATCTCAAGGGTTTATTCGTGATTCGTGTTTATTCGTTATTGAGTCTATAATCGTATTCGTTGAATGCTAAACATAAAACTAAGTAAGCCAATTTGTAAGTTTAAAAAGGTGTAAATGATAATAAGTTTAAAAAAATCCAAAACAACATTAGTATAAAATAGGTATATTTTAAAATCTAACACAAAACTACAAAAAAAACCTGTCACTAAACTCTGCCCATCCAATTGATCGAAAAACCTTTCATTTACTAACAAATAGTAAACTAAGAGTATAACGCTACCTAATCTATCCAGCAGAGTGATAATCTGGACATCGGAAGATCTGCAGGAAAGCGCATTAACTAAATGGTCTTTTAAAAGCGCACGAACGACGAGTCGATTTCATGGATTAAATAAATTGTCCCACCTTCTGTAATCGAGGTACGGGCAACTCGGAGGCAGAGTCACGGTCGCTTTGCGAGTGGCGGCATTACAAATTGAACGTTTTCCAGCACTCGATCTAGTTGAGTCGTGTTCACGTAAAAAAAGCAAATAAACGACTCCCGACATTGTTAAATCGAGCTTAAATAATATCCGATTGTAGTTGTTTTTTTTTTTCTGTATCGATCGGACGATTAAAAAGATAATCAATCTTTGCGAGATGCCCTGATGCACGCCCCGCCCGGGCCCCGCGCCTCGCGCCTCGCGCCTCCCGCACTGGGAGCCGCTGATCTAACCAGTTGAGTGTGGTAAAGCGAAACGACGCCGGTGTTCCAAGGTTCTATTCTCGCCGAAGGTAAAAAAACGGTCCCACACTAGCGACGGGCGCAGTCGGACACGCAGACGAATAATTCGCACATCTGCTGTAATCGAACATCACGAAACATTGGCAGACTCGTTGTCAATGCACACAACTTTACAGCTCCATTACACTTGCTGAAGAACGAAGAAATATTAATTTAATAAATAATTGGCACCGTGTGATTAAATTACAGTTGTCGGATGCACTGCAGCCAAACGTCGTAATATATATGATATCGGAATATGGATTCCGCGGTAGTGAGTACTAACATAAACGGCGGTACAACTCCATTTCACTTCATCGGGACCAAATCAATCGAGCGTTTTATTTCATTATTTATAAGATTTGGCCGGTCGACATCTCATTTAACATGCTCATCCGTAACATTCACGCAACGGGACGGCTGCAATTTGATCGAGTCAGTCTAGCGATCGGTGCGAATCGATTCGACTATCGAAATCGGGCGGTCGCGCCCAGCGCTACCCGACACTCGCAGGAGAGCCGATATTGGGGACATAACTCAGGCGAGGTGTCGCCGCGGCCCGACATTGCCTCTGCTGCCTCCGGAGCCGGCGGGGCTGCGGGGCTGCGGGGCTGCGGGGCTGCGGGGCTGCGGGCCTGCGGCGCTGCGTGACGTCACGCGCGACAGGTTTCCGTCACTGCTGCCGCTGCGGCTCCGGCAGAAGTATTATTATTGAAATCTCCGCTAACCTTGACTATCGCGCTGACTGTTATGTGCACAAAAAGAAACTCGCTTGGAAGTTGTAGTTTGTACAAACGAGTAAAGGATCCGAGGCCACTCATGTTCGGAGCTATTTTCGCAACGAGTTTTAATGTTATTTTTTTCTCTTCTTTGATGAACAATGGATTTTCTTATTAATCTCAGATGCATAGATACGCAACCATCAATTGCGTGAGATTTCATTAAGTTTACAAAGCATAGAAATATTTCTGCCAGAATAAACATGTCATGTTTTGATAATAACATGCTTAAATGATATGCTCAGATAATTGTTCCGATAGTGTGGTCCCGTGTGTTAAGCGCGAATAAAAAAATCACGCTTAAGCATTACAATATATATATATTTTTTTAAAATATTTTTGAATAAAATACTTGAGTGATTTTCCACATTTTCGTTTTTATTAGTGACCGGTTTCGCCAACCTTTCACGTTGGCTTTAACAGAGTACCTCTGTTTGATAATGCCAACGTGAAAGGTTGGCGAAACCGGTCACTAATAAAAACGAAAATGTGGAAAATCACTCAAGTATTTTATTCAAAAATAATAAAATGGAATTCCACCAAGTACTCTCTGTCAAAAATATTGAATTTCTTAAGCATTACAATAAACAGAAATGCAAAGTTTTTTAACAAGTATTCTTCTTGTACATCCGGTAAGGCTGGGGCGCAATACAATCATCTTCAAAAGCATCCCTGGAGACGAAGCGACCGAGTGGCAAAAACTACCCTCCAACAATCGGCCGTAACATTTGAACAACAACGAACAAAAACCATCGAATAACAACATTTGCAGAAAATCAACGGGCATATTCATTGAAAGTATATTTCATCAAAGACTCGTCATACATATCCATCGGCAGCTTTTAATCGAGGAGGGGGTGAATTTTCACGCCGGTGTGCGGTGCCCCGCGCCCGACACACGCGAGTACAGAAAGTATTGAAAGTGTATGCAAATTAAAAAATTCCTCTCGCTCAGTGGAAATTCACTTTTTTCGTTACTATTTTGGACGTCAAAACTACAAATCGCCGGGGCAGAGCGAGAGTCCCCGGCGGGGATTTACACCCGAGCGGTTACCGTTTTCTTTGTCCAAAAACCGCATATCAATTGATTCGCTATCGGACGGTACACTCAAAAGCCAAAGTTTTATTATTAGTTTAAATTTTTAACAGATTTAAATCGGCCGACGCCAACGGACGGTCAAAAGCACACGTTCGAAACAAATGATAAACAATGCGTATTGCGCAAGCACCGATTTAAAAAATAGATATATCCTAGGCCTATTTGGACCACTCGGACAACGTATTTTTCATTATTATCAGTTTCTTGCGGTTTTCACTAAATCAATAGGGCGGGGGACTCGAGGGTATTTCTCGGCCGAGCGCGCCGGATGCACGCCGGGAGCGGCCGGTCAAAACCTACAAGCGCATCGACTCGAAACTCAGAAGCGTATTTATTGGATCTAAGACGAAGGGGGTGATGTCGGATTCGGAGACAGGCGACACGCCCGTTCAGGGGGTATGGGGCATTTCGGTAAGTCTCGTATCGCGGCCCAGGGCCAGGGCCAGGAGCCGCGGCCGCTAATCACACGGCAGGCAAATCACTTTCGCGTATTGATTAGTGCAATGTAGGGCGCAGCGAGCAGCGGGCAGGGGCAGCGGGCAGGGGCAGCGGGCAGGGGCAGCGGGCAGGGGCAGCGGGCAGGGGCAGCGGGCAGGGGCAGCGGGCAGGGGCAGCGGGCAGGGGCAGCGGGCAGGGGCAGCGGGCAGGGCAGCGGGCGCGGAGTGCAGGGAGCCCCGCGTGCAGCCGCGTCAGCCGCCGCGCTCGTGTACGGAGATTCTATTTCGGTATATTTTCGAGCAGCAACCTCGGCCTGACTCGCAGTCGGTACGATGTTGTTTTAATGGATGCTACAAAAGGTTATTACTTTTTTGCAGATGCTGCGACGATAATGAGTTGTCAATCGCGGAAGAATTAAATTCGCGGATTAACAATATAAAATAAAATATTTAAGAAGTCTACGACGAGGGTGCAAACTTTACAAAAAGTATACGTATCAAAATTGTATTACTTTTTCCATACATGTATATTCGGTCTAATTAAAATAGTCCCCCGTCCATTTTCACAGCGAGTATAAAAAATACATTTGTATAAAAATAGCACATGCGATAGCATTCATTTCCACAAGTAAAAAAATAGAACCGTTGTAGAGCGCTTAAAACGGCATATTCGAGTCATGACAAACGAGCGATGCGATATCGCTGCGCGCGAGAAGTGCGTGGCGGCCGACAAGCCCGGCCCGGCGCCCCGTGCACTGCTCCTCACAGCTGGAGTCGCCGCCCCGCCGCCCCGCCCCGCCCCGCCCCGCCTGCCCCCGCCCCGCCCCGCCCCGCCCCCGCCCCGCCCCGCCCCGCCCCGAGCCCCACGCGGGGGAAGAACCCGCGCTCTCGTTTCATGAATGGCCGAAGTGAAGTGTCGCTATCGATTCAGCTCGCGGTCGCCTGACAAATTACTTGTCAAAAGTTTTATTATTGGAGTATTTTCAGTTTGTTTTGTCCCTTCAGCCCGTGATTGCTTGTGAAACGTCTCTCGCATATCGAGATACATTCGACCGGGAGATCAAAGTGTGTAACATTTTTTTTAACATGTGATTAAATTTTGTGAATGTTGAAAAAATAAAATATTTTAAAAATGTAAAAAATATATTTTTGAATTGTATCCCTCTGTTCCCCAAATACGATTACCGGGACGAAACGAGGGGGTTATGCATCAAATGTAAATAAAAATACTATCCTGGGGGATCAATTATCTTTCCATTGACGTAATTGCGGATGTGCAGAAACAATCTGTCGAACAAAATCGACAGCGGCCGAGACTCGGACGATTTCCGTATCGACCGGCCGCGCGTGTAGGCTGCAGGCCGACCCGCACCGGATAGTAGAGTGTGAGTTTTTAAAAAACCATTTTGTAACAGAGTGCTCAAACTGGATTTAAAACTGGAGCCGCAATACTCGCGTAGAAAATACTAGTTTATTGTTTTACATATTATCGTGTATTTCGTATTGGAACCGTGAAGGCCCTGATAAATTGTAGGTTTTCTATTCTGTAGCGAATCGCCCGTTTTGCCTCGGTGTACGACTCCAAAAAAATATAATCGAGCGGAATCCGAATGCGATCTACGCAATAGAGTACAAAAAATGCACCAACTTTTCATGCGGGACGAATGCGAAAATGTGACTCGATTTTTACAACAAATAATTGTTATCCAATTGTCGTGCCGACGAGGGGGAGGCCTATTATTTCGGTCATACCTGCGTTCGGCGCGAAGTTTTCTTTTGCATCGCGCTCGGGTACGAACGCGAGTCCATACGTGACAGATCGTTAAGATTTAATCTAACGTGATTTATGATTTGATTCGAGTGTTTTAATGTTTAATCTACTTCGCATTAAATTAAGAGCGGAAAATTACACACGATAGACCGGTGTACGAGTTTTCTTTCGAGAATGCGATACCCGCCGTAAGCGCGATACAATTTGACATGTTGCAGATGTTGCAGGGGTGGTATGCGAGTTCGAAGCCTCGTGCGAGACTTCTTGCCATTTGTCTAACACAATAAGGAGCCGGTATAGACTAAAACTAATTTTTAAAAATCCAATAGTTGTTCAGTACGTCGAGAGGTGCGAGAAGAATGGTGATATAGTTTAGTTGTTAGTGTTTAATCTGATTAAAGCAGCAAAAAAGTATTAAAAATATTGTTTTGTTATTTCCACGCCGCGAACTTTCCAGCCGCCCCGCGTACACGGCAGTACCGTACAGAAAATTATACTGTTAGATAGTTGTAAATCTATCGACTCTGAAAGAGACGAGCACAAAACCGTTCACACGCAGCGCTGCCTCCGCCTGCCTCCGCTTGCCTCTGTCTGCCTCTGCCTGCCTCCGCCTGCCTCTGCCTGCCTCTGCCTGCCTCCGCCTGCCTCCGCCTGCTGCTCCCACGCGTGCTCGCGCAGGGACAGGGATAGACGGTTCCCAACGAAACGCTCGCTTCGCACAAAAGCGGCATTCTAGCTTTTACTCTTAGTGACAAGATTACGAGATTTTGATTAGCTAAGAATTATTCATATCAGATTTTATTTTGTTGTCAACATACCACTATCGCATCAAAGTGATACGACTATGCAAATGAAGCCTTTTTCGCTGTATCACGATATACTCGATTTGTTTTCACGCGTAAGCTCATTCGTCTTCGCCATTCTCGAACTGAGTTTATTGTACCTAAACATCCGACACACATGACAGAAGAATTATAAAAAGTAACGGTTAACGGATTGACGGCGGGGGCGATGGGATTTTTACAACACCGGGACACAATTTTTCTTAACGAGCAGGTACTATAACACTAGGAGGTGACACTAAAATAATATAAACGTCCCTTAGAAATATAACCACATTAAATTAAAATCCATCGTTATTTAAATATGCAACAATCATTTTCACTGTCTGTTTTGAGCTACTTATTTTGCTATGCTCATAAATTGTTTTATTTGCATACATTTTGCAGAATTGCGGGATAGATCAATTTTAATTTTTCCCTGTCAAATGTTATTTATAATTGCGTATGAATACGCACGTTATCGATAAATAAAGCGCTGTCAAGATCAAACTAGCATTCGCAACAACCGAGCACGCTGCAGTGTAGGGGCGCTAGGGCCGGGCGCGATATTCGACTTTAATCACTGACCTACATAAGCTCGCAATCAAACCTCGATATGGAAACTATTTAAAAAAAAATTTGTTTTGGATCATTCACCACAATAATTATTTGTTACTAATAAACTATAAAAAAAATATATCCGACTAGTTAACTACCCTTTTTTGGATAGTGAATCAATTTTTGTTTTAATTTTCAAGACATTTTCAAAACAATTAATAATTTGAAGGACACCATTAAGCCTACTAGATTAAAGATTGTCAGTATCCTTATGCAACGGGTTTTCATTTTTCCGGTATAAATAATAAAACCCTACAAAATTATACTTACTATAGTTGTCAGGATATCCCTAAGCCACCGATACTGTGAATATCGGGCCCGTGAATAAAAATCTGTCGAATTTGACTCACTAACAAAATGATTAAAAAATTACGCATCAGATTTTTTTAGTTCAAATTTCCAACATATTGTGACACGTGAGATTCGAATTAACTTTGAAAAACATTACTAAGCAAATTCAAATACTTCATTTTTAGATTTGATTATATTTTTTACCCATTACGTTTTACGTAGTCATTCAATTTTACTATCTAATTCTCACGGCGCAAAAATGTATCAAACTTGCAATTCCCAAAACGATGTCCTAAATACGATGATCGGCCTAAATATGCAGCGAAATCGCGTTGCGAAAAGATTCCCACAAACACGCCGCCGGGCGCGCGCCGGCCTTATCTCGGAAAGTGCTTATCGGAGTAAAACAAACCGGAGCGCAAGATTTAAGCAAAAACCGTTAAATTTGATAAAGCGACCGTCAGCACGGGAACTGCCGGCTCTCCCGGCCAGGCGGGCGCGATGAGTGTAGCTCGGCGTTGATGATATCGCAGATAAAATGTAGTCAATAGCACTCGAGTCGATCGCGAGTCCGCACATTGTGGTCGTTTTTATTATAGATCAGATTATTCAGAAGTTGGCACCCGGCCATCTCTAATGGACCCCCGGCGGAAAAGCACGGAGCAGCGGCGAGGAGCGCCGAGGAGCGCGCGACAGGCGTAGGGAAACTGAGCAGGAGTAAATATTCCAGCCCAGCCCCTCGGTTAGAGACGAGGATGCTCGACTAGTGGTTGTGACGTCACTGCATTACAATACGACTATGTGATATTATTCCTGAAAAGTTACAGTTGTTCTGTGACTATTAAAAGCATACGCTTATTTGATATTTGTAAAACAAGTATCGATCGATCGATCGGAGTTAAACTATATGAAGCATAGAACCCGGTGTTTTATTTTCTTGTATATGCGCAGGAAGCACTGGCAATAATAAATTGGCCAAAAGCTGATTCAGCCACAAGCAACATAATATAATACTGACTTCATCGTTTCAATATCGTTAATTGAAACATAGAAGTGCAATATTAACATGTTAATTTTTTTATTATTTCCGAATTGTTTATTTGTAAATTAAGATTGTGAGTTTGTGCAATTGGCCGGTTTGGGAGATCTGTAGACTCGCTTCCAATGGCAACACCACAACAATCGTCGTGTAAATAAAAATGACAATATTTATAATACAAGATAACAGAAGTTGAATGCGGGATTTGAAATACGACGTTCCTGACCCGCGCTGTGGTGTTCCGGGAGGTGTCGCATTTAGCCGGAAGGCTGTATCTATAAGAATGCTTGCTATGATTTTTGTATGATTATTTTATGGAATGTAAAGTACACAAAAAAATATAACCATTTCCTTTGACATTCTAGTAAAGCTGAGCTATACATAAGTAGAATTCAGTTCAAAGTAACGAAAAGAAAAAGTTTGATCATAATTATTATATCAATAAACAGTATTTTAATAAAAATATAGACATAACTTCAGCCGTTTATTAATGACGATGACTCATTTTACCTGGTTGGATGAAAAAAAAAAAAAAACAAAGATTATTCACTGCCATTATAACTGTTATTTACAAACATTCGATTACTAAATAGAAATTCGGTTTCGTGACAATCGAGAACTTAAACTTAGATATTAAAATACATCTGTCGCGATTCACAAGTCGATCACAAGAAATCAAGAAACGAGAGGACGCGCCGCCGCGACTAGTCGTGCTAACCTGGGGGAGCTGAGTTCACGCAGAATGTTCAGTTGTAAAAATAAAAGTGAGTTGTGTTTCTTGAATTGTTTAGTAACAAACCATGAGTCATCGCAGCGGCGACGTGTGCGTAGTGTATTTCAGATTCAAATTAAAAACGAGTGACGCGATACCTTCGGATTGGCAACGAAACGCGCTATAAATTTTAAAAGATCAACAACTCAAAAAAAACAAGGCAGACCCATATATTCAAAGCAAAAATCCACTAACAAAAACAACTACAATACGAGGATTCCCTTAGGAAGAATTTTTATTTCTGCCGTGAGAGATTCTGTAAATATAGAACGCAGGAGGGCTCCGAGTGAAGGTTTCCAGTCGGCGGCGTCTCTTGCTCGGGGGGCAGTCTGTGTAAAACTCCAGCTGCAAGATCTCGCAGCCTACCTGAGCTTTTACCAGTTTCCTGATGTACACTATTATCCCGAAGACAGCCGATGTTTACCGGGAATGTTGACAGTAGAGCTTGCACGAGCGGACACCCGCGGTGCCAAAATACAACAAAGTGTGCAAGGTCACTTTACCCGGATCGACATCATCATATCGAACTATTTTCATCGCTTATCTATATATTTTTTTATGTTATACATGCACATCATCGCTTCGCCGATAGAACATCGTGAGCATACCAAAAACCATAATGCCTGCTAGCGTGGCCTGCGAGCTCGTCGCCCGGGAGTGCGCTGTAGTAGGCAAAACTACGTATTCGACGACGAGCTTTAAGTGTGATACTGTTTCTGTCGCATAATCGGCTTAGGCCTTTCACACACAATACGGATGATTTGTTTTGTCAATCTCTGAAAATTAACCGACCGGTCTAGTGCCATGAAGAGTCTAGTAATTATAATGCAGAACTCACTGAATATGTATTGCGTTTTTAGTCAATTGAGTTCATTTTTATTTCCTCAGCGTGTTGCTCCCTGTGAATAGCTGACATTCCGGGTTACAAAATCTATTGTGTTTAACAAACTGAAGGATCTCGGGAATGATGAGGTTCTTTGCTGCACACGAACGACCGGAAAAAAGGATCAAATAACAATATGTGTTACATAGTGACGTGATTTCTCTTTCAGCTGAAACTGAGAGCATTTCTAAATGAATAAATATAGTAAAAATAATAATTTTACTGAACACTGCTCACCGCACCGCGCAGCGTGGAGGATGCGGGCGGTGTGCGGACCTACAAAAGAGAAATGCTAAGCATCCTCTCGTGATGTGAGTTGCGTGATCTACCTAACATTTCAAGGAGACTTACTTATCTACAGTTGTAACATCGTTCAGATGACTCAGTGGAAATAGGCAATATTCAATCTCAACAAACGATAGCACGCCCGTAGCCAGGTCAGCGGGTAAGTGCATAATATGCATCCGATGTGAATAATAATGTATTTATTATGAGTGTGTATAGTGGACTTGCGGCCTGGCGCGGCGCTCTCCGCTTGGGGCAGGTCCGGGGCTCCAGACCGCGGCCCGCCCTGCCCGCCTGCCCGCCTGCCCGCCCCGCCCGCCCCGCCCGCCCCGCCCGCCCCGCCCGCCCCGCCTGCCACAGCCGTCCTATTTTTACCGCACTGTTTTTGTGATCTCTTTTATCTGAACGAAAATATTTGCCAGCGGTATCCGTGGCTATGGGCTTGCGGCAAGCACGCGCGGACACCGACTGCACGACAGGCAATGCACTGCATGCCCTGCTGCCTTACGACTCAAACCGTATCGTTGTCACTGTAGCATCGCTCATTTTAAATCACTCGGTTGACCTTGACACCAAAATTTTATACGAGCTACGCATAGTGATAAGTTGTTTATTTTTTGTTAGTGTTTTTTCTTCGTAGCACATGTATTTTGAGAATAAATTTTTGATTTACCACTTCACTATTATTTTGGATTTGGTAAAAATGTTAATACTATGAGTTTCGAGTGCCGGTCGGTATGAGCGTTATAGCTACCCCCAGACCGACGATAATATCAAATAATCATACAGAGACGGCGTGTTCAGCTTTAGTAAACATCGTCAGTCCGGCGTAATAGCACTACTAAGTTAGTTGCAATTGCAGTAATGCCACCAGGGTTACATTTATCGCTGATAAAGCACCAGAGATGCGCGCTCGGCTAACAAAACAAAGTTATACCAAAGGCTATGACAATAATTGGAGTCCTAGTAGCGCGACTATTAGTTGTTTTGGTATTCGATTGTTTTAGCAACTGACGGCGCGCCTCGTGAGCAGCCCTCCCCGCGTCGCCAGGGAGACAGTGCAGAGAGTGCAGGTCTGGTCTGCTCGAGCACTTCTGCCGGTATTTGTGTCAATGCGAGACAGCTCCAGCAGTCCGGCCGTAGCGTTTGATTTGAAGGTCCGCACGTCTGTTATTGCGATTCGACGAAAACCACAAGCCGCACTACTAATATGTTTTTAAATACAAAATGTGTATTTTTTTTGTTTTTTTATTTTTCACTAACGGAGCGACACCAAGGCTGTGTTTGTTTATATATACTTATATGTCTCTCCGTATTTCTTTTTTGCATACCAATTGATACACTCTCTGCTAATTTGGATTCCAAATTTTCTTTAATTACCTTCCTGAACTGAGAAGATGGGCGCGAGTCCTTAGCTATTATGACATGAAATAGATTTTGCCGTCTGTGCATGTATAATATAAATCCACTAACTACCGATAAGACATAAAATGGCAAGACGAAACAGTGCAAGGAACCATATACAAAAAATAAATAACAAAAATTTATGTACGCGATGGCACTCGGATTCTTTTTCAACGAAGTACCCGCTCGCAACTTGAGTAGCATCTTAGTAAGGTGCTGCTTTTTAATGAAGGCTTTTATTGATTCAATGAGACGACCCAGTCCATCAGGATCGTATGGCAACGCCGCCACGGGTGGGTGGTACTCATGAATGTTTCTGATTCAATTTTCAACCGAAAAAAGTCTGTCTCTACAAAGGTCGCGAGTCTACTGAGCGCCATTTGGATTATTCTATAAATTCCTCATTGTGGGTTTTGTATCGTAAAGACGAAAAACTATAGAATATGCACAAAAAACGATCGTATAGGGTTTCGAGGTTTGCCGGTCCGCGACAACAGATTGCAAGAGCCGGGTCCGCACCGAGCTGAGCGAGCAGCCTCGCGGGGCTAGCCTGACTGTCAACCACTCGCGTGCTGAGCCCCGAATCCAGGCGAGATAGCAGCCAAAGACGCCACTCACGCAATGGGCTTGCACAATCGCCTGATAAAACATATCGTGATCGATGGGCATTTGTTGAGTAATGATTTATTTTGACGTGAGATTGTGTTTCAACAGAACCGCAGGTGCGATCTATTTTTATATCATAACTAAGAGCGAAGATTTCCCCGAACATGGTGTATTTAATATTTTTAAATCCAATTAATACTATACGAAATTTCCGTTGGGCACAACACGTGTAAATGAGTAATTACAAGGAACGTTGATTATGAAGGTCATCGACGCACATGGTTCACGCAACAACTAACTGGCATGGGAAATATGGATACCCGAGACATTCGGGGCCTCCCGTAATGGGAACAGGTAAGCGCGACACCTTAACTCGATAACGCTCAATATTCAATCAAATATTATATAAATTACACCGCCGAATGGACTCATTCAGTATGTAACATTCAACAATAGTTTATCAAATCAAAGCACATTAAATATGAAACATCAAACTGTCGAAGCGAAGAATATTGTAGACCGAAAGCAGTGCATGGGTATTCACCCAAGTAGTGAATAGTCACCCAAGAGAAAGATAATAGGAATAGATTATAAGTCTATCAATTTTATACGTCGCCACAGAGTTAATGTTATTGTTGATAAAAAAAAAAACATTAAAAGCAGTTGATTTTATATAACTCCACAAACTATAATATTTACACTATAATATATATTATATATATATATATATATATATATATATATATATATATATATATATATATATATATATATATATATATATATATATATATATATATATATATATATATAATAAAATGCGTTTCTGCAATACAAATTAAAATTTCAATGACTTTGAAAATCGGTGCCTGTTTGACTATAAACCAAAACGGTCGTTATTTTCAAAAATCTCGCATCTGAAAGCCGGCAAATAGAATAATGGCCGAGGAGGAAGGGACTGCGGCCGGGGAGCAAAAAACAGCACAAAAACCACGGCGGAGTCCCAAGGCGAGGGCCACCCGAGGCGGGGGCCACCTGAGGCAGGTGCGCCGAGACGGGCCATGCGGATGCCGGACTGCTCCGCCAGCCTGGCACTGGAGCAGCAGAAAGGCTGGGATGAGGCGCGGCCGGGCGCAGCGCGGATCGCTCGCAACACTCTCAAGGATGAAGAAGAATGGTGAGCAATAAAATTATCTATAGAAGCCTCTATAAAACATAGCAACAAATCGTGCCACCAACATGCAGCTGGCCAGTATTTTTCTTCGGGTACCTCTCCTCAGAGGAGGACGGCACCCATAACACTGAGCATATACTTATACCGATCCAGTGTCCATGGTGTTCTTAGGGAGAATAGTGTAGTATCCCTTGATTTTGGGTGTTTTTTTTAAATGGTTTTGCCTAAGTAAACAACCCAATGTAGGACGCTATAGGCTAGTTAGTTGGTGGCACGAGTTGTTGCTACGTGTGTAGAGGCCTTTACGACTGCGAGTCACAAGTGTGCGCGGCAGATCATGCAGGTGTTTTTTTAAAACATAAATTCAGTTATTTTGTATGCAATAATACAGTGTGACCGTATACAGCAGAGATACGTACAGAGCAAATAATAAAGAGCCTGGCCCCGGCTTCAGAATATATTGTTGACATCGAGTAGTTCTCTAGTGTTATTCTACATTGCGAACTATCATGTGACTCTGGTATTCATTCGCTGTCACTATTAAAATGATATCGACGTTAAACATAAAATAATTATAATTATTTTTATAATATTAAATTTAAAAACTCACAAAAATAAATACCTTTTTTTTCTTCATATTATTAACTACAGGGAATCGCGTTTAATTAAATGCGACTCGGTGTCATCACCAGGCCGAACAAAACGATATCCAGCAAATAGAAGCGTCAGTTGGTATTTAACGCTAAGCGCTTTCGGCCGGTACACCTCCAATGTGTTCGCCCAAAATGTGCTGCCGTAAGTAGGTCTCGAGCATGCGAATAATTTCGATTCAATTATGATTGATTGTAAATGCGTTAGAATTAAACCGATATTTCCCGTGTTCGAAGCACAATGCACCAGTACACCAAACAGGCACAATAAAAACACAATTATTCTCGATCGCAATGTGACCGTTATTAATCAGATAATCTGAAATTGATTTCACAGAAGTAGCCCTGCAACATGCCAGCGCTAGCTGCGGTCTAATGGAATCACAACACTACACAGAAGCGACCGGAAACGCCACGCTGTGCGTTATTCGCGTTCACTTTACGCGTGGTTCAAATAAATAGAAAACTTACGGATTTATGGATGTCGGTGTAGTTTTAAGACTATGACCGATTTCCGGGCGATCTTTTGCTGGCATTTCGTTTGAGTTGCAGCTGCACATCTTTATCGGAACATGCACGGCTGTTATTCGCCAGAAATATTGAAAAAAAAAAATCTTACGTCTGTATTTTACATTATGTGCTTATGTTTTAGGAATACGTCGTGGGTGTATAAGAAAACACAATTTTCAAATAATCTTACGTACCAGTCATTATACTCCGGCATAATTATCTAAATTCACAATATGAATTCATAAAATTAAATAAGCATCTTTATATTCCTTACGTTAAATAGACAGCGGCGAAATAAAAATATTATATATACTTATAAAACAATAATACAATATCTGCTTTTATAATATTAAATAATAAGTAACCTAAAAATATAAGTAACTTAAGACAAACGGTTTTGGCCTAGTTTTATTTTTTAATCGGTCGACTTGAAGTAAATATGCTACGGGTAAATGGAATTTGAAGTAAACACAAAATTCCTCATTAGAAGTAAATTGACGATATCACAATAAGGCGCATCTTTCGATCATAAAGCGTACGCGAGCCTCCCAGAGTTCATCGGAACAGATGACCACTGACTACAGGCGTGACGTCACACAACGGAACTTTACTGGTGCTGGTGGCTGGTGGCTGGTGGCTGGTGACCGGTGGCTGGTGACCGGTGGCTGGTGGCTGGTGACTCGCGGCTGCGACCGCCAAGCGACGCCTCCCTGCGTGCGCGGAGCACCAGCTGGCTTGCGATATATGTGCAGCGACGAGCTACCAATTAATAAACGATATTTTATCGTGCCTCACTAGCAGCTAATTCTTTAATAAACGGATTATAATCGTGATCAAATGATATATTATTTTTGACTACATATAAGATATTTGATTATTACATAAAGTTTAGAGTGCATACAATTTGATATAAACAGATAAGCAAATTATTCTAACAAGAAACTTTGATGCACATTTTGAACAAACTTTATATTGCAAATGCATGTTCGTGCATAATTACGAGTATAATAGTCTACAGTCATCAGAGTGCGCGCACCCGTATATTTTATAAAACACAATGGCGCCCAGTTTCTAAAAGACTGATCAACGAAAGAAAAAGTAAAAACTTTTTGTGCTGGTTAACGCGCATTTGACAGAATTAACTTTTTCTTTCATTGGCCATTCTTTCAGAAATTGGGCGTGAATCTTTTAAATGAATAATCACGAAAAATAGGTTTCCTTCTCGGGACTCGTGATCTAGAACTCTCGGTGTTCTTTAAAATAGATGGCATCAAATCATTTCTTTTATACTTTTGAAATAACTTCCATTGATAAACGATAGATTTAAATAATTTTATATCGAGTCATCTACTAGAGCTAGTTAACTTTGTACTAAATGTAAGCTTTATTATCAAATCGAAACCGAGGGATAATGGTCGATTAGTGATGTCTCAGATCTTCCTAATCTCGTACCGGTGCCATCGTGCGGGGAACCGGCAGCGAGCTTTGCCCGAGAGCGCCGGGAGCACGATCTCAAGCTTTTCAGAGGCACTTCCGAAGTCCGAGGTTTCGTAGATAAGATTTTAATTAGACACGTCGGGAACAATGGATCCGAGCCGACGACCACTCCGGCCGGGCCGATTACCTCCGCCGGCGCGTTGCGATACGTCCGCAATGATCTCCGCCGCGGAGCGCACAACAATAAGTCGCGTTATAAAATACGCGCAATGATAACTATTGTTTCGAGTGCGGGCATAAGAACCGCGAGGTTTGCGCAACGCGGTCTCGACATCTCGGCGCTCCCGGACGGCCTGCGACATTGACGAGCGTTTAATAATTGCTGGCGGAAATCACCGACGCCGGAAAGGGAATTCATTCCGCCGCCTGGCGGCCTCTTTCGAATTTCAGCATAATGTTTTCTAAGCGCATAATATTGAAATCAAATTAAAAAACAAACAACCTTTGGCATTTTTAACTTCTACAGAAATATATCAAACCCATTGTAATTTAGTGTTTGTATATAAAAAATAAAACTTTTTACTACTAATTTTCCAATCCGTATTTTTTTAACCTTCAGCGTTGATACAGTTCCACCTGCCGCACTGGAGGGAGGTATGATAACCCGATTCCCAGAATGCAACGCATGAGACTATTTCTATTCCATTTTAAATTGTTCCTTGGACCTATTTCAGGTAAAAATTGAACTAAACGTATAAAGCAACAGGTGTCAAGATGACTGACTTTTCATTGTGAGTCACCGTCAAACGGATGTGCTGATGTAAGAAAAATCAATTATTATTCTAAATGCACTCGATTACCTTTAACTACCGGGTAGGCTCAAACCGCATATGAGCAGCCTTCGATTAAATATTTCATAGAAATTGACCCAGATGTGGTGATGGGCGCGCGAAAGTTTTACGGGAGGAATGGAAGACCCTCCTCGTCGTCAGAAGGAGCTGAAACCTCGAGAGGCAGTCGATCACCGTGGGCGAGTAAGGGCGGAGAATCGGAGCCACAGTTCCTTTTAAATCAGATCTGTCCGATCCGGTTAGATCTACTCGACAATCGACAAATGCCGGTGCACTCGAGATGGCGACATGCGGAGATGAGATAAGATGTCGCAGGGAAAGCCACACGCATGCCGCAAAAGCCGTGAACTGTTCTAATTTAACACGACAGTGCTTTCATGTTCAAAATGTCGAAACTCAACAATTAATTAGAATCATACATCGATACTTTCTAAACAAGTTTCCGCACTATTAAATACTTGTGTGCCTGATGTAAAATGACTGTTATTTGTGATAATCTCAGAATATCAGTGGTTATTTAGCAATACGATTTAGCAGGGTTTATTTAAGATTTGACATCTTAATACGACTTTATTTCATCGGGTACACATGCTACAGGCGTCAGGAGCTCCAAACTCGAGTCACTTTAGATAAGCCGTTCGGCTTATGTTACTCTTTATCTAAATTGAATTTTTTAAACGTGAATGAGCGAGTAATGGATACACACGCAGCAAAACCTAACGGTCTTTTGAATTTGGATTTACAATTATGTAAGATTAATAACGCAATTTTTGTTTAGATTTTCAGATTTTGCTCAAAAATTAATTTAAATATCACGATGGGTGGAAATAATTCCACGCGAATCGTGACCTTCAATACTGAATAAGCGTACTACACGCATGGAAATACAAGGCCACAAAAGAGATCGATTAACTCGTACCGCCGGGCGGAAATCTCCGGTCCGGCGAAACCGAATCTTCAGATCCGGCCGCAGCGCGCCGAAGTATTTTTCACTGTGACGTCAGTCGGCGTGCTTTTAGTCTTTCACGAGTACGCATCAGGTAGGAGCATCCAACACGTGCACGGCCGAGTACATGAGAACAAGAACACATGAGCACATGAGCACATGGGCACATGGGCACATGAGCACACGGGCACATGGGCACATGGGCACATGGGCACATGAGCACATGAGCACATGCGCACACAAGCGGGCGACAGATGCGCGCTCGCAAATAGATTCGCGGGCCGTCACGCGAGCGCCGCGCCGGACCGACTGTGCGCAAGGTCTACGTCAAGTAAATTTCATATTTATGTCAATCATTGCAAGATCGAAGGAAATGTCGCTGTTAGAGGAATCAAATATAAACCAAAGAGCGCGGACCCGATGTCCTAAAAATGGAACACGGATTTTGCAGTCGTGTCACTTCAACCTTACTTTTTAAAAAAATTTACTTTTGAAATTTGTAAAAAAATATATATACTAGGTAGCGATTGTTCCGATCGATCCTACCTGCTGGAAGCCAAATTATATTAGAGTGTATGTTTTTTTTATTTATCGTCTATTTTATAAGTAATGCATTTGAGTGTACTGCGAAGTTGTGTTGGGTATAATTTTAATATTTTATTTTTTTTGCAATATACTTGCTTTAAATGCAAAATTACCATGAGCAAATCTACCGATGGGTGGAGGGCGTTAAAATAAATATCAAACTTCGTTTCGTAATTTATGTATTCGCTATAATATTTAATCACTTAAATATACAAAACTCCCGTAGAAAACAACACGAAGGACATCGAGTACAATACGACAACATCTCAAATAAATACACTTCAAAGTGATGGAGAGCGAGTGTGTCGTGTTTGCATCACAAAGACGTGTTAGAGTTTCAAGTCGTCAGATAATAAGGTTATCACAAGTTTCAGCAACAAATTGACTTCACGGCAAAGATAGATTAGCACCGAGCGAAACGCCAAATCTAGCGATCTAGTCCGCGCCGAGACGCCGCGGGTCGTCGCAGGACGGGCGCGAATTCGGAAGATACGATCGTTTGAGAAAAAATAATCGATTCTTTTGGAATTCAACAGAAACGGTAAGGATAAGCAAAAAAGTAAAGTAAGTAAAAAGAAACAAGCAATTCGATAAATTAACATCAATTACTCCAAGCCGATAGTTGGATAATATGAACTTATTTCCGATAGTAACATAGTCGACACGAGCAACTCGATAGTTGTGCATCGTCGATAGCATCGGCAGTTCCCTTCACTAATTGAAATGTAGTTCGACCGTGAACCTGGGCGGTCGAGTACGCCGGATGGCAAACGAGCGTGACACCGCGATTCGAAATGGAAGCCCCCGCCGCTGTAGCGCGGGCCGGCGGGGCGAGGGGGGCGGGGGCAGGGGGCGGGGGCGGGGGCGGGGGCGGGGAGAGGGGCGGGGGCAGGGGCGGGGGCAGGGGCGCGGAGAGGGGCGCGGGCAACACATAACCATACATTTCCTATCTTCGCGAGCGCCGCGCAAAAAATAGATGCAATTTGATCTACGAGCGTGAGTTGCATATCGCTTGATAAAGTTGCTAGATTGTTTATTTTGCGGAGCGTTGTCGCAATATTGTCGCAGGAAAAGCGATCGGTGGTGACCGACCAATTATTACTGAACTGTAAGGGCTAATGCTTTTTCCATATTGAGATGTATGCGCGATCTGAATCAGATATCTCGCGTCTCGTATCGGTCGATGATGCGGCGGAGATGCCACCCGCGCCTCTGATGGCCGTAATCACCAGTTCCAGCGCGAGAGTCCAGCTCGCCTGTCTGACCGGGGCGCTTCTTCGGCAGGCGTGCGGGGGGAACTTTCGTCTTCCCGCTCTGCGCCGTCTCGATTCCCATCGTCCTCATAAACCGCTCGTAAAAAACGAAATCGGAAACATCGGAGAGTTTGAAAACGAAAACGGCGGGACGTGACATTCCAAGTACTTGAATAATTTGCCACGCCCGTGAAAATTTATTACTAATACTAGAGATCGTGTGAAAATAATTGACCGAGTATCGCAGTTTTGAAATCCTCTAAATAATAAATCTTAGATTATTCAATAGATCCTCCCTAGTACTAGGTAAAATTAAAATGCACGTCAAAATGACAATTGAAATAATGAAAATGTCAGCTCGATGTCTTTTTACTATTCCGATACGCATTTGATTTTTAAAATTTATTTATCGAAACTTTTTGATTTAGAAAATGTAGCACCCAAATTTGTATATTGCGAATACAAAGTAAAAAAAAATGAAGCAACTTTTTAATATCCGCTCGTCGATTCCCTAAGCTGCATGCTAGCGCAGTCTCCGGGTAGAAGTTTGGGGAAGCGTCGGTAAGACGGCTTTAGAGGAAGAGCATACGAGCGCCTAGATGACGTCACGAGCGCGCATTCCGTAATTACTGAGCGACTTCAAACGCAGCCACTCTTCAGGCGGCGCGGCCGGTTCAGTGTTTCTATGTCCCGAGACAAAGGGCGGGCGGGGTGACGAATCGCCCGCGCCGGGAAATGCGTCCAGGAAAATTCTCGTCAAAGACACAAAGGCGCCCAGAGAGCAGACAATGCACCGTGGCCTATATTTTTTTCATACAAAAGACTGCATTAAAAGCATCCCCGAAAAAGCACTATTGATATATAAAGAGTTATGCATTGTACTTCAAAGCCCAGCACACCTGAAAAGGGGAGAAAATGTTACACTTTTAGACTACTAGAATACGTATATTCTTTTTTACAAAAGTATATGCAAGCATTTTTTTTGATAAAAATAAAACCATTGAGATTTTCATACTTTTACGGGTGATGCAATGCACGTCGTGGTGCAAATGAAACACCGCGTATACAACAGCTTGTGATGTCATTTTCTCCGTTTAAAAATCATGACTACAAAAAAATCAACGTTTGCCGGCGTCATGGTTGCAGTTAACCGAGGAGACGAATGCCGACAGGAAAGAGCACGCGCCGAAAGCAGAAAATACTGATTTGTATATATATGATATGACAATTATTATGAATAGCTGAAGTGTGTGATTAGCACACAATGAAATGAATTATTGACTTACGCGATTAACGAGAGTTTAAATGAAAGAGCTTTTTAGTTGATTCGTAAAATTTTATTCTATTCGTGCAGCGCAAGCGAGTTGTGGGTGGCGCTCTTGATACTGAATTAATTAAAAATCATCCCACAGAGCGAGAAAAAGATACACTAGAATCCATACATGGGAAAACAAAAAATATATAATTAAAAAACAAGAAAAATATGGTTTTTCTGATGATACCGAATGATCAGGGATTTGTAAATCTCTAAATTACTTTATTGTAAATGCGCATTGTTGTTAGGCGCACTGTTCAATATTTAGGAAACAAAAAATATACAAATGAATCAAGTGTTTACTAAACTTTTCACTCCACAAAAAAGAAAGTTCTGCATAATGCTTCTGTGGTATTATTTTTGGACGATTACATCAAAAAGCTGCACAGACCGCGATCCGAACCAGCGGGTGGGACTTTAAACGGA
This sequence comes from Atopsyche davidsoni, assembly GCA_022113835.1. NCBI lineage: Eukaryota > Metazoa > Arthropoda > Insecta > Trichoptera > Hydrobiosidae > Atopsyche > Atopsyche davidsoni. The sequence goes on along the minus strand of JAILWY010000012.1, from coordinate 1,409,476 downwards.
GCGGCTCTACGGTCCCGCAGCCCCGCAATCCTGCAGCCACGCGGCCCCGCAGTCCCGCAGTCCCGCAGTCCCGCAGTCCCGCAGTCCCGCAGCGAGGTCAGCCGCGCGAGCTCCTCACGTGCTCAATGACACTACTTTCAAGGATGATTTTTTTCACATCAAATATTAAATTGTATACTACTATTCAAAGTCGTAATGGTTATCGTTTGAATTGTAAAAATCGATTATTGATATAGATCTACCGAGTCAAATGGGGAGATAAATGTGCTTGAAAATATTTAATAAGTAGTTGTAGATAGAAACACTTTACAAATAGAAAAACAGCGAATGTTAAATGTAACTTTAGAGCCGCGCATACTCCGCTGACACAATTCGTAAAAAAATATATACGAAAGTATTGCGATTCCAATGATTTACAGCAGAACAAACATTTTTTATATTTAACACAAGATTTCTTCATGTAAATTATAACGACAATAACAATTTATGAAAGCAATTTTTGTAATAAATTATTTAAGTTTTACATCCATATGTTGTAATTTAAAAATGTACTGCAAATTTGTATCTTTGGTATGAAAATGCTCTTAAATATCTACAAACACAATTATCTGAAATTGTAACATACACTATTTAAACCTCGTCTTAAAGAACCTATCGATTTATAATATATATATTGTATACATTACACTGATAAAAAAATTCAGTCAAAAAAACTCATCGTGTATTCGATAAATCGATACGATCAAAAACTGTAGTTTAGTACGCGGTACTGGACTCCTGGCGTCCAGTGCCGATTAGTATCAGGGAAAAACCGGGAACAGACTGAATAGCGGGATGTGCACACGAGAAAGCCCTCGCTTTCGATAATTGTCAATCGGGTGGCCTTGTCTAGCCTCGGGGCGGCGGGGCGGCTCACCTGTTGGTCGCGCCTCGCTACGCGCGCAGCTGCAGTCTACAAAAACTGCAACAGATGCATCGCTAATAATGGCCGTGAAGAGGGGGAGTGGGGGGGGGGGGGCGCACATGTGCGGCGGGAGTGCAGTGCGCATGCAGGGCGTGCCTAATTATCGCCGTCCGTCCCGGAGACCATGGCAGCTGATATGCAATGTGACAGGAAACGCATAATTTGTAATGATAACTAGCCATTAGCTATAGTATCAATTGCGGAAGAGCATTTGTACGAGAGTGTAAGATTGTAGTTTTATATTCCCCAGCTGCACGGACGCGGGCCCGGACCGGCTACCTAGCGGAGGAGTATTTAACCTAAATGTATGGTTGAGTATAATTTATCGACTAATTGAATTCATGACTCAGTATAAATAGACAAACAAAACAGAATGACAAAGCAAATTTTACGCAAGAAATAAACATGGCCATCTTGTCACTAGCACATTATTACAAAGAAATATTATAATACCAAAACATCAATTAGAATAATACATTCTAGAAGAAGGATTCTTTGACTATTGAGGATTCTCATGAAAAGTTTATTAAATGATTACAGAAATGTTTCGGCACAAAGCGTTATAACGTACATTTACGAAATTGGTAGTAGCGTCATGTATTGACATAATATTCTACAATGACGGTTGCTTTAAAATAATTGCTTCCTGTGATGAATCTGATAAATTGCGCCTGTCTCACGACGCAAAGCCGCTCGGGCTAGATGACGGCACGGTTGCCCATGAACGAAAACGCCACTCGTGCAATATACTGTCACGATTGTCAATGTGCCCACAGAGTGAAACACAGGGTGAGATAAATGCTAGAATCAAATCCCATGCACGATCGAATCGGCTGTGACCGGTATCGTCAAAACCTAATACATACGCGTATAAAAAAGTGATAAATATTATTGAAATATTATTAACTGAATGCATCGTCATGGACAAACATAAGTTAAAAAATTGATTATAATATCAATCGCTATCTAAAATTATCTCTACGTACGTGTCGATATTATCAAGTTAAGATACTCGGGGCCACAATTTGAGGAGCAAGTTTTCCAGACGTGTCAGTTTAAATTTGAATGTATTATTTCATAGATTTGATTTAGTGTGTATTTCGGGTATCGGCGTTGTGCCCGGCGGAATACTGCCGCTACCGGGAATGCCTTCTATCGCGCTATCCCATCTGATGGAAAGCAAAAAATGGCGAAGCAGACGGCGGAGGTCCGAGGGGGAGAGGAAAGCCTCTGCAGCTGCCGCGGTGTTTCCGAAAATTCAGAAACAGACGAGGCAGAGCTACACCACCGCGTCTTAACTAGAAAACAAATATTCGCACTATAACGAAGTTATAGAAGATGTTTGAAAAAATCATTGCTCAATTGAATGTAAAACAAATGCAATGTGAGAGTAAATATAAAAAAAACGTTCATTAATAAACCGGCAAAAACACTTGATTCAAGGAATCCTCTATACCTGAACATGCCATTAAATTATGTAATGTAAATCGTCACATTCTACAAATATCGACCCGCGCAAGTGCATATTTCGATCAGCACAGGCATGCCAGTGAATTGTGGAAAAGAATGATAAATCGTAGGATTGCGTGCATTCTACTGAATGTATCGCATGAATTAATGCTCGAATAATACACCCGTTTATAAGACTCATCGCGCTTAAACGATTCAGATAATTTTTAATAAATCGTTGTTTCGGTAAATTTCTTTGCTTTTGCGTTAGGAAACTCGCGGTAACAGACAATCTCAATTATCCGTGCTATTATAAATGCAATGAGTCTATACTATTATTATATGATTTGACGAAATATGCATACTTCAGTGCAGCGATTCATAGAGGTCACAACACAATATCGATTGTGTGTATTTACTTTGTGTATTTGTGATTAACACTAGTCGGTACAATCGTCAGTTTCAAACAAAACTGTATAATATCACTAAAACAAATATGCATATCCTGCCATCCATTATGGAACAACAGACCAGGAAAAACATCGCCACAACAGAATTTTCCTTTCAAACCCATCATAAGCACGTCAAGTCAAATTGAAGAACTTCCGAACTCCTCTTGCACGGGCACAAAGAATATGCAAAAAGTAACACGATTCATAGACATTGAAAGTGCTTTTTGATGTTTCCCGATTTTGAGATAAATATTAAATGCTAGAAAATTATTTTTGTAAAAATTGTGTTAAGTCAGAAGTAAATATAAAACGAAGAATTACTTTATGATATGCTGAGACATAATTTCTTTAATCTTAACATTTCGTAAACAAAATAATTTTAGGAAAAATATAATTTCAAAATTATAATACAGCTTATTTTTAATTAACAAGATTTAATTTTGAATAAAATATTGAAATGTTTACGTTTTTTTGCATAAAAATAAATCCTTTTGAGCCCCGAACCAAAATATTGAGTATTCATCAATTAATTTTCTCAATTCATGCCATATAAGGTCAACTCGCAGTTTTCTATGAAGTAACTTATAATTTTAGTTTCAAAACGTGAGGATCTCTCGGGCGACGGGGCTCCTGCGGCGAGGCTGGCGGCGCGGCCGTATTCCGAAAAAGTAAAGCTTACCGTGCCCAGTGACCGTGAAAGTTTTAATAGAACATGCTCACAATAACAGCACGGAGGCGCGCAGTCCTCCCGGAGTGATTGCGCCGGCGGGTGTCGTGCTCTATCTAGATAAGCAACACTTCCGCCGGCCGCAGGGCTGCCTGGGGACCCGCGAGGGCGACCTCGGTCAAGACAACGCGCACGTTACCGGTTACTGGTTATCGGTTACCGGTTACCGGCTTCCGGAGCCGAGAGCCCAATATTGCGGCGGCGCAAGGGAGACGTCATCCGCGATGAGTCGAGTGGTTCCCAAGAAGCGATCTTTGCAAACACAAAACATATTTGCATAATTACGACTTACCTAATAAAGTATACCTTTTGGGAACCTCGAATGAGCGAATTTTATTCAAATCGCGTCATGTCCAATTTTGAACATCGGATATAGCCGAAAATTAAAACTCTGCAAAATAATGGAAACATTGTTTCGTGTGCTCAAGATTGTGAGAATCGGCCGCGTGCAAGATCACGATTATGACGTTCTATTAGTAAACCTCGTGCGCGCTACGGCTACCCTGTTCCAACTTGCCATAACTACACGAAGGTTGGGACGGGCTCGAGCAGTCGAATCGATGAGATTTAGTACGAAAAAATATTTCTGTTAAAATACCACCAACTACTGAGCATCAATCGCTTCAACATCAAAATGTGAAGTGAAGTTTCTATCAAATTGAAAGCACCACAATGCCTCCGCCCAGCAGAGCCTGGAAAATGCGACAGCGTTAAGTCGCCAGACGCCGCGGCCGCGAGCTCGCCGGCCAATCGGCTATCGATTGCGGCGCCGGCCCACTTCTCTGGCTCAGCCGTGGAAAATTGAGTGGCCCGAAACTTCGTCAGGAATTATATCAGAGCTGCTCGTTAGGAAAAAAAACTAAACAATCGTATAATAAGCACAAGGTAACGCACATTACGCCTAAAAATATCTTCATGTTCGCAAGCGTATTGGCAATGGTTTGACGTCAATAAAAAAAACATATTTGACGTCCAAACATCAATATGACTGCAAGATTCCAAATGACGGATCCTTTTGCACGTAACTTACTTAACGTGCAACGTGAACTTTTAATTATCCTGTCATGGGTGAGTGGATTATATTCTCTGAGTTACAATTGTATCTTTACATTCAGCACCGAGTGCTATTCTTCGCGAAGCTTGACAATGACTTGCACCAAGCTTACAGAATTTTGTATTTTATTTTATTTCAATGCGGCTTCGATTCGTTTTATGTTTCAGAAATACTTTATTTTAAGGCGCAACCGACTGCAGTTATGGATAAAACGATACCGAAACGAAAAAAGTTTTCAATAAAAACCGAGTATTATTGAATTTCAGTTGTAAATAAGATGTGAAGTAGAGAATTTAAACCAAAAATCAATCTCAGACAGAATACGATATTTTAATATATTTTTTAACTATTTATTGTATTTTAATTTCTACGTGGAATTTATTACAGGCCACTTTAACGCGAATCCGATAACACATTATTATTTCAGTGAAATATTTAAATGAAGGTGAGCATCGGTTGATAAAGTATATTTGAGTGCTTTGCGATTGTTTGCTTTATTAGACGAGCGCATCCGGCAGGGCGTGCAGCGTATACATCATTTGTGGGACTTTATAATATTTACTGTTATATTTTTTATTGAACTATCGAGCCTTTGACTATAAATTTTAATTAATATATCTTACAAATACGTAAAACAATATCGGCTCTAGAAATGGAAAATGACGTGAATGAATCGAAATTAACGACTACCGCCGGATATTATTTGTAAGTAATATTTTTATTATTATAAATATTACACTGGCAGATTTTTTGAAGGCTGCTACATAAAATAGTTTTATTTTAGTATTTTTGTTGATACTTCATGTAATGTTTTTTTTTTTTTATTGTTTCGAATAAAACCACGTTTTGACCTGGGGTTTAATTTAAAAAAAATAGAAAGTGTTAGTTATTTTGACGTTAAAAAAAAGAACCAATAAAAATTTAAAACAAAATTGAAAATAACACTTTATAAGTATCTCATGGAGATCGGCGTAGCGACGCGAAGGCAAGCGGTTCTAGATATTTTTTTCAACTCTAAAAATAATTATAACTCATTCTGTTCGTATTGAGATTCAGTGGCGATTGAGATCACCACCGGACACTCGGGGTTGCGGCAACTGATATAACCCTATCGTGCGCATTGAATGAGATGGACATCACGACGTTTCCCACTTAAGAAATATGGCATCCATAAAGCGCGGCGTAATCATTACGAGCGCATCGGATAGCGGCGGTGCGATAAAACTGAAAACTGGAATATCATTATTAATTTATAATCTTCACGACCTTTAGGTAGAGATCACACTTTTTGCGAAGAGCGCGCGGGTTCAATGCATCGCGTGGCAAAGTCCGCGCGGCTCCAGCGGTCCTGGCGTTTCGCAGCGCCGGTGCAATGGTTCGTTGGAATCCAACAATATTCCGCCGAGGAAACCCCGAGCACGCTTTAAACAATACAATTAATTACTATACATTCACTATTAAAATGATTAACTTTGATGCCACCTACGTCTTATGAACTTGTCCGCTCTAATGTAACTGGTAAGAACTTCAATCAAATAATGGGCGAGAAATCATGAAAGTAAGTGCTTTAATTCGTTTTTTAAACTATTTTGGTTCCCCGCTGAAGGATTGTGACATCACAAACACGATCGGCCCGGCTTCTCATTAGTACATTGAAATATTTATAATATTGATTATCTCTCGTAATAAAATTGACCAACCAACATGCTTTAATTGGTAATGATATATGTGATCAAGAGAAATCCAGGTGAAACCGCTTTATCACACATAAATTAGCAGTAGAGATGCCAATAAAATCTATGGCAAAATCGTAACGGTCTTATTGTAGACTAACGCGGCGCATGAAATTTGACTTTGACAATGTATGTGGATTTAAGCACTCGTGCCGCGGGTATTGAGAGCGCACATCACGCCGCTTCGATTTCCAGCCTACATTATTGAGCAGCAGCGCTCGGGCCAAACCTCGCAGGTAATTTTGAATAATTAATTCAGTCCCTGGCACGTCTAACCTGGCAGCTCTCCGATAGCAATTGTAAACGTTAAAAACTAACTAAACCCGAGATATAGGTACACAATTGCGAACGAGATACTGTAATTATTTCCAGATTATCTTGTCATTCAATGGGAGCTGTCGCTGTCTAGCGGCGCGGGGGAGATAAGGCGCCCGAATCGGCAGACAATATGAGAGCGCGTGCAGTGAGCGGGCAAGCCTGGAGCCGCAGCAACCTGGAGCCGCAGCGATCCGGAGCCGCGGCAACCTGGAGACGCGGGGCGGGCCCCTCGCTGAGCAAAATTACTGTCAGCGTCTCACGCACGACAGTCGAAGGCACAATCACGGTTACTGCGGTCGTCAAACGTAACGGCTGCGATTTCGTAATCGGCCATTTTGTCCAAATGTGAATATCATTTGTAGAAAGCCTATTAGATAATAGAAATCGTCGCTCGTATGGGCGGGTATTAACGGGATTTTTCAGGAAAATACGATTAGCGGACGTACATGTACGCACTGCTCGCACACACGGAGCGGTTAGTCATTCTCGAATATTCATACATTTTTAGTACCTAAAATATTAATTTAAAAAATATAATATTATTGAGAATAAATAAAAACATCAATCAACACGGCAGAAATCGCGGGGCTCGAATCCCAGTGAAATGTTTACAAATTCCATTAGAAAAAAAACTTAACAGCGAATGTGACGTTTTGAGTTGATGTTTGTGAAGTATTTTCTTCACGTGTAATTGGATTACTTTCTGATTTAACAGCTAAACGGTCTTGAATAATTTTACAACAGAGGTAAAAAAATATCGATGACCATTATGATGCATACATCGAGACGTGCCTTTGCAATAGTGAATTTCTGTTAATTGGATTTCAGCAAACAGTTTTGGTAAATTTAAGATGTTGGTAGAGTAGAAACTTGCTTATTGTCTGTGAATTTTGTATAACGAGAAGCTATCTTAACTATTAGCAAATAATATTTACAATTTGCGCTTTAATCTTATATTTATTTAATTTTAAATACGACTCATAAGCAAACAAAAATTTAATTGAAAATTAATGCGCCAGTGATTAAACAATGCTATATTGTTGACATTACAACAATTAAACGAATTCATGCTCCACGAAGTAAACTGAAAGACGGAGATTTAAAATTTGTACATATTAAAAAAAAAAGTAAATTTTACTATTGCGTATAAAGTGTCATAATGCGTCGAGCTGAGCTACAACTTTTTTTTTTTATTACTTTCGGCCCCGGGCAGCGCTACAAATAACAATCTCCAACCGATTTTCAATTCAGCTTTTATATGGAAGGCATTTTCATCTATCGAACTTAGGTTTTGCCAAGATGTGTACAATTATCAAATTTGCAAGTAGCCTAAATTATTAATTTATCATTTACGACTTCAAAACTTGTGATAGATAAAAGGAGGGCTTTAAGCCCTCTACACACGTAGCAACAAATCACCCCACTAACTTGCAGCTAGCCAATAGCGTCCCTTCATTTTGAATGTTTTTTTTTATAGTTTCACCTAAAATGCAGGATGCTATTGGCTAGCTGCGAGTTGGTGGCGCGATTTGTTGCTACGTGTGTAGAGGATTTACGGGATATAGGGCTCTACACACGCCGCAACACTACTTGCGTTCTACGTTGCATTGTTTACTTAGGCATTACTTTAAAAAAAACACCCAAAATAAAGGGTCGCTATTGGCTGATTGCAAATCAGTCGCAAATTGTGTGGCGACGTAGTACAGGTCTTATTTATGTTGATACTCCATAAAAACCTCATCGCTATTATAAAAATACAAATAAAATAATAAAATTTTCACTTTCATTGTGCCTGTATTTGTGAAACATAATAGAGATTTAAAATATTTATAAACGAAACTCCAACCAACAACCCGAGTTTAAAAATCTGAATTGACGATACGTTTTTAGAAATTGAGAGAAATTAACCGAATTAAAAATAATAGAGGAGCTCTGCTGTCAAATAATTTGAGGATCAGGTTGGGGCGGCCTTGGCAGCAGGGGGCGGCCCCGCAGGGTCACCGTTCCCAGACAGGCCCGGGGAGGGGCGGGAGGGGAGGGGGGGGGGGGGGCTGCGTCACTCCAGCTCGGCAAAACATCAGCCGGCTTAGAAAACGAGCTTTATTTTTTTAAATTTATTTTGCATTATGCCTGTGTGTAATCAATATTCATAACAACATAAAACCCAAGTGAGCGGGACAACTACTGGGATTTGTGTTCGAGTGAGCTAACATACATTATCGTAGCAAAGGAATCATCATAAAAAAAATGAATATGCGATATTTATACGTAATAAATTATGGTTGTTTCACGGACATGCTATTGTAATAAGATTATGCAGATACAATTAGTTTTTATTTTTTTAAAACAGGACATTTTAAAAACGATGTAATCTAATCACCGTGATAAATATATAAGAGTATACCACCATATGTATCATTAACTAGCAATACGTACGACAGAATTAAGATTGCAATTCTTTTAAAGATGAACAAAATCAATAAATCATTTATATATTGAGGATTTTTAATATATTATTAAAAACTTCACGACGAAGATAGTTTTATAGTTTATATTTAAATTGTTAAACCCAGATCTCCGCCCGGATGAGAGAGCTCACGCCGAACCCGGCCTGGTGGTGAGTGATGTGACATTGGACATCAACGACGATGCCGGGCTGCCTCCGAGGACGCACAGAGGGAATCGTCGCGTCGTGGGTTTGGACCCCTCTTCCCTCCCCTCCCCGGCCAGGTGGCTCTCTTCTCCGAATGGCTGGCGAGTCTCGGGGGCATTTGTACAAAAACACGGTTATTTAGGATAAACCGGAAAGCGTTCCGAACTTATCGAGGTAGCGGAAACGGCGTCGAAAATTGCAAGGACATTGTCGACAACCAAAGAGCACAAAGTAACTATGCAAAACTATTGTCCAAATATATATATTATTTTATCATTCAATAACAAGTGTATCGGACGTCAGCTAAGCGTTTTTGACGCCGGCCTCACGACGGTGGAGGACTGCCTTTTTTATGTTCCCACCGGCACGTTGGCAGCATTGTGGCTAACTTCATGAACCATATTGTTACTATCTTCATGTGCAATAAATGACAGTTGAGATACGAATACAAAACGATGGCGGTTTGAGTTAACCTCTCCCTTCCCGGCACACATCCAAATCCCAATCAATTACAGTCTTTGTGCCAGAAAAGTCTGGTACAAAATGGTCCTTCGAGCCGGATTAGAGTCAGTGTTTGATTTGGATGTGGAAGGTGAAGTTTCGGCGTTCTACAAGTGGTAAACGACCGCACGTGTGCTGTGTTAAAGTGTGAACCGCGGAAATCACGGCCTTACAACCCGTGATTTAAGAAGCATTTGCGAGCGCAAAGATTTGCAACGATTGTAAAGATGCCTTCCACCCGATCTGGTGCGAATGCCGCCGCAGAAGGCAGAGCTGGGTCCGATTCGGGAAGCGAATCGTCCCGAAACTCTGATCGGATAACGGCAGAGAATAGACAGATGCGCCGCGAGTTAGAGGAAGCACGTCGAGAGTTACGTGAGCTAAAAGCCCAGGGAAATGTTCCTGAGGCCGCGAACGCGGCACGTCGCGCAGCCGAGCGAGAGAGCCCCGCTACCCCGAGCGCCGGGCCCGCTATCGCGATCAGGGCCGCGCTGACGTCACCTCACAAACACACGGAGAGAATTCACTCGAACGACCCGCATCGTCAAACCGCGGCATGGGTTTCCCAGCAAAGCGATCCTTTGGCTCGGATAATGACCGCCGTCACTGATGCAATGCGGCAATTCTCTGACTCCCAAAATCCGAGACAGGATACAGCGAGAGCGTATCCGGGAACGTCGCCTCTGCACCGTACAGCAGACGAGCCGGCGATCGAGTTCCCTATGTCATCGCCACTGCACCGGACAGCAGACAAGCCGGCGATGATGTATGTCCAATCGGACTCGGCGGCGAGAGTGTCGCCGCCGCCCCACCACATTCCTGCCTACCCCGACTCAAGGGGAATGAGGCAGATGGAAGCCTCCACGGCGAGGCAGTCCAGCATCAAGGTCGCAGGTAACCTGAACGACCCCGAGCGAGTCGATGGTCGCCACAAGGATGATGGCCGACACGATGGCCGACACGATGGCCGACAGGAGGGTGGCCGACAGGGTGGCCGACAGGAGGATGGCCGACAGGATGGCCGCGATGTATGCCGCGAGGATGGCCGCAAGGATCGCCGCCAGGATGGCCGCGAGGATGGCCGCGGTTACCGCCGCGATGACCGCCGCGATGGTGCGATGCACACCGGGGAGCCGCCGCATGGGCCCTTCCCAGCTGCGATGGCAGCGCGAGGCGTCCCTTCGTCGCATGAACTTGCGAGTCGGGAAGCGTCTCACACCGGGGAGCCGCCGCATGGGCCCTTCCCAGCTGCGATGGCAGCGCGAGGCGTCCCTTCGTCGCATGAACTTGCGAGTCGGGAAGCGTCTCACACCGGGGAGCCGCCGCATGGGCCCTTCCCAGCTGCGATGGCAGCGCGAGGCGTCCCTTCGTCGCATGAACTTGCGAGTCGGGAAGCGTCTCACACCGGGGAGCCGCCGCATGGGCCCTTCCCAGCTGCGATGGCAGCGCGAGGCGTCCCTTCGTCGCATGAACTTGCGAGTCGGGAAGCGTCTCACACCGGGGAGCCGCCGCATGGGCCCTTCCCAGCTGCGATGGCAGCGCGAGGCGTCCCTTCGTCGCTTGAATTTGTGAGTCGGGAAGCGTCTCACACCGGGAAGCCGCCGCATGGGCCCTTCCCAGCTGCGATGGCAGCGCGAGGCGTCCCTTCGTCGCTTGAATTTGTGAGTCGGGAAGCGTCTCACACCGGGAAGCCGCCGCATGGGCCCTTCCCAGCTGCGATGGCAGCGCGAGGCGTCCCTTCGTCGCTTGAACTTGCGAGTCGGGAAGCGTCTCACACCGGGGAGCCGCCGCATGGGCCCTTCCCAGCTGCGATGGCAGCGCGAGGCGTCCCTTCGTCGCATGAACTTGCGAGTCGGGAAGCGTCTCACACCGGGAAGCCGCCGCATGGGCCCTTCCCAGCTGCGATGGCAGCGCGAGGCGTCCCTTCGTCGCTTGAACTTGCGAGTCGGGAAGCGTCTCACACCGGGAAGCCGCCGCATGGGCCCTTCCCAGCTGCGATGGCAGCGCGAGGCGTCCCTTCGCCGCTTGAACTTGCGGGTAGGGAGGCGCCCTCCAGCGATGCCGCGCCTGCCAGGGAGCCGCCGATTGCGCCTCCGCTGGCCGCGCTCGCATCCCGCGACGTCCCGCCGCCGACAGGACTGGCGGACCGGGACGCGCCCTTCGTCGATGCCGCGCCTGCCAGGGAGACGCCGATTGCGCCTCCGCTGGCCGCGCTCGCATCCCGCGACGTCCCGCCGCCGACAGGACTGGCGGATCGGGACGCGCCCTCCAGCGATGCCGCGCCTGCCAGGGAGCCGCCGATTGCGCCTCCGCTGGCCGCGCTCGCATCCCGCGACGTCCCGCCGCCGACAGGACTGGCGGACCGGGACGCGCCCTTCGTCGATGCCGCGCCTGCCAGGGAGACGCCGATTGCGCCTCCGCTGGCCGCGCTCGCATCCCGCGACGTCCCGCCGCCGACAGGACTGGCGGATCGGGACGCGCCCTCCATCGATGCCGCGCCTGCCAGGGAGCCGCCGAGTGTGCCTCCGCTGGCCGCGCTGGCAGCTCGCGACGTCCCGCCGCCGACAGGACTGGCGGACCGGGACGCGCCCTCCATCGATGCCGCGCCTGCCAGGGAGCCGCCGAGTGTGCCTCCGCTGGCCGCGCTGGCAGCTCGCGACGTCCCGCCGCCGACAGGACTGGCGGACCGGGACGCGCCCTCCATCGATGCCGCGCCTGCCAGGGAGCCGCCGAGTGTGCCTCCGCTGGCCGCGCTGGCAGCTCGCGACGTCCCGCCGCCGACAGGACTGGCGGACCGGGACGCGCCCTCCATCGATGCCGCGCCTGCCAGGGAGCCGCCGAGTGTGCCTCCGCTGGCCGCGCTGGCAGCTCGCGACGTCCCGCCGCCGACAGGACTGGCGGACCGGGACGCGCCCTCCATCGATGCCGCGCCTGCCAGGGAGCCGCCGAGTGCGCCTCCGCTGGCCGCGCTGGCAGCTCGCGACGTCTCGCCGCCGACAGGACTGGCGGATCGGGACGCGCCCTTCGTCGATGCTGCGCCTGCCAGGGAGACGCCGATTGCGCTTCCGCTGGCCGCGCTCGCATCCCGCGACGTCCCGCCGCCGACAGGACTGGCGGATCGGGACGCGCCCTTCGATGCCGCGCCTGCCAGGGAGACGCCGATTGCGCTTCCGCTGGCCGCGCTCGCATCCCGCGACGTCCCGCCGCCGACAGGACTGGCGGATCGGGACGCGCCCTTCGACGATGCCGCGCCTGCCAGGGAGACGCCGATTGCGCCTCCGCTGGCCGCGCTCGCATCCCGCGACGTCCCGCCGCCGACAGGACTGGCGGAGCGGGACGCGCCTTTCATCGATGCCGCGCCTGCCAGGGAGACGCCGATTGCGCCTCCGCTGGCCGCGCTGGCAGCCCGCGATGTCCCTTCGCCGCTTAAACTTGCGGGTCAAGACGCGCCCACCAGGAAGCCGCCGCCCCGGCCGCCCGACGCTACTCGTCGCCGCCCCGGCCGCCCCAGCCGCTCGACGCTACTCGCCGCCGCTCCGATGCCCTCGCCGCCGCCCAGGCCGCCCGACGCCATCGCCGCTCCACCGCCGTCTTCGTCGCCTCCGTCTACGCCAAGCCCGACGCTCGCCCGCACATCCGCCGACGCCGGAAAAACGGACAGCCGACGTGGATCAGGAGTATGGCAGAGCCCTACTGGGGGAGTGTATCGGACGTCAGCTAAGCGTTTTTGACGCCGGCCTCACGACGGTGGAGGACTGCCTTTTTTATGTTCCCACCGGCACGTTGGCAGCATTGTGGCTAACTTCATGAACCATATTGTTACTATCTTCATGTGCAATAAATGACAGTTGAGATACGAATACAAAACGATGGCGGTTTGAGTTAACCTCTCCCTTCCCGGCACACATCCAAATCCCAATCAATTACAGTCTTTGTGCCAGAAATGTCTGGTACAACAAGTATACCGAAGGTTTTATTTAAAAAAAATTGATTTAATATAAAAAAAAATTGGTAAATAATTTTAATGGACATATATATATCTCGGCATGTTCTTGTAGATTAAGAAAAAAATATACAATTTTTTTATATTTTATACCATTAAAATTCTAGTAATACAAAAACGAGATATGTATTTTACAGCAGAGGTGCAGTCTTTTAAGGTTATACCGCGAGTTTCGAAGCGGGCGGAGGTAGGCGCACATGTAAATATAAAATCCTCAATGCAAGAAGTCACGGTTATATAATTGAATACGTTTCTTTTAGGCGCGCTCAGAATACGAGAGCGACTCGTGCAAAAAATATTTGGAATTACGTAAAGAAATTTGCACACAAGTTGACATACGCAATCGCCGCTTTATCTTTACGAGCAGTTTAGTGGCGGTATACGTAATAACGTCGTTAGGCCGCCGTGTGGCCGCACTGTGGCGGATGCCCCCCTCCGCTGCTCTCTTCCCCCCGCTGATCTTCGCCCGATACCCCTCTCTTCAGAGTCTCACATCATCTCCACCTCGCGAGGACATCTCTGCCTGACGCACCTCCTCACCCCGCGCGTCACTCTTCTCCGGGAACATATTTCTGCCCCCCGTCCATCTCTGCCCGGCGAGAACATTTTTGCGCCACGCCCCTTTCCGCGAGGCAAGGACACCCTTACCTCGCGCTCTTTTCCGCCCCACACCCTTTTCTGCCCCGCTAGAACCCCACAGCCCGCCCCGCGCCCCTCTCCCCCGCGCCCAGCTTTCACCAGCAGAGCCGAGACGCGTCACCGTTTTCGTAATTCGGGAAATGCAAAACGGATGATGTCATCGTCATTCGCTATAAATTAAGCGCCGAGTATCGATTTGGAAGAATATTCCGCAATTTATTTTTTATCAGCAGTAAAATAATCCTTTTTTTTTTTAAATATAATTGATGTATTCTGATCGCGACCGAAATACTTGTCATCTGTTAAAATAAATTGATCAAAATAAACAAAACAATATCTCGTATAATGAATGTGATAAAAAAATATAAGCGTCACAAAACACGGTACGCGATAGATTCCACGTTTTATGTGGCATTCGAATTTTATAGATATAAAAAAAATAAACCCATATGTATGCACTGTGTCAAGCCTAAAATCATCAGTGTTAACTTTTTTATAAAATATATATTTTAAATAAAATACTTTTTCCACATGTTCAACTTTATAGGTGGCCGGTTTTGCCAACCTTTCACCAATAAAATTAAACTTGTGGAAAAATCACAAGCGCATTTCATTTGAAATGGAATCCAGCCGAGTACTCTCTGTCAAAAATATTGAATATAAAAATAAACAAGGTGCAAACATAGCACACTGTTGCTGAAAATCGTATGATGTCATCCTTAAATATGTTATGGGTAGACGACGAGAAGTGGAATTGCCGCGGGATGAGGGGGCACTCTCCCTTCCGTCTTCAGTCAATCCTGCGCCCCTGGAGCGGAGGAGTCAAGACCGCCGCAGTATTTAGCATTATTTGACAGAAAAATATATGATGGCCTCCGCCTCTCGAGAACTGATGAATTGTGAATAAACACGCAGTAACTTACAAAGGAAGCGAACGGTACACATTGCCATTTAAAAATAGATATATTTAATTGGTACACACATGTACAAATGTACACACTGCGAGTGAACACAGATAACAGACGAAAGCATTTGCGCGTAATAAATAATATTGTGCCTTACTTTCGTGATAAAACTATGCAAAACGTTATAACAGCCGAAAACACTGATTTCGATTTAAGTTATTCGATTAAATTATCAACTGAATTAATTGTTGCAGGTAATCGATAATAATTAGTAAGTTACATAATAAAAATATATTGCTTCTGTTAGCATAACATTCTGCATATTTTGTTCAGTTTCATAACTAAACGAAAGTCTCAACAAAGGTGCAGGAGTAAAAATATGATAAAATATGTACAAAAAAACGTAAAAATCTGTGTACTTAAATAGGGGAGTATTCGAATGCATTTTTTAGAAATTTTAAATTTTCCTGTCACTAGTCGAATATAATAATTTTATTTGTATAAATGTCCCAACCAAAGCAATAAAGACCCAACGGTCGTAATTATAAGAATAATGAAATAACCGTGCGAATGCGCCAGCGCGAAATAAAATAATTCGGGATACATCGCCACGAGGCGCGGCGGAGGACGGCCGGGAGGTTTCGGAATGGAATGCATCGAGCGGCGCACAAAAGCGCAGCACGCGCGCGTGTGCCGCACACGCGCGTGTGCCGCACACGCCTATTGCGCCACATTTAGCGCGAGTCGCTTTCGAGGGCGCGAGCGGCGTTTGTCGGCTAAAGATTGATCGGACGATGGGCAGAAATATCCCGGGGTCCGTCATTCGCGGGCGTTCCGACGTACCGGCGAGCGACAACAAAGCTTTTGACATTCTCGGGTCGTTCACCGACCCCGCCAAGGTCAACGGGGGTTCCGATTGATAATGCCCGCGCCTCCGCGAGCGCGCCGCGGCCCGCCGCCCGAAATGCGGACAGTCCCAGCGCACTCCGCGAAGGTGTAAAAATAGGACCGCGAGCACCGGCCAGGTGAGTCAGGCCGGAGCGGGACCGCCGCGGCACACTCCGCGCCGGTCGACGGTCGTTGCACAATTTTCACGAATATTGCTATTTATCACTCAAAAATTAATAATCTGAGACGAATCGGCTCCGCGGGTCGTTTGAAAAAATTGAATCATCGCGAGCGTCCCGAGAGCGTCTCCATTCGAGCGGGCCGGTCGCATTCGCCGACTCGCGTACTGGATAATGGCACGTCAAAATCTCGGCAACACTCGACAGGACGTCCCGCTCCGCCGAGACGAGGCGGCCGGTGACGGGCCGCACGTCGTCGGACGTTCCGGCGTCCGGGCGGGGCGAGTCGCCGGGTCGCCGAGCCCGCGGGGCCCCCGGGGGGCTGCCGTTCCGGACAAATCGTTCGGCTTATCGACGAGCGGCCGGAGCGCGACGACTTCGCCTCTCGGTCCGCGCGATCTCCGCGACCTTGGCGAGTTTTATATCGAGAACGCCGCCGCTCGCGACGATGCGACAGCGCGCAGTTCGGAATTCGCGGGGGCCAAAATGATAATAAACAAAATCGCAAAGAGCGATCGCATCTCTCGGCGTCTTCGACACCGCCGGACGGTCCGGTCGCACTCGCGGGTCCGCACGATCGTCGACGCACTCGCGCGTTTCGAAACGCGATAACAACGAACACGGCGAAACTGTCACTCGAGATCACCTGGAGGAGTCGTCCTGAACGTCGGCGGGCGGCACGACTGACGAGAAGGGGGAGAAGTATCCGGGAAGGTAGGGGTCCCCGCCCACGTCCGCGGCGCACATGAGGCCGCCCAGGCCGGGCGCCGTGGGCGGGGGCGCTCCGCCCTCCGCCTGCAGCACGGGCAGCATGGGCCCGCCCGCGCGCCCCGCGCCCGAGAACACCGTGGCCGCGTCTAGGTCCGCCCCGCGAGGAAGCGGCGGGACGTCCGCCCGAGCGCGCCGGCACCGGAGGACGCGTCCTCCGTCATGGCCGCGCGAAGGCGCCGGGAGTCACTTTGCCGCAGAAAACAAAAACACTGAAAACCGGCAGAATCCGTCTCACCGGTCGAACACCGCACTTCACTCCGCAAGGTCGGTCGGTCCGATACGCCGCGACGAGGCACGGCAGCGAGCGGAGTCGCCGGCTGGCTGAGAGCTGAGAACTGAGAACCGAGAACCGAGAACCGACAACTGAGAACCGAGGCGAAGTCGCTCGACGCGACCGCTCGCCAGGAGATCCGACGCACAATGAGCGCCCGCGCGCCCCCGCCCCGCCCCGCCGCCCCGCCTGCCCGCCGCCCCGCCCCGCCCCGCCCCGCCCCGCCCCGCGCCCCGCCTCGGCCCCGCGCGCAGTCTTGACACACTTGCCTTATCTATTCGGCGCCGCGAGTGACGCGCTTCCCGCTAAAGTAAACAGCGCGGCGCTGCACCGGCCGCGGCGGCCCACTCTCTCCGGGAGAAAACTCGCCGTTTTCCTTCGCTGACTTTTCATTTTTGGCTACAAATCGAACATTTTTCTCGGGCGGGGAGATCGCGCGGCGCCATCGGTCTCCGGCGGGACGACCGCCGAGGGATCCGCGAACGGGCCTCGGGGAAATCGACAGCATTCTCGCGAGTCTCGGGCGATTCGGTGAGCCCCGCGGAACTTTCGGCGAAACGTTACCGAAGTTGACGCAACAGCGCGGGCGGTCACGTGACTCGCGGAAGGCTCCGGAAGCCGGGGGCGAGGCGGGGGGGAGTGAAATCGGTGACCGGTTTCCGGCGCGCGGCGCGGCCCCGCGAATCCAGGCCAGTGGGTCACGGCGATGACGTCGGGGCCGCCCCCCGCCCCCCGCCTCCGCCCCCCTCCGGCTGACATCACCCGCGGCCGAAAAGTGAAATCGGCCAGAGCGAGGCGGCCCCCTCCCGGGCTGCCGAGCGCGTGCCCTGCTCCCCGCCCCCGCCGATTGATAAGATCGCCAGGATTCCCGAAGACTAGTGGGGGAGAGGGGCGGAGAGCCGCGGGTCCCTCGAGGCGGCGGCGAATGCCGAGTAGGTTTTCCCGAATCCGCTGAGCTACTCCGATCTGCGTGCACCGCTCGGGGCGGCATTGCGATAGATCGGCAGTCAATGCTGCGCTGCGCCGCGCGCCTCGACCGGTGCTCCGACGAGCTTGGAAATGGATGCGTCCAAAACGAAGGATAGGAATGCAAGCAAATAACAAAGTACATTCCAAAACGATACCCAGACGGTGGATCTGTCACTTGCCGATAAATTATTTGGTTTCAAAGCCTGTCTACAATAATGTCATGGATATGTTTATATATAAAATATGATTTTGTATAGTTTTCTATAGAGATTAATATTTTTCAAGTATAGTCCGATCTGTTTTTATTTGAGGATGAGCTTAAAGTAGCACGATGAAGAAGTAAGTGCCAAAATGACATATTCAATATTTTTGATAGGAATTACTTGGTGGAATTTCACTTAAATATTTAAAAAAAAATTCTTCTGTGATTTTCCCCACGTTTTAATTATATCGGTAACCGGTTTAGCGAACCTTCTCCAAATCTCCACTTTATTCAATAATTACTAAACGAAACGATGGTAAATTTAATTCGTCGAGTGTTTGCACATCTACATATTTATTAATAAAAAAAGATATATCCCCGTTTTATAGAAATCGTACCCGCCATGATAATACTATATTCAATAACTGAATATTGCGTTTATAAAATTGTTAAGCTTATTCCAATACAATAATGAGTATAGAACTATAATGTGAATGAAGCGAGGTTTTCATTTGAAACATACGACCCGGAAGGGACGAGATGGTCGCCGAGCCGCGCGGGTTTCCCTGGAGTCCGAGCAGTACAGTACGTCTGCGATTGCGTCACCGCGGAATTATACTCGGGCTGTCAGTCGGGCTCGCGAGTGGTTACGTGTGTTTTTTGCTCTCTTTGGCAAACGAGGTCCGAGGTAAAAAAAAAATTCATTAATATGATGTAGTGGTTTGTTCCGTGCATTCAGAATCGGAAGTTTACAATCTGATCGGCGGCCCGCGGACCTGCGAGAGCCGCCGGAGCGAGCTCGTCCACTCTCTATTATTTATCCTCCATTTTTGTCTTCCATCTTCTCGGCTATCCCGGATGTCGCCTTTTCGTAGCCACGCGTGGTATCCGTTCCGGTGGGGTGACCGCGCCTGCCGGTAGGGAGCCGGGTAATGGAAAAGTTCACTAGGGTGACGCGCCAAGTGTACGGACGAGCGAAAGATTTTCGGCTCCGCCTAAAAATGTTTTGATATTGGTTGAAAATAGTAGTATCTGTTGTTTTGAGAAATAATGATGTAAAATAATGATTCGCATACACAACGAGGGCCATTACTTGTAAAGAAACATTTGTAATTTTAATTATTACAAATAATATTGTAAAATAAAAAGAATCGAAATAAAAAATGCTGTTATTTGAGTAATAAATTTTCTTATTTCATATTGAATCAAAAATAGACTAAAAGATATGTGGAGACGAACAATGCGCATTAATGAAGCGAACCTCAGAACGTATTATTGATCCCGTAAAATTGTCCCGGGGACCGGGTAGTGTTATTTTTCCATTAAACTTCATAACGATGTTTATTTGTATAAAAAAAGTAAGATAATACTTCATATATTTTTAAATGTAGGTATATCGTTTACATCATTACACAAGTATTGGCTTAATAATAAAAAGAAATATTTGTAAAAAAAAAAAAACAAACAATTACAGAAGGTTTTGAAGAAAAAATAATAAATATAAACAATGAAAAAACTACTACTGAAGCTCAAAAAAAAATGAATTATAGTAAATCTATTTGTGAACACGTAACAGCATCTTGTCGCCTTGCCCGAGTTCGCGCAACCCGATTAGTGCGACATTTCCCCGCGGAGCCCGGGGGGCGCGACGCACTTCCAGCGCACTTCCGGCGCACTTCCGGCCCACACCCAGCTCACATCCGGCGCACATCCGGCGCACATCCGGCGCACATCCGGCGCACATCCGGCGCCCCCCGCGGGACTCGCCGCCGGGTCCTGCGCTCGAGTAGACAAACAACTCAGCGGCTACTTTGAATATTACTTCATCTCACACCTTGTTTAGTTTGTGTTATTGTATTCCACATTTGAAATATTAAAAAAACACCATCACAGTTCAATTCTTTACATGTAGATTATTTCAAAATATAATACTATCTACAATCGAAAATGCCACAAAATAGAATAATACTTGTAATAAGACTTTAGATAATAATAGATAAAAACGACAAACAAATATTGATCGGCACAGTAATATTATATTACTAAGCTTATCAAGTTGCGGGGTGTGTTCGGTTAGAGGTATTTTAAAGGTTTCCAGCTTGTAAGGTGATTTTTATTCCCTTCTACAAACGCAAGGCTATGCTCACACGTATGTGTAAATGTTCTCAAGCACGTCAAATCTTTCAAATGAGCAAATTTAAATCATCTTTGTGGGTATCACACTCCGTAATAACTTGCCACCATAATTAACGCATGCGCGTGCGCACAGTTGAGAGTCGTTGTTGCTTTTTTTCATTACCCGTCTGATTAAAAATTCTTTTAAAAATCTACAGTGGCAGTAGAAATACTGAAGCGCAAAAATGTTTCATTAAAAATTTAAAATAAGTTAAATACTTCACGGTGCTCGTATGCACTCTCCTGAGACATTATTCGTAAATTCGTTCTTCAAACCAGAATAATGATGCAATTTGTAGCATTGCACGCAATATTTTCAGTTTATTAAAAAAGTAAAAAGTATTTAAGTAAAACTACATAGTAATGTATTCCACTAACGTTTTCTCAAGGGAGAGGGAAATAAACTACGCGCATATTGTCTAAAAACTTCATTTTATATTATTTTTAAAATATAATTTTTATATATTTTTTTTTTTAAACTATGTCAAATTATATAATCAATTGTTACATATTATAACAAACTATAACAGAGTCTAAATATAAGAATTTTCGTAGGATGACAATTCAACTTAATGTGGTGTGGATAAAAGGCATTTATTAATAATTATATTTTAAGAAAAATAATAACTATGGTAAAGTCTTTGGAGTGTGCATTTATTTGCAGAAACACGCCTGCCAAGTATAAAATGATACATCCAAAAAGGCTTCTGTAGCGAGTGTTTTAACGCGATATGGGTGCTACGAAGGGGCAATAAGGGGCGCAGAGCAACAGGTCGGCGGGGCGGGGGCGGGGGGCGGAGGCCACCCTCTGGCCCTCCCTAGCCACCGCGAGGCTGCAGCGGGGCGTCTCTGGAAACCCTTCTCATCCGCCATCTCTAAATCAGATTGGCACCGATCACTTATTACAAATACCCTAATGGAAGCCGTCGCGGTTGACAGTCGAGGTGCTTGTCGACGATCCCGCCTACAGTGTCGCTTCGAGATGTCTTGACGTTAAGAAAGCAGGAGCTCTGCCAATAAACCGAAGCCATCACCACTCATAATAAAATAAATCTATCGAATTTATTTCCCAAAATCCCTCGGAGAAACGCTATAGTCATTTGTCAGATGCCAATAAAAAAAAATTAAAATAGGGAAACTCATTCACCGAAACCGACCGCATTAAATTCTATCATAATTATTAGGATAATAAAACCTTAGCACTCTAGATAATACCATAATTTATAGTACATTTGTGCTTTCAGAAAATTAGCTAGATGTATGCATGATGCAAAAAGTGGGGTTTGAGCCTATGTCGTTCGGGAAATAATTCTGACTTTAACCACCGAACGAAATTTCGTATCTATCCACATACTATAAACGCTTGCCATTTGTACGGCTAGAAAAGTCGAGTGCCCTGAAACAGAAGCCCTTCCGGCAGGACAGACGATGTGGTCTCCGATCCGCCCCGCGGCGAGAACATCGGAAGGCGGGCGCGGGGGCTGGAGGTCACGCTCGGAGTACCACTTTGATTTTTTATCAGCCGCCTAATTGGGCGGAGCGTTCTACTGCGGGGGTGTCCCGCTGGGCGGCGGCGGTGGAGGTCGCGAAAATACATCGCCCGCTGGGAAAAGTGGGAGGAAAACAACGCAGCGGGATTCCGCGTTCCCTCCCTTGGGTAATCGCGCGCGCCGCGGGGCACGCCGAGCCTCCGCGGGCGAATACCGAGCCCCGAAAGATCGCGAGACTTGCAAACACGAAGAGTTGCCGGCGTCTGTTATTTTATCGTAGCTAAACTAAATAATAATAATAATAATAATATTTGGCCTTAAATCGGTAGAACAAGAACAAAAAGCAGCTGAAGTTTTCATTAGCATAAGAGAGGCGGTGTAATGCGAGCGATCCGATCGCGTCTGGTGCGAACGAGGCAGCTTTTCACTGGAGGGATGCAGTTCCCCCCGGGTGGAAGTAACGAGCAAATGAACATAACGCGCAATACCTGTTTCACAGAAAAACTATTATATCCACTAAAAAAATAACCCCCCCTCTCTTCCTTAGCCTCACTGCTCTCTCCATTCTGCTGCTTGCGCATGGATGCCATTCTGTATCCTGAGCGTGTCTAAAGGATCGCCAATGGAATAGCGGACTTGGAATGATTGTGATTGTGCTCTGGAAGCTCCTTGTCGAAGTGGAAAGGTTGCTGCTATTGTTTTTGCAGCATGCTCCAGAGAGAGAATCAGATCTAAACGCCAGAGCTTTTTAAGGAAAGGATTATATAATAAAGCTATTGGGTAGCAGCGATACGCAGACTTTTCCTTCGAATATAAAACTAGGGTGTAGAAGGACCCGGAAACCCACTACTTTATTCTTCTTCAGAAAACCACGAACGCTGGCATAAGCACAGCATAAATAAACATTCAGTGAGATGGTCGTCGACCTCTTCTGAGAGGCATCTGAAGAAGAAAAAATATTCGTCTACACGTCCTGTCGACACGCCATTATTGTACTTAAATTGCCCGCTTCACAGATTTCACATAATCGAACTCTATAAAGTCACTTTTGCGTTTCAGAAACTGGCAATTAATTCAGTGAACCTCACTTTGACCAAACTGGTGATTCGATTAGGCAACACCGGCGATGGGAATTTTAATTATTCCAGTTGATGAAATGAGAGGTCTCGCCGAGGCGGGAGGTTGAGGAGCCCCGCCGCCCGTATCTGGTTACCGCTCGACGGGCGAATCTTACAAATACTTAAAGAACACTTTAATTAAATAATGGTCGGTGGATTCACCGGGATTGTGGCTGCACGATAAGAAGCTGAAAACAAGTATTCGATAATAATCTTAATAATCAAAATATCTATATATGTGCGTAACGTAGTATAAAACAAAATACCAATCATTCAGTCGATTACAAAGAAAAAACTGTAGGCGAGTCATTAAATAAACTGACATTAACAACTTCAACACTCGAATATATTTTTAATTTTAGGTTTACAAAATAATATTTACTATGTTTACTTTATTTATTATAATACAGATTTATAATATTTTACACTATTGAATAATATGTTTATATCAAACATTGATATTAATATAAATCGTCTTCGATCAAACTGAAACATGTGCAAGCCAAATAACGTTCAACTCGATATTCGCATGTTAAGAAAGGAAAAAAACCGGGGACCTCTCATCCAAGAGATTAAGGTCTAACCGCTGATCCAACAAGCCAATCTTAAAGACGCATACTTTTGCCAAAAAAAAATTCATGAAATACTATTTGGTAAAATACCGATCGCAACAGCCGAGGGCGGGCGACGAGCAGGAGTAAGAGCAGCGTGGACTAGCCAGCGCTCTCCGGACGGTTTCTCACGAGAAAGTCTGCGAGTGAAACACGTCGGCCAGGTCGGCTCAGAAAAGCGACGGGAAAAGCGCGGGAAACTGGTTCTGGCGCGAGAAAACACCTGCCAACTCAATCCAGTCGATGTACATTTTAAAAATCTACCGCTAAACGATCGTTACTAACCCGATAGGGCGTTTTTTTTTTGTTGTAAATGAATTGTATTAAACTGGCGTGGGCATCGATATGGGAAGCGCTGATATTTGTTATGTGGACGCAATCTGACTCGTGTGTGAACAGCGCGGCTGATAGTGTGCTGGAAAGAAAGGAGCTCCCTTTCACTCTGATTCGATGGAACCGATTAAAATCATGTTAGTATTCTTTCGAATAAATAATAATAAAAAAAAAACTCAGTATCGGCAACAAGTAGACAGTCGAATGACAAAGAGTGCGCGCCCTCCGTTGCGAGGATGTAGAGGTGAAAACGACGCTGAAGCTCCAAGGAAAAAGCTACAGAATAGGCTCGCATCCCATAGTCTTTTTCGGGTTAACATTGACAATATTTGAATACGGCTATTTATCAATACATTGTTATTTGGATATTAAAATTCACAATATATATATTATAATAATTCAATAAAGGTTAAAAGAAACACCTTTATTGTTGAGGATAAATCGAATGAGAAAGCTGGCGCAGCATTTCGCCAGCTCGTCGCCCGAGCACTCGCTTATGTAAACGTTTGCGACAGAGCGGCCGCCACCTTCCGTTTCCTCAGCGCCGTTATAATGCTAATAAGATGTTGCCTCTCCGACGAGCGTCTCAATAATAATTCCCAATATTGAATAACATTATCAACGCGAATCTCTTGTTTATTCAAATCACCGTTTGTTCAAATACGAAGCCAATATTCACGCTTGAGAACCGACGAGAGGAATCGAAAAAATTGTGTGTTTAACTCGAGGTTTTATTATAAATTAAAATATAATATTTCACAATGGAAATGTTGCGCAACGGCGCCCGAACATCGGCGACCGCGGCTTTCTCGGCGGCGACGACAGCCGGCAGTTCCGAATTTTACAGAAAACCAATTGACATGTTCGGTACATCCTTAAAGCTTAGTAACAAAATATTGGTAAATTGCATCGACTTCATTGTTTATTTGAAATTGAGGTCGTGTTAGTTTTGACTCCTACATTTGAAAGAGGACGACGGGTGCTCTTCGGTCATTCCAGACACCCACAATCGTGTACTTCATTTTTTTATTTCTAATAAATAGAGACGTTTTTCTATTGAATATAGTAGAATATAATAGAATATAGTTTCCGAATGCGATGCCGCGTCATACCTGACATCTGTTCACGATATTCGACTCTATATCTTGAATCAACGTCAAAAAATTATATTTGTGAAATTAAACCGTCGGAAAAAGAACGGAAGACAATAAAACTGTCAATAGCCCATTTTCTGTGATATTTAACAACAGTATGTATTTACTTAATTTGGGATATTTCTGGAAGACGTCAAAATAAATGGATCGTCGAGACAACCTTTGATATGTTTTGTATAGAAACTTTTATATACATAAAAACTGCTCTTCGAGCTCAAAATTTACGAAAATATATTTCTCAATCG
Source organism: Atopsyche davidsoni (assembly GCA_022113835.1). Classification (NCBI taxonomy): domain Eukaryota; kingdom Metazoa; phylum Arthropoda; class Insecta; order Trichoptera; family Hydrobiosidae; genus Atopsyche; species Atopsyche davidsoni. The sequence goes on along the minus strand of JAILWY010000012.1, from coordinate 1,383,672 downwards.
CTGGACCGACATCGGCTCTCTATCCCGAGAGGTCATCTAGCAAATATTGTTTATAGAAATAAAAATTATTATAGGGAAAAATTAGCACGTGTTGTTCCCCCCCCTGTTATTTCCTATCATGGTTGAAGCTCGCCGGGTAAATACATTGCGGAAGATTGCTAATTTATATTCCACCAGTGCGGAAACAGTGAGGGGAAGTTTCCCGATGGTGTGCAGAGTCCACGCGGGCGGCGGACTCGCGTTTGCAATCAAACTTCCACTAACAATGTTTTCGTTGCGCTCGCAGCAGACCCGCTGTTATGGAAATCTCAGTATCACCTGAAGAAGTAGTCGTATTTATGAACTACCATTTTATAATATCTTTAGACGTTTTATTTGCGTGGTTTTAAAAAACATATTTGCATTTTATAAAAAGTGAACATAAATATTTTTGACTGAAAAATAGTCAACCTTTCACGTTCGCATTATCGAATGAAGTTATGGTAACATTTCAACTCGAAAAGTTGGCGAAATTGGTCACCAAAAAAAATAAACATGTTGAAAAATCTTATATACGTACTTTATATAAAATATTAAAATAGAATTCGACCAGATTACTCAAAAATATTGAATATGTGAAATACCAGAAAAGGTCGCTTGCCTGTAGATATACGGTAGGAATCTGAAAGAAGCGATTTGGGTTTTATCGATTTGATGAAAATTATAAACGGCTTGAAGTATCAAAGGGAAGAAAGGTAGTTTTATAGTATTTTCCTATAAAATAAAATCTGAAGAAGACGATAATTTCTAGTCGCCAATGACTACTTTCCTAGTCCTATGAGAGTAGGGTGGGGGTGAAACACTCCGTTCGGATTATGCTAGTGTGGATATTAACCACGAAGTTCGTACATAATATAAATAACGAAACGATCCAGAAATAATAACTACTTTCTTAGTTTCGAGTTTTGCGAGTTCCGAGACACCCCACCCAGTAGACTCGGAGAGAAATATTATCGGAATATTTTAATAAATTATTCGCAACATTTTTCCTCGGTCGGAGAATAGATTTGACGGCAGCCGCGGCAGAAGATCGTTTAGGATCTAATAAAATACGACGGGAAATAAGTAATGGAAATTATTCGGTCACTTATCAAGTTCCATCGGATTCGCTACTTCTTTGAAGTTTTTTGTCTGTTTGCCCGAGGAAGTTTGAATCGAGGTGAGTTGTCGAAATGAAGAAGCGACGTATTTCCGAAATATAAATATCGAAATATGACAAGACGATTACCGCCAATATATTATAATCACGCTGCCGCATTTACGATAAGGTAAAATATCTTGTAACTTTCTTCATTCAAAGAGTTTACAGCTACACAAAGATCCTGTCGCTTACAAAAATCAGAAATTATTTTATAAATATCGCGATTTATGCTCAGTGAGATTGCGAATTTCGTCGTAAGTTTTATTTGATTATTAAATACACAGATGCAGTGTCAAAAATAACGGGTAATATTTAATATTTCAAATAAGATGAAATTAAAAATGAAATTATCTATACCATAAAACAATATCATTATAACATATAATCGGAAAAATAGACATACATTGGAAAAAATATATAAATTGGAAAAACAACATTTTCCGTGATCGTATGGTAAACTGACACAATAAGGCACATGGCGATTTGTAAAACAATTATAATGATTTTTAGTATAGTAAAATTTAGTATAGTAAAAAAAAACAGTAGCTCTTCTTGCAGTTTTCTATTCACTATTATATTTTATTATCCACACAAAAGTCATAATTACATTTTTTTTCATTCATTTAGGAAGATAACTTTTTGCGACGATTTCTATATTTTAAAATCCCACTACTCAACTTAATTTAATAGAACTATAACTATATATAATAATGTATGATTTTAATAATAAAGAGTATACTAATTACAAACTTTGTATTTGAAATCAGAGTCTCTTAATTGGATTCTATCGCTACTAAGCATGGTAAATATTGCCATACAGTAAGATATTGTAAAACGTCCATTTCAATTATAAAATATTCATGAAATCGAAACAAACTGCGCAACAAGGTTGATCCCGGGACGACGGAAGGGCGACTCGCGCCTGAGCCGCATTAGGGGATCGTTACGCTCGGGGTGAACGAGGCCGCGGCGCGTGCAGCAGGACGCCACGAGGAGCAGGGCGGCACGAGGAGCAGGGCGGCACGAGGAGCAAGGCGGCACGAGGAGCAGGGCGGCACGAGGAGCAGGGCGGCACGAGGAGCAGGGCGGCACGAGGAGCAGGGCGGCACGAGGAGCAGGGCGGCACGAGGAGCAGGGCGGCACGAGGAGCAGGACGCCACGAGGAGCAGGGCGGCACGAGGAGCAGGGCGGCACGAGGAGCAGGGCGGCACGAGGAGCAGGGCGGCACGAGGAGCAGGGCGGCACGAGGAGCAAGGCGGCACGAGGAGCAGGGCGGCACGAGGAGCAGGGCGGCACGAGGAGCAGGGCGGCACGAGGAGCAGGGCGGCACGAGGAGCAGGACGCCACGAGGAGCAGGGCGGCACGAGGAGCAGGGCGGCACGAGGAGCAGGGCGGCACGAGGAGCAGGGCGGCACGAGGAGCAGGGCGGCACGAGGAGCAGGACGCCACGAGGAGCAGGGCGGCACGAGGAGCAGGGCGGCACGAGGAGCAGGGCGGCACGAGGAGCAGGGCGGCACGAGGAGCAGGGCGGCACGAGGAGCAGGGCGGCACGAGGAGCAGGACGCCACGAGGAGCAGGGCGGCTCGAGGAGCGCGGAGATGGAAATTCCCCTGGAGTTGCATAATGCCAGCGTGCATCGATCGATGCGCGCGGCGCCGCCCCCGAGCCCCCGAGCCCCCGAGCCCTCGAGCCCCGCGGATTAACGGCCACAGTGGTGGGCTTTCAGCGGGAATTACCGCAGTTTACTCTTATTGAATAACACACTCGAGGAGCATTTAGCGCCGGAGCAGTATTAGCACAAGGTTATTATCGAACAGTTTAATCCGTCCACTTCTACATGAAAGCCTTCACTTCATTCCATCCCTAAAATGAGACTGCCTCGACTCGATAAAATATATACTTTGGTATTGAATTCACTTATAATTTTATATTTTCAGAGGACCATTTTTTTATTCCTAGTGAGAAAATACTTTCCTGCGTTTTAAATATATTTTAAAAAATGCATTATAAACAGTATGATTTAAGCTCATTTTATTACATTTATCTGCAGATTTGCGCCACGCCATGGGCGATAGCAGAAGCCAAAGTAAAATATATACAATATGTATATAGTAAAATCGCGAGACCTGCCACCGTGCCGTATTTTGCTAGGTTTCTCAGAATTTTGCCGAAGTCTCGTTTCATTTTCACGGTCTCAGGATTAATTCACGTACGCGAGCGATGAAGTGATTAAATTTGCACGAAGCTGACTAAATTGCTTTTGATATTAATTCTCCTTTCAGATGACGCGGCTCGCGGACACCGCCGCAGACATTAGCACGCCGGGCGGTGCATTCTGCATTCGCGAATGAAGCTCCAATGGGAATAGTTGACATCCCTGCGAGTAATTTGCAGCTTTATGAAGTGTGCCGCGCTCGCTCGCATGAGAAAGCCTTCATTACGGGCGGACATCTCGGGACCCGCCGGCAACGCACCGGCAGGAGAAATTAAGTAGGCGAGAGTGAGAAACGACGCAGCTGTTTTTCTTTTGAGTCGAAACCGAAGTTGCAACATGTCAGAACCGTCAAGTGAACGCGTCCATTAGAGGGAGTATCCGATACCGTAGGAGACATTTCTTATGAAATATCTGTAAAATGAATATACACATATCGGATCCAGCAATACTTAATTAACCATCACAAAAACGTGAAAACATTTTTGGTTTTTTTTAATTTCTTACTATCCGACCAAACGATTGCCGATATCAATAATACTGCAACGTTGTATCTTTTCGAACGTATATGAATTTAGCTATATATTATTTTAGTACAATTTAGTACAATTGCCTGGTCTTTCTTTACCTTGTGATGGTGCAAGTTTGGCAACAATTGTTTGAGATTTTCAAAACAATAGCTCGTTCCAATGACGTTTGAAGTGAACGCGACATAGGCGGTCATATTTTATTCGAGGCCTAAGAACAATATCAAAAATACATAAAAATTATGGATTAGGTACAACAATAATTACCCCAAAAGCGAGCAATTCGCAGCAAAGTTCGAGGACAAGTCTTTGTTTTCGAGCGCGGCCTCGCGCTGGCGGCGCTGGGCGCGAGCCAAGCCGAGCCCCTAGAGGAGAGGCCGAGACGAGAAGCCCGAGAGAAGCCCGAGACAAGCTCGAGAGAGCCCCGGCTGCATCACTGCAACCGGCACCGTGTTCTTGCACCAACAGCAATCGTGAATGGAATCAGTAAAAGCAGATTTAGAGATTCTCTAGAATTTAATTTACCAACTGAATTGAATCGAAGTTGTATTGTATGCTTTATAAAAATGTGCGGTACCGATTGCCATAAGTATTTTCCATGTGAGTGAATACAAAAAATTCTGAAAAAGCAGGTTTTTATTATCATATACTATTATAACTATTATAATTTTTGTGATAGTTGGCGTTAATTTGTAATGGAAATATTTAAACAAAAGAAAAATACAATAAATAATTTTTATATGAACTATGGAGTATACGTTTGGAGAGACATTAAAATGACTAAAAACCATAGCGCACGAGCCACATGCAACAATATTGCACCCATTTATCACGGCTAAGGAAGATAGTGGTCGTATGAATGTCACTCATGAGAGATAATACTTATCGGAATACCGTCAATCATGCAATATCAACCCTCATGCCGAGCACGCGCCCGGCAGATAAAGCGAGCCGAGGTGTTCGTTTTAAAACGTTCCACCGCTGCGGTGTTCGTATAATTTCGTACAGATGATGAATAAATAAAATTTATAGGACGTCAAATTGGCATGACACAATCGTTAACAAGCGTGGATGTACAAACGCGTTAATTATAATGATGAATCACCGGCAGCTTTGTCGATGGTAATTGTCAGGTGTTGTGTAAAACGCTTTTTTAAAAAAATCGGTTATTGTGATTGACCGATGTGACTGGCGCCACAAAACTGGAAGACAGATTTTGTTGAGTATTTTCAATGTAGTGGAACTAGAGAAGACTGGCATTAATAAATGCAATAAAAAAAACTCTCAGGAGTGGAACTTCCGACCCTTCAAAATAATTTCAAATGGGGCCTACTTTTTTTAGTCAAAACTAGCACATAAATGAAATTTTTCAATATATATAATAATTAATTGAATTGAATTACTACGGGGCGATCAAGTCGATTTCCTTTTCTTGCGTCGATATTATTTTATTCATTGTCAAAATAGAAAAGTTTCGTCGAAGGAAGGTATTTTTGTAAATATCAAGAACGCAAAAAACATTTTTGGATAGACGGAGTTCGACGCTTGTGCGATACTTGGAGTTAAAAATTCAATAGACAGCGGCGGCGGCGGCGGCAGCAGCAGCAGCAGCAGCAGCATTAGCAGCGGGCGGCCGGCAGGCGTGAAAGTTCCGATTCGCCTCCGGTTTATTCTCTCATTACAGCCACTGCGGCAGGCGAGACGTCGGGGCAGACAGCTCGCCGCGCTAACGAACGCTCGTCTCGGGGCTCTCCGTGCATAATTCATCAAAAGCCGTGTGTAAGTCTCACAATCGTTGCGAATTAATTATTTTTTCAAATGTTTAAATATGAAAGCCAGTTTGGAATAGAGTAAGAGCGAATGAAAACAGTCACACTTTGTCATTACAAGGACCCATTTAAATTGAATGCAATTTGCAACTGCATCGCTTGCGAACTTATCGGTGGCGTGCGAAGGGGTGGGCTGAACGGTGTACGTCACCCGCTTTGTGCTTGGAAGGGTCGCTTTGATCTATCGTCACATGGTCGAGTGTCGAAAAATAATATTTTTTCAAGTTACTTACATTTATAATCATTATCAGAGAAGTACCGCCACGAGTGCATTAGATTCCGCGGCGTAGACTTGTTAACTCACCTGGAAAGAAAAAAATATATCATTAGTCATGCCATTTAAAAACAACAAAGAAACTTATAAAATATTTACATATTAAAAAGTCAGTGTTAAAGCGCACGGCACTGTTCAATTTTCCAGTTGTTTTTTTTCTGAAAGGTTTCCTTTATAAGCAAAATTTATTAAAATGATAAGATTACTTCAAGAAGAATTTTCAATAAAAGTTTATTGGAAATAAAAACGCTTTACGACACGCGCTGTTTACAAAAGTTGTCACGACAGTGGAATAAAGGCATTTATACTTCAACTTTATATTTGATTTCATTGAGGTGTTGTTTATTGCAAACTTGATATTGAATTATTAAGGATTTGGATACACTTGACACGCGCTCTACCATTTGCTACTAGAAAAACACGACGCTAGATATTATTGTTATGGTTCATATAAATAAACTTCACTCTAAATCGGTATGTAGTCTGGTCTGGTGCACAGGGTGTTTTAATACTCACAAAACACCAGGAAATGGAAGATTCCACATAAAAATATTACCTTTAATTAATTCAATTAAAATTTAATGATAAAAAACCACACCGGAAGAGTTCCGAGCTAGTGCATCTTAACTAGCAACAATAAAAAGAAATTTAAACACTACATTTAGCTTCATGACATCGCAGAGACGTTATAATACCTAGAAAATAAAATCTATGATAAAAATACATCGCACGCGAACGGCAGAAATGATCTGAGCCAAAGAAGCTGTATATATGTACATATTATCGGTACCTCGCGTAACCGTAGCCTTATCCTTTATTCGAAACGACGGAAGTATTTTGAAGGCATTTCAGTATTTTTTCCACGTACAGCAACAGATGACATGTTTACAAAAAGCACAAATAATTATTTAAAAAATACTTTGTTGGAAATGCTTATACAATTTGGGAAGGAGCGGTCGGAAACGCTCCTCCGTGACCGAAACCTAATCCTTTATTGGCAATAATAAAGGGATTTGTGAGACATTTCAGCATGCTGGATGAACGCTCAACGGGTAATATTTTACAACAAAAAATACGTGGTACGTGGAAGCATGTAAACCGGAAAAAATATTATAGAAGGGTAAGGAAATATTATTTGGTTAGGGGTAGATGATCCGTAATCGGTGTAACCGAAACATGACCATTCTCAGTAACACAAGCGTGGAAAACATTTTAACGTTTAACAGGCGACATTTTGTAAAAAAAAACACCACGCGTAAATAATGCAATAAGCAAACTGGAAATGTACGAACTAGTCCTGTCTGGAACAATTTCAAACGAGTGTATGCGGAGCTTTCCCTCTTTAACGATGCAATGTTTGAAAAACACACAAATCAACAAACTTATCTGTGCGTAGTGATAATAAAATCCAGAACGTACGTTCGAACCTTCTGGATGTTTCGGTCTGATCCGCGCCCACCGTAACCGAAGCCTTTATCCTCCATGACGAGTGTTTTGGGGGCGTTCGGAGTTTCCTCTCGACCGAGTCGCCGTCTCTCTGAATGCGAATAATTAAAGAGCCTGTTCATCAAAACAGGTTTGCCGTTTGCTTCGGGTTCCGGGAATCCGCGCGCGGAGGGCGGCCAACCCGCCGCCGGTGCGGCCGCGCCCAAATAAATCGTTAAATTTACACCGCCCAATAAAATTTATAGTCGTATTAATAAAAAAAAATCAAGTGACGGTCAAAGACGAAGGACTCGGTGGCTACCCACGCGTAGACGGATATTTGCGAACTGTTTGTAGGTGCATACCGATAGGGCTCGTAACGTCACTCCATGACGTCATTGAGCCGCGGTTCAGCAAGGGCACGGTTAGGGTGCCAGCCGCTTGGCACGCTGGACAGGGACGAGCCGACAGCGCAGTCGCCCCTGCCCGGGGATTCCGAGGCTCCCGGCGCGCACAGACGCACCCGCCCCAGCGCCGCCACACCACCACTTACGCGACTCGCTCTCGAGGTCTTCGATAAATATTCGGATAATGAGCGTTTCCAAGAATGCCAGGTACACAAAATAGACTTATAAGTTACATTATTTAATGGTAGCGACATAAATAAAGCACAACAATTGAGACCAAAAATCAATTCGAATAATATGGAAAAAATAAAAATAAAATTATTTAGCAATTTAATCACGCTTTGTGATTTATTTAGGATTTTATCGTTAACCTAACATCGTTGAATTTCAAAACATGCGTTAAATTTATATTAATGCTACTCTTAGACCTGTTAGCATTTTACCTATAGTTCACCATAAATCAGCCGACGACTCGTACCTACTGCCATGATAGATTAAGCGAGCAGATTCTATTGACAGATCTGTTATTTTCGTATTCGAAACCGAAGCGACGCCTTAATGCCAACAAGTCAGAATGTAACATATAATTACAGCCGAATAAGCACAAACACAATTTTAAAAAATGACCTTACACTCATCACGGGTTCCTAAAACCCTGTAGATCCATTCAATTAAAATGGCGTTTTAAATTAAATGAAAGAATCTTTGTTTCGATATTTCCGCCAAGGAAACTCACAGCTCAGCATATCGGTGCACGGGCATGCGTGATTAGTATGAGTAGGATGACGTCATGCCGAGCGCTGCTATTTCATTAAGCAAACCTGACATTGTTCAGCGTGAGGCTAGGGCTGCCCCCCCCCCTCCTACCCTCACCCCTCGCGAGCACTTTTGTTTCAGGAATAACGCCGCAGGTTATCGCTTGAGATTTCATTAATTTTAAAAGATAATTTAACTTGACATGCTCGGGAACATCTGTTTGAAAAGATTTGATTGTGTAAGCGAGAAAAAATCATATACGAGTATGTGATCAATCGCAGTTAATTTCGTTGGTCCTCTTTTAGGAAGGGTGAACAAAAAGAAAATACAAATCTGCGTATTTACAGATATGAATAGAGTGGTAGGAGGAGTATAAAAAAACCTCTTCAACATAAAAGAAATGCTTTCCGTCAGAAAAATTCAGAAGATATTTAGTTTGTTTTTCTATTTTATATAGATGTCGCAAAAAATAATTACTAATAAAGTAACTAAAAATCGTCCATTACAATTATCGGACTGGATTATGATCCTTGCTTTTCGTGCAATATCCTAAATATTTTATGAAATTAAAATAAACACTTCGTACAATATTTTTGCTCGGTGACTCAGTGCGGTTTATGTAAATTGATAATTTGGCAGAATCAACCTTTGATTTTGACAAAAAACGAAACACCAAACACAAAGGATTTTCCAACCTACATTCTCCACTTTCACGGAAAAAGTTAGTAAGTAACCCAAGGATACAGAAACAATCGTAATAAATTGCACTAGAACGTAATTCGCGGTAATAACAAATGCAGAAAATCCAGGGAAACTCGCGCACAGAGAGAAAGAAAGAGAGAGGACGAACAAAAGAGAATCCCAGCCATGACACCGATAGTCGCAGGAGCGAGACGGCGGCGACGACAAGGACGGCGCGAGGTGCAGCATCCCCGCCCATCCCCGCCCTTCCCCGCCCCCGCCGCGTCCTTGCCGCCGGCTGCAGTGAGAGTGGGCGGGCGGGGCCGTCAATGGGCGGCTTTCGCTCTCTCCCGAGGGCCGCCCAGGATTATTGGAAAAGCGAATTTCGGAGAATTCAGTGAAGGTAGGCGGGAGTGTACGACCCCCCTTTTATGGAATGGGTGCATATATGAACACAACAATAATGTACAATATCGTTACGTTATTTATAGTACTGTGGCATATAATAAAAACAAATAATTAACATCAAACTTGGTATACATTTTGCGCGTCCAGTTTACACGACATTGCCGAAATATTATACTAATGTCAATTCATAAAATTTTCGTGAAGATTTTAACACACTTGAACTTTTGTATAAGTGAAATATAAGCTGCCATTGACTATCTGTGAACTGAGCACGATAGCTCACACCGAGCGGACACGCCAAGCACGTTTGAACCGCACATAAGGACGACGTAATTGTTTAAAATTAGTATCTCGTTGTATGTATGTATCAAACTACAATACAATCTTTAACGATTCGTTATTAGTTTTTGCGATAATACGCAATCAGGGAATCGAAGATGTTGTGGTTCTTTTGTTATCGTTTTGGGAATTGCGCCCGTGTGTGACGACGGTGATGATTGCCAATATTTCAGGCACCTTACTAGACCATCACTTTTTTAATGTATATAAAGATATAAAGACCCTTTGTTTTTTTTTGTATTGATCACCGATGAATGCCTATATCGAGTACGCTAGGTTGGTAGACATCAATGCACGGCCCAGTACACCGTACGGGCTTGCGCTCGGTGCATATTAATATTAACAGTTGCGACTCTAAATCTAAAGACGATGGCTCATATTTCAACGCAGACCAGTGAATCCGCCGAAAGCCGATCATAATTTATATGTATTAATAATGCACGTCTAAATGTCATAGCGAATATTTGTCAAGCTTGCGGAGTACGATGCGACACCTCTTGAATTTACCACCCCTAAATGAAGAACACAATTTCTTTCATTTCAAATATCAAACTGCAACACATTCGTGCGGAAGATGTGCGTCCACACCTCGAGCTGCAATACAAGAGCTATGCCACGGCGCGAACAGAAGATCTCGCCCCGCCCTGCAGGCCTGTTACAAGACCGCCTACCATAGCTCATCTCCAAATACCAGCCCGGAACCGACCGGCTCCCAAACGGTATTTTCTCTGTTGATCGCAGATTCGAAGTCCCATAATTTCTAGCGTACTCGTAAACAGCGTATTAAAATGATTCAAACAAACAAAGTCGATTTCTAAAATTTACAACATGAAATCTATTCAATTGATAAATAAGCTCTTCTTTCAAATAAAAAAAAACTGTTTTTTTGTTAGCTGCTCTTACGTAAGTAAGAATTTCATAGATCTTCTATTTTTGGTCCTCAATGGAGTCCACTGTTTTGTACAAAGATTTTTTGTCGATATTTGATACACGATAACGCTTTGGGTGCCCTGTTGAGTATATACCGACAAACCGTTAGAGTGAGGATGAAGCCTGTGGTGAATGCGCGCCGACGGGCCGCCTTGTGACGACACTCCCGTGTTTACGCCGGGCCGGGTATCCTGACAGGTGCTCCGTGAATGGCGCGGCCCCCGGCGAGAGCGAAAGCGGCCGCGGAGGCTGCGCGCCTCCGCCCTGAGGCCGCCGCCGCCCCCGCCCCCGCCCCTCCCCTCCCCCGCCCATTCAGCCGGCGCTTGTTGTGGCAACACCGGATGAATCGATACCGCCCAACCGACCGACTCGGATTCGCTGCTGCAACTCCGAATACAGCGTCAGTCGCGCTGTGGGTTTTCCATTTTGTTTGATGGTGGTAACAACATATAACATGGCGTATATGACAGTCGCATGTGATAAAAATAATATAAAAAATACATAGAAAAATGGAATTGGGATTTATGTTATGATTTTGCGTGGAGTTTCCAAATAAATATCATAATATTATTGAAAATATAATACGCGTTAATCACAATCACCGAAATGACAAAAAAGGCAAGAGACTTCAAAAAACCTCACGTATGTCGTGTTTTCGAACAAAAATCAATTGAGAAGTTTCAATTTTAAGATGAGCGACCATGTATTTATAATGATTTTAAATAAAAAAATATACACGTGTATATATTTTATTCAAAAGGGTTTGAATTCACTAATTTCCACATAATAAAGATTTTTCCAATGTTTACACATCACAATTTTCTTCAGCAGTAAATAGGACCGGACATAATCAAAAATGGTGACTAGTAATAGTAAAAAAATGATTAAACCTGAGACGATTTCCAGTCCAGATATTTCGCGATGAATATTGAACTTCCGGCATACGCTATAAAAAAAAACCAAAGCACTGTCTTGGTACTCGCAGACGCATCGCTGTCGATGCCGCGGGCAGGAGCCGGGCTCGGCGGCCGTCCCCGGATAATGGATTCGACTACACCGAAAAATTAATATTCAAGTAAGTTACTTGCTGCTAGACAATTTGTATTCCCTGGACGCGGATGAATTGTAATTTTGTTAATCGATTACGGGAAATAATCGAGTTATTGAATGCCGTTCAATTGCTGCTCGGGTAGGTTTATCCAGTGTAATTATTACAATACAAAGCGTGTACTTGTTTTTATAACGTTTGTTTATCCGATAATGTAGTATTGGCATTAATACGTTCAGACCGCCGAGCGAGCTTCTGGGAAAATTGTTTATTGTCTCAATTAACGGCAGAACGGCGATAGAGGAGCGGGCGGAGAGCGCGGCTCGGGGCTACCCGCTCCATCTCTCCGGCGCCCACGACGCGCAGTGAGCCGGACACTCTATTTCTGTTCTTTGGATTCCTTATCCTTTATTTTTTATAAAAATAGTACAAACGAAAAAAATATGGATATCTTGCCATAAAATATAATAATACAAATTACACGAGTGATCCAAATCCTGCTTTGAAGATGTAGAATACAATAGATCATTACGCAATTAGCTAGACTATGAACAAGTTTTGATGAATCAAACCTTATCGGTTAAATCGCAGCAGAGCGCAGCACTGGCGTGAAGAAGAACGCCGGTCGGCGCGAGGAAGCGCCTCTCGCGCCGACCCCCCGATTCGGCGGAGTCCCCCTGACCCACTCCACGCGAATATATCACAATCACTTGACTTTATTAAACTTTTCTAAAAATAACAAACACAAAAATATCGCCGCTCGTGACGCGGCGCGGCCAGGGCTGCCCGCGCTGCTCGGTGTGTGCGAATTTCGGTAACATCATTGCAATGTTTTTAAAATTTTGAATATTCAACTGTATTTAGCTATCCATGAATTTTCCATTCATCTTATTTTCTTAAATTGAATACTTTTGTGTCAATATTTTCAACACAATCATGTTGCAAGGGAAACGAATGATGCTCTCATATTTACTACCTTTATAGCAACGAGCGGCGAAAACTATGAGTGAGTGAGATATTATAAATACACTACTAGATATTTCATGGATTTATAGTAGAATATTTACGCCAGGACTATCGACAGAAATATCTCCAGAGCGAATAGCACATGCCCAATTCCATTCCGTTGACAGTCACAACCTCACAGATAAGCGACCTATCGACGTTTCAACGATCACAGCTGGTATTTGAAAAGATGTTCATATGAATTAGCAAAATCGGTATACAGGTTAGAAACGAGTCATAACTACTCGCAACTATTTTTGATGTGAAATATAATTTATCATGCAAAATATCAATAGTATGTATATGTAAGATTTGATATCCTAAAAGAAGAACACGTAACTGTTTCCATTTACTCGAAGGAGAACTTTTCGAGAGCGGCTAATGAACTTATCCGCGAATGTCCGCCGAGGAGGACACTATCTCGCGAGCCTGGAGCTGATTCCGGCATCCCGCTGCGTGCTCCGGGAGCGGTGCATTTCTCCGCAGGGCACTTGTTTATGGGCGTGGGCGCCGATGCCGATTCCACTAGTTTTATTTGCGTCCGGAACACAGCGTGACGCAAAGGCGCTAAACCCGAGGCGAGTATATCATCTGTGCGGTGACGCTCACGCAACGGCCGCCGCACGCCGGGGATCGAAATAGCCTTCAGGCGTCTTCGGGAAATGTTGGCTGAGGTCGTGTGGCCGTCGGAGACCGCGCGGAGGGTATCCGCAGCTAGACTCGGTGGGTTGCATCCTTTTTGGTCGATTTCGAAAATGGCGGAATTCGAGATGTAAAATTTTATCGCCACTACAGCGAGTCGATATTATATAAGTTTCCTTATATCAGCCCTCAAATGCGATTAACCTCTCCCACTCTGCAAAAGCCGAATAAAAATGCCGGAACCTATCAAATATAATCCCTGAACAAATCTTACTTTAGATAGTGTTACGGTCTAGCAGTAAGTTTGAAAAACGAAACTACAGAACGCTGGAAGACAAATGAGCATCGATGCAAGCGGACTGTCAACTGTTCTGGAAGGATCGAAAAGCCCCAGTATTTGAACGGCCGTCATATGGCTAAGGTCGTTACCCCATGTTTAGATTGTTAATATAAATATGTGATAAATAAATACTCTGTATACATAAATAATAAATATAACTTGTGTTAATATAAATAAGCTTTTAATTGTGAACCCCGATACGTTACAAAACATATTTTGCAATTTATAGATAGATACTCATAAGAGTACACGAGCAACATGAGAGTATCCGTTTTTACTGAGTTTGTTACAAAAACTAAGAAAATAATTTTATTTAACAGATATAAATAATAAGAAATTGTTCACATATGTAGAATTCGATAAACCTACTGCTGAAGCCAGACATATCTCTGTAGTTAATCTCACTCGATATGAGTACGTAGTAGTAAGAAAAATATTATAGAGTGTAAAGAAGGCTGCAAAAGATTTGCACCCCATAGAAAATAACTATTGTATGTACTGTTTTCCATTTCTTCAATCTGGGCTTATGAATATATATTATGACAGTGCTACCACTGGACATTGCGTTATATTTCAAATAATTTGAAGAAAAAAGTGAAATGTAAATGTATGATAATAACATAAAATGTTAATAAATATTTTTTTTAGTAACCGATTTACAAGCCTTATCAAATGTTATGTATAAAATACTAATTATCAAAGTTTATCGTTTAGCTACCGATTTAAAGCAAATCCCGAATAAGTTGGCTCAGAGACAAGATAGAACAAGAAAAGGGCATAATACGCCGTAATATAATTGCCTCGCAGGGGGCGGGGGCGGGGGCGAGGGCGGGGGCGGGGGCGAGGGCGGGTCACCGGCCTGCCTCCGAAAGTCACCCTGAGGCGGGGGCGCCGATCGCAGGTGCGGGGTGAACGGATTGCGCCACTTCTTAACGGTTTGTGGACCAACTTGACCCGACCAAACAAACGAGACCAATGTACGTCACACCCCACTGTATTATTTACAATAGGCATGAAAAACAATTATGCAGCTTTATGAATTGCTTGCAAAATACATCGGATCAGCAATTGCTTGTATTATATAAATTTTATATTTTAAAAAAAAACTGTGTTATGTAACCAATTGCCACGCCCCGTAAGTCTACGAAAAAGTCACACGAATTAATGGAAAAAAAATTGTCCATCTCAAAGCTACATTAATTGGCTCCATACCCAAATATAACATTCAAAAAAATGTGCCGAGTATTAAGACACGTAAAAATAAAGGATGTGTGATCAATACGATACATTTTAAGAATAATTTGTTTAATATTTCACACTAAACTTATGGAAAATGAATCCTTAAAATTTACACAAAAAATATGGAAAATGAAATGCAGAAATTCTCAGCACAAAAACCTTTGAAAATTTGATTATCCGGCAAAAGACGCACGGCTTAATATAGAAACAGATTGAGTGCGCATTGAACACAAAGCTTTTTGCTTTATTAAGGAAATTTCAATTACACAAAAATAAATGTAAATATAAAAACATCCTCGTGGCTCGCTGTTTGGACATAAATTTAAATAAAATGCGGGCTCCTCGGGTAATTTATAATTTATTTTTGCGCAGTGTTTTTCAATCTCTTTATTAAACAAAGTATAAAAAAAACAAATTTCTTTTGGCATACTACATGACCGCGTATGAGAAAAAAGTTTTTTTATTTATTTAATATAAAATACAAAAGGAAATGTTTAATTTAATATTCAAACTCAGAAGAGATAAACATTTGCACGAGCAACAAAGGAGTCCGGAGGAAGGCTACTAATTTATTTATGGAAAATCAAATCAAAACCAACAATAATTTTCAAGACACATCCTTTAGTTTATTTAATACAAAACCTTTGTACGTAAAACATATTACAAGACTTGCTGTTGAGAGGGCGATTTAAAATTTGTGATTTACAGAAATATCTTATTGAAGTAATTTTTTCTAGAGAAAAATGATTTTATACGTTATATCACAAATAACTTACTAAATAAAAAAATATGACATTTTAAGTGTTGCTAAGGACACAAGATAGCGCGACGACAATAATTATACATAAGGTGCGCAAAAGTAACTACCCTAAAACTCAAAAGTTTCTTACGTAATAACCCTCACAACACATCGTACAAGGTTTATCGGTATTTTGATATCAATGATGCATGTTATAGAAAAGCCTGGAGATCAATTGACTATCATCATCAACAAACATCACTTAAACATCAACATTTTAGAGTGTGAATATTATTTTCTTTATATCGTTACCCATGTGATGTAGAGCGCTTCAGAAGTAGGCATTGTGGTAATGTAATGGAGGACTCGCGTGATAATAGTATTTATCAAGTTTATATAATATTAATTAATTTGGTCGCTTAGATATTTAGCTGCAAAGAACGCTACGATCGTCAATCGTATATTCACAACAGCAAAAATGTTGAAATCTGATTTGGCTATCGGTGGTAACACATGTAAACTCGCAGTAACAATTCTAACCGTAAGATAATGCCGCAGTGTTTGATGATGTGTGTGGTTGAAGAACAACATAGATTAGCTTCCAATGGCAATAGCATTTCAGTTATACGGGTAAAGGCGCACAGTGTGCTTTGGGGAATAGCTGAATTAACAAAATGATTAAAAATTTTAAGAAAAATAAATAAATAACCACGCAGGCAAACCGACACCTAAGCGGTTGAAATATTTCAAAATATTTATATAAATTATGCAAAAATATTATATAAGATAATTTGTGTGGTTGAAGAACGTAAACCGAAGATTAAAAAATGTCGAACGGTTCGTACATTTGATAAAAGTTTAAACAGAGATAAAAAATACTATAAGCACGGTTGGGATCTCCGAGTATATTGAACGATTTGCTAAAACTAAAATAGCCTAAAAATGAAAAAAATATCTCAGAAGCGGGAGAGCCGCACAGTGCGGCCGGTGGTTCGGCCGGTATTGATCAGGCGAGCGCTCGAGCCAGGTATTACGCAGTTGCAAGGCGCAATTTAAATATATCAGTCACACCTTGGCGCCAAGGTCGACGCCCAATGTGTGCGAGCATTTCAAATTTAGTTTGTGTACAAGCGAGCCTCCGCACCGAGCCTGCGCCGAGACGCGATCGCTGTTTATTACACTGTTGATATCGAAGGGGGGAACCATCGGAGGCGCTGTGCGTGCATTCGCGCATTGTGTTTATATATTTTCTATTCATGTATCGCAATACTCACATGACTACCATTAGATACAAATGACCAGCTCCATGTGCCCGAACGCTCACAATGCTTTATTCGAACATTTATACACTTATTTATTTATATATAAATATTAATCTTGGCAAAAATAAGGATAAACAAAATAAGAGTGGATAGAATAGATAAATGATCGACGGAAGCGCTCGATTTGAGAATATGAGACTTTTTTTTAGGGAAACATTTCACTAGCTGTTTAATTTTCCAGAATAAATAACAGAGCGGTATGTGCAGAGCACAGACATATCTGCGTGTAAAACAGTCTCTAGAAAACATATCCAATTTAACGGAAATGAAATTGGTTTAGGTGTATTTGTACAAGCGTCCATGGTATGATAAATGTATTTTAGAAAAAAATAATTTTATTATAATAAATATTAAAGACATTATTACAAAACAATATTAAAAAAAACTATTACCAGTTAGAAAATAAACCGTCATCGGAGGCGTCAAGTGAAGTTACGTACACAATTATGTGTTGAACACAAAAAATGCATTTAATTTACTCTGTGAACGGAGGCTTCGCTTTTCATTACTTCCAGTAGCGATAAAAGTAAAAACAATGAAAATCTGTTTTTTGCTCGCGGTTCTTATTGCTAGGCGAGCGGTGCATTTGTACGTGGGCAGAGCTGTCCGGGGATGCTTAGTGTCACACGAAGGTTGTATAAACTTACACGCAGAAGAAATGAAGCGTGACGCAACCAGAGCGGCCCGTTTAGTTGAAATTGGCCATGCGAGGCGCGGAGCCTGCTCGGTGTAACGCCGAGTCCGAGAGTGAGCTACGAGTACAGAGCTCTCGCCGGACCGATGCATGCCTTAGAATGTAGTCTATGGCCTGACCTTATAATAGTTTAATTCAAGTGCATTTTTTATACATATTTTGTTGTTTTTATAATAAACACTTACCCATATGCTAAGTTGACACACAATTGCTTTTTGACAGGTGGAATAAATTACTCGTATGGGCATTCTATAAATAAGTAATAGCGCGTATCAGCCGCTACCAGAGACACATCAGTCATATGGAACAATTTAGAAACAAGAATAGACGCTAACCGTTCTTCTCAATTCACGGGACAGGATGCACTCACAAGCGAACCCTACTTATTGGAAGTTCCACGCTACACCTGGTTCGCAGATGTGAGGTGACACGAATGAGAAACAATAATACTTATTTATAATTATTCTATTAAATTACTTTAATGTTATATAAATATAATTTACATTTAAATTCTCGGAAAACCGTTTATAATATACTGTTACGAAGGTAATGGGGACTTCTGGTTATTTTATAAACTAGTTTCGTTTTGAAATATACTATAAGATTATTAAATGATTTATGAGATAGAAGCTGTGCACGGAGCTAAAATATATAATTGGTTATAATTATAATTTAGTTATAAAATAGCGATGATAAAAAATCTAAGCACAGACGTACTGCTGTTATTTGTGGAATATTACGTGTTGACATCACTAGTTAAATTTCTTTTAGCGGCGCTATAAGAAAACGATTAAAAGTAATTACAAGTTCAATAAATACAGTCAACACGAACGTTTTTATGTTATACGTAAAAAAAAATTAAAAATAACAAAGGATAAGGAGAGAGATTTACTGAAGGTTATTTAATCAACCATTAGTCCGAATTTTGTGAAATTTATAACCTAATGAGGGAAACGAAGTTTATTGTAGAAATTTATATGGCTGAATAAGTGGCAATTTATTTGGATGATGTTTATCTTGCATTGCGAAAGCGGCATTTCCCTAAAATCACATTTTAAATATAATTATTTCAAGTCCATGCAATCCTACGTTATATCATGCATTAGAGTACGATATTTCAAAATGCATAGTCCCACTCAAAGGCGGAAAGGGAAAAACAGATTCTCAGAGAAACTGCGAATAAATTTCAAAAGAATACATTCGTGGTACACGGGCGATGATAGCATGACCAAACTATGACGCCGTGTTGGGTGAATATAGCAATATTAATGCATTGCATTATTTATTTATATAACGATTTTCATTTGTAGGAATTTATTGTGATATATGAACAATATCAACACATAAAAAAAACTCGATCAAAAGTTATTTTATCGACTTAAATAAGCTACACATTTTTTTTTATGGAGAAATAAAAGATAACTCCCGCCATTGAATATTTTGATCAGCGCTCAAATTTGAATACAAATTAAGATACTGGCTGGGTGGGTCCTTTACCACCCACCACCCCCATGCCCCGGGGGCGGGTGCCGCAGTGCGCAGGGCGCGGCTCATCGATCGGGGGCGCAGACAGGCGGGGGCGCGTGGGGCGCGTGGGGCTCGTGGGGCAGGTCGCGGCAGGTCAAGGTCGCAGCCTCCGCCCCTCCGCCCGCCGGAGGAAGGACCGCGACCCGAGTGATGTAAACTCCGTCCCCCGCCGGAGTTTACTCCCAAAATTACACCATCATCATCAGTGCGTTTATTTTTGACGCCCAATAAAAAAATTATGACACAATAAACAAATACACATTGTAAATTTTGGTAATAAGACCCATGTATAATGAAGATGATCTTCCATAAATAAATACGTATGTACATATACTATTCCCTGAGTAAAAAAAAACGTGACCCTTAAGTATAAGTAGTCATTCCAGCCTCCCATTTGTTTTTTAAATGCTAGGTACTTTAAAATTATCTAGGTGTACAAAATCCAGATACATGGTTGATTTTTTAGATTCTTTGAATCATACTTATTTAATGATACTTTAAATGTAATATGTACTTTGAAATCAAATATTTCATTATGACACTTTTCGTCAGCTTTCACTATCAATACTGATATTATAAAAAAACGTAGTCATCTAAAAATCTATCTCCATTTCGTATCGTTATGCCGACCACTTATATATTTTCATGATAATAACAGCTTTAGATTAAATAACTTAATAATTCGAAAATGCCATAGTAAACAACACTTCCTCAGAATAGCCGCTACCAAAATACGTGTGTAGGTGAGTTCCGCGGTGGCGGTGGCGATGGCGGTGGCGGTGGCGGTGATGCCGGCGTCAATATTGCGAGTTGCCTCGACAGTTCGGTGCTGCTGTCTCTCAACGCAGGGCAGAATTTCAAAACTAGGAGCATCTGAGGTTAATAGCATTCTCACCCTGGTGAGGCTGGAGGTGGCCAGGGCTGCGCAGTGGCCACTCAAAACCCCTGCTCCGTTTACCCGACTGAGCATTTTCAAAGTAGTAAATTGCGCATTCGAACTATATAATTTTTTTATCCAATTCCAAAAACTCCTTCATTATTTGCATAAACATGTAAGAATAATCCTGGATGGTGTTATTTTTAATTCCAGTTGATTTCTTTGTAAATATATTTTACTGTCGGTATAGGTGTTCGGTTAAATAGTATTCGTTAAAAATAAATTAAAATGTATAAACACTTTCAACGGATGACGGGGGAATTTGGCTTTAACTGTTCGACGAGAGCAGTCACTACCATCACTCGTGTAAATCCGATATCCCCGGGGCATTTAAATGGTTAATGATTTATCAACATTTGGAAACTTCATTACAGAACGAAACAAAGCGTGTATTCCTTATAAAAACATACAGTATTAAATTCTACTTAAATTTGCCAAAACGCGAACATGTATTGCAAACACGGTAGATTAAATGTATCTGAGATATGTTTAATTTCATTCTGGATTAATATTCACTGTATAAACAGTCTCTTCAAATATTAATTAATGTGCTCGATGATAATAGCAATGAAATATTCTAAATATAAAAGAAATGTTAAATTAATAAAGAAAAACAAATATTATTATAAAGACATTTGCTTTACAATTGTCTTTATTTGATCCTCGAGAAAACTTTTAAACCAATCATAGAGAATATCACTTCAAACACATATCTACCTAAATTAACGCATGATTTTTATTTTTTAATATATATATATAATCTTCCAAATGAAAAAACTATAGTTCTCGAAATATTTATATACTTATACGATATAATACAAGGTTTTTAATTTATAGTTTTTTAATGAGAAAAAAAATATTTAGACCGCAGATGATAAATGTTTACTGAATCCGACCGCAGCAGCCCCAAAAC
This sequence comes from Atopsyche davidsoni, assembly GCA_022113835.1. NCBI lineage: Eukaryota > Metazoa > Arthropoda > Insecta > Trichoptera > Hydrobiosidae > Atopsyche > Atopsyche davidsoni. The sequence continues at coordinate 1,362,298 of JAILWY010000012.1, read as the reverse complement.
ATTTCCGAGTCAGCCGCAGCTCCGGATTGAAAATTAAACAAATAGACACTATATTATTGTAGTGGCAATGCGTGGCTTCGCTCACTTCCACGACTCGAGAACCAAACCCGCAATGCGTGGCCACTTGCAAGCAAATAGCTAAACTGTCGTGGAAGTTATCTGGCGTAATTAATTTACATAAAACCTGTAGTAGTTGCATTAATTAAACTACGGTTAAAGCTACAAATGACCGCTCATGGCGCCAAGGCGCGGGTGTTCTATATTGTAGCAGTATTTTGAATGGATTTATAAACAAATAGCTGCCTGATATGTTTTTCAGACATCAGGGGCACAGTTATCCTATTACAAGATGTTGCAGAAATGGTTTATGAATATATATATATATATATATATATATATATATATATATATATATATATATATATATATATATATATATATATATATATATATATATATATATATATATATATATATATATATATATATATGTACAGGTATACAAGTAATGTCGGTAGGATTAATGTAATGAATCTAGAACCAAAACATACACTTGCTCAAGCTTTGGATTAAACGAATTATAAAATGTGAAAACTTGAAATAAAAATAGCTTTCCGTGACAAAAATTATCTATATTTTAAAAATATGAATTAAGAAATAAAAACAAAGTGTTTTAAAAAAACCCAAAACCTGAAAAAAAAAAACATTTAGGTGCTTAACTGTACAACACAAACTAGAAATTTTCATAGATACTTTATATTCCAAAAAGAGTTCAAAAATCGTATTTTAAGGTAACAATACTCCAAAAGAAGCAGAAAACAGTAGCCGCTTCAATTAGTTTGGGCAGAATGAGAAATATCGAACAATAAAGTACATTCAGCGTCTACGTAGGAAACTCAAATTATAACAAATGTGATTTTTCACGTTGAAAGAAAGCGTACAACGGTATGACGTCCGCGTTCTTCTACCGCGTCATGTCAGTGTGGAGAAATTATATAAGCGAAGAAAGCGGTTTTTTTTGTGGGACTGCCGCACCGCACCGCTTTATCTATGTGAAATAGTTCGAAGATTTGGGCAGAAGCCAGCTACATAATTGCGACGTACAATAATGCCGCACATTAATAAGTAGCTTTTATTTGGAGTTGTTGGGAGTTTGCTGTTGCAAACCGAGTGCGGTATGAACCCTCTGCTGAGCTGAGTGCGCCAGACGACACTTTGTTTTCACGAGCTTCCATGGCACGAGTTATTTTTGCTACTAGATCTTTTTGATCGATTTCGGTGCACATATTTTTGAAACGCGAAGATGACATCACGTTGTTATAAAATGATGAGCGAAAATAACGCGTTAAAAATATTTTTAAGGTATTTGTGCTCAGCATTTTATTTACGAATTCATGAAATCTATCAACCCGACTTGACAATATTGTATCGACATTCCGACCGGGTAACGTTTAAGCCGACATTTTTCATCTTCTACACGGAATGCAATGTTCATAGGTGCCGTATACTTTAAACCTACTGAAATAAAAAATCGCCTTCACCGAAGGTCTCGTTTGTGACCCTTTTAAATGGGCCCAATATCTTCCTAAATTATCCTATTACACACTATAACAAAAACCGACATTCGCGTCAAACGAGAATATGCAATATAGCAAATTTAAAACCATAATTGCAACAAATGGCTTATCCGCGGGCACCTACGGTATAATTAAACATTTATGTTAGAGGCAAGGTAAAAACATTTTAGCGCGTTGAAAAATGTTCATGTCTGGACGTATGATTAAAGATCAATTTTATTCAAATTAATAGTACGTTAATTTACTCTCAACAAAGCAATCAAATATTTAAATATAAAAGAAAGAACCTTGCATAAAATATATCGTAAAAAGAAAAAAACAATGTGCTATTTACATAGACGTTACTTATAAGGTTTAATGAATTAAAAAAATTGTAATTATATTTTGTGACATAGCGTGAACAAACAAAAAATAAATAAATAAATGTTGTAAACGTTTGTTTCTTCTACAGCAGTGCTTCTCAAAGTCCCTGAACAACGTCAAAGGGTCCGCGCAAGGTTTAATATAAAATATAAAAATTGTGACACATTTTTATTAATATGGAAAATAAATAACAATGAATACATCATAAGCGATTTTTACGTCCTAAGTAAAATATAAATATAGACAGGTGCATAAAATACAAGTAATAACAGGCATTGCGGTGAGTCAGGCAGGTTTATACATGAACGCAATAGAGTCGATACTTGCACCAACTAGTCTATAATATGAATTTATGCAGTTTTTCACCCAGGGTCCGTAGGCAAGTTTTGACTATGAAAGGGGGTCCGTGGGACAAAAGAGTTTGAGAGCCACTGTTCTACAGTGATTAAATATTGCTACGATTGTTCTTCGATCCGAAGGAAGGCGAGGCCGATTGGGCACCAAAGGCAGTGCGTCTGATGCATCGGTACTCATGGCACACTTGGAAATCTAAGATATATCTAACGCGACCTCTGCCGAAAGCGAAAGCTCCACGAGATAATCACTTTTCTTAAATATCATATACCGAATGCACGAAAGTGTGGATAGACAAATGTGCACTATGGTATTATCATCAGTTTACTCTGGACGCACTAATTAATGTAATGAAGATGGTATAAAGCCCTGGTAAAAAAATGATAACGTTAGTCAAGAAATCGAGCCAAAAGTCGAAAACATCATTTGAACTATCAACAAATAAAACATCTCGATCCCAATAGCAATTACTGTCCGCATTGTAGGTAGGGCAACTTTATTTTCCCTTTTTATTAAACAATTCATATTTCGTTCGTGCATGGTCATCACGAAACAAAAAAAAATAGATTTAAGATGAGAGATCAATAACAGTCCCTGGATGACGTGCAACAGATTACACCAGAGCAGCAGGCACGACCAGAGATACACCAGTGGCCACACAATCAATAAAACACAACGTATTGTATGTAGACAAGTACACATTTAACGGGATCTCAACAGCGAGACGAAACGTGTATTTCCCTTGGCACTGGACCTATATATCTTTGTCAAGCGTGCGCCCAGCGCGTAAATCGGCAGACAAAATCAAAGAGAAACCCCCGGAGACTCCTGTTTCGTTAAAAAAAAACTTTTAATAAAATAAATTTACTAAAGCGGTCATTAATTTGCCTATTCCACGATTTAATAATTGGGTGGAGTTTAATTATGGCACAGTTGCATGCTCGCGGCGGCGCGGCTGACAAGCGCAGGGCCACGGAGCATATCATGGCCAATTAAATTTTAAATTAAGTTCTCAAGATATCAAAACTATTTAACTGTGCTTATTATCATTTCGTCAAGAGAATTGTGCGCCATTCAGGTTTTCAAAGCGAACGAGGGCGGCCCGCGACTCCGCTCGTTCACGGCGAGAAGCGTCCATCCCTCCCGGAGGATGAATCAAAATATGTATAGCAGTTCGTGATACGAAAACAGAGTTCGCAAATCGCGTCATGGGTAAATATATATTTTTAAAGGCGTAAATCACAATAACTCCGTGACTCAATTTAGCTATCTCTTTTCCTCTAATTCAATATGAAATGTAATTCGTGGAGGAATTAAACGGCCAAGAGACCGGTGTCGCTGTTTTAACTCCAGAGTCGAATGATTAAGCGGGTGCTTATCCAGAAGAGTGACAGGGCGGCGCACCTCGCGGGGAAAATGCAATTTATTTAATATATTTAATTGGATGGTAATACACCCGAGAGCACGCCCGGAGAGCGGCGGCCATTATACACTCGCAGTACTGTCTGGTATAATGATTCGCTTTTTATCAAACTATTTATTTATTGCGCAAAAAGAACACAGAAACTTCACTGAATCGATAATAAACAAGAACCGTACGCAAATACGTTTGAATTTTAAAATATGTTTCCACTGCAGCATGGCGTATGCAAAAGGTTAAATTGAAAATTAAATTTTTACTGACGCAAAGCAGATGCCAAATTATTGAGTGATGTTAATTGGACACCACGATCGTGCTTATTTTCTTTGATGTGCAAAAATAAATGTGCAAACAAACAAGTTTTTTTTTTAAATTTAATACGAGAATTTTCACAGAATCCATTGTTATCTTAACGATAATCAATTTGTTAAAAGAAAAACAGTCCAAGTTTGATTAAAAAAATCAAAATAAATATTAGGGAGCTGTAGCTGGAAAAGCCTGAGACGATTTGCAGGGGACGAACTCCATCCAGCAGGTACCCGCAAACCGGCCGAGGACCTGAAATGTGTGCGCGGGATAACGCGGCCACGCGACTCCCTTGAAAGGCCACAAGGGCGGGCCCCCGAGCGTCTTCTTCGGACTCCGCGGCAGTTTTGCTGTGATAGTGCAGAGCAGAATCGAATGGAGGCATCCTATACGCCCGCACTCGACGCATTCAGCTCGAGATATCGTTTGCCACTCGCGCTGCGGCGGACGGTGCGGGAGATCACCGAGCGGGAAATACTTCAACCGGGCATCCACAATCTGGCACAAATGCCATCGGCACGACTAGAGCGGCGCGAGTGTCGAGTTCGACTGACCTACCGATAACGAAGGCGGGAAGGGAGCTGTCAGATACAAAATCAACACCAACGATATGGTGAAATGAAGAATATTCAGCTCAAACTAATGAATTGGGGAACGTTGACTTTGTCGGAAAGTATTATCAACGGGTTACTGTGATAGCTACACAACCTCTCCCTCTTCGCGTATCTTCGTCAATATTTAGGAATAAAATTGTACTTAAATAGTAAATCAGATTAAAATTATATATTAGGACGTTATCGTCCGTGTCAAAACTAGTTTTAATGTTACATAGTCCTCATTTGACTTAAGAAGGTACTGTTAATATCTTAACGAAATATATTACGAGCAAAGAATGAATTTTTTTCGAGTTGCCAACATTGCTGAGTTGAGTTACACGGAGTTTATGTTTCATTCGATCATTCAAAAAGCAGTGGCCGCCCACTGCCGCGGCGGGCGCGCGGTCCCGTTGGCTGCATATTGCACCGCACGCCACGCACGCCATGCACGCCATGCACGCCACGCACGACACACGCCGGGCACCTCGGGCACGCCGCGCGCGGTCCCGGTCCCGGTGCGGCGTCTTCGCTCGCCGTTACTTTTATTGCTTATCGATAGCGGCCGCGGGTGATAAGGCGGGCCGGGCCTACTTCTTGCCGGCCGACTGGTTCTCGGGGTAACCATTCGATACCACTGTCCGCACATCATTTTTGAGAGATCAGAATTTACGGCTTTTCCGGTAGCTACAATTACCCTGAGATATGGACAGGTTTGGAGTGAATAGAAAAGTACCGGTGTCCAGATTCGCTCGCAGTCGGCGGCCACGCTTCGGGGAAGACTTCCGATACTTCGCGACTTCTTGCTGAGTTCGATGTTTTTTTTTTTTCAATGATTATTTTTCTAATGCTAATTGACAGTTTATTCAATCACCGTTTGGTCAAATCGTTATTGAAATAGAGAAGCACAAAGAAGCGGCCCGGACACACAATAAGAAACGAAAAATATTTGAACATCTTTATTTATGCGAGGATTGTTCAAACGGAGTTCGTATTAATTGTGAATACTCTTTGCGCCCTAATATTGCCTCGACCGGCCGAGACGTTCGTGATCCCCGGGTTTCCAAAAAATTCTTTCCTATCCGAAAAAAAAAAGCTACCAAATCCAATAAAAGAAATCAAACATATCGCTCAACAAATAGTGCATAGTGCCTTTATATTATTCAAATACGTATAATAAAAAAATCCGAATGCTATGAATCTTTACTTATAGATTCGAGTGTGTTGCAAAACATTCATCATTATAACAACGCATATTTATTTTTTTATTGATAAATTCAAAATAACAATCTGATTTTGTATTGACAAACAAAATTATTTCTCTAAAAAAAAAAGGAAAGGATTTTACATACGAGTATATTTACTGAATTTATAGTATCTAAAGAAAATTCACAAATATACACAAAATCCACCTAATATATAAATCTACAAAACATTATGCAGGCACCTCTGCTAAATATTATCCGTCATGTCGGTCGCATAATCTTATATGACTACTAACTAAAAGTGTAAAAAAAGACTTGGTTATATAAAACTGAATGACTCAACAACGTTTAAATAAAAAAATAGTATTTTAAGTAATACTTGTGATTTTCCCACATGTTTCATTTCATTGGTGACCGGTTTCGCCAATTTTTCCCGTTGGCAATATCAAACTGTGTCTCAGCTTGATAAAGCCAACGGGAAAGGTCGGCGAATCCGGTCATCAAAAAGTATATTAAAATGGAATTCCACCGAGTACTTTGTGTCAAAAATATTGAAAACAGTTTCTTCTGAATTTTGTAGATGTCGACTTGAGCGCTTTTCCAGGCGTGCACGTGGCACGTGGCACGTGGCACGTGGCACGTGGCACGTGGCAGGGCGTGCACCGCCCCCGGCAGACTGACCGCCGAGACGCGCGCGGCGCCGCCCGCCCGGTCGCGTCGGCCGCACCGCTCTCGCCTGCGGTGCATTCGCAAACACGGAACATCTGTTCACACCGCGCCCCGAGAATCGATTCTTGTAATCAATTACGACAACAGCCGAGTGCGTGAACTCTGAAGGTCAGGTCGGGGGACGAACGGCACAGTTCGGTCGCGGTGCCGACGGCCGGCTTCGGGGACGCTCGGCAGACTTCGGCCCGCCCCGGGGGTGGACGCCGCGGGTTAGCGCCTCCCGAAATCGCAAACACGAACCGCCTTCGCCCCGTCGGACGTCGGAGGCGATGTTGTCGTGAATCTCACCCGGATTCGCGGGGCGATACCGGTTATCGGCGCGACGCTCGCGCTCGTTCTCGCCCCCGCTCGATATATGTATAGAATCTCCCTTATTGCTTTCAAAAGACCGACCTCCGATTTGGCAGAGTATGTATCCGCTTCATGGGAATAAAGATTTTTCCATTAAGATTACCACCTGGACATGAAAACGATAAGTCTGGAAAATCATTGGCTAATTATCAAATAATACCCAAAAATGAATGCAGTTTGAGTAATCGACGTTTATGAGACGTCAAAGTCGCGTCTCGTCAGCTCATTCGCAGCGAGCAGGGGTGGATGTGAGTTAAGAGCGAGTGAACAGAAACAACGACCGAGATAAAAATCTACGCTGTTGACTGTCGAATCTCCCCGAGGATTGATTCACAGATTCCCGGACGACAACGACGTTGATAATTATAAAGGAAAAGATAGTCATTTGCTTGCTGAGAGAAGGCGCATCGCAGGCCCGCAGATATGACGGGACCCGCGACGGGCCCCCTGCGAGACCTACGCGTGACGCCCGGAATACTCACTTCGATATGGAAGTTTATTATTCTATAGACATTTCGACTACAGCCAATGGGCGGATTCGACTGCGAGCGCAGAATAGATTCCGCCTGCATGCGGCTCGCATCTCTCCCGAGCCATCTTTACCGAGCCCGCGCCCGGCACGGCGACGACGAATACCGAAACCGTGGAATACGACAGCAGAAGGAGAGCAGCTGCAAGATTTAAAAAGAATTCAAAGCGTTTTGAGATCGCGGGGATTTGTTGCACCGAAGAGCGCGAGGCGTTGACCCGAGGGGCGTAAACAAAAAAAACACGCGAAATAGAGACGCCGATCGAGTTTTTAAATTTGGCAGAAAGCTACGAATATATATTTGAGCGTTCCGCCCGTACGTGCCGTGAATAAGTCAGAATGTAAACACAGCGGGGCGCGGGACCCTCGAGGAGCGCCTCCACGGACGACGCAACGGCAAACCGCCGGGCCGGCAGACTCGGACTCGGCCGGTGTTTGACTGTGCAACCAGGTATTGTAAACGAATGCGTCATAATCGTGACAATAAAAATTATATGACGAGATATTTAAAGCTGTATCGATCGACAAGAATAGCTAAAGAAAAACAACAATTTTGCGTTTTATCAAATTGTCATCGCATTAACATTAAAAACGGTAATGTGATTTATTAATATAATACGCAGTAGAAGAAAAGTCTATTATGATAAATAGTAATTGTAATAAACATTTCGGTGTTATGGGCAGTTTTCAGCAAGATTTATATAATAAAATTTGAACAGCGGATTTTTACATGACGAGAAACGGTAGGAGACGGTAACGCGATGATGTCGGAGATTGATGCGGGTTGCGAGGCGGCTCGGAGGTAAACACGACACGCGACTACTGCCCCCGTCCTGGGCGGTATCGACCCGCCCCTCGCAGCTAGGCGGGAGGCTGGGCAGACAGGGCGGGGGCGGCGCTAAGGGCAAGGTCAAAGGGCAAGGACCTGCCCTGCCCTGCCGCCCGCCACCGAACTCTACCCCACTTGTGCACCTCCCTTCATCTCGAAGCATACTACTCTCGCTTCTCCGAGGTAGGAACCTACGTAATCCGTTGTAGTGTCTAGTATATAAAGCGTTTGCATCTAAAATATCGTTTATATCGCCATTAAATATAAAATGCTTATGCTGCAAAAAATCAATAGAATCTGCGACTGAAATTCTCAGTGCACCTATTTCTCGGGCACCTGTTCTATCTCACCGCCTAAAATGCAAGAACTGATTCTCCATTTTGTTTTCAAATATTCTAATCATAATAATTCATACAGTGTATTCATATAAACTGAGTTAGTTTCAAGAGGGTTTAAATTAAGAGACATAATATTTAGAAAGTACTCTAACAATATCTTAATATTTCTTTTTGATCCCGCAAAATCTGACATAACTAGAATAAAAATATAATTAGATTGCCGCTAAAGAGACGGCTGTGTGACGGACTGGGTCTACTGTTCGACCGCACGAGTACACTCAATTCAACTACCTGGTACTCTTTATTTAATAATTACAATTCAATATTATTCACTGTGTGAAATATGTATAAATACAATACATTTTTTAAAAAGTCTATCCGGTAAAAAATATCATAGATAATGACAAAGATACAGTGATTCGTGCCTTTTTTGATTAATCATAAAAAAGACATCTCAACTGTCAAACTCGTACTATACCTTTTACTCAATTGTAAAACTGATCGTATGAATATTTTCATATTGAAATTCTACTGCGCCTGCGCAGGATCTTAATTCGATTAATTAAGAAATTTAATAATTCTATTTCGGTTTAAATCCATGGGGTTGAAAAAAATCCTAGTGAAATTTCAAGTAGGGTTGAGTACAGTTTTACACGTGTATAACTCAATGTTTGAAATCGACACAGTTAAAAAATATGTTTTGCCCGAGCGTTACAAAAAGGTGTATCGTTTTGATTGGGGGTTAGGGCCACAAATCTCATTCGCTTTTCTTGCAGTTCACAAAACACCAATTGATCGTTAATCATATCACACCACTTCCATCACAAGCGAGGCGCCGCCTGGGACGGCGGGGATTTTCTGAATATAATTCCAGATCGAGGCGCGGGGGCATCTGCCCAATTCCCATCCCGGTCTCCGTCAATACGGGCGCCGTCTCCATGGCGACGGCCGGCGTCGTGACCCCGGCCGCGCGCGCTCCGGACCATTCGAATAGGATCGCAATACCCTCACTCTAGAGGTGTTTTTTTTCAACGACACAAAGCAGATCGCTCCACTTGCGGTGAACTTTGAATGGCCAAATAGCACTGCCGGAAAATTTCCCAAAACTAAATCGAGGATATCATAAATACAGCAAATGAAAGTGTATGGTCAAATATCATAATGTTTTTTTCAATGGAGTAATTGAACTGACATATCAAGTATTAACACTCAAAACATGCAAGAGGAGACTATAAAATTTAAAATGTATTTTATGGTTCGCCTGCTTTTTATTTAATTTAATCAGCCTTCTGAGGGGGTATTCTGAATTATAACGTCTTCTCGGTGTATTTTAATTGCTCGGGTAAAACCTTATTATTGTGAGAAGTTAATCGGTCTAGTCGGTACTGAAGCGAGTTCCTGGAATCAATAATGATAAATAGCATCCGAGAATGAAGACGGGCGGGGCGGGCTGCAGCGCGGCGCAGTACGAACAATGCCGGCGGCCACTCACTGCTCACTGCTCACTGCTCACTGCTCACTACACACTACTCACTGCAAGCGACGGCAAATTGTTGCGATGCAAAAAGCCAATACGTTTATATCGTTGGAGTGGCCGAGCGTTCCGTTTTTCTTTATTTTAAAAATTTACTTTTTAAATAAAAAAACTTATCCAGAGTCCCGCAAACAACAATTCTAGCATCATCGGTGTTCTTTTTTTTTTATTTGTGTCAAGAAGAAATTGAAAATCTCTGAATTCTTTTGACAGTAAATAAACACTCACATTGGGGGCATTTTATTGCAAGGGAAAATATTAGTACACCCAAATTTGAGAATCGCATCGTACACCAGTTCGGGGCGGCCATTAATCGTAGACTACTTTATTGGAAAGATTTATCCAATCGAATGTTCAATATCGTTGAATTATTTGATTCTTAGTAAAATTTTGGCTAACACGTGGAAAACGTTTGCACCGAGCAAACCCAGATCTCAGGATGGCGTATAACGTCTTATTAAAAAATATTGTTTTACTCACGATATACTGACAAAGAATAATACGTGCAGTAGATGTGCCGAGTGTGTGGGCACAGGAGGCTCCGGGGGCACGCGGCCGTGTCTAGTGTCCGTGCAAAAACTGGTCGGGACTGCACGCGCCGCGGCGTGAAGGCTCGCCACGCCGCACAGCCGCACAGCCGCGCAGCCTCGCGACCCGCGCACGCTTACCTACCGGACGTGGATGAGTCGAGATATCATCACGGCATCAGAGACAGCGAGTGATTCACTGAATAACAAGCCGAAATTCAAGCTGAATGAAAGTTAATTACTGATGAATGGTATTAATCTATAATAGTATTCAAGATGACCGCCGAGAGTTTGTTCTGAAAGTGTCAGTGATTTTGGCAAAGTTAAAAAATCTGCATACAAAATAAGACCATAAATCACGATAAGTAACGTTTTTTTGTAAATACTTCTCACGAATTGAAGAATGGAGTCCGTATTGGCAGAATAGCAGATGCAGAAGCCGGCAAGAGTTCCTTGAGATGCATATTTGTAGATAGATTTAGCAGACGAGACTGATATCAGTGTCGCATCCGATAGGTCGTCGAGGCGCCGAGAAGCCAGGGCCAGCGCCGCTGCGGGGACTAAGAATGACGATATAATCAAAAACAAGCAAATCAACGGCAGCGAGATATTAAATACCTTCGTCGGCCGGCGCAATTTTAATTGTCTTCCGACTATTAATTATTTATTTTACTCCGTATAGCTCCTTGTTCTCAGAACACTATTCTGCATCGGCAATGAGTAGCCGCATGCTAGGCGAGGTGCCCTTTGCGTCCCCCATTTCATAGAGTTTATTATTACCAGCACGTGCTTCAGGTTTACTTACATATATCCGCGTAAGTTTGTACACATCCGGCATACGTATTTACATTTTTAAATTGATAGATTCATTGAGTATTATTTTAAATCTAATTTTGCTGAATATGCATATCGTACTTCATTATTTTTTTTTTTTTCAAAACTTCATTTTATTTTATAACTTCTTGACCAACGATTTATTGTTATTCAAAAAAAAAAAAAAAACCTTTCATACTGTTCTCTAGTTTGAGTTTTTCTTTATCACAGTAATATTTTTATATTGTATGAATGCAAAAAATCAAATGTACTGCATGCTGTTTAAACAGTAATGTCCTCAATCAATATCTTTGATATAGAATAAAAATGATAATCTTACCGTTTAAACAATAACATTATAGAAACTTCTGGGTTCAAATCCAAGAGATGTAAGAATTATAGACCATAGGTTCCCAACGGGGGCGGTACCGCCCCCCAGTGGGCGCTGGAGCTTTCCAAGGGGGCGGTGGTGGGTCCAAAGGAAAATGAATGAATTTTTTTGCATTAAAAATTTTTTGATTAGTGCAGCAGATTTTTCACAAAAAAAAACGAGAAAATTATCAAAAAACTCGAACAACATTTTTTTTTACCTGGGCAGCAATAAATAATATACGGAAAAAAATTATAATTGTTCTTTTTCTTGTCAAGGGGACGGTGGTCAATTAAAGGTTGGGAACCTATGCTATAGACCATTTCGAGCATAGAACCAATACCCAAAGGCCAGGTGAAGACAGAGCGTCAGGACAGCTACATGTAAATAGACCCAACCTGTTTTATTAATGTTAACTGACACCTTTTGCATAAACGCTTTACGAGAGCTATTAAAACTCTTCATAAATAACGATGAGGTGCAGTAGATTCCATACCGTGCAATATATATAAAACATATGTATATTATGTATATTATATATATATATATATATATTGCACGGTATGGAATATAATTTTATCAAAAAAAAAAAAAAAAGGCGAGGGACGATTTGCTGTCCGGTTATCGGTTGTCACGGGTGTCGAAAAGTTTTACTCAACTATGTTTGGATTTGTACAAATATAATGGTGTTGCGATTTGTTATACATAACAAGAATATACATAAAATCATGTTATATACAATGCATACATATCCACAAGTAACCGGCGGGCGAGGGCGCGCAGAGACGGCCGACGGGCCGCTGATAAGTGATTGGCCGTACAGTTGCGCAAACATACGAAAAACTAGCGTTCTTTATCTCCGGCGCACGTGCACCAGACGTGTACCAGACAACTTCCGAATCAAAAACGGCCATCTAATAGTAATATGAAGGTGATATAACCCCTTGCTAAAAGTATAGACTGAGTGTCATTTCTGTCCAGTTTGTTTTATAAGATTTTACAATATGTTATGTATAAAATATTCAATATAGAAAAAAATTAGTTGCAAAAAATGCATTGTTTATTTATTATTAAATGATATTTTATGTTATTGCATGTTTAGTACTATTTATGTTTAAAAAATACATTTATTAATAAGAGCACGATAAAAGACACTTATTTGTTGAAAATTATGTACCATATAATTTTATTTTTCTTCGGGTTTCCCGCTTCGGGATAATACTGCGCGATCTGAAACACCGTGTCCCTTTATAAACTACATATTTTTTTTGCCAGAGTTAAATTAAATTCTTAAGCTATCCCCGCACAGGCATTCCGATCTCCTGCAATCTCAGTTCGTTTGTCACATTCATCCTAACAAAATAACCAATCATCGCGAGCAAAAAACCAATCAACGGAGATCTGCGGACGTGAATGGCCGGCTTAAGATTACATTCAACCCGGTGCTAAATATTCGCTCTGCATTTTAATTAATTTATAATTAATTTGAAGTTTGATAATACTCTGTCCTTGGATATAGAATTATTACAACCGTGAATAATATATTATTTTCGATATAAAAATAAATTCTCCAAATGAACGAAGGCAGCATCTCTGCATCTAAAGTTGGGACTGACAACATTTTACATTGATCAAAAAACATATAATGAAATGTGAAAATTTTATACAAATCGTCGGCTAACCGACCAAAATAGACTTTTATCTTTTATCTTCAGAAATCAAATTGGTAACCTATTCCAACGATTCTAATGACAAAGTTAAAAAACTTATTTAACTAAGGTTAGTATGTATACAACATGTATGCATTGTAAAGATTGTCTGCTGATTACACCAGCACTGAATAGCCTCCTCAACATGAAACACAAATAGATCTCAGGTTATCATTCTGGACGATTAATATTGACTTGATACTTGCGCTGCTCTCCCTGGATTTTGATCTATCGAAATATCAAATATTTGCGAATATTGCAACCGTTTCATCTCTTCAAAGCTTATGAAACATCAAACTACACACGACCTCAAGATCGTATCTATTGTGCCGAGCTCCCCACCCCTGTTGTACGCAGCGCCGGCGTACCGACTCGATATACGGTATTTATTCGTGGCATTGCACGATTAAGCTATCTCTGCACTACCAGTCATGAAGACGAATTGAATAAGGCAAGCCGGGCTTTTGGATTTGCTTTTAATTGAGCGCAGTATAAAGGCGGGGGGGGAGGGGACATCAGCGCGAGGTATGACAATTCAAAGGGCAGTTGCTTTAATTTTTCTACTGGCGTATGATACGATTTATAAGATCGACCTTTTAATTAGCATCGAAAAAAATTCTTGTATAATCATTCTCGGAAGGGCGGCAGTCTGTATTATCCATCTAGGACCGAATTTAGTAATCCATTACATAATATGGATAAACACGAAAACCACAAAACATATTTTATTCATTATTTTTTTCATAAAGTGCAATGCATTTTAAATCTGAACGTGCACAACTTTGCTACTTCATAAAAAAAACAATAAGAACCTGATTGAACGTATGAAAAAAATGTTGCTTTCTGGTACAGATAAAAAGATAAACGATTTTAAAAAAGAACATTAAAATATGCGTTAATGGAAGAAATATGTTATTACATTTGATAGTCTGCTCTAAAAGGTTTTTATGTGTAAACTGAGTACTATTAAATATAAATATTAGCTTAGGGAACGTGCACATTTACAAACTGATAAAATACAAGGTAGTGTAGTACGTTCGCGTACAACCAACTAATGATACTAGCGTTCGATACACAACGGATAATAACTGCTACTCCCCAATGCAAATATGCATATTTAATAATTACTCTTTTTTAATGATAAAAATAAACGTATGAGCTGAAATTTGAAATGACAGACGTTGAATTGAAAAGAAAATGTTGCACCACCTCGGAACAGCGCGGACCGAGGGCTCGGCTCTCGTGTCGGGAGGCCGGGCGGCAAGGCGCGCGGCCGCAGCGGGCGAGTACAATGGCCAATCACGAATGACACACAACATAATATTTGAGTAATCCCCCTGTATTATGACTAATTGTCTGGCAATTGTGAGTGTGGCGGCCGGCGGAGGCTATCTAGGCCAGATTTGAATTAAGTATGTCAAAAGTATTGTGCAACATGCGGCGCTGCCGTCGAGAGCGTTTCCGATGGAGAAAAACGGCAAACGCGCTTTCCGTGTTGTTTTTTACACCGCGGAAATAGTTCAAGGTCAATTTGGAAAAAATCCCAATAAGGTGCCGTGCCGAGCGCGAGCTGAGGCGAATTCGCATCTGCACGGAGGTGTTGCGGCAACTAGAGGCGGCCGCGTCGAGATCTCGGCAGCCGAATCTGAATTCCTCTGGAGGAAGCGACCTTCCATTGAAGCTGTATGAAAAATGAAATATCTCAGAGGAGCCGTTCTGCACAACTCCCACGGCATCGTTCCATACGAACAGAGAACCTCCTAGCGGGCTCAATAATTTATTTAGGATAATTTTTGCACAAAGAGTTTCAAAATACATCATGAAATATAACACTTATATTTTCCTTGAGACCGCTGAGTATATTTAATTATTAAACACCTCGAATCGAAGAGAACTGAAGGAAGACATAAACAATAGGCAAAAAAAGTAATATTGCATGTGATATATCTTGTTTGCGCCTTTCATACGATTTGACAATCCACGCGAGATTTTCTCTCGATTCAGAAGTGATTAAGTATTTATGGCGTGACTGTGGGAAGTACGCATTTGATATAGCGCGTAACAGAAACAGCTGGAAGTAAATCTGGGCTCTTCGGAAATTAAAAACTAAATTTTTATTCACAGAAATTATAACATTGAAAAAACTATATTTTCAACATCAAAAACACCGTAAAACATTTTAAAAAAACCTATTAACTTTGCTCGCGAACTCTGCAGTGACTGATTACTTTATTCATACGTAATGATCCAAAGAAGTGGATAAACTTATGTATTATAGTATCCCCTCTCGAAGCTTCTATTATTTTTCCCATAAGCTTTGAGTTTTTGGGAATACGGTTGCCACAGACGCGGGCAGAGCACACTGGCGATGGTCTACGGCAGTCGAATATAATAAACGTTTTTCCGGTAATGCCTCTCGGACGGAGCGAGTCGAGGTGATACACACTCCGTTTTCAATTATAAAAATTAAAGCCCATTCATAGCTGATGAGAAAATCCGAGCGGGCGGCTAATAAAGATTAAATAAATAATAACACACAAAAGATTTTAAGTTTTATGGCAAAGTGAACCGAAGTAGATATCCTTTGAAATTAAAATTACACGGTCGGCGGGCCGCGAGTACCGCAATTAATATTAGTATTCCAGCTCTCGGCGCGGCGCGCTGGCCTTGGCTGGCCGCCGAGGGCCGCAGGTGCCGCGGCCGGAGCCGCTTCCGAAGTCGGCGCATTCGATCCGGGGACCCCCGCGACCCGCGACCCAAGACCCAAGACCCGCCACCCGCGACCCGCCACCCGCCACCGGGTTGCGAGTTCAGAGACCCGCGCGTCGGAACTCCTTCATAACCCGCCGAGTGAATGCGCCGCATCCGCGAATTCGTGGACAAACAAGCGGTACAGGCAGTTCCTCCCGTGATGGGTGCGAATTCTAGCTCTACTCTGGGATACATTTTAGATACTGACAAAGGTGTTAATACCGAGTACGTGAAACAGCAACTACAAGTAATTTCAGAGGTGAGAGTACCTTCAAAATAGAAGCACTATTTTACGAGTAATTTATTTTATTATATATTATTGAAAAAATCTTTCTTTGTGAGATTTCTACTCAAAATTAACACACCCGGCGACTTCTTTTTCGAGTATAAACATGCAAACATATGCAAGAGAATAAACCAACCTTCCGAGTGTAATAGTGAAAGACAAAAATTCTTGCTACGCAGGTACGCGGTATAATAAAAACTAGAATTCAGATTGACTCCTTTAGATGCATTGAAGACAACAACCGCTCACATTGCAAAAACTAAGACAATTTTTTCATCGATGAAAAAAAAAATAGGTATTGGGATTTTGCGATTCATAAAAAAAAACTCAGGTGTGTTATTATTACTATTATAAATACACCACCTACCATTGTCGTGTACCGAAGCACGCGAAGTATTAATAAAAATATTCACTCACTCAAAATTAAATATACCTGCTGCTATAAAATACCATTTCTAAATCCAGCACACTTGATATATTTGGACTTTGCCAGCAGGTACAGTTGACCAAAGATCACAACTGGTGCCTACTTTCTTCATACATATTACGTTTTTTAAAATTATTTTTCATTACAGCTTTAGGACACGTCCACTGTAAAAATACGCCGTTCATATCACACGCATTCGATCGCAGTATGATTTACATTTCAATCAAATTTATTACGATTAGATGCGAATCGAAAAAGATTAATCGAGTTACACATTTTCGTTAGATTCGATCATAATTTGCGCGTTCCGCCAACAAAGCTACCGTTTAATAGCTCACCGAACACGGTGACCATAAGTACTTTCAACACAAAACAGAAATATAACTCAATCCGGCCGCTAAACTTCTTTCCGGTAATAAAATCGACTTGCAAGGGTTGAAAAATACTGGTAATTTTTTTATTTAATTTTATTTCAGGGGGTAGTTAAATTATATAAACATTCAATACATAAAGCCGTTTTCGTGATTATTGTACATAGTATTTGTATTCAGCAGAATTTCAGAATTATTCGAAAAAAATATTAATTAAACGCATAAAATAAAAATAAAAAACACTTTTTTCATTACTTAAAACAATAAAGACAATAAAATTCGGGCACATTTACACGATAATGAAATCAATAATTTTTATATCAAGCTACAGCTACAAAAATTAATAAAATAATTTTCGTAGGTAAATTAAAAATAATTGGAAGTACAAAATAAAGTATGTAATTTTTATCATTAAATTGATAAAACAGGAAGTATGCTGTTTTTCAATGTTCGTAACAAAATAATTTTTATATATAAAAAAAAAATTGTAAAAATTCAAATACAATATAGTAAAAAGTTGTGTGCCGCGTGGTCACCCTCGATGGAGGAACAAGGAACTGCGCAACGTTCAAAGGCAACAAGGATTTCTTTTGTTAGCACAATCAGCGCCGGGTGGGTGCTGGCGGGAAGGCTTCGGGGCGGGGCGGGGCGGGGACGGCATCTCCGATGCAGTGTCTCACTACCGAGGGAAAATACCAAAAAAAGAATATACGCAATGAACCAATTTCTTAGAAAAATACTCAATGAGCTTATTTATTTTTCAAACAACTTTTAGTATGACATATTTATAAAACAAATGCTCAGCGGTGTCACACTCGAACCTCTTATTTTTTAATACAAATACAATCCTCCGATTGACACTGAAGATAGGTTCCTTGGAAAACAGTGCAAATCGTATATTTTTATGCGTAAAATCGAAAATCAACCAAAATGTGTTCAGTCATTTTATTTCAACGTAGAATAAAAATAAATATATACTCATAAAATGACAAAAATATAAAGTAATTCATTTTACATATAGAAACAGTTTTATTTTGTTTTTTATTTAAATCCCATATTTAAAATACCATGTAAAAGTGAAATCGTGTAGACAAAGTACATTGTAAATCGGGGAATAAATGTATTCAATAATTTTTAAACGACAGACAATAATAAAACTACAATGTCAATAAATCAAACGCATACTTTTTAAATTAGATGAACTCCATTTATGAAGTATTGTCACGTTAATAAATATGCCAGAGAGAATTGTTAAGATAAAACGGATATCATACTGCGCGTTTATTTGTTTTATATTTTTAATTAATAATTTAATAGATCACAAATTTAAAAAACAACTCACCTAGTAATTATCATACATAATCAATACGTTAATTAATTAACACACACGAATAAGTATTTCAGTAATTACCATCACGAAAATCTATGTGCTAACAATGGGAATCTTTAGATTTCATAAAAATATAAATAAATCGAGTATTTTTAGTAGCAAACTAGTATGACTAATGGGGTCTAATTTAATTACCGTCGATTTGAAGTACACGATAGTGAATTGAAAACGTTTCAGACTTGAAATTCTATTATTAAAAAAAAAAAAAAAAAAACGCGGAATCGAGCAAGATAGATATCAATTTAGCATTGAGAGAGAATAACAAAATGGATTTATCTGAACAAAATCGCAATTAAGTCCCACGGGGAGGTGAGCGGCGGGCGGGGGGAGCCCCGCGGCCCCTCCCAGGTGATCTAGACATTGCCGGCGCACGTTGCGGCTGCACTTGCGTAACCCCCCTCCCTCTGCCCCTGCCCCTCCCCTCCCCATGCCGGGACGCGCGCGGTGCAGGTGACGTGCAGCCAGCGGTAGAGCTTCTGCTGTGTGTGATTTTTTTTTCATGTACAAATATTGCTAAAATACTCTGACGAGTTTTTTTTTGTCTACTGCTTGGATTTACTTTAGCAAAAAGGATTAAATCTTTACCATAATTTGATAAAAATAAAAAATGACATTTATCTTAATCCACAAGTAAATGTCGTACATACCAAAATTATAAAAAATATATTTTTAGATTATCGATTCACATCCGATACGAGACATATTTTCGAGACACAACATGCGGACAGACATATCCTGGCAATGGCGGCCCGGCGCGTTAGTCCTGTGACCGCCGTGGCCCCGCAACCAGGCGAGAATTTTAATTGTTATGAGCAAGTTTGTGCTAGATAAATACTCCCATGTAGCTTGCTAATTATGACCTTCTCAATGCATGCACTATCAGAATGCGTTTGTATAACCGTACCGCTAATGTAATCTACTTCTTTGGTTCGCATTATTCTGAAAAATGCTTGTACTACGGAGAAAAGCCCGCAGCAGACGATGGCCAGCCCGGGCGGCGCGAACGAAGACTAAGAAACTGTAGTTTTGCAGTAAATAAATCTCTTAACTTTTTGATTTTTTGTGTATATAAAAATAATCAGCTGCTGCTTTAATTTTAACATTTTATTTAGTAAGCAACATCCACTTGTGCTGTGTAGACAACTAAAAAATATGAAATGCGGTTTATTATTTTTAAGAATTGTTTCAAGTAAAATTTGCACCTAAAATGTCGCATTCCATCACTGTGGCGGTTCAATGGGTCGGGTCGTCTTGATGATATAATAAGTTAAAGTTATATTTTGCGTTCAAATATACCTACGCATCAATAAAGAGTATCATAAATCAAGACAACCTTTTGAACCGCCTTAAGGGATTGAATTCGATACTGTGAGGTGTAATCTTAGATGAAAACGTATTATTGAATTTTCTAAAAAAATATTCAAGGACAAACAATGTGTTATTGATTGTGGGGATTGCACGTTGCACTGAACGGTTAAAGACCTTGGACAATAGCCTCATGCACAGCAAAGGGGCTTTCCCTGCGTCCAAAGAGTCCGAAAAATCTTAAACGAGTATTCCAGCAGCCGTTTCTAATATCATCTCGAGCTTAACCGCCCCTAACTGGTTGGAGAGGATTTAACAATGGTCGGTTGCGCCTCGGACCTGCCGGCGGAGCAGTCTTATTTCTCCGTCTGGCCGAGGTCCTCCCCGGGAGTCCCCGCGGCGCAGGACACCCGCGCACCTGTACACGACTGCACGCGGCTGCAACTGCCTCATCTCCAGGTTTGGTTTTTTTTTTATACCGTCTTAATTTGGTTTCAGTAATAATATTGAATATTATCAATTTTAGAATTACATCACATCATCTTAACCCAAAAGCTTTCACACGTCACCTCCAACGATATAAACTTTTTGCCTATCAATACTCTAAACTAAACCCTCAATACTATGGTTAATACTCTCAAATTAGTTTAATAAATATACCAACACACCTACATAAGTAACAACGTATCTCAAATAAATTTGGGTTTTTTTAAATTATGTAACTAGCCCAAAAATATACTACTCAGAATTAAAGCCAAAAATACGTTGTAATTCAATGGACAAGTCGATGTTTAACATAATGACGTAAATTGGAATAGCGAATGAGAGCGAGATTTTATTAAAAAAATGTATATATTGAAAATTAATTTAAGATGTTGGTTGCAATTTCACAGCTATGAAAAGATTTTTTGAAACTATAATACCAATCGAGAAGCAAATACATAAATTAAACAAATGTTTAGTATCAATTATCAGTCAAATAAAATATATAGAAACTAATTCAGCACTGGAGTTTATGGTTTACTCTATACTTATGTATCTAATAAGAATAAACGAGCACAAGAGAAGCACCTTAACATTTCAGGCTGAACAACAAAAAGATACTAGTTTAATATAAAGATTCAGTTTCAATAGAAGCATGTTATATGTGTCATAGCTAATCAACAATAGAACATACAAAAAATATAAACACATTATGCAACAATGTGGGACAGGGAAGTGAATCTAAAAGGGATTCTAGGTCTAGGTGGACAAACTAGTTCCGCCAGCCGGCACAAAGGACCGACAGCCTCGGCCGCGTCTTCAAATGCTCGTAGATTCGACGCCAAGTAAGAGTTTCACCTCAACTGTATTCTGTTGCGCGGGTAAAACCGATCAAATTATTCATAAATGGTTAAAAATGAAAGTTTTACGCGTGTCAATTTAATTTCTAATTATTGTTTTTCGGTATCCTGCTTGTGGCAATGGTTGAATTTACATAAACATAATGCTCGGTGAAATTATCGACATAACAAAACAAGCTCGATCCCCAAACTTGAAAAGATTTCTCGATAGTTTTTAGTTTCGTTGTTCGATCAAAAAACCATTTTGATTTCGCGTTCATCGATCTAAAATGTTAAGCGTCCAGTCATTGTGTTTCGCTGCAGGGGGATCGAAAACTAACCGAGTCAATCCAAAATAATAAAAGGGAAATCTGCGATTCCAGTTTGCGCGGATAGCTACTTCTGCAGTTGAGATTTGAATTTGGTATCGTGTTACTAATAAACTGCAGACAAAAAGGAGTGTGTCTCTAAACTCAAAAATTGTTTTATTTTGTGAAGCGAACTTGAACCATTTCACACTGCGAACGCCGAGCGGAGTGCGCCGCATTGCAATCTGGTTTTGTTTACATTATTTTACACTCCGTACGTTTTTTTCAAGTGACCGGTTTCGTCGGAAAACTAGGCCGGTATCTTCAGGCTGATCTATTTTGTTGCCAAAACTATCATATTTTTTTACTTTTAAAAATTGTTTTACGTTTATAGATGACTATTATCACCTAGGTTATGTCCGACATTTTCGTCGACTATATTCCATCATTGTTTCAGGCGATCGTTTACAATAAATAGTATTCAATATATTTGACAGAGTACTTGGTGGAATTCAGTTGGATAATGCCATCGTGAAAGATTGGCGAAACCGGTCACCGATAAAATTAAACATGTGGAAAAATCACAAAAAGTATTTTACGTTGGAAATCAACCCAGCTCTTAACGGGTCATGGAGCGATGAGAAGTTATCTCCGCAGGTTCCACTTGACGAGCGACGACACATGCCCTTGTGATGATTTGACTCCACAAACAGTGATCCACCTTGTGGGTTCATGCCCCATATTTGGTCTTCAGAGACACCAACTGGAGAGCCAATGCCGACAGGAAGGTCTGTGCCTGGATGACCTGAAGTCAGTGGCGAGACACCCACAGTTGATGAAGTCACTGGATGGCTTCTTGAAGCATGTTATCGGAACCATAAAAAAGATAAACCAGGGGGTGTAGCATCAGTCACTCCCATTTATAGATCAATTCGATTGACTAGTTTGGAAAGTTTCCCCAAATTGTGACGAAATACCTTGTATATAACAAGCAAGGTACCAAACATATATATAAAAAAAAATAAATAAATAAATAAAATAAAATAATAACCATAAAAAACAAGCAGACACAAGAATCGCTATAAATAATAAACCAAATACACTTGAAATCGCAGACATAATTTAAAAAAAAGATATATATAATCTTGGAGAAAGTAATAAGAAGATCAGACGATGACGCCTCATGAGACTGACAAGCCACTTTCCAGGTTCCTTCGAACTATAATAAACAATTAAGAAGTGCACTCTTAATCTCCTCTCAAAGCGGTAGATATTTGGTACGACGCGTAGAGCGTGGCCTTGAGCTCTCCTCGCTCGATTATCAATCAAATAAACTCACCCCGCATTTTCGGCAGCAACAATGGACATGTGTGCCGCATCGGGCCCCTGGGCGCCGCCCCTTGCGCGCCCCGTCTCCTCCGTGGCGCTACCGGCCCTGGCCGAGGGGACGCCAGGCTCGACCGCCTGCCGGGCTGGCTGGGCTGCTGCTAGCCACCGCGGCACTCCTGCACTCCTGCACTCCTGCACTCCTCAACTCCTCACTGGCGACTCGACGCACCTGGAGTCAAGCACGTCGGAGGGCGTCACTACTTGCACGTCGGAGGGCGAAGTCGCCGGCGAGCCGCGAGGGTCGGGCAGCTACGGGCGGCTGAGGCGCGCCTACACAAAAGTCGGAGATTCGTCGGGTTCGTCGATGCTCCCTGCACCGCACAGACGAGCGTGTCACTCGCGTATTACAATATGTTGAGGGTTTCGAGCGGATCTACGGACCAAAATGCATGGCAAATCTATTGCAATAAGTCAAAATCAACACAGCAGGATACCATAAATTAATAAACGTAATATTCTATACGTGTCAAACAAAACCAAAAATGTGGATAAATTCCGTGATGTCTATCAGCATACGCGAGTATTGAGAGCTATCCGAAACTTTATAAATTACTATCGATATTAATTAGAAAGTTTAACATCCATCAGCTGGATATTTAATCTGGTGAATAGTCAGAATATAGCGGACCTCAGTCTGGGAGGCTCCGTCCTCACGGGCGTACAGACCTGACGATGTCTGAATACTTCGGCTATGCGGCAACAGTCACAAATCCCGTCCCAAATAGTACGGCGATTCTACTGCCCATCTCGCCTCGCAATCGAGGCTGCGTCCGACGGGTGGACGGGTGTGGGCGGCGGCGCGGGACCGAGCGATCCTCGCCGAAGCGGAATCTGTCACGCCACACGCCGCGTCACGCGAGCGGCGCGGAGCCGAGACGAGTTCGTCTCCCGATCGGCAGGCTCGTACTCTATGAGCGATGTCGCACGGCGATAAGAGAATGCGAGGATGTACGCTGCGCGGCGCAGCCCTTCTTCGATATACTGCATTGTGATTGTACTGCGATCGGATAACCTTCAAAACATCATTCAAGGGAAATATCCTCATTGGAATTGACCATGCGGAGAAGTCTAAATCGAGAGAAGAAGGAAGTGAGGACGCTGCACGCCTCCTGTTCAGATTGTCCGAGGCACCGCGGGAGTTATCTCCCGGAGGCGTTGCATAAGCGGAGAATCTCTCCGGTGGCGGTGTCGGGCGCGGCTGAGCCGGGCCGCGGCGGTGCGAAAGTGTATCGCTAGAGATGACGAGTGCGATAATTGCGGATCGAGGCGAAGAGCGGCCCGCGAGGCCCGGCCGTGACACGCGGCGTCGCCTTGCGTCACCGGAGAAAGTCCGCGGCGGGACGACCGAAACGTTGCGCCAACACCTCCGCCGACTCGTTTCGCAATGCGCCGCGCCGCGCTGCGAGAATCCGCGGAGGGCGAAAGTGCGTTTCTTCTTTTGGCGGTCTCCTCGCCTCCGCCGCAAAGGACGACGGGGCGGACGGAGCGTTCCAAATAACATCTGCTCGAAGTTACCGAGGCTTAAATGTCAATCGCGAGACAAAATTCTAGGATAAGTTAGCATCTGCAATAGTAATATATGTATTATATTCATCACTGTGATTGGAGAGACTTCCGAGCGAACCCCTTTGAGAAGTAATATCATACATAGATCGCTTTACAACCGAAACGTTAGCGTGTCGGTATCGACGGGTCCAAATGTGTTTTCGTTAAATCAAATGAAACTAGTTTTGATAAAACCCCCGTCCGCATATAAGCAAATACTCTAAACGCTGACGTCACCGCTGGTACAAATCGCAGCCACGTGGTCCGCAGTTCAATGAATATCTCGTAAGAAGTTATCCAGATATTGAGGCATTAAACTTCAGGCGCCCGGTGCTGTGCTGAAGCAGCCCGGAATGTTCCCGCATCCCCGCCGGCGCGCACTCCCCGCAGATTACCAGAACAAAGGGCAATTAAGAGCAGCCGTCGTGATTTCTACACTTCCTCTGCGTCCTTTGCGGCTACCGCGGGTGATGCAACCGTCGATTGTGGATTGAGGCATTATGACTTTCTAGTTTTTTTGACCGCTGTAATTAATTATCGGTGAACAGTATGACCGCCGCGGGGTAAAAATACCCTAACGACGCTATAAAACGGCACAATGCACCGGCACAGCGAGTGCATTGTTCTCGCGGATTCGCAGGCCGGGCGCGGAGTTCGCCGGGCAAAGCTCGGAGGTAAAGCGCGCCTCGAGCCACACGGAAATGTTCGCGGCCGATGATTTTGTTCTGTTCCCGTCGGGCATCATTGCAATACGATATTGCACAGTTTATTCTGTCAAAACCGTAATGAATTTACAATAAGAACGGTCCAAATGCGTACGAGCTTTTAACAATTTAAAAATGACCTATCACACTTGTCGTTTAGGCATTTTATACTGAATTTTGTCTTTTTATTTTAACATTTATAACTATAATAAAATGTGCCCATCAGACGGATAAATTTTATTAAATCTCATCTAAACTTTGGTAATTTTGGTAACGTCCAATTTTATTCCAATTTTGATGAATCGCTCTTTTTTGTAACGAGGAAATTTCGACAGTTCTCAAAAACACGATAAAAACAGCAATTAAAAAATGCATTGAAGAAAACACCCAGGTATCGACATATCCCCGGAATTCCTGTCAGACGGTGGAAACGAATTTTCGCGTCGGTCGGGAGAAGCCTAAAAAGCTGTCGCCACAGTCGGCGAGCACCGAGTCGACCTATGCATAAGGAGCAAATCTACAACAGAAAGCCCGAGAAATGCTCACAGATGTGAACATTTTGATTGCTCGTTGTGTTTAGGCAACCGATAAGAGCGGGTCCGCTAGATAAGTACACAGGTGTCGCCCGATAGCAGACGATCGGTGATTAGATACTCCCCGGCCGCGAGACAAAGGGCCGCGCCGGCGAGGAGCACTGTTATGATATTGCAAATTTTCTTTGTCCAAATAATGCATTGCGATATGCTCGATGTGTCCCGGGGCTTGTGAAGTGAGCGAAAACTGCGGCGATAAAAGGCAGAAGACGACCCGGCAGACTGAACAGTCGACCTAGCCTAACCCAGAACCCAGTAAGTTCCTCGTTTATGTGGGATTTAGAAGTGGCGCTCGAGCAATGCGAGTAACGACTCTCGATTGCGACTCACTAGTTATCTAGGAGGAAAGCGAAAAGAAGGAACAGCAGTCTCGACAGCACTGGAATTGCGTTGCTCGAGTACTGGACAATTGGGAAGAGGATCCCGGCATGATGCATTGACGATGTGGGAACGAGTCGCAAATCGAAGGATGGCAGGCCTAGCGGGCGGTCGGCCGGACGGCGGAGGGAAAGATGTCGGCGAACATTCGAGAGAACGAAAAAACACAATGCATCGTTCTGTGGCGTGTCGTTCGGTTTTCTTTTGTAGTGTCGCGGATTCGGGTAATTTATTGGGCCGCAGCGCCGCCGCCCACGCGCTGCACTCGCCCGGGACGATATCAGACTCCGACGATTCAATGGACGAATTGAGATCTAATTGCTTTTGCCAAAACAATGGGCACTCAAAATTCATCACTGCGATTGAGCAATTTAGAAGCAGTCGCCGCGGCACAGGCGGGTGAACCCGCTAGACGCGCGCGAGGCGGGACCGGGCGAACTCGACAAATTAACAGGGAACCGAAATTATCTGTACCGATCTGCCTAAATCCTCACGTTTTATTTTGTTCGTATTGCAGCAAAAGTGAGAGCTTGCACTACTGCACTTAATAAAAATGTAAAAACGACATGTTTTTAATTTTTTTATAGAGAACTGAACACGGTGACAATGTACAGAGCTGAACAAACCGCTCTCCCAGGCTTTCTGTTGAATTCTCCACATAGCAGTCGGAAGTTAGTGTTCGGCTTGGTCCTTGGACTATGAAACCGTCCGGTCCGTAGGTGACGTCTGACGAGTATCCGAAACAGATTCAATAATTAAAAATTGAATTATACGAATAACGGAAGTATATGAATATAAAAAAATTATAAATTTGTCCTACAATCTTAGTAAGGCCGCATGATAGTGGACTCATCCATGATACTTCACTGCACTACCGCACGAGCCCATCTCACGTTTCTAGAATATCACTACGTTATATTAACTTATCTTTAACTAACACCATTTAAAAGTGACACAGTAAAAATTATCCCAAAAATATCTAACGGTTCCAGAGTGTGCGATGTTGCATTGCCGCTGAAATCACGACACACCACAAAACCGTATTATATATGATATTATACAGTGTAAACTTGCAGGAAATCAATCAACCAATTTCAACAACAACAAAAAAAAACTTACAACCTTAAATGAACGCTATAGATATGAGAGCAATGGCGTGCTGTCATTCAAACGATTAATTGGCACCTAAAATTACAATATTAAATATAAGTCCTAGAATAAGCCATTATTATTCAAACATTTATTCCAAAATAATGTATTTTTATCCATGAGATTGGAACCATATCAAAATTTGTATTAATTACCGGTTTAATACCTCGCTTATTAAAGTGAATTGTAAAGTGTAAATGCTTTTTTTTTTTTTTAAGAATCGTTGGCTGTGAGATTAAAAGCAATTTTATTTCTTAAAGTTGGAAGCGATACAATCGATTTTCGAATTGTAATCGCTTTAAAGACAAAATGCGACAGACCTTTCAATGGTCTATTAGCTATACTATTTTATACTGAAAACGTTCCGCCAGAACCCATTGCCCGCCACTACACGCTAGGAGAATCTCGGAACGTTTTTCTTGGTTTTTTTTTTTTACTGTTGTATTATCTGAGCATTATTGATTGTTAATAAGTGAGCGGAGTCGGTGCAATCAATACGATTTGAAAATGTTTTCGAAAGAAGATAACAATTAAATTCGTAAAATCCCAACATATTCATAAACGTGTATCGCATCTTAGTCATTGATCAATTATTATTTTTTATTAAAATATAAATGGGTGTCATTATTTACATTATCTCAGTTTAATAATGCCAACGTGAAATATTGGCGAAACCGGTCACGAATAAAAAATAACATGTGGAAAAATCACTCGAGTATTTTATTTAAAATATTATATTTTTCATAAAATGGTAAAATTCTCCACTGTGCGGGAACAATAACAAGTATTCGTAAATTATAAATTTCTTTTTGTTTAAATAATAATCAAACAAATAAACTATACTAATCCACTAAAAAAAATGTGTTTGAATTTACGAGATCTTGATTACTTAAATCATTTTATTAGAATAATGTTGTATACAATAAATGATTCGAACACAATTACTTGATACTAAACCTCCAATTTACCGTGCTGTTTTATTTATTTGAAATTGAAAATTAAAACAATATATAAAAATAATGTACCATAGGAAATTTATTTTCCATAATTGAACTCCACTTTGAGGATGACCACTACGAATAAATAGATAAAAAGATTAAACAACCATTATTATTTATTTTTTTATTTAACTAAATTTTCCAGGCCATAGTGTTACAATATATTAATAATTTATTTACACTTATTGTTTTGTGATAAGAAAATCTTGATTAATCACTAGGATCGAGTGGGGCGATAAGCGCTCCGTAGCGCTTGACACAAAACTGCAGTAAACAAAATCGAATATTTTCTTGCAGCTAAAGACGCCGGGCGTTTCCTTCGGAGCTCTCTGTTGGCAAGTCTTCAGCGTTAGTCGCCCCGGGGGCGGGGGCGGGGGCGGGCTCTGCGGACTCCTCACAAGACAAGGTTGACAAGGTTGACAAGGTCAACAGATCCTTGTTAACTTTTAACCAATAACTGAACCAAATAAACATATTTATTTTCTATATTGATACATACCTCATCGACTTGTTTATATATAATATATACCTTTACTATTTCGTTTAGGTGAAGGGATGGTTTTACTATGCTATTAAAATTAAATTATTTGTATGATATTACATTAGCATTCAGGGTCATTTATAGTTTATTGTGGGCAGCAATCACGGAGCACTAGTAAAATTAGACAATTACGACCACCATTCCTTAATTATGATCGAAGCTAAATTATTGAAGAGATTCATGATTTCTTCTTACAAATAGGATCGTTTTTATCCTAACATAACAAATATATCAGTCACTTAATTATATTCCATCAAGTAAATCTGGATATTTAAAAAAAAAATTAAGTTTTTTGATATCGTAAAGCGCTTACTTACCGTTATTTATTACTATATGTCACATACATAGACCTTCATACAAATGCTGGTAAAAAACTATAAGAAATTTTGCAAAAGTCATTGCTTTTTTACTTGGCACCCTTATATATATAAACATTTCAATTATTCTTACGTTTGTGTATGTAATAATATATGTAAGATTGTAATTGCAATAACTTTACCAATTCTCAGCAGAAAAAGTCAAAATATTTTATCTTGATCAATTACCCAAACCATTTGAAATGTAATGACTCAATTGCAATCCAGCTTCGTAATTAAGATAGTCATTCAAATATTTAGCCTCCGATAGTGCCAATGTCTAGCGGTAAGTTCAGAAGACCGTCTCTACGATTGGCAGTATTATTAGACGAGGAATTTCACAGTGAATTCGTAATGTCGTCCTAGCCGCTGCCGGAGAGCCTCGCGGCCGCTAATGTCGCCGCTTGCATGGCGAGCACGTCTGCCGAGGCTAACGGTTCATTTCGTATCCCTGCGCGAGCCCAGCGCAAACACCGCGCTATCAGACCTAGAGCCTTCGTTTCAGCAATTCGTCAGACGCGAGACATTCAACGGTATTCACTGTTGATTTAACTTTATTTTATTGGACTAGATACAGCCATATTACAATGCAAAGAAATATGCATTTATAATGAATAGTTAATTACGGCGAAAAATTAAGTCTCTGTCAGTGGAAGAACTAGCGGCTGTGAATGCGGCATGGGGCGTTAGGATTAAACAGTTGTACGATAAAATTTATCTCGGTACGCTCCTTCAGTTACAAATATATTATATGTTTATGAATTAAAAACAAACAATGAGTAAAGAATAAATATATTTTTTAAATAATGTTCATCAACGTACACACTTATGTGCATTTCAATGCTGTAGCAAGGCAAGAGGAAAATGACATTCATGAAATGTAGCCGTGGATAATATCCATGTCGTCCAATGAGTTGACACAAGCAAGCTATTGGAAATATGGAGATAATATGCTGCATGCACATAAAATATGATATCGCACTTAGAAATAAGATTTATCAAATAATTTGTCTGTATTAAAATATTTAATGCATCGTTTGCTATTGACTCTATGTTGAAGTTGAAAGTTTTGAGACAGGTAAAGAGTGGTGACAGTTATATTGCAATGTGGCACGGACCGCGAGCGCGCATGACCACTCCGCGGCCTTCCGACTCTTTTCAAGGATCTCACTCCGCCCCGTCACGAATTAACATATCGAGCCGCCGCATGACGGAGACAAGGGACCGCCTGCGCCATTAACTTCGAGTGACATGCTATGACATAATCAATTAGTAATATTCACCGGTTGATAAAAGAGAATTTACGGTGAAATTTTACGGCACAGAATTATTATTAGAATAAAAGCCATCTTACGGTATATAAGACTTTTGAAATTGCTCAAGAGCGCGCCGGTGCCGGGAGGATTCCTCGACGAATTTATGTTAAAAGACGGACTACGTCAGAAAGTCCCGATGATCAGTTATTTTGAGTCAACAGAGAGTCTCTTTGAAACCGTTCATAGGTTTATCGGAATCGCCGTAAGGTGTGCACGGCTCGGGCGCACTCAAAGCTACACACACGGACTCCGAGCCTCCCGCCGACTGACAGTGGCGAAGGATTGCGATCCATCCTGGCTCGTGCGGACTGAACGGTTGCCGACGAAGCGACACGCAGTGCACTCAAAAATGGAACATATCGTGTACAGTTTTCTTATCCCACTGTCTTATTAAAGCTATAGAATTTACATGTTTTAATATTACAGAATTTATATCAGTCGGCATCGCGTTATTCGTGCGTAAATTCAGCCTTACGGGTGAAAAACTCAATGTCCAAAATCTGGAGCGTCTTCGTTGATAATGCGATCCTCACGTCAGTCCAGCCTTCGCGGATCGCGGCATCGATCGGGTGTTGCGCGAGGACGTGACCTACCTATTCTGGGAACGAGCACCAAAAATATTATACAAAATTCTGATGAAAACATCACGAGAGCGTGCCGCCGCACATTAAGCGGATATCGGAGGATTTTTTCAAGCGCGGGGAGGGATAAAAGCCCGTCTGTTGCCAGGGCAACCGTGGCGTGATCCCGGCGATTATCCCGAGCCGGGCTGAGCGCGGCGAGGGACGCGCTGGGAATACCCGCCGGAATCTAGTCAACTAGAACGGATCACAAGCAGGGCACAATCTTTGGAAGACTCTTTTCATCGTTTGGTAAGCAACGGTAGAACAATTGCTTCTTTCAGCCTGACTCAATCGGGTGGGTTTTTTTTTTTAATAGTTATTTTTTTTATATATACATAATATAAATATGTGATCGAAAAGATTATAAAAGATCAAAGCGTGGATCTGACCCTCTCTTCTCTTAAAACCTCTTCGTTGGCTGCTTTTGATAAAAATTGATTTTATACTGCATGTATATACATATTTGCCGAACAGTTTCAGATTGTGTTAGAACATGAAATAAATATTCACCACCTGAGATGTGAAATTGGCAGAAAATGAAGGGAGAGTCCTCAAATACATTTTTTTGGATTCTCTAAATTTTGCGGGGTCTCATCCCAGCGCGAGTATCGGCAGGAGCTCCACCGCGCTCGTCGAAGAACGAGTGACACATGTCTTTGCCGTCCCACTTGAACGCAACGGTATAATTTCATTTCACTCACACAGGAATGAATGAATGTTAATTTATTGTCTCACTCTAACGCACATTTAATGCTACAATTTCATTTCAATGGATGAATTTTAATTTACCGCCTCGCTCTAAACGCGCGAGTATCAATATATATATATATATAAAAAAAAAAAATTAAATTTCAAAATTCTTTTATTTTTCATTAGGTTTATTACAATAGATCTTATAACTAATGTTTAGGTGAGGTGTTTGTCTATCCCCGTCCTGCGCGCAGGTTTCGGGGCTCTCAATGTGTGACTTAGGTGGTAGCGTACATGAATTTCTATGGTTGTGATATTGTGTTAGGCAGGGAAAATGAGTGGGAAAAAAACCCTTTATTCGCATGTGTTTATGTGTAATAAATATCTACGAACTATATAACAAAAATAAAATTTATAACAATAACAGGTAGGGCAGGAGGATGCAAAGTTCACTCCTGGGTAGGTTTTTTGGGAACTTGGCGCTCCTTCTTGTATAGGGTGCCCCTGGAGCCGTCGGAGACTGTTATATTTTCACCGAGTAGGATGTGATGGGGGAATTTGTGTCTGTAGTGGAAAGGCAGTGAGTCTGGGGTATCGTCTCCGATCCCTTTGAGGAGGGGGTTTTTTGATTTTCTTATGGACTGGTATAGTCTTTCGGTGACGTGAAGCGTCTGAGTTGCAATCGGTGGGATTTTGGTCTGGGCACAGAGGGTGGTTGTCGATGTACGGTAGTAGGCACCTAGGATGAGGCGTAGGCAGGAGTTTTGGGCGGCTTGGATACTCGCGATGAGGTGTTGGCTGGCGTTTGACCAGACAGATTCGGCGTACATCATGTAAGGCCTGATGATGGAGGTGTAGAGCCTGAGCTTGGACTCGAGGGGGAGGGGGCTTCTAGCGCACAGCAGTGGGTAGAGGCTGTTTTTGCCTGTGTGGCCTTTTATTCGGGCGGCTGCGACGTGGGGATGCCATGCGAGGCTCTGATCCAGATGGACTCCGAGGTATTTCACCTTTTTGCTCCATTGGATCGGCTTGCCGTCAGCTCGTAGGGGGTCGGTGCGATCGTTACCAGGATGTTTCCAGGTGAAGATGATTGCCTCAGTCTTCCCCTGGTTGACTTTGATCCTCCATTTTTGGTAGAAGGCACTGATTGAGTCGAGTCCGTTCTGGAGTCTTTTGACAATGGTGTCAGTGCGATTTGAGGTGGAGTAGCAGGCAGTGTCATCTGCGTAGAGCGCTAGATCGCATCCCTTGGGCGTGGGCAGGTCGCTGATGAAGTGGGAAAATAGGAGTGGGGCTAGGACTGAGCCCTGGGGGACCCCCGCCGGGACCGGTCTCCGGCTGGAGGAGGCTCCCGGGAGTGAGACGGCAAATTGTCTGTCACTCAGGAAAGATGCGAGAACATCAATAATGTAGAGAGGGACTCCCGACACGAACAACTTGTGCAGCAGACCGTCGTGCCAGACCGTGTCGAAGGCTTTCTCTATGTCCATGAAGACCATGCCGGTCTTCTTGTGCATGTTGAAGCCTTTCGTCACGTGGTCTGTCAGTCGGATGAGCTGCTTAGAGGTCGAGTGGTCTGCCCTGAAGCCGAACTGTTGGTCCTGGATGGCCTTCTGGTTGAAGGGAAGGTATCTCTTGAGAATTATTCTCTCGAGTATTTTGCTTAGGCCGCAAAGGAGACTTATTGGCCTGTAGCTCACCGGAAGGACTTTGTCCTTTCCGGGCTTGTGAATGGGGATCACGTTGGGACATTTCCACTGTGTGGGAAAGTAGCCTTGCAGAAGGCAGGCGTTGAAAATTTTGGTCAGCATGACTATAGCCTTTTTCGGTAGGTGCCTGAGTAGGGTGTTTGAGATGTCGTCGGGTCCTGGGGCCTTGCGGAGAGGGAGCTTGGAAATTATGCGCGCCAGTTCGGCTGGGCGCACGAGGGTCACGCTTTGGGTCGGGCGATCGCCGGCAGCGATGGCTGTCAGTGAGTCTCGTACGAGAGCCTCGGTGTGTTCGTCGCGCATGTCTAGGGTGAGGGAGTGCGATTTCTCGAAGCCGTCAGCAAGGGCGTTGGACTTGTCTGTTGTGGAGTAGACTATGTCACCCGCGTGCCTCAGGGGGGGGACCTGACTGCGTTTGCAGCGTAGGGCCTTCGCCATACGCCACAGGGTACCGTCAGTGAATTCTAGCGAGGCTAGTTTTCTCTGCCAGGCACAGGCCGCCTCGATTTTGGCTTCGCGGGCGATGTAGTTGGAGAGGGATTTCACCATGGATTTGGTGGATCTGTCGCGAGTTTTTTGCCATTCGCGTCGCAGTATGTTGCGTTCTTTGATCATGTCGATGACACTTTCGGGGAGCTCGAATTGGTGTTTTTGAGGCGGGGGCTCGGGTGGGATGGCGAGGTTTTTAGCCTCGTTTATGAGTCCTGTGAGATAGGTGACTGAGTTTTCGATAGCCTCAGTCGATGCGAGTGTGGCGGAGCTCAGAGAGATGTTGGAGTTTAGATGAGACTTGTACTTGGGCCAGTCAGCCCGTCTTATGTCGGGTCTCGGCGTCCTGGTCTCTTTCTCCGTCTCGCCTCCGAGCGTGAAAAGCACTGGGAGGTGATCCGAGGAGAGCTCATGGAGCGTTTTGAGGCCGGACACGGTGTCGGCATCCTTTGCAAGGACAACGTCGAGGAAGGATGGGGATCGTTTGTGTACAGTAGGGTAGTCGGGTGTGTGGATTTCGAATAATTGGCTGGACTCTAGTTCGATTAGGGTTCTGCCATTTAAGTTTGACCCAGGCGTGTGGAGCCTGGGGTGTCTGCCATTGAAGTCCCCGATAGCCACGACGTGGCTGCCGGCTCTCATGACGGTGGCGAGATCTTTTTGGAGGTTGTGGGATTGTTTGGGGCAGTAGGCCGAAACTAGGGTGTGCATGTTTCCGTTAAGTTTAAGACGAATGGCTATCGCCTCCAGTTCGTCAGAAGTCTGTGGGAGGTAAAATTCGTCATGCTTGATGAGCTCGCGAATGAGGATGGCAACGCCTCCGGAGGCCAGGCGGCGTCGCTTGCCTTTGGTCGTGGCTACTGTCGGGCGGTCCCTTCGGTAGCAGCGATAGCCGGGTGTGTACAGGGAGGTGGTGGGAGTTAGACGGGTCTCGGTGATAATAATAACGTGGGCACTCACCCTGTCCGCCAGCTCCAGGAGCTCCGGTATGCGCGTCCGGATGCCGTTCGCGTTCCATGAGATTACTTTGAGGTCTTTGGGGGACGCCATTTCAGGGTTGATTGCAGATGAAGGTGGTCCACAGAAGCATAGCAGCTTCTATCTTCGTGGTGCACTGGAGCAGTCGGGGTTCCATGCTCGTCAAGGTGACGAGGATCTCTGTGATGTCAGCCGTTTTTAGGGTTTGGGGGTTTGGCGGGGCTCCTACGCCCGGGCTCGTGGGCGGAGATGGATGCAGAGTCGGGCGAGCTCGTGCACTCGAGGTCGGGTGGTTGGGTGGTTCCAGGAGTGACTCCTGGGATAGTGGGGGGGCTTGGGCAGTTGCCCGCGGCCTGTGCCAGGCTTGCGAGGTCGGAGGCTGGGGGAGGCAGGGCCAGGCGTTGGGTGCTGCTGTGGGCATCATGCCAGTTGGTTGGGCTGTCCTGGTGGGGGCGATTCTGCGTCCGGTCGGAGTCCTGGTTTGGTTCAGGGAGCGTTGGAGGCCAGCCACGTAAGCTTGGCGCTTCGGACATTCCCGATAGTTGGCAGGATGTGGGCCGCCGCAGTTGCAGCAGGTCGCCGTTCCTTGAGTCCTGTCGGTCCTAGAGCAGTCAGAGGTGGCGTGCGGTTCCTGGCATTTCACGCATCTTGGGGCTCGGTTGCAGTTGGCTGCGGCATGTCCAAACAGTTGGCACCTGAAGCATTGGGTGCCGAGTGAGTTGGTGGTGCGATATTTTGCCATGTCCACTCTGCAGTGGAGGATTGCCCGCACCGCGGACTTCATCTTTCCCATGTCCGTGTTTTGGGGAAAGTGTGCTAGATAGGGTGGGTTTGTGTTTACTCCGGGTCGGGAGCGCATAGCTACCACTCTGGTTGCGGGAAAGCCCTGTCGGGACAGGTCTTCCTCGATCTCGCTCACTGGGACTACGGGGAGGCCTCGTATGACCGCCCGCTTCTGTCGATCGGCGTCGCGTGTGTACGTGTGGCACGCTCTCCCCGGGCTGGCCCGCAAGGCGGCGAGTACTGCCTCGTGGTCTTTCAGGGTCTTCAGGGAGATGGAAGCGTCCCCCGATTTCAGGTACTTGATGGTGAAGGGTCCTCCTTTCGCTGTCGTGGTCAGCAGGGCGATGAGGGCATGGTGAGGGTAGTCTTTGGTATCGACTACTATTGGTGGGACTCTTTGGGTACCTCGCTTGGTCTGGGGAGCGGGCGTCACGGTCGAGCTGCTGGTCGGTGAGGGCAAGATGACCTCAGCGGGGAGGGCGGCGAACATGTTTGCCGTATATATATATATATATATATATATATATATATATATATATATATATATATATATAGTTCTATTCTGATATATGGGGAGTAAATTATTTGATTATTTAAACAATTGATTAAATTTCATTCGACAATCGGTATTTATATATTCGTCATAAGTTGTGACCGTTCTTTCACTATTTTATACATCCAATAAGCGGTTGGGTTCGATTCATTATTGTATAATTGATTATTGGATTCACACGATCACCTGCCATTACAAAATTAAATATCTACCAAAGGCGGGCCCCGGTCGACTCGTCCCGCTTTGTACCGGGTGATAGTGAAACCTAAATATTACGAGTGCGTTAGTAGATTCTGAGCACGCGATAAGCCACATTGTTATTACACTGAAGATAGGAAAATGTTATGAAAATGAAGCTATTATTTGAAATTACAGTGCAAAAGTTAGATAAATTCTCGCCGTTATCGAGACCGATGATGATAAACTAATATTGTACAAAAACTAATACAATATTTACATTTTAATTAAAAAGCACAAAAAGAACTCTGCAGGGGAATGAGCACTGCATATGCCGAAGCGAGTTTTGTTACTCGGCTTTCAATTTTATATTATGACGGAATCGATGGCGATAAGTATCGCGATACGCCCGGACTGACAGAACGAGCGTTCAATTGCACAACACCGCCCTCGACAATTTTGGATTATATTTTCATAACAATCGCGATCGCGGAGCGCCCGCCCGAGAGAAAAATGACATTCGGCCACGATAAACCGCGCCGGGGCGACTCGGAGAGGAACGCCTCGCGGCGAGGGAACATAACCTATTTTCCCGATCAAAACAACAGACCGGGTAATATTCACCGGGAAGGGATCACTCGGGGAACGAGACCGCCCGGTCGACGGAAACGCGAAAACTCTCAAATCGGAAAAAAATAAAAACGTAATTGACGAATTAAACCTTGAACTTCAGTTTGAAAGTCACGACGATCTGTCAGCGCGCGGAGTGCACCGACTGGCGAGGCCTCGTCGAGGTTCAACGGTCTCCGCCAAAAAACACACTTCGCGCGGGAGGCGGCCGCGGGCGGGTCGACGAGTCGGAAAATTACGAATCATTATATAAAAATGCGGACACAATTCGGCCGTGTTGATAAATTCGCGAACGCTCTGACGGACGACAGGGCCGGGCGCCGCGACACCGGCGTGAACTCGGCCGCGGACCGGCCGCTGCGGCGGGACGCGCATTAAACAAACACGGCGAGGAGCGAGGAGCGAGGACCTGGCCGAGGACTCCGCCACCGCCGGGGCCCGCCGCGCCGTCCCGCCCGGACCCACCGCGGGCGGCCATCGCCACCGCCACCGCCGCCGTCACCGCCACCGCCACTCGCCGGCCCCGCGGGGCGCTCCCCGGCGCGGCGCTCGGTGCACGGCTCCTAACATGGCGGCCGAGCGGGCGGCCCGGCTGCCGGCTGCCGGCTCGCTGCTCCCGGCTGGCGGCCCGGCTCGAGCCCCGGGAGCCCCGGGAGCCCCGAGCCCTCGCCGGAGCCCGTCCCCGGCGCGCCGCGAGCCCTGCCGCGGTATTTCGGAGCGCGGGCGGACATGTGACGTAACCGCGGGTACCTTCATACAGACACACTCGGCTCCGCGCATAGGTGTGCGTGCGCCCGTCTATTTACCTCGGAGCGCGGACACAATTTCTTCGCAGTTTCACTAGGGCACGGCACTGGGAGCGAAGCTCTTTCGGTTTCGACGGGCTTCGGGCCGAAACGGCGACGCTACATCGCCCGGAATGGAGTTTTCGCGGTGCGATATGACAATAACAAGCGCGACGTGACACGCAGACAACGGGCGGCCGGTGGCGTGTTCCGCGACTGCCGCCAGAGCGCGCTGGCGCCGCGCCGCCCCCCCGCCCCGCCTCCCCGCGCCCCGCGCCCCCCTCCCCGCCCCGCGCCCCTCCTCCCCGCCCCTCCTCACCGCCCGGCTCGGCCGCATTGCAAAATTAATATTTCGACACAGAATGTCGCCCCGGTGTCGCTCGGGGCGTGATTCAATCGAACGCTGAATTCTTCGACCGGGCGACATCTCAGATCAGGAGTCCCTCCCCGGCGTGGGGAAGACGCCCGGGTGCGCGGTCGTCCTCGGCGCGTTGGCGCAGACTTGCCGATGACTCGATAGGCTCTCGGCCGATTTTTGGAGTCCGCCGATTTCCCAAATATGTGCAATCGATCACCAAAATCGATCGACGGAATGCCGATGCGAAAGAGAAATTGCGAAACCCTTCCCCGTCGATGTCGAAAAAGATGCATCGAGTCACCCTCCGATCCGGTAGTGTCGATCGGTGTATTAAAATTGCCACAAATTGGCCCGGTCTCTCCTCGGGAGTGCCCGCGATCGATTCGAACTGGAATCATCGCCCGAGGAGAGCGTCAGGTCGGGCCGATCGCCGCCGTGCTCGATTTCATTGAGAAACTTTGAGAAGGTTGAGAAAATCGTCCCCTGTTGCGAAAAACCAATCAGTTCGAAAAAAAAATACAGGAACACAGAGAGACAGTAAAGATCAACTTTAGCCGAGAAACATTGTAATTTTGCTCGTTTTTTTTATTTCCGACGCGTTCGACTAGATATTGTAAATAAAAACTGAGAGGAACCTGTCAATATCTAGAATTAATATGAGTATGAAATTATTTAAATTTAGTGAAGAATAGAAAGAAATGCCAAGCGATGAGTGATTTGCTTCAATTGATTTTAAAAATAATTAAAAAGATTTTTAGTTAAATTACAGGTATTTATGAAAAATTAAAACCTATATATTTATTGAAATTGATTTAGCAAATTAGTAATAATTAGCTAATTAGTAAGTATTTTTGTATCAATCTACCTCTGAATATTATTATGCCATGATAATTATATACAATACTCGATTGACTATAACTTTTTTTTTATTTAAAGTATTTTTTTACTGTAGAATTTATATTACGAATGCAATTTGAATTCTGCATACCTATACGAAAAGCACACTCGGATGTGTCTCATCCTCTAAAATATTATGAATTAACGATACCCCTAGGGGGT
This sequence comes from Atopsyche davidsoni, assembly GCA_022113835.1. Lineage (NCBI taxonomy): Eukaryota > Metazoa > Arthropoda > Insecta > Trichoptera > Hydrobiosidae > Atopsyche > Atopsyche davidsoni. The sequence goes on along the minus strand of JAILWY010000012.1, from coordinate 1,322,788 downwards.
GATAATTAAAATCCACGTGTTTTGAAAGACCAGACAAATTGACGTAATTTTTGTAAAGCGCAACACCTGTTGCAACAACAGGTAGGCATAAGAATTTAAATAGCCGTAAACCTCAATTATTAATTCCGCAGCGGAAATCCCATAATTAACTGTACTAAATTATCGATTAAACCTACAAGTATATATCTGCCTTGCAGGTGTCGGTAGATTGTAATAGGTGTACACCGGCCGACTAAGTACTGAAAAATATTTATACTTCCCTTTAAATTAACGTTAAACAAATAAAGGCAATAATAGATCATTCAATACTTTGCAGGTTATCACTGTATAATTAATAAATTACGGAGCTTGATAAAAAAATATTATGTTTTAAACCATTTTTACTGGCGGTCAGACGTGAGCTGTTTAATACATCGCTGCAAATAAAAATTTGGAAGTCATCGCAGTAGTTTTTTTTTTTTATATTTATTGAATATATCGCCTAATCAAAAAAATAATTACTTTTCAATCTAAGGTGTTAGGAATTCGGTATAGGAGCGGCGAGGTGATCGCCGCGGGCAGAAAAACGCTGTCGTCAGACCTTGGGACGTACAAATGTAGGTCCGACGAAAAGTGACCTACGTCGGCAGGTACTTGGATTGAAACGATTTACATTGACAAAATAATGGATCGCAAGAACTGGAATCGAGAGTAGATCCAGTGAGTTTTATATGCGAGGTTGATTATTTAGCTGAGTCATAATTCAGGACCGTTTACAATAGCAAGTATGAAATAAGTATGGTTTAATTATGTTTTATACCGTTTTAGCTTAAATAAATAACACGCCTGTATATTATTATAAGATTATATAAATAAAACATAATTTACATGTGATTTAAAAAACGATTGTGAGTTGAAATACATTTTACAAAAAAAAAAACACTTTTTCGCAAAATTTGAAGGTCACAAAGCCAAGTGCTCCAGCAAAACCACTGCAGTCTCACCATATGTAATATTATAAATGTACAAAAAGAAAACACTTAACAAATATATTTCAAAATTATTTTCCTCCTGACATGAACTATGATTTACTACAACATTAATAATGTTAATTTCCACTTACGAAAAATAATACAAAAATAAAAACAATTTCAGAATAAAAGTATTTTTCTTATATATTTGCGTAAATTATCACGGCCGTCTGTGCTCGTGGAGGCTTTCGCTTTACGCCGCATCGCTCGAGACTTCGCTTCCTCGAGAGGTGCTGTGACGTCACGACTGCCCCTGGAGGAGCCGCCTTTCTCAGCGAGACGAACCGTCCGAAGAGCCGACAAAAGCAACGCGGCATAACATCTCAGAAACTTCAAATCACACAGATCGTAATTTAAACATCAATCGTTATATGTTCGAAATAATTTATTTCAAAAACATAACTAATGACGATTATTTATGAGTGTCGCGTTTTACAACAGAACTTGTTTGTAAATAATCCCCCGTGATAATAAACAAACTTTTAGAATTTATAGTTTTAGGTAATATACTCAATTAAAAATTGAATCATTTTTATTGCAAAAAAACACTGCAGTTTTGCAACTCGCTCGGACAGACTCCCACCCGGGAGTCTCGAACGCTCGGCGCTGTTGAAATTAAATTATTACCTCCGCTGTCTGTGAGGCTGGTTTGTGGGATCAGGTGTTGGGATATTTTGACTTACCTGAAAAGAGATAAAGTTAGATCATTAGTCAATGCCAAAGGAAAATGATAGATGCACAGTAAATTATTAAAACTAAATTTGACAATTTAAATTTCTAAAAACAATGCTGTCGTGTATAAGTGTTCGTATTTTTAGTTTAAGTCTACCAGATCAATACGACACGTGGCCGCTTTGTCGAAGCGAATTGACGCAAGCCACGGTTCAACGACGCCAAAGTACGTTTAGCCATTTTATGATTTTACAACGTTTGAATCTTAGAGCTGCAAAAGCATAAAATGAATGGCGGACTATAGCGCCATAAAACCGATGAATTTAGTAAATGACTTAGAATAAGGCGGACGTTGTCTAGATAAATGTGCTGAAAACGTTTCGTTCAACATTTGGACCCGCTGCGGTGAGCTTTTTTGAAATGCACCCGAGTTTATAGGTATTATAGACAAGCACATGAGATAGGAATATAAACATAAAATTCTTAATCGCTCAATAAAATAATGATAAGTGACACTTAAAAATGATTAATTTACGCTTATACTTAGCTTTAAAATTTTCATGAAGAAGATAAATTTTTACTTGGTTTTAAAGTTTAACTCACATTTCCCTTAATAGATTTTTTATTAACAAAAAAAAAAAGAAATCAATCAAAATGCAGTACACGTGTTTACATTATTAGATATTATAAATATCTGCTATTGAATTTTATCCAATCAAATCGCGCTTCTGTATTACTACTTGAAAATCTTCGTACTGTACAATACAACTCGTGAGCTACTAGTCGACGTAGGCGTAATAAACCTACAATATAATTTTTATTTGATTTTTTTATTATTAATAAAACATATTTACTTAGCGTAGATAGTAACGTGTTCTAGATATTTTTATCAACTATACATCACACCTCGGTGTCTTAGAAAACTTGTAGATAATAGAACTATTTTATAGGTTTATCGGAGGTCGCTCAGTTCGCTGTAGAACTGATTCTTTAAATTCGTCGTTTGATTGATAACTTCGTGGGGAAACGCTAGTGGCTCACTGGCAGGTGCGGTACAATGCGGTTGGCAACACCGAGACCTTGGTAGCTTTAAAAATGTTTTCTGATGAGAAGTTTACGATCCTAATCGTCCAATTACATCACTCATAAAAATATACAAATAATATTAACGTGAGGAAGCTTTATTTCAATATGAATAAATAATAACTGTATGCATTAATTAAGTATTAAGCTCAATATACACAACGGGTTAACACTAAAATTATACCACAAGCTAGCAGATGTAAAGCGACACAATGCTCGGTATCCTCTTCGTTAGTAACGTATTACCTGAGCAAGATTGCCTGCTTTGAAAAAATCCTCATAGGCCGAGTCACCACAGTTGTGCAAAAAATATGCAAATAGTGGTATGACAACCCAAAAGAAAATAATTCTGAAAGTTTTAACGGTCGTATGTATTCGGAGACTTTTAAAAGATACTTTGAATTGAAGGCTTTTTAAAATAAAAAAAGTTCTTATACATTAAAAAAAAAATCAAATGATATATGAAAATTAACAAAGAACATACAGGTTAGCCTCTTGAAAATAGTTACAAAAATTATCATTTAAAAATGCACAATTTATTTTGACAAAAAATATACGATAAATTAGTTTTTAACATAGTAGTCACTTTTCTAGCATGTTTAAAATTCACCTGTCCTATGGTAGACCACCTGTGCCCTCTATTATGAAAACAAAAGCCCGCAGAAAACGGTGTGTTTATTCGAAATGAGCGGCTTTAAATTTATTTATTTTTAAATATATATTTATTGGTTACTTTGCTGACAAGAATAGTTATTTATTTAAAAAAAGAGGTGTCCGATTTTGATATTGATGACTAAATTCATGGGGCAGTTGAATTTTTATTATAAGGCATGTATACCTGTTCAACATTTAAAATATACGATCCTGATTCCGTGGTTAAAGTCAGCCAATGATAATATTTTATAATAAATTTAAAAATTTAATATTGATTGGGCAGCGCTCGTTTTGCACCTGAGCGCTGTATGAAGTTTAGATTTTCCATAACGTGTGCACATCCCGAGTGGCCCTCGGCGCCCCGCGCCCCCGCCCGCCCGCCGGGGATGCCCCACTTCCGGGGCCCCGGCCCGCAGCGCCTGGAGCATCCTCCAAGCCTTTGAGGATGGCTTCGGATGATTATTCATCGCTCTAGAGGCGCCCTTCAGAGCAGCCCTCCGCCCCCGGCGCTCCGTGCACCGCCAAGAAACGCGTCCCTTGTATTGGTCAAATTCAAAGGAAGAAAAAACAAAAAAACAATAAATTGACTTCGTGACTGCACGCTTACTTATTTATGCACAAGAACAGTTTCGGTTCTAGCTGGGACCATAATGGAATATATGCTACTATTTTCAGAAACATACATTTAATAATGATCTGCAAATATATATGTGCAATACGAAATTTCAAAAGAAAACAAGTCTTTATCGTTTATAATTAGCCTTCACAAAGTAATATCATTCATGGTAGTATTGAAAAAGTTTGATGATTCGTCAACCTGATATTGAGTATCCAAAGGAATTTTCAATCTAATACATTTGAGTGTGCTAGTCTTGTATTAACATTTTTATTTTACAAAGTCAAAAATTTAGAACACTCAACACGTTGCAAGTCCTACAGACGCATACGTAAACTTAACAACAATCATAGAAGAACTATGTTTAGATTTGACTTTGTTTGAAAGTCATATTTATAAAAATTAACGAAATAATATACAGTGCTTAAATTCAGATTTAAATCAAATAATATTTTAAAAAGGCGCTGTAAAATAATAATTTTAAATTCGCACGACAGACAGAGGTTAATTTGTTTTTTTTTTTCTATATTTTAACAATCGATATGAATGAATACACAAATGACTACGAGATAACGATCACTTTGTCAGTCATAAGAAGCCCTAGAAAACCGAAAATTATTTACACATTTTCAAATAAACTGTCAACAAAATACATTTCAATATAAAGTATACATTATAGTTATACAAATAAGTAACATCGACACGCATATTGTACGCGTATGCGAAAGAGTGTCGGGGGCGGGGGCGGGGGTTGGGGGCGCACTTGAGCATTCCATTATCGTGGAGTTATTCATTGAGCTCGTCGCGCAGACGCCTCGGGGGCGCGGGGCGCGGGGCGCGGTGAGAAAACTTCACTGAATAAACGAGGCGATCTACGTGGCCGCGATTAATAATTCTCGGTGGGGGTGCGCGAGTGGCGGGACCGAGGCATTAGATGATTTAATCAATGTTTTATTAAGAGATAAAACGTCGTTTCTTTCCACGATTGTAGTAAACGTAATTTATAGTCGCGGCTCTGATGGCGAGAACGGCTCGTTATTATATTTAAGATGAGATTAATAACTGTCAGGGCGTATCAGCAAAAACAAAATTTACGCCATTTTATATACTATAATTATTGTTATGAGCTAACCCTGTTTTTTCAGACTCGCAGAATATTCTGCTTTGAAGTGTTATTTGCGTCCACCAATAAACGTACATTGAATTATAAAAGTATAAATGGTAATAATGAAGCTTCATTGCAAAATCTAGACCAAAACTCTCATTAAAAGACCAATTTCGAATACCAGGTTTCCGTTTGCAATGAACAAATATTCTTATGGAATTTTTTCTTTAATGTGTACAAAAGTATCGATTATGAACGCTCTACAATATATTGTAGAATAAAACATCGTAGATCAAAAATTACGAGCTCTCCGATTGTTGTCGCGACATTCACCCGCGCAGGAAATGCCAGACAGGTTCCAAAGCGTGATTAGTAAGTTGCACTTTAGAGTGAAATGCAATAAAAACCTTGTCTTGCAGCCTACGGATTCTAACGATCGAGTCCGGGTCAAAAACGCAATATTGAGTTAAAAATAAAACAGGTAACTGTGAGTAGACCAATATTATTTAAAAAAATGTATACGATTGACTTAGAAAGAGTTATGTGAAAAACTTATAACCGTAGAAGGGGATGAATGAACCCCAGTTATTTTTTAAATGTGTAAATACTGGCATTTTCCCTATTGTGGGCAGGTAAGCCCTGTTTATTTTTACTTCATATAGGCAAGAAAACCATAAAAACCTTTATTAGATAAAGTAAATCTTCAGGGTCTCCTCTTTGATTTATTTAATATCACTATAAATTAACTTCTAACTGAACAGAGATTATATAATATAACAAAAAGTGAATGTATTTAACAAATATGAGCAAATGAACATATTACAAATTTAAATTATATATTTGTTTTCATGAATTGAAACTGAGCTTTAAATATATCATAGTTGATATTTTTTAAATTTTCCATTAAAATAATACCCCGGAGTTGAGTCACCTTTAAACCCTTCAATCAAAATAACAAAGAGACGAATTACAATAGAGTATTTTTATCACATCGATAAATACTGCAATGAAATCGTTATATACGCTTATGCGTAAAGTGAATGAAACATTTTTGAGTAAAAGAATCGCCGCGATAAGCCGACGACAGTGATCCCAGTGATGATGGCGGGCGCGCGGCTTGCCGCTAATGACTCGTGACTCCAAGCGAGAGCCGCTCCTCGGGGCTCGGGGCTCGGAGTGCATCGAAGACGATCCCGAGGCGTCTCTGTGAAGAAATGCCGCCTAGTCACTTCGAGTGCCATATAAAATGCAAAACTTTGGTGAAACTACCGAGTTTACTCTTTACGGCGACAAAGGCACGACTCGACTTATATACGTACTCAGCCTCAACTCGGGGTAAAAATACAATTGTAATTGACACCTTTTAAAATGTGTATTTTAACATAAAAATAAATTTTTGACTTATCTGATGTGTGAACGAGCATTTGTATTATTATTTACATAATTTACCTGTACGCATGTTTCGTTTGAAAAAATCAAATTATTAAATATTTACAAATTGATTTAAAATACTTGTTTTGATAATTAAAAGTGAGATGTGGGTGTTGATATAATTACCATAAATTATTGCACAAATTCCGTGTATGTTTTAAAACAACATATTGTAAAAAAAATGTATGGAAGCGAGCGCCGTCCGTGCGGCCGGCCGAGGCTGGCGAGCGGCGAGAGCTACAATGCGACATTTGTACGCGGCGATAAGGGCAGGATTTGTCAGCTGATATCCGGAAGTCCATAAACCGCGCAGCTTATGTGCCCCGCATTGCGTCCGCGGCGTCGCCGGCTTATCTGGGTTAGCTTAGGTCGTGTCGCGACTAATTATTCACGACCGCCGCCCGCGAGGCAGTCTGGCGACGGGAGACGGAAGACAGATAGGCCGGCAGATGTGATAACGCGACTCTTGATATGACAAATCCCGCTCAAAATGAGTTATCTCATTTATAGCAGATTGTACCGGCGTGACGAAAATAAACGCCGACGCGTTTTCGACAAGATGCGTCGGCCTCTATTGCAAAGGACACGTATATTTGAAATTAACTTTCCATTTCTTACTCACTTTCAATTACACTCTGAGGGATGGAAAACTATATTACTTTTTGAACCAAAATATAAAAAAATGTAAACGTCCAATATACATGATTTCTTTCTATCAACCGCGAGCTTTTTTAAGTTCAGTGTTATTTTTAAAATTTAAATTTAAAAGCTTTTTATTCTAATTTAAAAAAAACATCGCATTCAGCGCAATTCGATGACAAAGTTTCTGGATCGGTCTATAAATACGTGTTGTGGAGCTTGGAAAAGGGTACACGGGTGACCTTAGATGCAAGTTCGGGAGAATCTAAGCTGAAGTGTGCACACGATACTGACAGATTAGATTCATTTTTTTAAATATATTATATCTACAGCATATATATATATCTAAAAAAATAAATGTGGTCTAAAAACTATTCAAAATTTCTGATATATGTTTTTTTTTTTTTTTTACAATGAATTCATTCACAAAAACGTTCAATGTGGACTAGACATCAAGAAGACACGGGCGCGAGAGGGAAAGGAATTTCCGTCATAGCGATAAACACAATCGGCGGGATCGCTAAAACAACGACAGCGATCCGCGGGCAGCGCAGGCGCGAGCTAACGGGGGCAATATCAAAGTCAGGTCAGGGCGGGGGCAGCGAAAGTACCGCCGGAAGGGGAAACCTCCGAACTTGAATCGGGGACGCAGCCGCGAGTGCAGCCGAACTTTTACTATTCAGTTACCGCCCACTATTTTGAAGTAAATAAATTACATCGAGGATCAAATTTTAAGCTCGAATAAACGAATCGAGAAATAACAATATGCAAAAAGCCCTTGTTTTCATTGTAACACACACAATCGTCACATACCGATCATCATCTAAAACGCGGAGTTATCAGCCGTAAAATTCCACTCTATATGTGCATTTCAGCTGTTATGATACTGTGCTGGGTGCACGTCATATACACGAAAACAATCGAAAATAATTTTCCTTAGCGCCTAAAAAAAATCTATTTTTGAGTTCGAGAAGGAGCTTAAAATTTTGTCTCGCGTCGAAAGCCAGATTTCAAATTGTGTCAACGGCATTCGGCGAGGCTCGAGGCAATCTTCTGGGAGAATCTCTTCGTCGGACGACGACGTCAAGACGCAGCGCCGAGAGCGAAACAAACAAAGCCGGGGAACGAAAACGGTCCTGAAATAAGAAGTAAGCCGGCCGTCACGTTGTTTAAGCCGAAAACGGAATTAGCATGTGATTATTTAATGACTTTCACTTTCCTTCATTGATTACGACTTCTTTGTTGCGTTACTCCCGCGCGCCCCGCCTCAAGCCGCCGACGTTCGGGGGCCTCACTTTGATGACTTTCGAAGCCTCAATTGTAACAAAGATGTTAATTTGTCAGTAAAAAGAGAAGGGTGGGCAATCAAACACTATTCATATGAACTAATATACTCTGCAATGTCCTTGAGCAACCTTGACATAAGTTTTTGCGTAAATATCATCATCATGTCCAATATCCAATTTTATTCAAAAAGTCAAATAATGTAAAAAAAAATTATTAAAACTTAATAGAAAAAGGATAATCAATTGGACACTTGTGTATTCAAGAAATGTGGAGAAGTAAAATTCAATTATTTTCCAAAGTTTCTCTAACGACATTTATATTAATAATTGAAATTAAACAAAGACTTATTTGTCGGTATGAAATAGGATGTTATGTCAATGATTATTAGTATACAACCATTAAACAAAACAACATGTGCTAAATCAATTAAATAAATAAGCACTGCGTACTGCGGCTGGCTCCACGCAAACATGACAACTTAGCAGTTACTGAGTATTTTCAATTCCATAAGAGATCCACAAGCGCGAGCGTTTCGCGATATACCCAAGGTAACGCAAGTATTAAATTGATTTTTTCTCTCGAAACATTTTTCTTTAGAATTTCAAATAAATTTCTTGCTTTATATTTATATTATAAAAACCACCACGGGATTGCAAAAAATATGAAATACTTTATTGAATTCATAAAAAAAAAAAAACTGTCTAGAAGTGATACCCAGCCTCCTGGCGGCGGATGCTCCCGCGCGGCCGAGAAGGCTGCCGCCCGGGCCGCGTGAAAGTGAACCAAGGTTCGGGCGGGCGATATGATTAAATTACCGCCTAGCGGGACGGCCCGCGGGCTGCTTGCCGAAAGGCGATCGGTAGTTGTTTGAGATATTATAATTAACAATTAATATTTTAGCAAAAAAATAAATTATAAAAAAAATCGGTCGCGGCTCGCCCGCGAAGAAGCCGAACTGGGCCAAGGAATGAGACACTCACTTCTGCCGTATTCCACGAATCCCCGAGACAAAGCCTCTAATTATCTCTTTATAAAGCAAAGGTAATCATCATTACGGCGTCGTGTGCGCGGACGTAGATGCAATCGCGCTTGCTTAAGAGAGCATTTCCACCGCAGCGAAAGAAAGGCCGGTCGCCTTGCGCAACGCGGAGGGCTCTCTGGATAACGCGAACAATCCTAAAAAATATAGTACAGAGATAATAGCAAGGTCGTGTACTGATACTGCAAAATATACTGCAGATATGAGTGTAACAAAACTACTGTACGGATTATTTTAATCGCAGGACTGATTCGATAATTAAATATTACTGACAGAGACTATATAATTAAGGTACTTTACGACTCATTGTTATTTCATAAAACTCACAGTCGATGGTGGGCGTTACCGAGGCGCGTAGTACAAATATATAACTCAAGCCAATATCGACATATTCACTATGCATATTTAGTATTCATATTCAGTAAATTCAGAATGAACATTTTAACTGAAAACAATGTAATTTAAGTCTCATTAAAAACAAACAAATTGTACATAAATAATGTAAATGAGATTTATATTTGATAAAATTTTCATATTATTATTATTCTATATGTACAATTTCTTTTTTCAATTATTTAACTGTTCGATTTTAGGCATTCGAAATATTTTAGAGTAGTACTCTCAAATACAGTTTAAAAAAACTGTGTTTAAAACAATAAGGCAATTTTAAAAATAAGCTTCTCTGGCCGGTTAGGAAGTTTCCATACGTTCATGGCTGGCTTCATGCCGCCTGAAACAATAACAGCTCGTACTGAATTTCACAAACACCGTAGTGACTTTGAATTATATATTTTTTCCGCAACACGGTTATTTAAAAATCAGATTTAATAATTTATCGGAGCATATGCACACCCAATTATGGTAGTTTTTGAATGTGGGTACATACTAAATTACAAACTTTACAAGAAATTCACAAGTGAAGAGGTCAACATTTTTTTTATTACGTTGCTAATATTTTCTAATACATAAAGTCGGTATGAAGAAAATGGGAAGAGAGATATCGTCACTGCAATGAACATGACAAACGACAACACATGAAATGCCTCAATTAATAAATATATTGCGACACAATGTTATTTTTGTAACAAAGCCTTGGAGACTTAACATACCAATGCAAATGATACGAGTATGGCTCGCTTACAACTGAGTAGTTTCATTTCTAACCGACGTCACGGATGGTGGGGAAATCCTTTCCGTTCATATGAGATGAGGCGAGACTCCACGGCGACCTGCGAATGTACTGTATGTAACGAAGTGAAGCGTCGCAGACACTTACATACAGCATTAGACATGAAACCCATTCTGTTATATTACTATTATCACCCATAGAATAATCCCTTCCCTTAATAACGTCAACGCGCTCCATTCGATTTTTTATGTTAACCCATCTGACATTGAATTATTGAACTAATTTTTGATAACTCTATAAATTCTTAAAAAAGTGACTCGTTCCCAATTGATAGACACTAAATCTACTAATTTATTATAATGTAGGTTTCTTATACACACGTTATTCGTAGGATATGTGAGATGTGTGGAGTAAATGTTTCCATTCGAGACGTCAGATAGCCGGTGGGCTGGACGCGGCGTTATGTAACGTCACAGGTGACGGGGCTCCCGCGTGACGCGTGACGCGTGACGCGGCGTGCCCCTGCCCCACTGAGGCGGCCGCTCGCCTTGTGGCGCGCGCCGCCTGACCCCCGCCTCGAGCCCGGCTTACACCGGCGCCACACCAGTGTTACGCCAAAATGTCTCGCTGGAGAATTAGGTATTCTTGTTAGGATATTAGCAAGGATGTTCGGGGTTAAACAAAGTCGTCACCTCAGGGGATGGAAGTTTTGCCGCTCTCCTACCCCCACGCGAAGCCCCGTTTGCAATAGAAGTTAGTATATAATACCTACAAGTGCTACTGATGTAAACGTTTGCGATATAGTATTATAGAAAGTAACCGAAAAATGAGTAGAAAGATGTGGATTCTGGAAGCACCGTTTGTGTTTCAAAGTAAACCGATCTCTACCGCTCCACTGTCGGGCCGACCTCGCGCGCCTCGCCGGCTGCCTCTCGTGCTGCAGGTGCAGCTTCGACTACGTCAGAGGGTCCTTCGTCTATGTGTCTCTAGGATGTTTCCGCTGCAATACCAAACTGGGAGATAAATTAATCTGCGAATGTGACGCGCATCCAAATAGAGCGCCAGTCGTCGGAATCGATAGAAAAGCATTTACTGATCATCACCTCTGGACAACAAATACGAGTATACATACATGAGCAAATACTTTTCTCGTTTTTGCTTACCTTTTTTATTTTTAAAAACGAAACTACTAAATCACAAAAAAATAAATTTAACAAAAATAAATTTGAAAAATAAATTATCAAAAAAGTAGTTTTCGGTACATCACGCAAATTCTCTTCATTCGAAAAACAGTGAATAACTAAAGAGTCACGAATAACACGACGAAAGAGTCACGACCCATTTAGCAGCGTCCAGAATATCTTTACGAAAGATTGACACGAGTGGAGTTCAAGTTTCCCAAATAATAGCTACGGAACTGTAGGAATGCACCGCGAAATGTAAACATTTTATCTTACATTTATGTTACCATACTACGGGGCAGGATATTGTTTTCCAAATTACGCCTGTGTAATGGTTTCAGTCTTCGTGCATAGTATTTCAATGAAAGGTTTAAAAAAAAACGATTTAATCGAAAGAAAACCATTGATTATGAAACTTTTTTTCTCTCAAAAAATCTAGAAGTACAATGCTAATTTTACGCGAAACGCTTAAACTGTTATTAAATACTTAATAACATTGCATATATAAATTGTTTCCTTAATGTTTAACTGTTCGCTAATATGTTGCTGTTTCGTCCGATGAATCACTGCATTGATTGGAATAATAATGAATGCAGTATAGTGTGAGTTTTGAATAATTGATATTAAATTATCATCGATATTGTATTGAACTATTTAATATATTATTTACCGAATTATATATTTTTAAATATTGATTTCCCATTTTTTATGATTTACTCTATACCAAACTTTACCAGGGTATGAAAATAAATGAAATTATCATTATTCATAACAGAATTCTAAAAGAAAAATTAGCAGGTTTTATTTGGTATGACATTAATATGAACTGCTATTACTCTGTAACGAATTTTCTTAATTTTTATTTAAAAAATCACTAAGTCCCAACGATATGAACATTTCTGTTAATTTTATTTTATTCAGACCCCATCACTTTTCATAAATACAATAAATATTTTAGATGTGTAAATTGCAGACTATGCCATAAATAAACGTTATTTTAAAAAAAGCAAAGATAAAGCAGATCGTCTCGCCGAGCTTCCGAGCGTTAGAATTTCAATGCGCAAAGCTTCTGACAGTATTGATCCATGATAAAAGCAACCGAGAATTGGATACAAATGCAAAAATAACCACCCAATGAGGCCTTCAGCTCCGCCACCGCCGCCGGCGCGCGGGAGCAGCTATTCGCTCATCAAGTGATGAGCCGCTAAGTGCGAAGTGAAACATCTGCGGGAGGGAAAGTACCCCCAGACTGCGCGACGCCAAGGCATAAGCGGACAAGCAGTCAAGAAAGGTAATAAGAAGTAAAAAAAAAAACTTTTAAAATTTAATATCAAATCTACCTGACAATGTCGAATCTCCCACTACGAAATTTTCAGCTCAGGAAATATATTTACTGAACCGTACAAACGCTCATACATAATAATAAATACTACGCTCGATGTAACGAACCCTATGTCGTGCTATGAGATTTGTTATAAAAATATTTTAGTAAAACGGTATACATACATTAACCTTCTAAACTAATATTTTGACGGCTACGTCATATTCATTCTCCGATGCGATGTTCACCTGGACATAAATGTCCAGTACATGCAACTTCGGTTCTAGGGAATAGCGGAACAACGCTGGCCCTGCTAGATCCCGACTCTTGGACACGAGACACGAGACTCGAGAACAAGAGCGATCGTGGCAATTGATTATTGTTTTAAAAAAGTTAAGCGCACAGAGCTATTAATGCCAAAAATAAATCACCTGGAAAATAGTGTTCACTTAAATGAAAATCGAAAAGGCTACGAAGACCACTAATAGTTTAAACTCTGAGTGGATTTGTTTATCGATGCCGTTTTCAATCTAACGCGTTTAAGATGGTGTTTAGCTTGAGTACACGCAATATTTTTAAAAATTACGCTGTGAACGGACTTAATAAGTTATTTCTATGGGATTTTATACCGAATACATTTTTACGGATTTACTCTAAATCCCGATACCCACAATATTTGCTATATATCCCCGTTGACCAACCTATGAATTGAAACGTCACTTACACCGTATCAATGATCATGTGATATTAAGATTGGCCGGCTACTTTTACTTACAAAACATTATATGAAAAACAATTAATAAACATAATTTATATTAAACATAGTTTTTCGCTGTTAAAACAACGAGTATGAGGAGCATTATTTTTACGAAAAAGTAAAAGGTCCTTTAGGTGTATTTTAATGATTTATTTATGTACAACACGATGTCAACGCCAACTTAATAAATGGATTAGTATAACAACATGCATGATGTGGAAGAAACTTTAATTGATGGTGGGTATGACGCGGCGTTTATTATTTGACATCATTAATCAGCTGCTCGAGGCCCCGCGCTCGGGAAGGTCACCAGATTCCGGTGTTACAAACCATATATTTTGGAAAAAAAATCAACAGATTCGCGTGATTGGAATGCGCGAACGCGACTGAGGGAGGTTGACCCCACAGGTGAACGTGTTCACAAGCGAAGGAATCAATAAGTTATTAGCGTTTATCAAAAATGAGCCATTTTCAATAGAGATAAAAGGAAAAAAAACAATATCAAACAGTGGTGTTAATACTTACGAAAGAACATTCAGCGCCTCGAGAGACGTCATTATGAATAAAGCAGTACTCCGACTTACGTGAATCCGCACTGGCGCCTCCACTCAACTAATAAAACACCACTGAAGGAACTGATAAATCTAAGTCAGCGCCAGTTGCTACTGCCGGCTTCACCTCGCCGAGGATGAACTGCAGGTTTTGGAGGACGGGTTCCAATGGAGAACGTGTTCCAACCGCAAGCAAAGTATAAAAAGACTGGTTTCTTATTAACACCAGACTTTGCGCGAGTATAAGTCTTTGTTTGGCTGGACTGCACTGCACTTTATGAGAGCACTTTTTCACAGTAAACATTTGTATGTTATAACATATTAACTATTATATGTTAACTCGTGTTATTATGTTTCACGTTGAAAATTTAGTTTTGACAACCAATAAATTGCCATTGAATTTTTTGTTATTAAATAATTGATAACCTCGGTTGAGTACATATACAGATGAAAGGGTATTTCTACCTCGATTTACGAATTAATTGCATTTTTAAATAGTTACTCATTTTAAAAAAACTACAAAATTCATACCCAGAATTGTAAATTAAAATATGTTTTCAATAATAAAAATTGCAATAGGATTTAATGAATAAAAAAATTATAAATTTATGGCAAGAGTTCGTTGGGTGTCAGCCTGTACTTAACGATCCTCACTCAGAGCCCAGCTTATTAAATCGCTTTTCAATTTCTTTTTCATACACCTCCGGCGCCGCGTGATTTGGCGTTGTAAATGGGTTTTCTCGGTTAACGTTTTGCGTTTTCCCGATAACTTTATTTCGAATTCCACATCAGATCGCCAATTATTCAGGGACTGTCGCCCGTGAGCGTAGGCAGTCAGACCTCGCGAAGTCAGGGAGATGCTGATTACATACAATATATTAATATCAAATGGTATTTTTGAAGAAAGGATATGGCAACATTGCAATCATTTGACTGATTTTCGGAATTTAATCGAAAATAAATGTTTTTAAATAATACTATACATCAAGACGGGTTGTAAAGATATCAACATTCAATAAATATATATTTATATGAATGCGTGATCGTTTGATGGTATATTTAGTTCCAACTTAAATAATGTTTTTTTATTAATATATTTAAAAATGCTTTGTTTACTAAGGGTATATGTATCTTTCAAATCATTACAGTTGTTTCTTTGTCCCTTCGTCTACACTACAGGAACGCGGGCTCGGGAAAAATAGAGGCCCACGTGTGCTCTGGCCGCTCGCTTTGTGCTGACTGAGGCTAGAGCGGCGGGTGTTAATTGCATACCATAAAGGTATCCCTAGGAACTCCAAGGCTGCAGCCGACCCATGCAATGAGTATGCGACTTTTCACACAGATGATTTGACACGTAGGATTTTTTGATACTGTCGTTAGTTTAGCAGGCAATGAGTCATAACCAATAATGATCAACTATCAGTTGCGACATGTGCTGCCGCTAAATGCATCGGTTTCGTCGAGGTCGAGTTTTCTGCAATTATTTTGATGTCTAGTTATATAATTATAAAACGACCTCTATTGTTTTAATATTTTTCTTTTTATTTTTAAAATTCAAATGTCTGCCAATGCATTAACACTGTTTGAAATGAATTATTGAGACAAATTCAAGTATTAAAATATAGTCGATTTCTACTGTACACAAAACAGTCGAAAAGGAGTAGCATTAAGTTTCGTCGGATCGTAGTCACTGTCGATACTCCTAGAGGTCCGTGGATTCGTCTCGGTATTTATTTTTAATTCGCGACGGCAAAGGGCCAGAATGCGGCGCCGCCCAGAGCGAGCAGCTTCCCGGGGACTCGAACTGGAGAGCTTTCGATGCGATTTCAAGAATTAAAAAAAAAAAATAGACATCGGCGTCTTTGTCCCGCGTCGTTCGACATCTATCCACTTCATAATATCCGAATCCCGCCGGGCTCTGTGCGGTTGCTCGTTAAAATTTATGTTCGCTACTGCATAGCCCGGCGCTTTGCCTTTTTGCCAAATAAATTTGAGCGAACCGCAGCCAAATATATTTAAAATATAACAATGTGAATTTCGTCTTCATTTTAGTCTTGATAATTCAGTACAGCAAACCGCACGGGTGTTCTACTCTTATCGTGTTATTGCTCCGCCTCTCCGATGCGTTGCTGCTCCCACTGTCAATCTTCGGTAGCCTTAATCTCTAATTGAGGATCTTCAAAATCTTCAAATTATTAGTTTTTAATGTCCATCCATTTATCAAATTGACCTTTTCTCATCTGTCGCTTTGTCAAAAAAACTAAAGCGCACATAGGGGATAGTCTTTTAATCACATGAAGATTCTGGAGTATAGGTTTGTTCGCATTATTGTCTACGAAATTCATAAAATTCGCTTATTCAGATAATAAGATTGGCTCACAATTAAAGCCACAAATAATTATCAACGATCAAACCGAATTCGGTTATTAAGTTAAGAGTTAATTAAGTTTAGGGTTCACCCATCAGCAAGGTTATTTTAACCAGCGGACTCTCTGTTAAGGTTGGTGGTACCACTGATGTCCAGTTATGACAATACGGGTGTACAAAATAAATATTAGTAAACTGTAATATACGAGGTAGGGATTTGAAAAAAGGCTGTCTATAGTTAAGGGAACATAACGATAGCTTCATTTAAATCAGATAGATAATTAAATATATAGTATTAATACAACCCGAGTTCAAAAATCGGTAGCCGTTTTATTGACCAGCCTTTCAGAAACTGAACGTGAATCAACAAAGGTGGTTAAACCAAACTCATAACAAACTACAGCAAAATATTTCGTCAGTACATGTAGCACAACATAAACACTTTTAGTAGATTGGGTGCCCCTCGACATTCAGTCGTATTAAATATTCATTATATGTATTAATCGATAAGTATCGTAAAAAGCTAGACCGAAACCATTCAAAGGATCGTTATCACACATATATTCACCAAGCTGTGCTTCACAAAAAATATTTTTTTACGAAAGCCATACGACCACTGATATAATATTCATTTGTGAAAAATATTACTTATTCACATGGAAAATTATTTATCATAATAGAGAGAATACATCAGTAGCCGCTCGAGTAATATTCCACCCCAACTAAAAAAGGTTTTTGTATGCAGTCTTTGAAATGGTAATACATACCTCAAAATCCCTCTCAGAATTACATGATACAAAAGATTATAAAATGCCTTATAAATTATATATTCAAAATCCAAATTAGTTGAGATCTGTTATTTCGACAGCCTTGAGTAGTTATTCTCTACTATATAGGGACACAATCGTATAAGCATCGCCCATCCTTATAAGTAAATGTTCAGGAAGGCTGACTTGCGGGTTCGGCGGTTGCGGCCGACGACTCCCGGCCGAGAGGCGGCGGTTCTCAGCGCGGTTGGGCCAGCGCTGGGACCATTTGATTTGACATTATTAGCTATAAAAATATAATTATTGAACATAAAGGTTTCTCAAAAAAAAAAAAAAATTCAATTAAGATTTCAGAAATTTTGTTCTCAGGAGTAGAGCTTCTATTTTTGACACGAGCCATTAAACCTCATTTTAAAAGCAGTGCCTCACTGCCGGCAGACCTGACGCACGAGACGGAGTTCGGTTGCAGATTCCTGTACACGTTAGTACAAAAGATAGTAAATTGCATGCAAGCCGAGCGCCCGCGGTGAGCGACGCCACCATTTGATCATTTTAGCTCTCGGTATTGTCAAAATCCAAACGATCTGTTTTGTTAATCGGTGTATGTGTAAGTATAATTGTAAGCCGTACAAGTTTTAAATTCCGCGATGGTTTATTGCGCCGCGACCGATTGTAAAACGAATTAGAGGTCTTGATGTAAATCGATTTCGGCGCGCGGCGAACGGCTTCTCGGGGGCCGAGATCTTTGCATTTCGAGGTCCGAATGTCCACAAAAAATATAAAAATGATTTTTTTTAAAATTACATTAAATAAATTCTTATTTATTTGTGACAGAAAACATAATTGCTTATATAGTATATGATATTACATATATGTCCATCGTCACTCCTCGTCTCTTTTCTGTGTCAACCTATACCGCATTGGTTCAAACGATTTCGTCTATTTAAAAGGTTTAAATATTCCGAAGATGTCAATCGAGTATTATCAACCAGGGATTCCTTTGTCAGATGACGATCATCACAAAAAAAACATACCATGTGTTTTGTGATGTTAACAGCTGTTCGAGAATCGTCGGCGAATTGAGGAATGCCAATCACGAGTCCGAGACGAACGACAATGGTTTTACGCGGGGACTAACTAGGCGGCACGGCCACTCTTGCACCGGCAGACGTCTTCAACACTCGGGCCTAATCACCGCCACGAGGCGCACTGCCGGCTCCGCGGTGAGGCCCTGGCGTAATTTAAATAAATCTGACATCGGTAAACGGAAGTGTAGTGCGCGACGTTTAGTGATTTAGATAAATAGTAACGCGTGCAGGTAAAAGCTTTACAAATTGCACACCACGTGGGACACACAATCAAAACCTGATGAATTTGTTTTAAGAATATGAATCAAAAAAGTTTTTATTAATCTTTGTTTAACATATTCGAACTTCACACAAGATAAGAGTAGATTTTTTATAAGAAAATTACTGTATATTCAAAATAAACTTAACATTTTAAAAATATTTTATTTTATAATAAAAACAGTAAATTAACTTAATCACTTTATAGTTATTGTTAAAGAACATGAAAAATTTTAGCAAATTGACAGTAGTCCGGGTGTCGAACTGGAAGAATAAAATGTGAAATAAGATTATTATTTTTTGACAGCAATCTTCATTACCGACAAGTTCCTCACTACTTTTTTTAACTTTCCTGATTAGTTGGCTGTGTTAATAATATCGGAAGAATAGATCAACAGAATTTTTTTTTAGTAAAATTACACAAATAAACAATGAATTTATCAACAATTCTTAGTATTTTTAACAGTTTTTTTATAATTTCAAGTTTGACATATTTCGTCTGAATTTTTATCTACAATGTTTCAGTGTCCGCCGCTGGGGTGCTGAGGTCCCGAAAACACTGTCTGCGATCAGTGGCGCGACCTGCAACGTGCGTCCTGCGACCTGCGTCCTGCGACCTGCGTCCTGCGACCTGCGATCCCGAGCGGTCCAACTTTCGACGTCCCCGCGCGGGGTGTTGCCAGAGCGGAACGATCAGTGTCAGAGTAGAAACGGGCACTGGCCAGTTCCGTGAGAAAAGGATAAATGATGTTGCAATGGTGTTCACAATGACGCCGGTCAAAATACGCACTCTTATCTGATAGACTGGGTACAATACTACACTAATTATTATTTTTTCTGTTGGTACATTGCAGTGGCGTGCGGGTTATATGCATATTTTTTAATCTTAGGTTTATTTAATTCGATAATAAATGTAACGAGCATCTACGTACGAGACTTACGAAAATATAAAACTCAGTTAATTTTTCGGTATATATATGATTTGAGTCAAATCACCAAACTTCATTTTCATGGAGTTTGGAATCGAATCCCGCCGCTAGCTCCGTATGTTCGATACAAACCATAAAATTGAAATCTCATTCGCGGCATTTGCTTTAAATTGTTTATTAATAAACATTAATAGGCCGCGCGATAAAAACCGATATCGTTGAATTAAATCGAACTTTTTCAAGTAACGAGCTGCGTCTGTTTATATAATTCAAAATAATAACGAATGCCACTGGCACGTTACGCGACGTGTACCTCGTCTAACACGCTCAAAATTGTTTTAAAACTGCGCCATAACAATAAATAATTATTTATCTGTCCATACAGAACTGGTGTGATTAACATTACAATCGCTTTAATCTGACGGGCGATTGCGTCCGAATGACTGGACAAGTCCCTCCCGCGCCGCGCCGGCCGGGGTGCGCAGAAACGTAGCGCGGCGGCTGCTTCGAAGAGTGGGCTTAGCTGTTTGATGATACAACGATTCATCGGAATGATATAATTTAACATAAAATTATATCATTCTGATTTTATTTCAAATATTATATTCATACCTTAGGGTTTTTCTATTAGGTTTATATAACTATATTACTTCTTGACGACTTGTTTCTTTTTTTATGTTCTTTCAATTTTATTTCACTCCTTTTTTTTCACAGTATATTTTTTTAATTTTAAAGTAAATGAATTACACTCATTTTATGTAGAATTTCGATAAACACATCAAAAACGTTTTTTTAGTAATAAAGAGCGCGTACATGAACGTCAAATATGCGCTTTTCGCTTCAACAAGAATATTAATTCATGCGAAAAAATTGATGCAATGAACATTTTATAAGAGTTGAAAATTTTAAGCAGTCATAATACAGGTTGCGAACACTACGATGCGCTAAAACGGTTTATTTTTTAAATGTTTTATTAGTGTCAATGCGCACAGATAAATATACATTTATTTTACATTTATTTATACTTAGCGACACATTTCTCGATAAAAATATAGTAATACATAAATACTTTATTTATTTTCTTTAAGACAGGGAACACATTACTATATATGCGCGTGCAAGTTTATGTATTTAAAACGTTCTAGTTCGAGGTGTTGAATATTATAGTTTTCGAAAAACTACATATTTCCGCCGATTGATTTTCTGCGAATTATTGTTTTAAACGATTACATACATTTACTTATAAAAATGTTGAATTCAAATATGTTATTTGAAATAATCCTCACCTCCTAAGCATGTTTCCGAGTCCACAAGTAAGGGTGTTGCCACGCGAGGTCCCCGGGCGACAGGTGCCGCGGCGACCACGTGTGCGGCTCTGACGTCACGCCGGGCGCGCGGGTCTCGGTGTTGCCAGGCCATTGTTTGGTAATAATAATAATAACAGCACGCCCGCCGGATGCCGGCCACTGTAAACACTGATACGCAATTCGCGATCTAGATAATGGCGGCATGAATTAAAGCGATACGATCGTGAGGTTAATTATTTTTTCGGGGAACGGTGTCATCTCCCGGAATAGGCCGTTCGGATGCCTCTTTCCGGTGGCATTGAAGATTTTTTTTACTGCTGTGTTTGACGAGCGACACATCTACAGAAGACATTCTCTCAAGCAGCTCATTCTGCAGACACTAAGACGACATTTTATGAGTGATACGATTTGAAAAAAGCAAAACTTTGGGAAGTTTTTCCACATCGTTGGCATTTCAAACGCTGTGGAAAAATCACAAAAAAATATTTAAAAATATAAAAATGGTATTTAACCTAATACTTTCTGTCAAAAATATTGAATATATACTTAAATATCTGCTTCATAAATTGAAAAAAAAAATTGCATACATTATGGCAATATTTAAAAACGGCAAATTCAGATATGATTTTTTTTCAGTGCTATGCGGTTGCTGAAGGGTTACAAAACAAATAGCTTATGCTATCAGCAGGAATAACTTTACATATAATAATTTCAACATCCAGACTTACTAGGTATAGCTTCGACATTGTAACCAGTGAGCTGTTTAAACCTTGCAGGTGGACTAAATATTTATATCGTGAATAAGGATAAAACACCTGACGCATCAACCACCACCGAAGGCCTCTACGCTCGCAGGCCATTACTATTCCTCGCCGATCCCTGGGCGGTATTGAACTGAATTGAGACATTGTCAATGCACGATATCGGCTTATCGTGAGGATTCCAAATAAACGCTACTTATCTTTTATACATGTAAAAAATCAATCACTACACTATAACCAACAGTTGGTTTCGATATTATCAAACTTATTTTCTTAGTTGTTATGATTAATTTGTCCGAGGTTTCGGCTCCGGTACTGGAACCTTAGGAATATTTTTACTTTAGTTTATACAGCAAACTGTGTATAAAATTGATGCGCGTAACTTAAAAAAACTTGAATTTCATCCTATTTTTTACATCATTTGAAAACGGCTCTAGTATCAGAGTTAAAATGCCGAACAAATAATTTACGCATTTACTTCAAAACGTACGGTATCAGATGCAATTTACAACAAAACTCAGAATTTTAAAATAGAGTAGCTAGTGGGTGCAAATAACTAGGATAATCCTGGTTGTACACTAATACGCAAATTATAGTCATCCAAATCGATTGACTGCATGGAGCACCATCGTGGGCCGAAAAATCCTCTCAGCGCAGAACGTGAGTTTCTCGGGCAGATTGAATTTGAATACGCGCCGTCCATATGCGAGAACCATCACCGGGGAGTGACATCACTGCAGGATGAAGGCCTCCTGAGGCTGCGAGAGGCGCGGGGAGACAATCCACCGGCCAGATGTACAGTGAGGCTATTGAGCCGACATGCGTCTATAACTTTTTTTTTTAAACACACGGTGTTTCAAAACTTGGAATAAAAAGACTGCAAGTAACTTCTGGGCAACAGTTTTATTTTTATTATTTTCTATTTTTATTTAATAATAATAATGAAATCAGATATCATAACGATACTCATTTGTATAAATTATACTTTGTCATATTTTTTACAGAAAGCGAACGTGATTTTTCACAGAAAGAAATTTTAATTTATTTTTGGATTTAATAAACCATTTTCAAAAACTAAAAACTGAAAAATTATCTTTCACCAACTTATTTTTTTTTCGGGTGATGCCATGGATTTATCAAATATATATATATTTTTAAATATTTAAGTTAAACGATAAAGTAAAAATATAGAGAGCAAACTAAATTACATAGTGTGTTTTCTGGTATGTTTACAAACACTTGCCGATAGATTTTAACATCAAAAACTGAAGCATGAAACACGGTTCCAGCTTTGAATACAACATGAAGAGGAACACGTATTATACATAAGTAGCGTGCAGTTTATATTGCATGTAAAACATGATTAAACTAATACGGACATTATTTATAATAAAAGTAAAATATGCATACTCTCCACTTATGTTACAATAAAATCATATTAAAGAAAAATAACAATAAATTATGTATATAGAATCATCTGGTGGTAGTAGTAAGCACAGTTGTCGCTAACTATGAGGTCTGGTAATAAAAAAATATTACAAATCATCTAAATTTAAAAAATAAATCCGATGAGAAGGGTGACCGTAGGTTTCTGTTCAGATAATCTGAGTTTAGACCTCCGAACTTCTAATATCTAAAGAAACAATAAAACCTTCACATAAAACATATCTTGTTTTAACATAAGAACATTGATGTTTCATTTTATAATTGTGACGAAAATCCAGATTTCACGCGAAAAATGACGTTCATTTACTTCAGTAAAATTTGAAAAGTATGAAGAGTGTTTATTTTTTAATATGATACAACATTTTATTTTATAAAAAAATAATCTAATTAACTATTGACTTATTTTAAGGTAATCAATGAAATTTTTGCTTCTTTGACCTTTGCGTTTTTCCATTTTTATCCATCTTTTTACTGTGGATTCGCCCTGACGCGCATGTTCATATTCATATACGTCTCTATACAATTGATAGGTATTTTGAGTTAGTAATATAATACGTCATTAGGAATTCATCAAGCTTCTAAAATTTAGCTAGGCGAAATTCGGTCAAAGGAACGGCCGGTGCTGGAGTTTGGATAGATTTTGCCGAGAGAATGCAGAACCGTTTTTCTTGGCATCTTCGTCATTAGTGTTGACAAATATAGAATAATAAGTAGGAGGGACTTATCACGGGGTGACTTTGAAGGCACTATTAGCCAAAACTGGTTACAGGGTGGTATGTCTTGTCACAATACATCGACGTTATCCATCTTTGATGAACGACGCCAATGCGTACACATTACTCGGTTTTTTGTACTACTGAGAACTTATAATGCGAAAATCTCGAATATCGATTGACCAGTCGCATAATTAATAACTTAACCTTTGTACGAAAACACAGTCCTGCCACTAAGAATACGTTCGACTGTTTTTATTATTTCTTAATTTTTTTTATTGTAATTTAACCTAACGTGAATTCGTTCCATTAAAGTGAGCTTCACGAACAGTATTCTACTGTGAAATATGGGCCACATCACATGATCGGCGACATTTTACTTTTCGGTATTAATAAGGTCCGCAAAGGTTATTTTTTAATAGAGAAAAAAAAACATTTTTTTAACAGCAATTCAAGCTTTGCCGTGACGTCACAACGCTTATACGGTCGCTTTTGTTCTAGCCGGAGGACTTTATAAATATTAATATTAGAAATTTCTGAAACATTTTTCGATGAATAAGTAACGTGTCAACCTTTAGTCGAACGTGAATATTAATTTCCTTTAACGGCACCGAGAAAAGCGTACAAAAGGCACAGTATGATGTATTGTATGAGTATGATAATCTAAAACCGAATTTCGTGTTTTAGCCACCACGGGTCAGCGGGAGCGCTACAGATATTACTATACACGAGTATATGCGCGGCGGTCTGCGGTCAGTTTTATTGCTACTCTAAAAAATATATACATTTATATAAATAAATACTCAATAAGGAATTTTATAGAATTCTTTTTAATTTCATACCACACCTCTGGACCGCGATACAAACACATATTTATATATATATACGTGCCCCGCGATAGGGAGGGAGGGTCTTGTACCGAGATGATGGCATAGGACTGAGTTGCCGATTCGTCGCGTCACACCTACGGTAGCAGTATCGTGACGTGAATTGAAGATGTGCACGGCAATCAAGGATTAATAGGGTAGCGGAACAAAACATCGTCTTCTCTCTCTCCACTGTCCATTTCCAAAAGTATCCGAAACAACAAACTTCTGCCACTTGCCTTCGTCGGGTGCGATGTAGTTTTGTTTTGCGCAATTTTATGGAATATTATTCATATTTAAATCCGAAAAAGTTAAAATATATTTATATATATTATATATATATATTGTGAAATTGAGTGGTCTGCTCTACCGTATAAACTGAAAAAAGAAATAATTATAACAATGCATTATATTTATTAGTGTGATCACCATTTAAATACGAATCCATTGTTTCAGCATCTATTTATAACTCAATTATTGATAATAGCCAATACAACGTAGCAATATTACAACAAAAATAACAACACTATCAATGTGCTGACAGTACGTAATGCGATAGTTAACTCTTTACGGGACTTGATACTGCAAAACAGAATTGTAAATTAAGACATGTTGTCAAATTAAAATATGCCTTAATATATCAGTTTATTACAACACTGCGATATATATACACATATGCGGGTGTGTGTGCACGCACGTATTTTCAAACTTAATTCATGTTATTAAATAATAATACAACATTATTGCAAAAAAAAATGTAAATAAAAAATAAGCCATCGAAACTGTCTGCCAAAAATAAAGCTCCTTTGTAGCATACAATTGTAGCCGTCAATTTGCTGGAGTATACGCGTATGTAGATGTTTCGTAATACACTCCGAATCAGTTATCCATTGACGCGTACGGGCACGCAAAGGGTTAAGTCGCAATCGATAAATCAAAAAGCAAGTTATAAACAAACAGGGAGGGTGTAGGCGAGACCTCAGTCGGTTCAATAAATCCACACGCATTACGCCGTGTTTACATTTGGCAGCGCTTCCGCGGCCGAGCGTGCACGATGCTTTTTAAATCTGAATAAAGGCAGATCTTTGGCCATTCTGAATGTAAAAAACTTAGGGTATTTAATGGGTAATTAGAAGTTCGCGCTCATCGTCTCCAGCTCGGCTGACCTCGAGGGGTGCCGGGCCCGCGCTGGGTGTCGTTCCGAGGAATCGCCTTCCACCACAATAACATCTGCCGCTGACGGCTTTGGCTCTTAATCCATCATCTAATTAGGAGGAATCATCTCCTTAATTCGGCATTGATTGAATTTATAATTATGAGATTTTTTATTCGACCCGATCGCCCGTACGGCCGCACTGCCTGCGGCCGGTGTTGCCAGCTCTGAATAACTGGGAGTGCTAAACGTCGTTTCTAAAAAAATGTATGATACTTTTACATTGTTTATTTTTAATATGACTAATTCAGTTTTATTCAACAGAAAAGCCTCCGAACTATACTTACTTAACAAAAAACTCAAAACTTTGTCACTTCCTATACAACAATAGCATGAAATATTTTTAATAGTTTACGATACTGCCAACATTTATTAGCAGGCAGTAAACGCTCTTTTGCCCTATAGCGGTATCGACAAATCTCGAGAGATCTCACTATCTCATCGACAAACGTCACTAGTTTCGCAAGTTAATTGATTTTATTTAAACAATGTAGTACTACAAAATAAATACATTTACAACAAGTAGTCTTTTTACTTTGCCCGACAACTGTGATGGCCTTCTCCACTGTCAGAATATTGTCGAAAAAGTCAATTCGATATAAACAAACACAGTTATATATTTACTCAATGACTCTGCCTAAGTTGACTTTCTTGGGTATTGTGCGTCCCATTCAATTGATACTTTTTACCCAAAAAATAAAATATCAAGTACATTTTTTTGTCATGTATTTATTAACAATGCTTATTATTTCTGATTGTGTGAACAGTACACGGGTAAAGAAGCAAAATTTTACCATAGATTGGTTAAAAATAATTATATTCGCGCACTTGTTTCTTCGCGACTTTTAATGAAATTTCACAGGTTCCGTCCTCGTCCTGGAAAGATGAATCCCCAATTGATAATACAAAAACACAGCACAACATTGTTTGAAAAGCTGACCGATAAGCCTCGCTGTGCACGAGGCGTGAGGCGCGAGGCTCGAGGCGAGCTGGCAACTCCGCGGAGGCTCCATCGATCTGCGGGCTGCGGTCGAATTGAGCCTCGCCGATGAAACTCAAGCAGATACAAATAAATCGTCCACGCGAGCGCCCGGGCCGCCTCGCGCCATTAGGCAGTAAAACTTTGATTGCGAATCGCGTTTTTGTTGGCGTTAATAATATAAATATGCCCGAATAAATTAATTCGAACGGGACGGCCGAGGGCGCGGGGCAGGGGGTCCTGCGAAATTGAAATTTGATCGTTTCGGCCTTCTGCGGAGAAATCCACGCCGCTCTCGGACAAACTGGGAATGTGACGCAAAAATAGCCAATTGGACGGAACAGTTTTCGAATAAGCAGAGAAGTCCGCGTACCGAAAACTATGCCCCGGTCCGCATACAAAATGGCTATTGTTTTGTAAAACAAACATTTTGAATTAAAATAATCAAATGTCTCAACTTTTACACAACATTTTGGCAGCGTTTGTTATTCGACGATTTTGGGAATTCTCGGGTACCAAATCGGTTGTTGTTTTTAGTCTTCGGACGTTTGGAACTAGATAATAGATTTAATGCTTGCGTACTTTGGTATTTTCATGTCAAAAGGACGTTACGATGACCGGTGACCTAGTAGTGGAAGCGAATTATTATTTGGAGGAAGAGGCGACGTCTGTCTGATCCTAGGGTTGTAAATTCAAATTGTAAATAAGCACTAACCGTGGGGTAGATTCAATTTTAGGTTTTAAAATATTAAAAGGGGAATCTATGCTGTTGCGTTTAATAACTTTTAAGTTTGTTGTTAAAATGTGGAACTATACAAATTAAACCAGTCCGTCGTCGACGAAATCGTGCATTTTTTTATTTTTCTCTTTGCGTCACGTGTTTATCGTTTATCCAAAAGCATTGCTTGCACAATGAGACTGGGGAGATATTGGATGCGGATCTATTGAATATTCAATAATCACATGTAACCGAGGCACTCTCGGCAGTGCGGAGAGCGCGGCTTGCGCAAGGCTCGCGGGCGGCGCCGGCTGTTTAGCATTTTGATAACACTGTTTTTTTAGTTTACCCTACTTGTTGCTTCTACAAAACACGGTTTCTGAAAAACCATTCACTTTTTGCATTAAGTTGTTACAATTGCATATATATGAACAACACTAATCGATGACAATTACTATATATGTAATGAATCCACATTTATCACACACAAGTCTATTGAGTATGTTTTGCACTATCGCTAAAATAAAATTAAAATTTCTCATTGTTTCAAACACAACAGCACTAGCAACTTTTTTTCCGAACGACATTTTCGGTTGATGACAAAATATACAACAATTTTATTATTCGAAGTCGATAGTAGTTAATTATATACTATATATATTCCCATCACCAGCAACAGTACCAATAAACTGTTATTGTAAGAGGGTCTTCACGCAAGGACACGGCAATGATATTGGAGCAACAAGTAGGGAAACAAAAAAACGGCCCAGATAAAATGACTCCATGTACCCAAAGGTACCTCCAGTTATCGGTTTGGTTTCGGTTCGGTTTCGGTTCGGTCCGGCTGCGGTCCTCGGGCAATCGCCGACGTCACACCGGCGCACGTGATCCTCGGGTGCTCCAGCACCGGCTGCTCTTTCGGTAGAAAATGAAAGCCTATTGTAATATTAAAAGTACTACGGCAAATGCCGAGCGGTGAAAACGTGGGCGCGTTAGGGGCCGGTTACACTCGAAGCTGCGTGCTACAAAAAGTTTTTTTTGTAGACAATTAAAGTTGCTAAGAAAAACTTGAAAATATAAATAAAGTCTATTCTGGCTTTGAGTTGTATTAAAATAATTTAGTATACTCAGCAGAAAATAGATAAACATTTTGAATAATAAAATATGGTATCAAGTGAAAATATTTATTAAATGCATACATTTTTATTGAACAAGTAAAAATAACGTGCTTAGTAAATGATTTAAAATATCTTTATTTTACTTAAAAATAAGAATTATATACTACATACATACTGTTCGAAGATCTCAACTTGGCAAAACCGGTCGCTTCAAAAAATAAAACATTTTTCAATTTGAAAATAAAATACAGCATTTGAAATAATTTATCAATATAAATATCATTACTTTTTCTTAACACTGTATTCAAGTAAATAAAAAAAATTCAGATTCATTATATATTTTAGACATTTCTTACAAGTATCATACATACAGCTAATACTAACCTTTAAGTTAAAGAAAACAATTTTACTTAAATTTTGTCAATTGGATACGTATTTCCATTTATAATATATAAGATCATAAATACATTTTTTTTATCTCTGCTCAATTTTAATTCGGGGCGTGAATGAATTATAATTCTAAAGATAGTTCGTTAGTTTTTTTTTTTATCATTTTCTTCATCATGTATCGTCGCCCGACACACGCCAACATTAAATGCTCTAGGTGCGAGTGTAACCAGTTCCTAAAACATGTATATTCATACAAACAAGATCTCACAACAGATGCGATAGTCATTAAGTAAACAAAGCGATCTTGTATTAAGTCGTAATTAAATTAATTGATTCGTACCCTGAGTAAATGGAGATTATCCCTGCTAGATACTCCAGAAGATCTGATGGAAATTCGACTGAAATTAAGGCTGAACAATAGCAAATCTTTATAGCTATATGTACGAAGTAAAAAAATAACAGCAGACAAAGAAAACAATTATTTTCATTCTAATTTAAAGAATTACAAAGCTGTTTAATTGATATACTCAAATATACATTAAAACTGTTTGGTTATTTCGATCGGTTTATAATGACTATATAATACGAGCAACCATCTCACGGCGCTCATAGGACCTTACATGAAGAGTGACATCAAAAAAATGCATTCCATGAATACGGTTTAAGCCCATTTCCTTTTATTGACGTTATTACTATGTATTAACTTATCTAATCTTCAAAACTTATGTTACGTTCATACAATATAGTCGACCTTCGGCTTAATATTTCTGACCATTGAGAGGTTGTGAGTTAAAACTTAAACAAGTACCTTCATGATGTATAATAAAATATACGTAGCAGCAACGTGAGATTTCATAATAAATATAGTGTCTATTTACAAATAACTGTTCGTATGCTATCGTAAAGTTTTTACACAGATTTAAGTACTTCATAGTTTCAACATGGAAACAATCGGTTATAAAAGAAAAAAAAACACGAATAAAAATTACTAAGTTGTACGCCTCTTGCGTAAAACTTACCATTAAAAAAGTATAAACTGTTTTGGCCGAGTCGATTACGAAGTAACTTCAGCGAGCCTCTATAGCTCCGCGTGTCATTAATTTTTCATTTGCACGTCAAATCAATCCGCGATCATACAAAATAATTGACAAACAACGATGACAGAGTGGTTCTCCGCCGACGCGAACGGCCGCGGCCCGCTCCGAGCCGCAGCTCGCCGGGCCGCGCAGACCTCCATTCTGATTTCAATCCTCATCACCGGGTGGAATAGCTCTCATGTCAAAAATGTACACTCACACGATCGGATGTAAAGTTTATATTATAAATGAAAATGATGAGAAGGTGTTGCTTAAATAATAATATCAAATTTTACGATATTCGTGCATCATGCCGAGAAAACAAAATAAGGAATACAATAAAGCAGTGCATTATATATTTTAATACAAAAATGACTACTTGATAAAGTCTTTTTGCTGTGGGTGTACAATGTCACGTTCGGCAGGTACTCTGTCCCTGTGCCAGTGTTGCAGTGCACACATGCTAGCAAATTCACAATAAAATGTATATAATTGACTCATTATGAACGTAATGCGGTGTATAGAATAATACATATTGCCAAACACGGCGGGTAGCAACGCGATGAATAATGTTTGTTTTACCGGCTCCAAGCGGCGGCTCGGGGCTCCGACCCAGCTGGGAGGACGTCCTTTTATTCGACACATTCATCCGATGCTTTTTCTAGAAAAGTATAATTCATGGGTATTTTTGAGTAGTAGAATGGCGAAAGGAGTTGAACTGAACGCTTGTAGTTATATTTACACATCAGCCGGAGATTGTCTCCCGAAAGAGGTGCACGTCAGATTTAAAACAGATTATTTTTCGCAGAGGATGCTCAGTTGAAAAAAAAACGATAGCAAAAAAAGTTGAAGTTTTATATTTAAAGCACACACTCAACTAACGTTGACAGCTCCGCCGGATATCACACCTAAAAGATTTAGTTAGTTCCGCGATAGTCGGATAGGGAGTATTTTTCAATGATATTCGAGAATTATTTAGATTATACAAAAATGGACCAAGGGAGTGGGCGATGGTCGAACAATGAGTGTTTTTCATCGAGTAGAAAACCAAAACGGAGAAACCTTTACATCGAATGCTCGCAAAAAATCCTCAGATCCGCCACGGATCGCCTTCGGCAGCGATGAGGTCAGCAACGACGGCTGCAGGTGAGCAGGGTTTCCCCAGAGAGTTGCAAAACTAAGTGACAGCGTATTCTTTATGGCTTCCTTTTCGCTTCGGATACTGACGCCCGGATAATTTTAGGTACTCGCACGTTAACCGAACACCGGGTTTGCCGGCCACCACCGTCGGTCGAGCCGCGAACAAAAAGTACCCGAGAGCTATCCGAGAAGCCGAGAAGCCTAGAAACGGCTCGGTCGATATCGCGAGCGCGCGCCCGGTGCAGCGGGGCTTAATTGCCTCGCCGAGAGCCGAACACATTTTCGCACGAGCACTCGGCGCGGTCGATCGCTCGGAGGGACTGCCCGGCGCTGGTGACGGCTGCATCGGATGACGGAGACCGTGACGTCACCCGGCAGGATTCTCGGGTCGATCCCGAATACTTCAGTGAATTTGGAGAAATTCGTCGATAGGCCCCCGCGCATCGGCACCGGCCGCGCCGCGAGCTCCGTTCGAATCGATCCGGCGCGGGTTCAACAAACTTTTACCGATTTTGATGCAATTTTCGCACCCGCGGCAGGGAAAATTGCAGACACAAAAGGATACAGGGAATCGAGCGAGTCAGTGCCGCGGTGCGACTGATGGAGATGCCGCCGCCCACGGCCGGTGCCGGCGAGCTCCGGGCGGACGGCCCGCCGGGTCCGCTCGGAATGCTTGAGGAAAATACTTTCCTTCTGAGCTAATACAAATCTTAAGATATTTATTGCCTTCGACACGAATACTCGATATAATATATGTCGATGCGACAGTTCAGGAAAACGCGTCGTCTCGCTATACTCGACGATTGTCGACGGCGTGAGTCAACAAAATAGAATTTCCATACAAATTAAACCATATCTAACGAACTAAAACATTTATCGCCGATTTAAAGAGACTTTAACTACTTAGGTATATTTTTTTTTGATAAATCATGTTCACATTTCATATTGTTGTATCGGGATACGTAGAAAAAGAGTTTCACGAATAAGCGTTCACGAATGAGGTCGGTGTTCTCCGCGTGTTTCGCTAGGTCACAGGCGCCTTCCCCGTCACTCCCGGGCTCAAGCGGGGACAGGAGCAAGTCAACAAACTTCCCGCGTCCAATTTAGACCGGAGGATCGAATGCACTTCGCGCGTAGCGGATGTGTGCTCGTGATTTCGCCTTGAACCTGCAATAAATTGTGAATTTGCCAAATGAACGTCCGCTCGGGGAGGGGGCCGGCCGGGGGGAGGGGGCAGGGGGGGGGGAGCCTGCCGGTACATTGTCCCGCAATAAAACAATCATATCGATACCTACCTGGGAAAAATGCTCGACGAAAACTTACACCGGGGATCCCCAATCCGCGACTCCTGCACTCGAGTACTTCGCTCGGTGACGTCACAATACATCTTCTGAATCACCAGAAATCAAATCAATTCCGATAAGATACCTGATAATACGATAAAATCTCGATGTATTTATTTTAATCTTACTTTAGGTATACACGAATTTCTAAACATATAATTACGTACAAATCTGTTTTAAGCATTGTGATTTAAATAATAAATAAATAGATGTAGATACTCAATATTTATGTTTATATATAAGGTAGTCTATTTATTTTTGTATTACTCCATACTAAAATGATAAAAAAAAATTAAAAAATGGCTAATAAATTACGATCTTATCTAATATTATTTTTTTAATTGAATTGTCAGAATTTATTAAAAACATATTAATTAGTGGTTAAAATATCACACGATTGTGATATATAAATGTACATGATCACATAAAAGAGTTTTAAATATTAGGCCGTAAGTATGAAGTAAGAAAAATAAAGCAAGTAAAAATGAACTTTGAAGAGCTTTCCAAGCAGGCGCCGGGTTTCGATACAGCGAGTTGAAATATCATAAAATGAATTTACAATGTAGATTTATATACGATCTAAGATGATATTGACGCGTCTTTTGTTAAATACTCTAACACGATCTTGGTTAGATTAAAAACAAACAAATATAACGATATATGATCCCGATCGAATGATTTATTAATAATATAAAGCTTATTTGAAATCGTCTATAAAACTAAAAAACAAACCTACTATTGGACGTGATTTATGATTAATTGAATTGCCATTAATGAGAAATAAAAATCATCCATTTGATTGTTGGTCAATTACTAGGGGTGTCAATATGATGACAGCACTTGCAGAGATATCACAATTTAAAAAAAAATATGCCAAGAGTGAGGTTCGACTTTTCGAGTAATATTTGAGAAGGCAAGATGATGGCTTGCATATAAATGTTTCCCGTGAGAAAATCATACTCGATGGGGAAAGCTGTACTCGACAAGGTGTTTCTAAGTTTCTAAGTGATAGAAGCAGCAGGGCGTTCGCTCGAGCCCCATCCGTGCCTACATCAATCAATTTTTAAACGTAGCGAGAATTAGATTCCAGTTTATGTCGAGAGGCGTGCTATACAAGTAAATCGTTCACCATTTTTACTGGTCCACCGTAGTCCGTAAGCGAGTCTCCGCGTCTTCAGCACATTCAAATACTAAATTGTGCAACTGCGTTCGTAATTACTCTTGCCAGTAGAGATTGCTTTTTTTTTATCAAAGACAAAGAATAAGAGTTTACGTTTTCAGATAATAGATCTGTCATTAAAATTGGTCTGATATGATAAACACATTTATTATTTTACTAGCGGATACCCGGCGCGTTCTACTGCGCTAAATAAAGAAATAAAATACTTTTTTTATTTGTTCGAAAAAAAAAAAAAGGAAATTTTGTTTATTTATTGACTTTTTATCTTAATGCTAGCGGACATATTGAGTTTTTTCGGTAGGTGTGTAAACATAAAATTTTTTTTTTGGCGTTCCAACTCTAAACGCAACATAACAGGAATTTTGCGAAAAACAGGAATTTTCTATATTCAAACCAGCAATACTTAGCGATTGGCCATGAGCCTTGTTGATAGTTATCACAACAGCACAATTTAGGTGGATCTAAGTTGCGAATGAGCATCTATGGTGAACCAACTTTTAAAGTTAAGATGTGTGGTGACATTCCAGATGGTTCCAAAGAGTTAAAAAAACTCTATTGGATTGTTCATGCAATTTTTCGCAAAATTATTGTGGCTGTGCTGCTCGTTATTCGGCTTTTTTTTCAGTAAAATAAACACGTTGTTCGTTTTCTAAATGAACAGCAAGATGTTGAAAAGTTGGGTATCATTCGTGAATACTGAAACCAGGAATTTCATATTTTTTCAATTTCATTCGTGAATACCAGACCAGGAATCAATGTCAATATCAACGTTTCTTATTTTAATGGTGGTGGTGAATCCTCCATCTTCTGGCTTTCGTCGTCTGTATTTCGGATATCCATCCTCACCAGGAATTGTATCTCCGAATGTTTTCCAAATGCTTGGACAACGCTGTGTTGTCAGAAACGTAGCTTGTAAGCGGTTCTGGCGGGTCAACCAGCGTTGACAACTTGGCTTTTCCGGCTTTTTCAACCGGGTGATTCCTTTTGAAATTTCAGTGCATGGCAGTACAAACAAAGAGAGCTCATCGGCCCAATTACAACATTCGGATGATTACTGTAGTCGCAGTCTTTGTCATAATTGAATGCC
Organism: Atopsyche davidsoni; assembly: GCA_022113835.1. Taxonomy (NCBI): domain Eukaryota; kingdom Metazoa; phylum Arthropoda; class Insecta; order Trichoptera; family Hydrobiosidae; genus Atopsyche; species Atopsyche davidsoni. The sequence goes on along the minus strand of JAILWY010000012.1, from coordinate 1,287,567 downwards.
ACCGACTGAAAATCGATTCTTTGTATCGATTTAACCGCACGTATCTGATAACCTTTAAGCCTGTTTTCATGTTGTTGAGGAGTTTCAGCAGCTCTTGCTGTGGTAGCTCTGATTCGAACTTGTTCTAGACGTGCTTCGTGTTGTTCTGGTGTTTCTACAGCTCTTGACTGCCGCTCTTTCAACCTATTTGACTCTGTACGCACTTTTCGTTTTCCGGCAGTTTCGGCTGCTCTTTCGGCTCTTTTTCGTTTCGCATCAGCTGTATTTTTTCCAATTGCAGCTCTTTTCGGTGGCATTTTTTGATATATATATTTTTTTGATAACCAAAAATGATACCCGGCGTGTGCTACTACGCTAAATAAATAAATAAATATTTTTTAATTTTATCTTAATGCTAGCGGATAAACAATGTATTGAGTTTTTTCGGTAGGTGTGTAAACAAAGATTTTTTCATTAACTACGTGGCGATAGTTTTTTAACAGCAAGTCTTGTTCCGTTGCACAATTTAGGTGGATCTAAGTTGCGAATGAGCATCTATGGTGAACCAACTTTTAAAGTTAAGATGTGTGGTGACATTCCAGATGGTTCCAAAGAGTTAAAAATCTCTATTGGATAGTTGACTCTATTTTGGAACTTCATTATGCAGCAATGTTTTCGCAAAATTATTGTAGATGTGCTCCTCGTTCTTCGACATTTTTTTTCAGTAAAATAAACACGTTGACCGTTTTCTAAATGAACAGCAAGATTGGATTGAACAGTTGGATATTATTCGTGAATACTGAAACCAAGAATTCTCCAGACAGCTTCATTACTGCGACCCATCTGAAATTGAGTGATTTCATAGTTTCGATTTGAAAGCTCAAACACTGCCATATCACTGCCTTTGTTAAAATATTTGCATATGTCCTTGCATATGAATTTCACGGAGTTGCAGTGTTCCACATTGATATATGATTGAAATGTTTTTTACAGTATTGGACTGTATGGAACAATCCATATGTTATCAATGTCAATATCGACGTTTCTTAATTTAATGGTGGTGGTGTATTCTCCATCTTCTGGCTTTCGTAGACCAGTTTGAGTTTCATCGATCAAATCGCGTGGATATCTTTTCGTGCATTTGCCGTCTTTTATGCGAGGCGAATTCATATGCAACACTCCGCATGGGCCGTGATGTTCTTACAAACAACGTCAAAAAGTATCAGATCTTCACGTTGATGCGGGTGTTCAGCAGATATAAGATCGATGTCGATTTGAGTTGGAATAATTTTTTCAATAGACGAAACTTGTAATACGAATATTTTCATATAATAATTTTTTTCCCATATATAAACAGACAAACTCATTATGATAAAACACGTTGTGAATGACAGATAGTGATTTTGTTTTGAAAGTCCGTACGATCTGTCCGCGCGATCTTCACAATGTTCTTTTTTCAATTTTTTGCGAGGAACGATGTCCACTTTACAGATGTTGAAAATTTTTGTATGGAAAATATCAAAAATCGACCTAATTCTGTTCCGTAAGTTCGGCAGCCTGTAACGGCAAGTTCATTCTAATATTTACAAACATCAATATCAGTATTTCTCGATTGGTAGCCATGCAGGCAGCCAGCTTCAAGGCATTTTCGCGTATATGCAATACGCGAAAATGGCAGTTCCTTTTATGAATTGGAAACTTTTGTATGGGATTTTTCTTAATTGAATAAACCAAATTTGATAATCAATTTTTATAATTTTAGTGGTCTTGATTACTTTCGGTATTTTTGGCTTTCAAATAAACACGGTGTGGGGCTCGTCGGTCGTACGGTTTCAAAGCCTATAGCGGACTAACAAACATTTTTAGTGTTTTATATATATAGATAGATAGATTAATCGGTCATAAAAAAAAAACTTAGAGGGAACAGAAATATATCACGATATGCATCTAGCTCCTATATGTTATTATATCTGAAATCAATTAATTATTAAATTATCATTTTAAAAAATCAGTCTTCAGTACTATTTTTTAAAAGTATAATATAAGTCAACAAAAAACTGTGATTTTAAGCAGGAAAATGTTTCAATTTGAAATAAAAAAATATCGAAGAGAAGATTGAAAATATTCAGATATTACAGTAAAAGATTAGTATCAAATCAATGTCTATTGCGTTTTGTATGGTAAAACATATGTCGACCGACCTTCTACAAATACATTTAAAAAATGCTGAATTATGCAACTGTATCCACAATAACTGGCGGATTTTTCTTCCAAATGCAGAGAAGAAAAGGAAAAGTTCGTGACAACTGCGAGCCGGCCGGCATCCGCCGACAGTTCGAGTACTGCACAAATGGAGAGCGACAAGCTCGACCTGCAGACTAAATATTAGCAGCTGGCCGTCTGCAGAATCAACAAAATCTACAGCAACGTGCCTCAAGATATATTATAAATTGACACGGGGAGATTACCGACAACATCCGAGTAATGTTTTTAGGGGATCCAGGGTAACAGTGTACGGGGGCAGTTCGTTCATTCGAATGACAATTTCCACGGTTTGACATTTGTGATGGATAGTCATGGATCATTTTCCGTTGTCACTAATGACATCATCAATGATAATCGGATAATCACAATTGCCGGTCAATATTTAACGCACATTTTGTCAAGACAAATTCATCACGAAGTTGCATTCCCAATAATCAATACAAAAATGCTCAATTTTGGTATTATTTCTATTCAGCTAAAAAAAATTGATCGCATAAATGATATGCGTTTTTCAGAATTATTTGTTAATTCTGTAATGTAAAAATCACGAATAGTCGTCCCCGTTGTGCAGGCGCGGATGCTGCCGCCGCCTGTTCGTGCAAATCTGCACACCGCAAATTGATCAATTTACATTTAAAAGTGCTTCTCGCGATGGCCGCGTGTGCACCGAGGGTTCGCGGTTCGATAACGTGCGGCAACGTTTTGCTAACAAAATGGACGATGATCTTTTAAAATGGAAGCTTTAAACGTCAGCGAGGTTTCGGTTCTACCGTGTCTTCATAAAAAATCAGAAATCGTTTCGATATCCGAATGTACATTTATAACCGCACTAGAGTTTTTCCACGTACTAGGCTCCGAGGTCGTATATTTCTCCATCTTCCTGGACAACATGTCACGTGGTCTAGTAATCCTTTTGTCGGGTAACGCAGACCTAACCGACCGGCCGTTCCCTAGCGTTGGGTGTCCTTCGAGTGCAGTAATCGAATTAAACATTTCGTCAGACAACTGTGGTCTCATATTTATTTATTTAATAAGTCAAATATGAGCATGCGTTGACATATGCAATGCAGTGTAAACCATCTTAGAAAATGGCGACATCACAATTATTTCAGTTTGGTATTCTGTGGCGATGGGAATCGAACGGAGCTCTCGGCAGTCCTGACCACTCATCGTAGCATTATTTTTTACAATTATTGATTGCACTTTTTCTACACAAATTTGATCGACGCTTATTCACACGACGTAGTCCATACAAACGCATAAGCTATGGAAGAGCTGGGAACTTGAAAAATTAATCAAATAAAATAAATATAAAGAGTAAAGGCGCAATAGAAATAAATATTTTAAAACGAAAACGAAGTAGTCATTTTCGGCATGACAAGAGCCTTAATAAAACCCCGTACGGGTATTCTGCGTTTTCCATGTCCACAAACCGGACACGGGCGCAATCACTTCTGAGCCATTCCCCGCAGCCTGGCCGCCTCTTCCCTCGGGGCTACTCTCCTCGAGCAGTGTCTAAACTCGGATGTACTACATACTTAATGTAAAATATCATTATATTTTTCATTATAGTTCTTACGAGAATGACGTTTGGAATTAAAAAGAAGATGCCGTTTTCAAGGTCATTCAAGTATTTTTAGATTGGATGAGTTACATCCCACGAGATGTCATAAAAGCCGCTCACTGACATTACCGGTGCATGTAAAAAACAATGACAATGCTATGCAGAGATTCATAAGCACCGCCGGTAAAGACATTTATTACATCTAATTATCGGTTGAGTTAAAATAATACAAATGTATGAAAGAAAATATTCAAGCTAAATGCAAGATGAATACAAAAAAACAAAAACAATCAATTTTGTTCGTGAGAATATTACAGATAAAAATTAAATGTTGAACGGTTCGTACATTACTACTCACATATAATACTCGTTAATCACAGCCTGGAGTCTATTCCTGGTATATTGAATTGAAAACAAACACTAAAATAACACGAAGAAGCCTTAGATAATATTGTTATTTCGCGATTATGTTGTTTTAAACGCATACTGTATTAATATAACTTATTTCTTTGCACGCAAAGAGCTAGGATACTTTAACTATAGTTGTAATTACACCTACATAATTTCAATTACAATTATTTTTTACAATCTTTGTTCTTTGTTTTGACTAATTAACTATCAGTACCAAAAACACGATTTTCTTTTAAAAAAATAACTATTGTTTTAAATTAGTATTAAGTAATTAGATGTTAATAACGCAAAAATAATGCAAAATCACAAAATATTAGCGTACGAAAAATCAGCCATTTTAAAATTTCATGTCAAAACACTCGCAATCTACTGGACTAATGTAAACAATGCGAACTGTCAAGTGTTAGTGGATATATTTTTATGTTTTTACGAGATCATTCAAAGAAAATAGCATTTAAGGTTTCATTTGCTACATTGATAAACTTGAAATTAGCTATAGTAAGCCAGTTATGCAAGATTTTATAATGTAGCTCGGTTTACAAATCGTCGCGATCCCGTCTAGAAGTACAAAATTGAAGGTTGACATTCAATATGATCTAACCTAACTTAACACTACAATATCCCAAATAAAGTGCATAAAACAGAAACATTAAAGCAACATAATTCACAACTTACCCATTAGAATGTTTGGCATACTATATATTATATTCGGCGAGGTTTTGCAAATTATCTTGATGGAAGTCTGAAGTGAGAAATATTTTCAAGGTCTCGCAATAAACAATGACTCAAAACACTATTGAAGAACAGTCAACTGCAATCAAAGATAACACCGGATCACAAATAAAGCAAAAAGCCGACAACACTTAAATAAATCAATAAATGTTCAGACAATAACAATTTTTTGATTTAAATACGATGACAAATCTTTAGCAAACGACGTCACAGAATTTTGTTTTCAACATGGCCACTCAATACATTGCGCATGTATGGATGGGATTGACTTTACCGACGGGCAACAAACTCACACCACTATACGCTGCCATTATTTGGCAAAACCAAAAATCACATATGTTAATAAAATGGCTGAGTCGGAATGAAAATCAATTGAATTGCATGATAATTTTCATCAAGCAATATTTTAATAATAAATCAAATTATATTTAAATTAAAAATGATTGTATTTTTTTTAAAATTAGTTCAAACAAGAAAAAAGTTTAACGATTATTAAAACATGTTTCTAAATTCCTTGATTTTGATATAGGGAAATAATGCTAAAATAAGAAAGCCTAAGTTCATGCCAGAGAAATTGCTTATGATTATTTTAATATATTGTCTATGATTTTTGAAACGTCAAAAAAAAATATTTTGAAAGATAAGGGTTGGGGTGGAGCAGGTAGGTGTCGAAATAGATCTACAATAACATTGAAAAATATGAATCACACGGATGAGATATTAAATTTCAGCAAGGTATGTAGGATTTGCTGTATGGAGGGTACAATGATGTCTGTATTCAAAGTAAATATTCATAAGAAAATTATGTCTTGTGCATCTATTCAGGTAATTACTTCATATATTCATTTACATATCTATTGATTATGGAAAACTATTTTTTTTATTACTTTTAATAATTCATGTAGTTTAATCATGTACTATGTGCTATGCAGGTCTGGCAAAATGATGGTTTACCTGGGCAGATATGCAAAAAATGCATTGCAAAATTGCATATATCTTTTCAATTTAAAAAGCTGTGTGAGAGATCTGACATACGCTTACGCCAATGTAAAGAAAGTGGTAAATTCATTGAAAACAAAGTTTCTATGGATCAAAATAATCGGAATATTCACCGGGAACCAGTTCGAAGAGTTGAACATCAGTTGTCATTGCCACAGACACTTCCACCTGCCGTACACTCTTACAGCTATTCGGATTGCAATTCTTCAGCTCTAACAGACAATCGTCACTATGACTCAATACAAGCCATAAACATCAGCGGACATGACATGCTGGAGCCGCAACTAGTTTATAATGGAACTAATATTCTTACATCCATGACCAATGTAAACCTACAAGGACAACTTCAATTACCTGGAAATTATAACATTCAAACTCTTGGCAATGGGGCCTCTTTTCAGAATACATTCACAATTCAGGGGCAGAATCAGTCCGTTTCTTCTCAGATGCTAACTCTCGATTCACTCCCAGGTACCTAATAAATTGTAAACCATTTTACTTTTATTATCTAAACCAATATTCTCAGTGAAATAAAACATCACTCAATTACTTGTCTGAGTAAGTTATAAACATAAGTTTTAGTAATGGATATCATTTGTACAAAATTTTTAAATTAGGTTATTTGTTTTTATGTGCACACAACAATAGCAAATATAAATAAATATTTTTTATTATATATTAAATAAATTAACATTACTTTTAGTTATCGATTTTTAGGAGTATTTACTAAAATTTTGATCACAAGTTTCAATAGATTTTTGGTATAAATCTCCCTACCTTGTTCTCATCGCTTTTTGAAGAGAAAATATGCTCATGTTCAGCATTAATGAACACTTTACTTTCCATGTCTAAATAAGTTCTCAATTACAAAACTGTCACTCGGCATTATATCTTACTGGCATTAAGTACTTTGATATGTAATAATGTGTATAGGTAATATTTATTTATTCAGAATTATAGAAAATTAAAAATTATCTTATTTCTAGGACAGTCATACACACTTCCCCAAATTGATTTGACTACAGTACCCGAAGAAAAAAAAGAAGTGAAACTGATTCAGCCCAGCAACAGAAAAAGACTCGCTTCCAAATATAATAGTAAAAAGGAAAAGGTTGTTTTCGACCGTGAAGTGTTTCGGTGCCCCATATGCAATAAGATATTTGCAGCAAATGGAAAACTAACCAGACATATGAAGACCCACTCTGGGGAATTGCCATACAAATGCAAGGTAAACAAAAATTTTAAAACCGATCAAAGAAAGAGAAAATTTTGAATGGATAATGAATTTGACTTAAATTTTGCTTGTTTATTGTATATTTATATTCATATTTTTCAGGTTTGCCGGAAGGGTTTTTCCCACAGTGGCAACTACAAAGTCCACATGCGTATGCACACAGATGAGCGACCCTTTGCCTGTCGGATTTGTCACAAGGCCTGTCGACAGCAGCAAGACCTAGACAAGCACATGCGGACTCACACTGGAGAGCGGCCGCATGTTTGCTCTACCTGCCAACGAGCCTTCACCACATCAAGTAAGTGAACTGACAAGGACATGCTAGTACTAATTTAGGTAATTCTTATCAAATATGAAAATAAATATTTTTTCTAACAAATACCTTTATCAAATATCAAGAACAATGATATTTATGCATATGTAAAAGTTTAGTGTATCTAGATTACTTGCTTTCACTTTGAAATTGTAAAGTTATGGAGTTTTATATATATTACCTTACATGAATAAGCTTATATATTGAAATGCAGTTATTAAAGCAATTTTATAACAAACAGCAATTTTACAACCATAGTTTTTTTAGGCAACTTAACAGCGCATGAGAGAATACACTCAGGCGAAAAGCCATATGTTTGCTCAGTTTGCCAAAAGGCATTTTGTCAGTCCAATGAACTGACCAAGCACATGCGCACCCACACTGGTGAGAAAAGTCACATCTGCCCCGTCTGTGACAAGGGATTCAATGGGTCTTCTACCCTCATTGTGCATCTGAGGATTCATACTGGAGAGCGTCCTTATGTCTGCACAATCTGTCATAAAGGTTTGCTTGTTTGTAATTATTGTTATGACTTATTAATCATAAATGAAACTGGTCAAAAACATAATTATGCCACAAAATTTCACAAGTAGAATAAATCCAAAGCCTCTTAAAAAATACAATTATTGAAAATAATTAAATTTTTATTAAAAAAAATTTACAGGATTTACTCAATCGTCTTGTTTGGCAGTCCATACACGACGTCATACAGCAGCTCGTGCATTCAAATGTCCACGTTGTCCGAGAGCCTTTGCCACGGCTCTTGAAATGCAGTCCCATGTCAGAGGACATGCCCCAGCCACACTCCACTGTCCCGTCCCCAGCTGCAAGCGGCGCTTCTCTCGCCCTAACGATGTGCTCCGACACGCCAAAGTTCACCAGACACGAAAGTCATAGAGGCTAACTGTTCTAAATACTCATTACTTGTATTATTTCTTTTTAGCTGACAGGTGATTAATTAGGCACTATAGTATGAATGCTCATATAGTATAGTATTGATTGATTATGGAGAAAATATGCTAGTCACATGGATAAAGTTTACATATTAAAATATCTTGATCTTCATACTTTTTATAATATATAAATATTTTATTTCTGACTTAGTATTTATCCTAATTTTGAAAATTAGTGATAAATTATTACTCAATTTAAAAATGTGATAATTATATATGTTCTTTTTAAATTAAATAAAAATATTCATAGCAATAATTTGTATGTTATCTTTTTAGATATTATACATTACAAACAATATGTTTAAATGTATTTTTTTTAATATCCTGCAAACACATTTACATACTATCTTTTTATGACAATCCTTTTTCCTTCTCTTTAATATTTTAATTATCTTTCTTTGTAGAGGATTTCTGGTCTTTAAATTTTACTGTGGAAGGAATATAGTATACAGTTAATGATAAATCGCTTATATATCTGCCAAGATAAAAAATAGACATTTAAAACTAAAAACATGATGTGTCTATGAAAATTTTATTGACACCACAGACAATAATTTCATTGTGTTTATGAAACAAACTGTCAAAAATACTCTTGAAATCTATTGAGGATAAAAAATGAGCGAGTTAGTTTCTCAATTACAAGACGATTTCGATTTTTCAAAAATATGTAGAGTATGCTGTTCTTCTCGTGGGGTTATGGTTTCTATATTCAGAGTTCACATTTCCCGTAAAATAATGGCACTGGCCGCTGTACAGGTTGGAAAAAATATTTAACTAGCCTGTTTTGTAATCTTTTAATATTTATTATAGACTACAGTTTTATTTAGCCTGTGTTTTTTTTACAGATATGGGAGTCTGATGGTTTGCCCAGCCAAATCTGTAACGAGTGTATTATCAAACTGGATATATCGTTTCAATTTAAAAAGTTGTGTGAAAAGGCAGACCAGCGACTTCGACAACACAAAGCCTTATTAGAAAGCTCTAAAGTGAATGTGAGAAAAAGAATTCGTAAAGAAAAATTATACGAGATGACATCTGCCTGTACATCAAGTCTTTTAGAACACATTGAATGTACGCCGGATGTGAGTGGTCAAACCGTGACCCGAAACACTGATGGTATGTAAATATATTTTATTATAGTTTTTTCAATACGTCAATTGATGTAATATATTTGTAATTCTTTTCTTTATTATTAATTTTATTTGATAATGTACATTGTTTTTTTCATAGTTTCAGCATCTGAACTTCCCCACAGTGACAGTATCCTCACTGACCTCTCGCATGCAGTGCCGTTGTCCCTCAAGTCTCACTCAGAGCTTTTGGGTTACACATTTGAAGAGATAGACAGCTTGGAGGATATGAAGCCGGACACAAAAGGCTATCAGTGCAAGACTTGCTTTAAAGTGTTCGGCTCTTCAACAAAACTATCCCGCCATGTCTATGTACATTCTGGGCAGAAGCCATTCAAGTGTGATACATGTAAAAAGGCCTTTTCTCACAATAGTAATTTGAAGGTATTCTTTAATGTATTTAACTATGTTCTAGTGCATTATATATTTATGTAAGGTCACATCTATTTTCCTGGGTTTTTCAATTATATGTTAAAATTGTTTTTAACCTGTTAACCGAGCGGGACGTATAAATACATCGAACGTAAACAATATCGGGTACGGGTAGGACATATGAATACGTCCTTGAAATATATGTTGCGCCCTGAAAAGAAATATGCTTAGATGAATCTCTTTTATTACGGAAAGGGAATTTATCTTGGAAACAATAAATATCTATAAAAAGAGGTAGATTTGGTATGAAGTTGTTTATTTTGAGTGAAAGCCAATCTGGATACGTACAAAATAGAGTCGATCGACACGTCCAAGTGAAAGGTTACGCGCCCGTTGTATGTTGCGTAGTTAAAAAGGGACTCCCTGGTTAACAGGTTAAACGTTGAATATTGTTCCCTGAAGTAATATATATAATTCATTAACTATCATGTCACACAACACAATGAATCAATAAGACATGTCAATCTTTGAAATACTCTATTGAAATTGGATAAATTAAGAAATAAAGTTTCCATAAAATGTTTTTATTACGAATTGATAAGTTGCAGAACTGAAGTACTTGATACTATGATTTTTCTTCTTTGTTTATAGGCCCATATGAAGCTTCACAGTGATGAGCGACCGTTTGTGTGTCACTTGTGTCGCAAGGGATGCAAGCGAGCTAAAGATTTAGAGATGCACATGCGGACCCATACTGGAGAAAAGCCCCATGCCTGCAATACATGCGGCCGAGCCTTCTCTTCCTCTAGTAATTATTTTTTTAAATATTATTTAGTTATTATTAACTTAACAATTAATTTATATTATAAATAACAACTTCATCAGTGTTCAATTATTTGTATTTTTATTTTTTAGAGTTAAGTATTCATATTATTTAATTTAAAAAATTAGCGCAAATTTGCCTCTATATTTATTGAAAAATTTACAAAAAAATATTACAAGTAAAGCTTATATAATTTATTGTAATAAACATTGTAACAAGGCTTTGTCTATAGTTTGTCTCAAACTCTACTTTCTTATTGGTAATGAATTCTCAGGAAAAGAATCTGACTAATAAGAACATTTTCTCTTCATCATCTTAGTGCTATGTTAACAGTTTGATTTTTAGCAGAACGGAATGAGTGTTAACATAATGTTTCAGTGACATGTTTACTAACAAATTCAGTGTTTTGGGTATTGGTATTTGCGCGCCCTGCCCAAAATGAATATATTAGTTTTTATATTAATAGCTCAGAAGCAGGATTGTTATCAATGGGGATTACTGTAGAAATACATCCTCTTTATATTATTATAATAATTTATTGCTATATGAAATTAGTCTAATTAAATATATCCCTACTGGTGTTGTAAACTAAGTGTTAAATTTGTTGACGTGTGTAGATAGGCCAATTAGCTCATGGGTTATCGCCCTACACATTTTGCAATGTCGTTTGGTATATATTAAGTTTACTTACCTTAAAAATAAAATATTTATTTCAGGTAATTTGATAGCTCATCAGAGAACTCACACAGGAGAGAAGCCATATGTGTGTTCCGTGTGCCAAAAAGCTTTTTGCCAATCTAATGAACTGTCAAAACATAAAAAGATACATGTGAAAGAGAAGCATGTCTGCGAGATCTGTAATAAGGCTTTCACCGGCTCCTCTGCTCTCATTGTTCATGTGATGAATCACAACGAAGAGAGATCCAACGTCTGCAACGTGTGCTATAAGAGTGAGTTTATTTTTATACATATCTTACAAGTCAAATATATATTTAATATTTTTGACAGAAAAATACTTGGACTGGTTCTGGCACCGACCTCCTCTGAGGTGGTACTTGGAGAATAAGAAAAAATAAAATTTATCTTGAGCATGCTGAGATTTGAAATTCTCGAGATGTTTAAGTCTGTATTATCATCTATCACTATGAAATTCATTTTAATAAAAGTTACTAATATGGTAAATATTTCTTCACACTTGTTGGCAAATATGCTAACGAAATAAAATAATAGTTCGTAGTATTCAATCTCTCGAGTCAAATACAGTTAGCTATGCTATGGCTGGCCTCACTTGTTTTTTTTTTTAGGCCTCACTTGTATTGGAGTGAGTCTTATGTTTAAATGTATATATTTACGATGCTACAATCCGGAATGGACCCTGCTGTCCACTGAAGATTGCCATCAGCCTACTCTGTCCTTCCACTTAACTGTATACTTAGGGTTGTTGAAATTCTCTTTCGCGCACTTCAGTTTAACTCCTTAGATTCTCTGATGAAATGTTGTGGCCATTTGTCTCAGCTATTCAAGTGTACTAATTTATATAATTTTACTGTGGAAATAAGACTTGATGTTTGAAATTGCACTTTTTGTTTATTCAATATCTACACTTTATCACTTAAAATAAAATAACATACTCACATTCCTGGAATTTTTCTTACAGATTTTACTTCCTCATCTTCATTAGCGATTCATATGGAGAAACATGAACTGGGTCAAATGGATTTCTAAAGAATAAATTCTGTCTAAGAGTCTATTAAAAGTAATATTGTAAATATTTAGCTAATCTTCATAAATAACATCTTTTTAACAACAAAGACTTGTAATTGAGACAAATCTGTAATGAAATTTTTATGAATAGACTAAGAGATTTTAGAATTTAAGAATACTGTGATTTATAAATTAGTGGGAACGGTACAAGCTTCCAAGAATGTTGACATAACATCTCCAATATTAATCTCTATATAATAACTTTGAACATAGGATGGATTTTTAAAAATTAAATGCCGGTGTATTTTATAACGGTAAGAACAAAATTATTTTCCAGGTAAATGATGTTAATCTATAAGTACATAATATTGTTAATTTTTGATACTATGAAATTAAGTAAAAAAAAAAAAGCCTAATCTCCACATATCCTCCTCATAGTAAAGATTGCTGACGCCTTTATTTTAATAAAATAGCATAGTATTTTTTTAACATAAATATGCACTGTTTATATTTACATTGATGTAATGATTGTTGATGCCAATAAAATATTTTTGTACAAATGTGTGGTTTCGGTTGCGGAAAATGCTGCATGCCGCGGGGTAACGAGAATGAAGGACCAACAGCAAACTCGTAATACTATCGTTTATTTAGACAAATGTGTAATACAAGTTACATCACATTCATTAGCCATTCTCAAAAGTTGAGGAAATCAACACCAGACATTTCAACTTATAAGATGGTTCCCGGTGTCGTGTATTACTCCAGAGAAGGGATATTACATAAATATTATTTCGCAACATTACTATTAAATCTGGATGTTAAAAAATTGCAATCTACTTCAATTAAATGCATTTTATTCAAATTAAACAATAATCTATTAAGAAGAAAAGAAATCACCCCATTTATTAAAGAAATATAATCGTTTGGCGTGATTTAACGAGAAACACATCAAACCTTCCATAGAATTGAATGAATTTGAGTTAGTTTATGTACAAATGAGTAATCAAGACGACTCACGTCATATGATAATCCTAAATTATGATTTATCAAAGAGACTGAAATTACTTTATGAAAAATACACATGGAGCTATAAATAAAAGCCCACTAAGGATATAGTTCAAATGATATCATCCTGTACACCGTTATACAAAAATAAATTTAGCAAAAAGTGTAACATTCATTATGCTGTTTGTTTACAAATGCGGATGAAGAGAGTATTATTCCTGGTGGGTGACGGCGGGATGGGAGGATACAAAGGACCAATAAACAATGATTAATAATGTTAAATAACTTCTTGATTAATTTGTATCATATGATTAAATAGAGTACAATACAATATATTAACAAATTAAATGAGCTCTAAAAATGATTGAATTGTCTAATTCTTTAAAACACGGAGATATTTTCAATGCAGGTAAAATAATTGCAGTCAATCATTGTGAGCCGTTTGCGTTCACTTTTGTCATGATACTTTCTGAGATAAATATTGCATATTCGGTGTAAAGTTCACTGATCGATAACACGATCTTGCTGCGGATGTCTCGACCGAGTTCAGCGCCCTCATGTACTTCCTGCCCAAGGATTCAAGTCTACTTGTCTGCGAATAATGTTGAAAGTAAATAATAAACATCAGTCTCTAGAGTCATCAGTCGGGCAATACTTGACATGCGAGCCTCGCGAGATGCGCATGCCGGTTCAGGAGCTTCCGGCCAATCTACCGCCGCACACAGCAAACTGCTTCATCAATCTTTGGAAATTACCGAATACTTCAATCAAACAGAGTAGACATAAATTCACATCTATGAATTAACACGAGGATGAGTTCGGATTGTTCGGAAACTTTCTGGCTTAAGGGAACTGCATTTAAACTTGAAGCTTTTAACAATAGACTGGAATGTTAACCTCTTAATTAACAAGACCGAAGTGTGTCAGATTGGAGCCTTGAATTTTGTGGATGTCCGAGATGCTTGAGAGTTCTTCTAAAGCACAATATGAAGAATAACTTTATTGGTTGGCCAGGTTCATTATTACGTTGCATGAATATAACAGACCATTGCAAGCACGAGTGTCGGCGATAACTTAAAAACTAAGGAAACATGTCAGTCTGTATTTAAATATTATTCATAAACTCCAAAGTAGAAAAAATATGGGATTTTGTAAGAACATGCTTTATAACTGAAAATTTTATTTCATATAACTTAAATAGTATGTAAATGTATTGAATAGTAAGGTTTATCTAGTATGTATAAGGTAAGATTTCAAATGAGATTCCAACCGAGATTCCATTAGAGAAGAAGGTGAGTTCCTGAGGAGCGTCAGCCTCAGCATTCTGGAAAAAGCCCATTTAGTTACTTATTATCTTCAGTCGCTACTTGCACCTCCGCCTGGTCCTGGTCCTGTTCGTTGACTAACGAGCGAGGCCGGCCAGTGGAGTGCTTGACTCGCGAGATCGGGGATTTGCATGCTCAGCAGAAGGGGAAACGCATTCTTACAAATACTTTATATTTTTTTCTAATATTACACACCCACTACGAAAGGAATTTCTGCCACATTTGGCTACTAGGGATTATTTTTTGTTTGACAGAAACTAAGGATTTAAGTGTGATGATCTATTTGTATAAATAATAAATATTGTGTGGTTCTTTGGCTTGACATTATCAACGTAAATGGAATAAATAATACAATTGAATAGATTATACTAAATATAGACACAGAAAGTTCCTCACTTAATATTAGGATAACATATACATTATCCATTCACTATGGAATATTATATTCATACAGTTCTGACTTCTCGTGTTTCAATCAGAAAATGATGACCATTAGACATAAAATAGGATTTTAAAATTATTCTTCTATTGCATATTTAGAAGTTAATTAAGCGTTGACGAAAAACTGAGAGCTCACCGATGTAGCCGACTGCAGTGAACTTCCGAGTTCGGCCAAACGTCTTGGGAGTCGGCAGACTGAAGTGACGACAAGTGATGTTACCAACCGCAGAGGAAATGAGGACTTTGAAAGTGAATCCCAAATATACCATAAACACCTGATAATAGCCAAGCACAGAGCGGATGTACCTAAGCAACGTATGTGTAGAGCTTGCGGTCATCAGGTGTCCGCGCCAGGTATTCTCGCTCGATTAGACCTTCGATTCTCTTCTTGATGATGACCGGCGATGGCAGGAAGCGACTCTTCAATTGCTCGGTTACTTCCGCTACCAGGACATTGTGCTGCAAGTCAAGCGATCATTAATTATTGGACAAACTGAATATAGGGATATTTATCTTAAATGTCATTTATAATATGGATAACACTAAGTACTGAGCCAGTTTTGAAGACAAAATCAACAGCTGCAATATAAAAAATCATAATTAAAATCTAATTATTAGCACAATGAAGTAAGTTTACCGGCATCTTCTTGCGAGCCTTCATGATGCGTACGATAGCCGCTTCTATTTCATGCTTGCGATCCTCGTCCACTTTGCTGCGTGTCTCACGTCGCTCCGGCTCCGATTCTCCCTTCGCTGCCACTGTTTGAATCTTAACCCTGAAAAACAAATTACATTATCAGCAATTTGCACCTTAATAAGATGATTAACAGGTAAAGTAGGTGCAGAAGACTAGGTTTGCTGAAGATAAACTAAATAATAAGCGAGTTCACTTCATTAGAGATATTAGGAATCAAGAACCTGTGAAGCTTGGAGGTGAAGGCATCGTTGACAATGAAGACATGCGTAGGCTCTATCTCCTTGGTCTTGGGCTGCTTAAGTAGCACACGCTGGGCAGGTTTGCCTAGCGCCAGAGACTGCAGAGCCCTTACTAATTCTTTTTCAGGAATATCTGTTTCACTCTGTATTTCCTGTGAATTTAACAACCTATAAGTTAGCATATGCAAGTGTGTTTTGTAGGCATCAAGTGAACATCATTTAATAAATAGGCAAATAGTGAAATACTGAGCAAGATGTATGACATGTAGACATATTACCTCGTACGTGAGTCTCTCTCTGTTGTTGAAAAGCAGAAGCACACACATCTGGAAGGTAGAGACCTGAATGATGTGCTTGCGGTGTGGAATAGCTGCGCCAGCAGAGGAGCCGGCCACCACTCCCGCTACTGAACCCCCGCCAGCCCCACCGCCAATGGCCCCACGGAATACGGCATTAAGGTCGGCGTTGCCCAACTGCGGCTGCAAGGATAGCTGTCGCCCCGAGTGCTTATTGAGGTAGAATCTAGAATGTAAATAATTTCATGCTATTACCCATCTATGTATAATTAAAAATAATGAACGTCCAAGATCCTTTTTTAATATAATATAAATACTATTTCAAAATCATTTATGTTTCTGTAAAAAAATTATGTAAGAAAATAATCTCTAAAAAAGAACATAAAAATCATTCTGGACGCATGCATGGATATGCAATATGGAATAATTAAAAAAAATTGCATTTTTGGAACACTTTGTTTTTCAATTGATCCATTTTGGAGAAAACAACAATATTTTCAAACTTTTTAAAAGAAAATGAGCTACTAGCAAATTTAATGTTAATCCGGTGGTTAAAAAAATACAAAAAAAAAACAATTGTAAAATATATTGTTGGTAAATTGTTATAAAAATATTTTATTTAGTGACAATACGGAAGGTCTGGTCTGTCTGTGGAAGGAAGTCCATCGTAAGCAGGCTGGTGATCAATTTGGATCCACACTTCATTGTCTGCCTTTAAAAGCTGCGCAGCATCCCCTGTTCGGATGATATTGTGAACACAATAAGAGGCAGCTGCAGTAATTGAGTAGGTTAGAAGAGACTTACCTGCGGAATGCATCAAAAGCGTTCCGGGGAGCTGTGGGTATGGTGCAGTTGGGAGTTGCAGATTGTGTTGGCCAGAAGCCCGTGGTTAGTACTCGTACTGATAAATCTACACCGTGAAGGCTCGTCTGGGTATTAACAGAACATTATATTATTAATAACGCATACTTGATAACGTAGACACAGTCATGGATATGCAATTTGTACTCACCCCTGAAGTAGCAATATGCTCTTTAAATTCTTCCATTATTGTATTAGAAACAGTCATATCCTTGAACATTCCTTCCAATTTTGACGTAAATTGACAACCACATTCAGTCTATAAAAAAAAACCACAAAAACTGATAGTATGGAATATTAATATTTCCCTAGCATTATAAGATGTCTACAAAATTCTTTCTCATTTTCGTAATGAATAATATCACATGAAGTAGATATTTGGATGGATGGATATTCACTATAATGGTGATACATAAATGGTATTCTGCACTTACTGAATAAAAACAAGAAAGGATTTTGCAGACAAGCAGGAGAGGGGAATAGGAGATGCTGCGTCAAGAGAGGGAGGTAGACGACTGCAAGCTTGACTTTATTTCATTAAATGATACGCTCGTCAACTAAATAGCAAATAATGATATTAAATCAATGTTTTTTAGACAAAATATTTTAGAGTGAAGTATCAACGATAATGCGAGGCATATGCAATCAAACTGAAATTATTAGCTAAATGATAAAACATTTGAACATGCTTAATACGACATTTTTAAAATTCGGCAATAGAAAATGCTGGTTTTATTTAATTGGTCTGATAATTGATTATATAAGCCTCATCTGTGATAAAGTAAAGAAAAGATGCATACCTTTAACTTGGAGATCATGTTTTTTTCACTATCATCACTGACTGACTTGTTCAACAGCAGTCTCTTGGCAAGATGCTGTTTGTAATATCGCTCAAACACATCTTTTTCTTGGAGAAAACGGAACAGCACCATCGTCTTGTCCAGTACAGCTTCTATCTCTTGCTCACTCATCTGAATTCAAATATTAGTGTAATCCTTCACATGAAAATCAAAATAATAAATAAAATATATAAGTAGTAGTAAAAGACATACCCCTTTTACTCCTTTCTTTAATTTATCATCGATAAATAATGAAAGATATTCTGGGGACTTGGGATTCAAATTTAGGAAGTACACAAAGTCCGAGGCTATCATATGCTTGAACATCTTATCATTATTAAAGGATTTGTGGAGAAAGTCATCGAATCTATCTTTCAAGTCCAGCAGGTTCTGAAACAATAAAAAAAAAAAATAATTAAATAAAGTTAATACTGGTTAATAATAATCAAGCTGAGACATGTGCAAGTTAGTTCGGTGAAGAGTGTGTACCTGCACATAGGTGATGGCATTGGTGGCATCCTGGTGGTCTTGAACGAGGGCGCGGCCGCGCTCCCGCAGGTGTGCGCTTACGGCCTCGCTCACAGCGCGCAGACCCTCCGTCACCCGCCCAAACAGCCCATACATACAGCACAGCTCTGTAGTCTTAGTGTTGCGCAGCATGTGTACTACCCCACTATTTTCCATCTGAAAATATTTAATATGTGAGATACTTAATTAATATAAGGCATACCTTCAAGTTTGATGAATCAAATTTGAGGTAGTGGACGCTAACCTGACCGAAAACTTATCGATACAAACTTACTCCATAATCAAAATATGACAGTCCTCAGCCAGCAGCACGGATAACCTGCGATAATTCAATGATCAACATCCAAGTGGTGCACACGGACCATTAGAAAATGAGAAAATAAAAAATGCAGCATAACAAATTATAAAACAACTCTTATGTCATTTATCTACTTCTGGATGACAATGGGCATTCTTCATCAGACAGTATTGATCCCTGTAAAGGACACAGCTTCCACGGGCGACGTAGGTTTACTGGCACATGTGTAATAAACTAGTTCTCTGTAACTCACTTCGACTATTGTCTTCATGTGATTTTTAATGAGTTCTTGTTCGAGAACTGCCACAACCCTCGGCTTGGTGGTCTCGTCCAGGTAGTGATGGGCGCGCTCTCCCTCCTCAGCTATTCGTGCCTCCACTCGCGCTATATACACGGCTGCACTATTTTCTGCAAGGAACTTCTGGGACTCCATCTGAAACACCAAAAGAAAGCCCAACAAATTTACAACATAATTATTAAAACAAAATCACAAAAACATCTAAATAATTAAATTTTAATTTTAAAACAGGCTAACAATTATATATATATAAAACAAGTCTTAAAGTTGATATGTCCATTGGTATCCACATTTTTTTATTTATAAATAAAGAATGATTTTGTTACTCAGCGGCAGTCATAACTTTTGGATAAAACCTTGTAATGCAAATATAATAGTGTACCCTGTAGAATTCAGCAGACTGGTGAAGGAAGGGCTTCTCGAAGTCCTCTTCATAGACCTGACGGGAATTGATACCGAGCAGCAGGAGCATCTGACATGCTGCACGCACGGCTAGCCGGTCTGCCACCTCTCCTCGTCGCTCTCGGCTCACCTGCTCCAGCAGTGTCTGTCGTAGGTGGTCCCGAATACAGCCATAGCGCACAACCTAGAATGTGCAACAAACATTATCGAAACATGCTTCTTTACTTCAGTCATTTCTCAGTTCCCAATCTTGGGATAAATGGATATACGTAAAGTTCATTTTCTTATAAGGCTTGTAATATATTATTCGTATAGTTTTGATAATGGTTACAATTGAGAATTTTATATGAGAGTGACTAATGATTGGTTTAAATTGATATTATCAGTGTATTTTAAGCCTGATTTGTACAGAAGGTGCAAATCTCGTTGAATTTAAGGTTATGACTGTTTTATACAGATACCTTTTTGATCTAAATTTTAAGAATAAAACTTAAAATAACAAAATGTCCCACTTGACTTGAAACATCAAATATTACTCTAGGATTTTAATATTTTACTTTCTTTTTTGCCTAGTACACAGAAATTATTAGAAGTGTGTAGAAAAAGATAAGTAAAAGAAAAAAAAATTATGGGCGCATACTCTATATTGGTGGTCATGGATACTTTGATATTCTTTGATTGGTTTCTTTTATTGGCGATTTATATTCAATAAATTTACATCTAATTAAATTTACCAAACTGTATTATAATTTTACTGTTCTGTTACACAGTTATTGTGATAATTTATATCTGTGATTAGGTTCTTATTTAATTATTTATTGATAACGCAATAAGAAAAACATATTTGTAGATTTTATTATTATTTAAACAAAAGATTATTTCGAAGATAGAAACTCAAAATTATAAATGCAAATGTTTCACAGTTGTTATTGAATAAAATATGCAGAGTGGACATTAATTCAATATGAATAAATAAAACTACTTACTACAGAATTAATAATAAAATTTCTCAACTTTAATACATCAAAGACCAAGGTCTTATGTCTATTTTATATTCCGATAATTTTTATTATTTACTATGCAAGTTATCAATAAGAAAATTATAGTACTTCTGTGATACAGTTTAATTTTACTCAAATTTTGTCTCAGATAAACCCAAAACATAATTATTTGTTGTAACTGTATGATAATTACAGTTCCTTGCTTTTATTGTCAGAAACATTCAACTAACTTTTGCTGTCTTTTATCAAGACATCACTTATTTAATCAATTATTTAAACAACAAAGAAATGAGCATGAAATGCATTTCTGCACATGTAAAACAGCAAATGTGATGGACAGAGTATTTCATGTTAGTTTCACTCAAAAATTACTAAATTGAATACCTGATCTCTAAAGATGATTAGTCCAAGATTGTAAACATTGTCCACTTCATTCTGCTGCACATAGACTCTATCCATATACATGAGAATGTCCCGAATCATCACCATACTAGTCTGGTGGTCCGTCCACGCAGCATTGAGAGTTTGCAAAAAGTTGTTGTGGAGGGAGCGCAGCACATCTTCCCGCACTTTAAACTCCAGATGTTGCGTGACCACCTCCTTCAGGCCAGTGTAGAGTCTCTCTCCATGCTTGTGGAGGACCATGGTATAGGCATTGCGATATAATTCTTCAAATGACAATCCTGAGTTATTTTTTTTCTGTATTTCTTGAATTGCGTTTTTGAGTAGTGTCCATATACTCTCCACATACTTCTCATCCATAGTCATCTGAAGAATAAATTAAAAGAATAAATTATATCACTTTTTGTATGGAATGTTATTAATTCTACTGATAGTGGTTGCTAATGCACAATTCACTTCAAAAGAGTACTTTTAATATTCAAATGTTAGAAGTCATGTGAATATATATTTATTTACTTGAGTGACACATTAAATATTGATTGAGTCTTAAATGAGGTTATTATCACGAAGTTTCAACAAAATATACCAGATGTCATTGTTTTGTGAATATTAATTGAAAAAAAAACCTTTTCATGAATGTATAATAATAAGTTACCCCTTTTGACACTTACCAAAAATCCTACATAAGAATTTTTCAAAATTAGTAATAAAAAGTAATTAATTTAGAACATGAAATATTTGAAAACTATTATAGAATAAAAAAGAAGGTTAACACGGTTAAATTGAATATATAAATACTAATAAACAGAAAACATGTAAACGTGAATCTAAAAGATGAATATGATCTGAAATTATACGACACAAAAAGAATTTCATGGAAAACCAAATCACTTGAACTATCAAATTGAAGTGAAGGCAGCATTTTTAAAAACGGAACATACGTCTTTTACTTCTATTTTTTTTAACAAACATTAAAAATGTCACAAAAACAATTTATATTTTTGTTTTTGTGATTATTGCATTTGATACAATTATTTGCTACTGAATCTACATAAACATGTCTGTTTACATTTCCACGGTGGAGTTAATATTTATTCTCATTGCTTACACTATGGCGATTCTTCACAGCCAAGAAATTTATTCAAAGGTAACCGTGTGTATGCACATTTACTAATAAGAAGTAATTCATAAAAAGGTTTCTAATTTAAAAAAAAAAAATTAATTAAAGAGATGAGATAGCCATTATTAAAATGTGCAACAGCCAAACTGATCACAAATTGTAAGTAATATTTTAGTAAAATAGATATAGGACCATTAGAATTGCGATATTATTTGCACGGTTGGTTTCTTTCAAGCAGTACAAATGGACTCTGTTTAAAAATGAAATGACCATTAATCAAGGTCAGTAACATTTTACAGAGAAGTAACTAACCTCATTGACAGGTGAACAACTTTCCAAACAAATACAATATCTTACCGGGAAAGCCCGAATCCTCATTTTGCCTTCTTTTTTGGGTATTGCACTTTTCATCATTGCTAGTTCTACAGTGCCCTCGCCTTATACAGAACTTATCTTACATAGGCACTGAAATATCCGACTCTAGTTTAATTCATTGTCATCTTCGACATCTCCTATTCTAATAGTTGACACCTGAAATATTTAAATATGATTATAAGGTTGATTTAAAAACAAAAATTAAGAATGAATGTAATTTTTATAGTATCTATCTAGCAAAATTAGTGACAATTGTGTCAAAAACAGACTTTTCCTTAGACGGGACGTCATTGTTGGGATGTCAAATTAAGGTCAAAAAACCAGCTAGAGGGTCAAAATGAATATAAATTTACAAGGAATAATATATACATCAAATGAAACGCACCGATTTTCCAACGAAACTGAAATACTTGCGAGATAAAAGCAATCACTTATATTACATACTTTATGTTGTTTCTTGTTCAAGACATTCCATAGACAAAAGACTATAGAAGAGTGAAAGAGAGAGATAATATCAGCCTTCCCTGTCGTATTCATAAGAATCTGATAAACTAATCACGATAAAACTTTTAAACATTAATTCGACTGCGTTCCTTTTCCTTTATTTTTTAAATTTAAATTTAATTTATGATAATTTTGTTTTGAATAATTTTAAAGGTTTTATTTTTAATTCGTAAATTTTAAAAAGTAGCAACACAGTTATGATGCATCTCTCTTTTTCACACGAATGTTGTTTTTTTTCTCTTTTAGAGTTTACATTGCCCACTAAAAAAAAGTTTAATACAGAACTAAATTGTTATCGTTAAAATAACAAAAATACTATTATTGGCGTGTAAAAGTTTTCAAATAATTATTCGTTCATTTTGTGATGGCATGTTTAAATATTGATTTAAATAAACTATGACAAAACCTTTTTATTTTGTATTTACCTGTTTGGATATTCATGATTCATTGCATTTTTGTTGTATCAAAGCTTGTTTTAGGTTTTATAAAATATGAATGGTATTTTATTACACTAAAAAAAATAATTAAAAATGTAATCACTTTTATAAATAAGTGTCTATGGTACATATTTTGTGGAACGCCTGTATTCTAGCAATATGATGTACATTTTTTTGACTAGGAGTTTGCGGTACTTTTAAAAAGTTCCTTTGTTCATATTTGTCTAGATATATTTTTATTTCCATGATCTCTTTACGAAAAATAAAATAAATAATTACGCATTTAATCGAGTATTTGATGTAAATCAACCATCGCATTATTATTAAACCCAAAATATGTTATTTCATTTCTTGAATTTTGACATTCAAGATGCCTATTGTGTGCGTTTTGCAATATCGTTATATTTATTATAAAATGATTAATAATAAATCTATATTAAGTCTTGTCAAAGCGCAACACGTTTTATATTTATAGTTTTATAATATTTATCTATACTCAAACTCAATAATTAAAACAAATAAACCCTTACATGCTACCGATTAGCCACAACTTGCAAGCCCCACAACCTGCGCCAGGAGCAGGGGACAGCCATACAGCCCCAACAACTATTGTAAATTAACATAAAATAAAATAAAGAATCTTTGATTTTTAATTTTTTTTATTACAATAGTTATAATTTTTTACTTTTAAATAAATAGAATACATTATTATATACAAGCATTTATACATAAAAAAAATCACCAAATGATGGAACAATGAAAGAAAATTGTCCCTCCCCTCCAATACGCAATATCGGCAGCAGCGTATCTGTCATGCGAAGAAGCTCTTCAGCCAGACTAGCAGCAGCAAGAGCAGCAGCACCAGCAGCGCGGCGGCTCTGGCGTCGGGGGGCTGCGTGGGGGCCGCCTCACTCTCCATCGGCTGGCAGTGCTCCAGGAGCCCGTACTGAAAAATAACACCACGAAGGAATGCAGTGGCTCCTGACGTGAGCCGTATAAAAACATATTTTACTCAATTCAGTATCATTTAAAATTATTAACACTGTATTAACTTCTAGGCGGCGATAAATATTTTTTCAGTGTTTTTTACCGTTTGATATGCGGTACCGCTTTTTTTCAGAAATTAAAAAATGCAATTTCTATTACTTTATTTAAACGATATCCGGAATACTCTTCACAATGAACCCTGAAATGTTACCCGAGTCATCTTTTTACGAGTTTTGTAACACAATCTATAATTATAATATCCATTTTGTGTATGTTTGTTTCATTGTTTTCATTTTTTTGTTCTCTATAGAATATCTTTAAAGATACAACGCTGATTTTTTGCTTGTAAGTTCAGTAAGTTTTTCCGTAGTTATGTGCCGAATTCAAGACGATAGGAAAATATTTTAATTCATAAACTAATTCAATAAAACTATAAAATATGCTTTAGCAAGTTTCAATATGTACGAATTATAGGATTCTGTTCACCGGGAGAATTTCAAATTTAGAATTTTTCAAATAAAGAACAGTGATGCGTTGTTTGTGACACGAAATGTGACACAAATGTCAAGCAATGAATTGGAAGGAAAACGTGAGCAGCGTCTTCTTAATTCGAGTACGTGCATCGACCATAAGACAAAAAGAAACTGATGCACAGCGAACGCTGCGTTTGTCTGCAATGATAGTGCGTGTATCCACATCGAGACAAACAGAAGAAACAATAAGATAACTCACCCAAGAGCGTTTGATTGTGTGCAGTAATATTTTGTCCCAGAAAATATTACTGCACACAATTGTGGACTAATGAATGTACCTGTTGATTCTGCAATGCTTTACATTTTCAAGCAGAAAAACCATCAGATGGAAAGTTCAACGATTGCTGTCACAAAGGTAAAGTGAAACTACCAGCAAGGCCTATTTTCCCAGTATATTTAAAAGATATTATGTCAAATCCAGAAAATATTTATAATGGAAATTTCAAAAGAAAAATAAGACCATACAATAACAGTATATCTTTTGCATCAATGGGAGCTAAATTATCAGGTTCAGTGGCAGGATCAGGGCCATTCTGCTTCAAAGTTCAAGGCCAAATATATCACAGAACTTCGCACCTTCATTCAACTGATGGTGCAAAATGAAAGCAAATATTCATGTAATTGTCAGCCAAACATATGTCCAAGCACTATTGCATCGTTCATCGAATACGCCATTCTGTGACGGGCAACATTTCTAGTTGAGATATATTAGACAAATTTTAATTGCGACTATATAGAGGTGTGGGGGTAAAACTGAAAGGGGTCAGCCGCGAGTCTCACAGAGCAGGGGTTTTCAAGTTATTTAGAGCGGTCTCGGGTTCCTCGACCGATACGCACCCATCCTCCGTGCTCGACCAGCCAGGGCAGGAGGGGGCCCCGCATCACGGCGGCCGCGGCGTCCAGCAGGCCCGCCAGGTCGGGGCTGCCTCTCGCGTCGCTGGCCAGCGCCCCGCACACCGCCATCAGCGACACCACCTGCGGACCACGCGACGGCTCCATCAGCTGGGGCAGGACCAGGCGACCAGGCCCGACACCCAGGATGCGCTCAACACGGCTATCGAGTAATGCTGAAGATCGACTAGGCGCGGGCTCAAAATTTTACATTTTAATATAAAATAGCTAAAATAAAGTTATACTTTTATCGATATGTCCGTTGGGGCAATGATTAAAGTAATTTACGAAGTAAAATTATTTATTCAACAAAAATTTTATTCATCAGTCAAATTACTAAGTTTGAATATGTCGCGCGAGTTTCATCATTAAAAAATTGTAATGTAATTGAAGAAACTCATGTACGCTACCACTTACATTATTATAAAGAATCTCGAAATTTTTTTAAATTTTTTTTATCTTCAATAAAGTACGACCGACCGTGGATCAAATACAGTAATACCACGCTTTACGCGACCCCGTTATGTGCTGTTTCACTATAACGCGAATTTTAAATTTTGCGTTAAAATGCCTCAATTTAAGAATGTGTATGAACATAATGTAGTCATTGACTTCTCTTAACAATTAAAAACAGCGTTGGGTGTTATGAACGTATTTTACAAGATCGTAAAAGAAACGCTACCCAAAAGACAATAGATGTATTTTTCAGTAAAAATAACATGTAATACTGCATAAAGTGTTCTTAGAATTCAAATGATTCATATTTTTTTGTATTAAGTTTTAACTATGTATGTATGTTTAATCGTAAACCCCGATATTCGCGAATTTCATTTAACGCGATTTTTTCCGAAACGTATCCTCGCGTAAAGCGGGGTATTACTGTATATTTTTATTTTTTTAAATATGAACAAATGTGGCTGTATTGGAGAATCCTTAAGATATTGAGAGTCATGCACAGGATACGCAAAGAAAGGGACCATTGACGTCGGTAAAGAAGCGAAATGTCTTCTATTTTGGTCATTGTAAAGCGTAAAGCAGAGGTGTCAAACTCAATTTTGCAGAGGGCCATATATTAAATTTAGAATGTGTAGGCGGGCCAGATACAAATAAAATAAGTCTAAAAGCTCTAAAAAACATGATTCTTATTTCTGTGACACATTGGGATCGCGGGCCGTATTGATACGGCTCGAGGGCCGGATGCGGCCCGCGGACCGTATCTTTGACATGACTGGCGTAAAGGGTATTACTGTGTAGCGGTCGGTGCACATACACCGATCTACAATTCAATCGAAAAAAAAGAAGATTTTTATTTGAATTAATTTAGAGCCCCCATACTCAGAATTGAATACGCAAACATTTCGCCAGCCTTTTGATCAACACATATTATTTATAGGCGAAAACTGTATCAAATCAGGTGAGGAGGAATGAATAGAAGAGCGTTACTGAACCTTTCCCCATGTGATGTCGCTCTTGAAGAGTTCCTCCCCGATGCCGTAGACGATGTCGGCGGGGTCCGGCGGGGGGCGCGCGGGGGGGCCGGGCGGGCCGGGGGGCGCGGGGGGCGCGAGGCGGGCGTGGCGGCCCACGGCGGCGAACAGGCGCGGGCGCGCGCGCTCCAGGTGGCGGCCCAGCAGGGACAGGCGCGGGAACACGCAGCGCGCCCCCGCCCACGGAGCCGCCAGCCGCGCCACCGCCGCCGCCCGGGCCCCCGCGCCCGCCCACGCGCCCGCGCCCGCCCGCACGCGGCTCCGCATGTACAGCACGCACAGCGCCTTGCCTGCACACCACACCACACCACACCACACATGTATACACCCGTCCCTCACCCGTAGAAACAAATTGCATAAGGGTGTATTACAGCCCATAGGTTCCCAATCTTTTATTGACAAGAAAAAAAAACCTTTCAACGCCCCCCTTGATAAGTAAAAAATTCCAACGCCCCCCTTTGACATAACAGTTATAATTAAACCAATTTTATTCAATTTAAAAAAAGGTATGTTTCTAGGTGCGCTACTGAGTTTTTGGCTTTCACACATAGATGGCGCTAACGACATATTTAATCGACAAACAAGGTTAAACTTGTGTTGTTTTTTAACTGTCATCAATAAGCTGTCATAATACCAACGCATTTCGTGAATTTACATGAAGATGTCGAGTTTTGTGCCAAAAAGCAGCATTGTTAGCATGTTAGAGTTTTTTTTAATTTTCTCGTTTTTTTTTGCGAATAATCTGCACAAATCAAAAAAAAATTTAATGCAAAAAGTTCATTCATTTTCCCTTGGACCCGCCCCCGGTGGGCGCTGGAGCTTTCCAAAGGGGCGGTGGTGGGTCTATGATAAAATAGAGGGCGTTATGTAATACCTCTACGGTATTTTTATATGGAAAAAAATTGCTATAATTATAACTGTCATAAAATTCAATATTTTTGACAGAGAGTACTTGGTGGAATTCCATTTTAATATTTTTGAATAAAATGCTTGAGTGATTTTCCACATGTTCGTTTTTTATTTGTAATCGGTTTCGCCAACCTTTCACGTTGGCATTATCAAACAGAAAAACAGAGAAAAACAGCCTGTTTCTCTGTTTGATAATACCAACGTGAAAGGTTGGCGAAACCGGTTACAAATAAAAAACGAACATGTGGAAAATCACTCAAGCATTTTACTCAAAAATATTATAACTGTTATGTAAAAGGGGGCGTTGGAATTTTTTTTCTTGTCCAGGGGGTCAATTAAATTTAAAATTGGGAGCCTATACCGGTAGTTTTTGTGAGATTTCACTGATAAATCGAGGCTTCGCCAGTGCCTCCTCCCCCCCACACACACAAATGCAGGGATACAAGCAGAGAAAAAGTAGTTTTGCAGAATTGAAGAAATATCGCAATCCATCTACCAAATAAATATGTTCACATAGCATGCGCGAGCATGGGAAATGAGAGAAAATAATTATCAAAGTATTTGAGAAGCTATGCAAAAAAACGCAGGGGGGTAAGATCAAGAGAAATCCTCGTTTCAAAAGAAATATTTTAAGTGCAAGGTTGAGCGTTTTTGAAGTATTTATTTAAAATGAATAAATAATTACAAACAAAATAGCAGATGGCGAAAACTGTGATTATCGGAGATGAATTACAAGTAACTGGAATACGCGCTTCTTGCCTTCTGACAGCCCTGCGGTTGTCCTCGATCGCGGCTCCACTGACGAAGCCTCGATTTATCTCACAATAACTACTGGTACTTGGCTACACCCCGGTGCAATTTGTCGGTCACTACGGGTGTGGGGTGCTTCACTGCAAGTGTGGCATATTATTATTATTGTATGTAGTGCAGTGCTTCTCAAAGTGGTCCCTACGGACCCCAGGGGGCCCCTGGGATCATTCAGGGGGTCCTTATAAAATTAAAATCGATTTGGGGGTCCCTGAACAACGTCAAGGGGTCCGCGCAAGGTTTAATATAAAATAAAAAAATTGTGACACATTTTTATTAATATGGAAGTTAAAATAAATAACAATGAATACATTATTAGCTATTTTTACGTCCTAAGTAAAATATAAATATAGACAGGTGCATAAAATACAAGTAATAACAGGCATCGCGGTGAGTCAGGTAGGTTAATACGGGAACGCAATAGAGTCGATACTTGCACCAACTAGTCTGTAATATGAATTTATGTAGTTTTTCACCCAGGGTTTGTAGGCAAGTTTTGACTATGAAAGGGGGTCCATGGGCAAGTTTTGACTATGAAAAGAGGTCCGTGGGCCAAAAGAGTTTGAGAGCCACTGATGTAGTGTACCCGGTTTGGGTGTGTGCATACCTTGCTCCACGAGGCACTCGGGCGGCGCGGGGCGCGCCAGGCCCAGGCTGGAGGACAAGCGGCGCACCACGGCCTCGGGCACGAGCGAGCTCAGGCGGCGTGCCCCAGCCCCAGCCCCCGCCCCTGGCACCCCCAGGCCGCTGTAGCGCCGAGGGGAGGCGGGCACGGACAGCCGCCGCGCCCCCGCCCGCTGCGCCTCCGCCCCCGCCCCCGCCATCTCACCTGAAACACCGACACCCCCTCGCATAAGTATGATCCCTCGAAAAGAAAACTCCAAAACTCGCACATTTCAACAGACAGTAAAACGTCTGCGCGTTGAAAAGCGCCCCTCGTACTTAGCATTACAAGTACTGCGTCATCGAGAACACTGGAAAACAGGACACCCGAGAACGCAATACCCACAATGACAACTGCCGTCAAAACCTTCGAGTACATTTTTCGATTAACCTGGTTGAGAGGTCTCGATAGGCCTGCGGTAGTGCCGCGCATACAGACACATCTCTGGACAGCTCCCATGGGCAGAACCTCCGGGACTGCGCGTCACAATGCAGACACTCGGAGCACAATGCAGCGCTTATCGCAGACTCGGCCCATTTGGGCAGCGTGAATCCGACTGATTCACACTAATATGAAAGAGAGAGTTGTCATTTGAGTGGTATTTAACCTTTCAGCCGAACCAATAAATGCTTATTAATATCACTTATCGCGTTATAAGCTAGTTAGTGAATCGAAAGTGAGATTTTTGATAAATTGATAAGATTACTGGGTACCCGTGCAAATTTGCAGACGATTCGTGAAAAAGCGAAGAAAATATATTTTTATTTTTCATCTGAAAAGGGAAGCGATATAAATATATATAAAATCAAAAAGAAAAAATAATACGTAGTAGATTATCAATTCGAGAACCTTACAAATTTTATTAAAAACAATGTTTTGTATCTTTTGATGGGTCATGACACCCGAGCGCAGTTATCTTTTCGTCCACCGTGGCCCTGCACTCAGCGAGAACTTCAATCGCTATGCTTGCGCATTCATAACGCTGAGCATTTTTTGAATTCGGCCGAAGTAATCTTAACACAGCTAACGTGAAGAAGTGCCTCTGACTTTCTTGTGTTCGGCGCCCGTCAGGAGCGATAACGAGTCACGATTTGATGACATCGACTCCTGACTTCGGACACGACTCTCTCTTGTAGTGCCCGAACGAATCACTGCAAGAGACTCGCATTTCCAAGAAATTATGTTATTTTAGGAAACCACATTTGAAATTTGACGATAATTGTATTGTATAGTTAAAATTATTATATGCCATACTATGCCATATTTAAAGCATCATATTGAAAATTATTCAAAACATTAAAAACTTTACCTCTCAGGTCTAGACCTGTTACCTACTTTAACAGCGACTGTTTGCTTAGTTGTGTTTATGTTTTTAAAATATGGTTTAAAAAATTAGTAAACTTTACTTTACTTTTTATCCTTTATTATATGCACGCCAATGGTTAAGAGTGAGTTCAAACTCTGGGCAAGCAGGAATCACGTAAATTAAATATTGCTATGAAAAAGCAAGCAAAATATTAAGCTCTCTCTGACTAAGAGTTTGTCAAAAAAAAAGTGGTTTTGAAATACAAATAATATATTTTAAGCATAATACATATGAATTTAGAGTATTTTTGTTTGTAAGTGCATTCGCCCTTCAAGGCCTTCTTTAGACTGATGAAGCCCCTGATATGCGAAAGCGCTAACAAACATATATGTAATCTTGCTATTATTATTTGTTTTTATATTTTAAGTTAAACAATGCTTTAACTATTTGTATTATATTATACCGCGACCAATTTAATTTTATATAATTTATATGATTTGATTATTGACGTGACGTGCATGCCAGTACAGTGGTCCTATCTAAGAGTAACAATGCAGCCGGTATTTGTTTACTCGTCGAGTAAAACTCGACAGCCTATTCAGATAATAGATTACAGGGAACCTGTATTTGCGAAAAATTCAATATATTTTCCGACACCCTCCTATTAATTCACTGAAAAGCCGATAAGTCTTAATGAACATTCAGCGAGCAGATGGTGCGTGAATCACTCGACCCACTTGTCTAAGAACCTGACTACCTACAACGATCAGTGATACAGAAAAAAATTAAAAGGATATCAAAAAAATACAGTTTTGAGGGACTTGCAACTTCAATTTGAGTTTAATTTAATTTTTAAATTTTTTAAAAATATATAATATAATTTAAATGATACATCTGAGATTGGTCGATTTCAAGATTAGATTGAATCTGGTACGTTCTACGCGAAAAAGCAAGACGTTATATTTGATATTATCAATTTTCTAAAATAATTTTATGTGATACAATTTCTGAATAAATTTATCTTTGAGCGTGGCTTTTTCACAACTGAACGCATTGGCAATATAAAATTTAATGTCGACGTAAAAAGTAATAAAGCCCCCGTGGAGTACTTTTGAAAAATCTATAACACGGCGTGCAATTTGTATGTAAGGATTCTGTTCTGTAAAATGTCTTCTATTATTATTTTTTTAATTTTACGTAAAAATTACTTTGGTTTAACTTTCAATCACTTTTGAACTTTTACATTATTTCTATCTTAAAATAAGATTTTAGTGTATTTCTCATTGTGCATTGTGCAACGTTTGCTTCTGGGACTACAATAATTTGCAGCTTTACAATAAACATCCAATTATTTTCATGAAATATATATTCCTGTTAAATAAATTATTTTGTTTGTGTCTTTGTAGGTATTAAAATAATATTTAATGTTATGTTTGTTGTTATAGGTGAGAAAGGATTCCACATGTAAATTAAAACTAAATTGATCCATTTCGTGGCGCAGATTACAAGAGAAAAACAATGTCCGAGGAACGCCAATAATCAACACGAACTCTCTCACGATTCGGTCCACTTAGGTGACAATCCTCCGGTACATTTACGCGCTATAAAACCGGAACCCGATTTCTTTTTAATTCATTCTCGATCGAAGCTTTAATGGCAGTTGTTTCGGCGGAGTAATCGGCCGCCATGATCTCCCTGGTTCTTCTTTGTGCGCTGTGGGAAGCGTCCGTCGTGAAGAGCGAGCGTCTCGTGCCCAAGGACGCCTCGTACGGCTACGTTCCGAGGGAAACGGAAGTAGACAAGTATTCGAGTGAGCTTCAGCAACCGTGGAGGCCGTACGCAGCGCGCGATCAACATTTCGACAACTCTCCGGCGGCCAAAACCACCCCCCAAAACCGCACACTACCGCCCGGACAATCGACAAACAAAAGTGAAAATAAAACCGTAGAGATCTTACCACAATCTAGAAGTTTGAAAAGCGCTAGGTTTCCCGGCGAGCCGTACTACTACGAGCCTCCCGGGCCTCACTATCTTCCGCCCTCTAGCGATCCCTACCCGTCTGATTTTACAACTTTGGGACCCACGGAAGAAGAGTTTGTCAACCGACCGCCACCCCGCGATGAGATACCGGATGTGCCATCGCAGGGATACGACTACTCCAGGCCGGAACAACCTCAGGATGGTCTGCAGCCTCCGTTTTCTAATGACGAACCGTTTCCGGTCACGCCGACGAACCATTATCTTCCGATACCTTCGGCGGACACCCCGGACTACTCTGCTCCTTCCTACGGAGTTATTATTGCAAAAACTATTAGCTCAAAGTCTAATTACGGCGGCGGATACGAAGACGCTGTTGTCGTGGACGCGCGACAGATAAAACAAAGAGGACCTCTGCAGATTGAAGTAACAGAAATGCACTGCTTCGACACTCCCAACGACGGGAGATTCCAAGTTGTGCTAACAGTCAAAACCCCGAGTGAGAACGTCCCGTCCTTCGAGGACGCCTCGCAGTCGGATTTCTCTTCGTGTCTTGTGAGAAGTGATTCGAACCCTCCTCGCGTGAATTCCAAACTGCGCATAAACTTGTCCAAGTCACAGTTCAGCGCCTGCGGAGTCAGGGACTGCTCCCTGTCGGGGGACGTGGTCCACCTGTGCGTGAAGCTGCGGTTCCCCACCATACCGAGGATGCGGCTGGCGGAAGATCCGGTGCTGACGCTGCAGTGCAGGACGCAGGACCGGATAGCGGCGCACACGAAGCACTTGCAACTTGACGTGGACAATGCAGTGTTAGTACACAAACTTTTCTGATAAGTTTTAATAACAACATGGTGTTCATATAAATTCTCACCTAAAAGAAATATTTATATTTTTATAACAGACCTGAACAATATTATAAAAATATAGATATACATTAATATAGTTTCAAGACCCCAAAGTAAACGATTTAGAAAATGTTATATATGAGCAAACCAACATTGGGTTGAAAATATTTTTATAATTTGTTAAGGGTCTTGCTACCTAACCTTGCTTGGTGTCCATCCCCCGTCTGCCACAAAAAAGTGACTGTTTTACCTGGAGAAATCGTGTCATTTAATTAATTTAATTGTCACTTTATATTTCTATGTCGAAAGTTGATTTTTTTATCGAGTTTTGAAAAAACTATACACTATAGTTATCTATTTTTTATTATTTAATTAACGTCCATTTTCAGGGTAAAATAAAATCTTGAAGATGTTGAAAAATTGGATAAAATGACGACTTTTCAAAACCAAAGTTTGTTAAAGATTTTTTTTTTTAATTTTTAAAATAATAAATCGCACAGGGTTTATATTTAACCTTTTAATTCCAATTGAAAAAAAGACTTTTAAATGTCTAGGACTCATAGAACAGACAGACGGAAAAACACATATTTATCATATTAAAAGAAAATTTACAAAAAATGAAAAAATATTTTGTTCGGAAGCAGAGATGTATCTAACTTTTTGCATTTAAATTTTTTTGATTGGTGCAGCCGATTTTTCGAAAATGATAAAAAAAAACTCGAATATGGGACTTAGACCCATGAGAGAAACGCGATATTATTTTTCTATTCTCTCAATAGTAAGTCATAATGTCAAAAAAGTAAATGATGCGACTTTTACAGGAGTGGTCGTTCCAGCTCGGTGGCCCGCGGGGGGGCCCGAGGGGGGCTGCGATCCCGCGTGGGGCTCTACAGGCGGGGGCCCCGAGGAGACTATGGGGAAGCCCTGCCCCCCCGCGCCCGCGTCACCCTGGGGGAGCTGCTGATGCTGAAGGCGGACGTGGAGCCGGACGACGGTAAGATTTTTCACCAATTTTCATTGAACATCATATCGAATCATATAACACATCTGAAACTAAAAATATATAAATCCTTTGTTTACGAATTGTAGATCGGTGTATGTGCACCGACCGCTACACAGTAATACCCTTTACGCTTTACAATCAGCCTGAGGATGACCAAAATAGGAGACATTACGCTTCTTTACCGACGTCAATAGTCCCTTTCTTTGCGCATCCTGTGCATGTCTCTCGGTATCTTAAGGATTCTCCTATAAGGCCACATTTCTGCAGCCTCAATTCTTCGCATAGTAGCTGTCTTGGGTGTCCTAGCTTCATTTATATATAAACATGACAAAAGCGTTCATATTTAAAAAAATAAAAATATACAGTAATACCTCGCTTTACGCGAGGGATACGTTCCGGAAAAAATTGCGTTTAGTGAAATTCGAGTATATCGGGGTTTACGATTAAATATAAATACATAGTCAAAACTTAATACAAAAAAATACGGATCATTTGAATCAATCACTATAATTCTAAGAACACTTTATGCAGTATTACGTGTTATTTAGAGAAGTCAATGACTACATTATGTTCATACATATTCATAAAATAAGAAATTCGCGTAATGCGAGGCATTTTAACGCGAAATTTGAAATTCGCGTTACAGTGAAACCGCACATAACGGGGTCGCGTAAGGCGGGGTATTACTGTATTGCTTGAATGTTTTTTTTTTTTTTTGATTTCAGTGTTTTATACACTAAAGAAGTACTTAAAAAATATATTACCTGCATCTTTAACATTTATTTGTTAAAAGTAGGCTTTTGTTGTTTATATCATCACACCTGACTTCTTGACTATGCTTAATCTCAGATTTGGGCCATTTTTGTTTGAGATTCAAAATGCTTTGAATATTTTTCTATAAAAAATTGCTATAAATGCTATATAAAAAATTATGTTTCTTCAAATTTGCTCCTCGAGTAAGTTCACTAGAATTAATCAGAGTACTTTGTATCTCTCAGCTATTACAATAGTAAAGTAGTACCTGTGCTTATTTGTTCCTAGATAAGACTTATCAGACTACTTTTGTGTTGAGTTTTTGTTTGCTGCAAAGCTCGGCCGTCTTTTACCAAGTCGTTTGATTAAGAAGGTGTCGGTAACACAAGATGGAATTATGCCGAAGGCAGCTTTTGTTTAATTATTTTACAGCTGTTGCGACATCAAAACTGTGAAACAATAAAATCAAATGGAACTTATTAGGATTTTCGACAAGGAGAAGTTTATTTTTTTAAATTCATCAGAGACAATTCGTGAGCTAAGGCTATGTATTCATGGTTTAACAGCAAATGAATTGTGTTTAGCCCAAATAAGGGATTCGTTGTAGTCTCGCTGTTGCACAAATCAAAACTGCCGCCGGCGAGTCGGCCAGCCGTCCACGTGCATCGCACCACAATGACGGGTGAAACAATTATTTCAACTCGCAATAAACACATCACCGCGGCGAGAATCAAAAGGTCAGGGAGCTCAAATACGTGAGTGAAGTACTACGCGGCCTACACGCGCCGCGACGCAACCGACTACCGACGGTAGCTAGCCTGGAGAAAGGGGAATCTATTACCACACCACTCTAGAATAGCAGCGTGGATTGGTAAGCAGTATAAAGCATTTAGCAATGTTCAGCTTGAAATGTTTTCAGCATTCTCTCAAGGAAATCATTGGGTAATCACCGATCGATTGCCAGTTGCGTTGCAGCATGTGTAGGTAGCTTAAACGTAAGCAGAGTCCAAGCGAGGCCACCACCTATTCACATGGCCAGAGTGCTCAAATTGTCCGTCCAAACGGTCTAAATCTCTAAATATAACATATTTTAAATAACAATGTTGTGTAAAATATCGTAGAAATGATTTACTTGGGAAAAAATAGCGTCGTTGCCTACATTTGTATTTTTACAAATCCTGAGACACATATGAGAGGTAAATAAAAGTAATGGATTTACTTTGATAAGGTGTCCATAAAGTAAACTATTCTGTAGTGTAAAAGCAAGATACTATAAACATTGAAGTATTAAAAACTACCTATTTTTTAAAACCGGATTTTTATAATAATAATAATCATTTAATTTTAGCAACAAATTATTTTTAAAATTCAGCAGTAGACTCGCTCCGGCCTCGTGGCTCAGAGTAGAGTGACGTGACAGTCTTTATACAAATATAAATAAACTTCCAATACACTTATAGTATAAAAGGTTTTGTGTTTTTTCATATAATAGGTACGAGATCCAAATAATTCAGCAAAAAAAAAATTACACCCGAACACCTGCCTTCAGGTTTAAACAGGATTTGCTTTCATTATTACTACGTTACGAGCTCTGAAGATAAATGAAATTATATTTAATACTTGTATTCAAATAATATTATGTCTCTGTTTGTGTTTTAACTTATTCTTCCAAAAAAAAATTATAAATGTTATTTGTATCTGAATTTTAAGCCATTAGTATATTTATTCGTGTTTCATTTTTGTATATTGAATAAGTTTGTTGTATTTTCGTTGTTTTGTATTACAAATCGATTGAGTCAAATAATTTATAATTCAATAGAATGCCTGAAATATATATGATGGCGTGATCCAAACTAAG